>BTGD01000008.1:0-600000 GCA_037102785.1 Maudiozyma humilis | reverse complement strand
CACTGCTCATTCAATATACTTGCTCGCCTGGGTCGTCTAAGAAAAGACTGGAGAACACCGTATGTTGAAGGGATGAACCGACGGGCGGCAAGCAACTTCTTCAACCTGAGCTCTTCGCCTTGGCCATGGCATTCCGACCCCTCCTTCCTCCCCCCACAGGCCGGGCCTAGATGCACTGAACACCGGACCCATCCTCGTTCCGTTCTCTTCAGAGTTATCTAGCGAGTTTAGCTAGTCATTCTCCACCTAATATACTTACGGCCTGGCCTTTCTGGTTCCCACCCAGCCACGGTTCTTTCAATTGCAAAGGGAATATATGATGTCCGCAATTCCTGGTGGAAGCAGCCGAGAACAATGCCACTCTTTTCATGAACTAAAGAGCCTGCAAAGTGCATAAAAATATCAGACCAGAGTTAGATAATATTGCCGCTATTCGATTCCCGCTGCCTTTTGGTGTACTATTATTCATCGACGAGCATTCACAACCTTCTACGGCGTTTACTGGATTAAGCTGGCTTATCCCACATTACCATCGCTAATTCCGTTCCTGCTGCATCAAATAATATCATCTCTTTTTTTGATTCTTTCTTTCCTGTTGGCCTTTTGAAATTGTGCGCCACACCATCATCCCAGAGAAAAAGCCTTAGCAATTACTGGAATCCTGACTACCCGGTTGCTTCATCCAAATTGGTAATTTTTCACTGTTATTTTACTAGTACTGAGTGTTGCTCTCTAACTGCATAAGAGACGCTTCACCAAGTACATATATCTTGTAAAGTGCTTTCACATCGTAAGTTTTTTCTCTCTCTTTCTTCATCTAAGCGTCTTTTGAGAATTGAGGAACAACGCACTGCAATCAATTAGAAGCGATCCCTACTGCATACCTACGAGTAATATCTGCTACTGTCATCCTGTGATATCGAGCATCGGATAATTCGACAAACACTGCATCATCACTAAGCACCCTGCACGCATCGTTTCTTACCACACCCTAAAGGAAAAACAGAAGCCTGTTGCAACTCCTACACTCATAATTACAACACAACCCTTTTTCTCCGTCATCAGCCCACACGTTCCTGTCACACTTATTGGAAAAAAAATTGCACTGCAAGTCTTAAAACTCAGTGAAATACCCACAGAATTAAATCATATATATTGGCGCTTATTTTCCTTTCATTTATCGACGATTTACCTGCATCGATCATTACTCTATCACTTAATTCTAAATTTTTGTTGGTAAAGTATCTCAAATCATCCAAGAAGTATTGTCACACATACCAATTGCATTTGTTAATTAAACAATGACCCGTTTTGCCAGAATCCTAAAGGCACTTGAGGTCCCTGTTGGTGAAAGACAAACCCTTAACTTTCTAAAGAACCCAGATCTTCTCCCCATCAGAAGAGAGAATCAGACCTGGGGTTTCTGGTCCAATTTCGCTTATTGGGGTGTCATCTCCTTCTCTGTCGGTACATGGATTAGTGCCTCATCTGCTCTAGATGTCGGTCTAAGTTACCCAGAAACTATTGGTACTTACATCGTTGGTGATGCCTTGACCATTGTCTTCACATTGGCCAACTCTTACCCAGGTTCCGACTGGAAAATTGGTTACACTCTATCCCAGAGATTCGTCTTTGGTGTCTACGGTTCCACATTTGGTATCTTGATTAGAGTTCTGTTGAGTATTGTCAACTATGGTTCCAACGCTTGGCTAGGTGGTCTGAGTATCAACTTGATCCTAGACTCCTGGTCTCATCACTACCTGACCTTACCAAACACTCTATCGAGTCACGTTGCAATGACCACCAAGCAAGTCATCGGTTTCATGATTTTCCATGTCCTAACATGTTTCTGTTACCTCATGAAGCCATACCAGAGTAACCACTTCCTGATTATATCTTGTGTTGCTACTTTCTTTGCCATGCTTGGTATGATTATTTACCTAACTAAGGAGAACCACGGTGTTGGTTCCCTATTCACCTCCACTGCTGGTACTGCTACTGGTTCCAAGAAGGCTTGGGCTTGGGTTTACATGATCTCGTACTGGTTCGGTTCCGTTTCCCCTGGTTCTGTCAACCAGAGTGACTACTCTAGATTCGGTACGTCCACTACCGCCATTTGGTTAGGTACTATCTGTGCCCTGCTAATTCCAACCACCCTAATTCCAGTGTTCGGTGTCATTGGTGCCTCCACTTCCGAATCCCTATACGGTACTCAGTTCTGGATGCCTTTCGACTTCTTTGACCACTGGTTGACCACCAACTACTCAGCTGGTGCTCGTGCTGGTGCCTTCTTCTGTGGTGTTGCTTTCACTCTTTCCCAAATGGCTTACACCATCTCCAACTCTGGTTTTGCAAGCGGTATGGATTTGGCCGGTGTGTTCCCTAAGTACATTAACATTAAGAGAGGTGCGCTAATCACAGGTGCCCTATCTTTTGCCTGTCTTCCATGGAACTTCTACAACTCGTCCTCCATCTTCCTAACTGTCATGAGTTCTTTCGGTGTTATTGTCACTCCTCTAATTTCCGTTATGATCTGCGATAACTTCTTGATCAGAAAGAGACAGTACTCTGTATCCCAGGCTTTCATTGCCCACGGTGAGTACTACTTCAACAAGGGTGTTAATTGGAGAGCTATGGTTGCTTGGGTTGTCGGTATGACTCCAGGTTTACCAGGTATCGCATGGCAGGTTAACAATGACTACTTCCACAACGAAGGTATCGTCAACTTCTACTACGGTGATTCGTTTTTCTCCTTTGCTATTTCCTTCTTCCTGTACTGGGGTCTATGCTGGGCCTTCCCATTCAAGATCGAGATTCTGCATGATGCTAAGGATTACTACGGTGCTTTCACCACCGAAGAGGCTCTTGCTAAGGACATGATTCCATTCGACGAGGTTGACGACGCTGAGCGTGACGCATACATGGGTGACGAGAACCTAACTTATGTCAGAGTCTCTGACAACTCCTCCTTTGAATCTAATGAGGATGACCTTGAGAAGAAGACACAGCCAGTCGTTTGCACCACTATCGAGACAAACGGTACCCTTGGAAAGAGTACCTCTAGTGAGGGTGTCTCTCTAAACCACGTTAATTCTACTTCTGCAGAGTCTAAGAAGGATTAAACTAAAATAATTGCTAAGCAGATAATATGATAGACAGGACGCTAAACGATTCAACGCCTTGAAAATATTCAAATTAATGTTTGAAGCACTTGCACACAATAGCTCTGATTTACTGCTCTCTTATTCACTTCACATTCTTATTTATGTAAAAAACACATATACATTTCTATTCTTCACATAATTTAATTCATATTTTAATAAAAAAACGACATATACGACTATCAATTATTTACAAGGAAGATAGTCAGAGATCTTTCGATTCCATTTTCATCTGTTTATACTTCTGATTCAGCTCATGAATACGTTCCTTACGTTCCGCGCGCATAGTTCTGAGATCAGGGGGCAATGTGATACCCAACTCCTTTCTTAATTCGTCAACATTCTTTGTAAGCATCTCTTCCCAGTAAACATTAATCAATGGCTTGCATGTCAAACCGGTTCTTACAGCCCATGGGAGGTATATATCATACAACCGCTTTTGCTGTATTGGTTTCAACCGAAAAGGAGCAAGAATAGCCCCCAATGTAGCCATAGGGACACCCATGTTGGCAGCCTCCAGCGCCTTCACAGTAATCTCACCTTCGATAACTATAGGCATATCAACTAAGGCATGATAGAAATCGTGACATTGGCGGTATCTCTTGAAGATGTAAGCGTGCAAAGGGTCATCAACATAGCTCACTGGCGCTCTCGTGTCTGGGGATACGTTTTCACGTTTACACCATTTGTAAAATTGATAACCGAACGAGTCCTTAGGAAACTCAGCAAGATGGTCCATTTCAAGTTGCTGAGTAGTTACATTTGGTTTCTCTCTCAGAATTCTGCGTCCTGTAGGGTCAGACAACATAGTACGTTTCATACTGTCTAGGAACAAAGGCCATGCTGTAGCTTCACCCAATTGAACGATATTTAAACCATTCTCAGGATGGAAAAATGATCTTAGTCCACTTACTGCAAACAATAAAAGCTTTTCAGTTGTATATAAGGGGATGTGCCCCTCATAATTTGGCGTTGAAGGTCTGGTATTTTTCAGATTGTTAATTCTATGCTGGATATTTTCCTCCCTTTCAGTTTCGTAATCAACATTCTTGTTATGCAATTCTCCGCGGTCCATCGCATCAGCCATCCGAGCTGTTTTACCAACTAGTAACTCACCAACAGTTGCTGTTAGTGCAGCTGTTAATAAGATTGAACGGTTGGGTTGCACACGATGGAGCTTAACTGAACTCAATCCTTGTGTCGCAACAGGCCTCATAGAGATAGGTTTAAACATTCTGTCTTTAGTTTTGCAGTTTCTGATTATTGTGTTTGTAACAAACAATATTTGTTGATAATTGGACCTATATTTTGTGTGTTGCTTAATGTATCCCTCTTTTGCCAGTCCGGGTCCTTAATGCAGTCAAGTCAGACCGACCTGTGCTTTTTTTCTATGGCGGAAAAAAACTGGTGACCCTGATGGAAATATATGGAGGTCAGACGATGAGTTAATGCATACCATTGGAATGCGCTGTTCACCTCACAACCTACAAAAACAACAAACATAGCCATCTACGTTTTGAAATGTCGACTGATCTGTTTATAGATAGCACATATGGTGAAGACTCTATTCAACCGAGGACAAGTAATAGTCCATTTGAACATGAAGATATCGATGCCGAGACCCTGTGGCTAATCAAGGAAATTATTAAACCAGAACTACCCAACATAAGTGACAATGTTAGCATGTGTTTAGACTTACTTAACACAGAACAAATATACAAGATGCCAATTTCTAATGGTGTTCAGGACATGAAGGCGGATACTCCACGCATAAAGGGTATCATATCCAGGCAACGTGAATATATAGTAGATTTCCAAGTGCTCGTGTCATTCCCAGATTTCCAAGGAGGAAAGACAGTACCTTTAAAGATGAGGTCTGGTGCAAAATTTACGTTGAATCAATTCGAATATATTGTGGATAATCTTCGAAGGGTTATTGACATGCTCGACGAGCTTGAAACCACTGACGATGTGCACAAATTTATCGCCATGTTTACGGACGTGGTTGACACTATCAATGCATCTATTGAACTACTGAATGCACCTCCTACCATCTTAACGTATCCTGAAAACAACAACATAGCTATGAAGGAAATATTTGGCAGTCATAACGAAGTATGTGATACAGCGACAAACATGCTCAGTCTGGACCTCATCTTGATCAAGAACGAATTATGCATCGACTTCAGAAATCTTAAGAAAGTCACCCGTAAACCATGGTCAAACATAGATCTTACCACGGGAAAATGTTTCATTGATAGAATTAAGGATGAGTTGACTCTCTCCAGAAATAAGAATATAAAACACGTCCTTGAAGAAAACGGTCTTACGGTAGAAGATTCCGGTTTCATCAACAATATATTGAGTAGCGCCTTTAAATCTGAGACATCTACAACCCTAATTGAAGCCCAGGATTATTTGAGACGCGGTAGCACATTTACTGGTATTGCCGTTATGGAAGAATCAAAGATAATGACATCCACAAGCGACCCAATACTTATATGTATTAGTTCAAAGCTGCATGGATTAAAGTTCACTATAGACAATCATTACAATAATCTGAAAGTTCATCATTAAGTGACGTTTATTAATATTATTACAATCTCGTGTATACATAAAATACATATATTCGATTCACTGATCACTGCCTCAAAGCATCAAGTTTCTTCTGTAGTGCTTCTTTCTTCTTCTTCAATTCTCTCAACTCTTCGAGCTCCTCGTTTGTTGTGGACCCCATGACAACAACATCCGTGGACTCATCTATATCTTGACTACTCATAGGGTCGGAATTGAGACCATTATTCAAAGTTAGCTTATTCAGCTCATATTTCTGCTTCAGGGTGTTTAGATCAATAGCATGCCTGTTTAAAGACTCCTTGAGTTTGTCCTTAAGCAACTGTATCAACGGCTCTAATTCTTCATTTAAATCTATGCGCGCTCTTTCGATATCAAACTCAGGCATCAACTCGTACACCTGTTTAAATCGAAGCATGGTATCCGTCAAATCATTGTTTTGTTTACTTTCAGTTTCTAGTTGCTCCACCGACTCCTCTAGAAGAGCATTGATTTCCTGGAGGTGCCATAATGATTCTTGTAATGGATCTTTCATTGTCAAACTATTCTTGCATAAGATAGATTCTGTTGATTTCCACCTCTTAGTCTTCAAACGAAAATTACTGGAATGTGTTTATTTAGATTGTATATAGGTGTTGCCGCGTCCTGCGGATCCACATGTTCTGTTTATTAGAGGCCGACGTAAACTATTTTTCCCTTCTCTCACAACTGTCGAACACTGAAATTTTGAATCTCGAACGGGGGCAACACAAAGAGATTCGATTCACAATACAATAAGGAATCAATAGATACCCCATCCCAGTCTAATAGCCTTATCCAGAACATATAAATATAGTAGGTACCATTACTCGAAAAGTCTATAACTCATAGTGGCAAGTACCCCTTCTCGAGAATATAGATTACTGGAACTATCAGGGACCACGCGCACTTGCAAAGATGACAGATGCCGACAAGGGCAAGAAAATGCCCTCGATGAGCTCACCTAAGCCAAAACAAAATGGGCGAATGCCGACGGGACGGGCCCGGTCCAACTCGCGAAGCAGTGGTTCTAGGGTGCAACCGTCCTTTGACCACTTTGATGCAACGGCAGCCCCGGAACCAATGGGTCCTGTCGTAGGGGTTGCACCATTCCCAGGAACAGGTGCCCCTTCGACTATCACAATACAGCCAATAGTATCATCTCCCAAGGCAGTTACGGAAAGGCGACCATTGCCTCCCCCGGCGTTTAGTTCGCGCAACAGATATACTCATATTCTTATTCTCAAATCGCTGAATGGCACTTTTGAAACCAAATATCTGGTAATTCCCTTTAAGCCAGATGCATTAAAATTGGGAAGACCAGTAGTGAGTTCTAATAGTACGAATGGGAATAACAATGGTGGATCTGGTTCCAGTAAACGTGACGCAAGCTCAATGGTGAAGCCAGATAATGGTAATTTTGATTCGAGAGTTCTGTCAAGAAATCACGCCTCTTTGAGTTGTGATAGCAAAACAGGTAAGATTTACATTCGCGATTTGAAGTCAAGTAATGGTACATTCGTTAATGGTAACAGAATAGATCAAACTGATGTCGAACTCAAAGTCGGCGATGTTATAGATCTTGGAACAGATATAGATACGAAATTCGAACACAGAAAGATTAGTGCATTTGTCGAAGAGATATCCGTTATTCCGCTAATCGACAACATTACAGAATTACCTAATTCATTAGCAGAAAATGCTGGAAAGGATGCAAATGGCCCTGACACAGTCATCGCAAAAACAATCCAAGGTCATGTACAAACACCCGAGCAATCTAGAGATGGCTTATTTCAAAATACGCGATCCAATCAGTTTGCATCCACTTCATCATCGTCTGGCGGTGGTGATCCTTATAAAAGTCATATCCACCCGACGCTCTCTGTTACCGCATCTACTGCACAAAGGGCTGCGTTTGAAGCCGCGATGTTTGGAGATGTAAACAATCTCGACATCGAGGATGCGGTGTTAGGTCCTGAGACTGAAATTTTAAGTGGAATTTTCATTAATAACTCTATTGGAACAAGTCCAAACCTCATAAACATTATCAAAACACTAGCTACTGAAATTGCGTTAGAAAAACAGGAATCGATGAAATTGAAATCTATTGAGAATTTCCTTGTAAACTACACAACAAACCTCGAATATGTGAACAAACTCATGATTGAAATGAATGATAAACAACTCGTGAAATTACAAAACTCGCTGAAGCAGCAGTTTACGGAAAAACACGACTCACTCATCGATGAAACGAAACAAAAAATTGAGCAGTCCCAAAAGGATGCCATTGAATTTAAGAGCATATGCAGTGAGAAGAATAAACAAGATGGTGCTACTATACGGCACCTGGAGATGGAACTCGAAGATCTCAAAACTAGACTTGAGGTTGAAAAGTATAAGAATTCGAAACTTCAAAACTCATCGCAAGCTTCGAAGCAACAAGATAACAAGTTGATGAAAGATTTGACAAAGTCTGAAACGTCAGACCCCAAGAATGTCAGTGATACTTCAGAAAAGGACAACCTTATAACTAAAAAATCAGAAAAAGGAACATTTGACCTTAAGAGTAAATCATTAATAGCCATCACCGCTGTATCTGTTGGTTTTATAGCATTGCTTGTGAAATTTACTACAAAATGATATAAAGATCCTTAAAGTTGTTCCCTTAAGGAATGTTCAATGGTGTATATGCAAATGTTATAGATTCGTGAATATATATTACGTTCTGTCAAAATTAGAGGTTCTAATTGGAATAGAAGGGAAAAAAGTTGACATCTATCTGTCGATTTTGCTTTTTTCGCCTAAAATTTTAATTTAATGTCAATAGAGAATATACATGTTGAAGCGCAACCATGACACTCTGTTACCAGTTGATTTCATGGAATGATGATAATACCAACACATTATAGACACCCCGATGGATGATAGCGTACATAGACTAATAGAATGGCTTCAAAAATCCGATAGATTTGTGTTTAGTGATAAAATACAAGTAAGTAACATCGCCGGCGAAGGACGAGGAATTACACTAGTGCATGGTGAAGTTCGGCGCAACGAAATCATTATATCAATCCCAAGTGACTACCAGATAAACTTTTACACCGTTTTGCACCATATATCAATCTTTAACAAGGAAATTGGAACGGGTGATGATTCTGATCACACAATATCCGAGCATACCATAGATTCTCAGATTGATCCACGATGCAAAGCTTATAGCATTTTCACGAGAGAGTTCTTAGTTCAGCTAAATTTATTTCAATTGATTTCTCTCTATATTCTGATTGAATGGATATTGTTGCCCGACTGGAGTAATGGTCAGATAGAGTCATTTTGGAAACCATTCTTTGACGTTTTGCCAAACGCCGATGATTTAAAGTCAATTCCAACGTTATGGAATTGTTCAAAGGTAATTCAACGCAAAAACCTAATCGAATTGTTACCTGCGAGCTCAAGAAATCACATGGATAGAATAAGTGAACTTGTTTCCACCGATTGGCATATGATTTCATCACCGCTTCAAGAGCTGCTTTCCATTTCCCCCTCCAATGGGTACGACATTAATTCCCTCTATGAAAAATATCTGCACATATATTTCATCATTAATTCTAGATGTCTACATGCTAACATTGATATCAAGAAGGAAGATCCGCTGAGCCAATTTACATTAGTGCCATTAGTTGATTTCATCAATCATTCTGACCAAATGGACACCTACTGTTATCCAAAGATCAATTACATGGAAAAGACTAATTGCGGTATTGGCCAGTTTGTTATTAGAGGTGGTCCATATACATTCAAAAGCAAACATGAACAAATTCTATTCAGCTATGGTCCCCATTCCAATGATTTTCTTTTAAATGAGTACGGTTTCACTTTGGAAACAAACCAGTGGGATTTTATTGATATATCCGAAGTGATGTGCGATGCAATTGTCCAAGATGCAAAGATGGTAGAATACTTGAAATCAAATGATTATTGGGGTGACTATACAATAAATAAGGAAGGTATTAGCTATCGAGCCTTCGTTGCCGTATCGCTTTATACTACTAAAGACTACTCTCGCATAGATAAACTAATAGCTGGCTTTATCTCTGAAGATTTCTTCGTTCCGAAAATAAAACAGAACGTTAGGAATATCCTGCAGAGTCAGTTGGACGTCTTTGATGAAATGATGAAAAAAATTGATGACTTGGAGCCTCTTGATCTGAATGACTTCTGCATTTACAACATAAAAAATATCTACAGAGGATACATGAACATAGTGAATAACTGTATGAATGTGACTTGCTAACGACATGTAAATTTATCTTCGAAATGCAAGAAATACACCCATTCATTGAACACTTTTTATGCTAACATTAGCGCACAATCAACGGTGAAGTAAGAACATGAATTATATAATTATTTATTTACAGGTTGCGATAGTCTAATGATCTGCTCTTTTTTATCTGTATTTTACTCTTGACCAACCAGGTGACGGTTTCATTCCATCGACAATCCACCTTACAACCATATGCTAGTCTAACAAAATAGCCTGTGAGCTGGTTAATACCAGATTCATTGAGTTGCATCATCTGTGAATATAGTGTGCTTCTTCTGTACACAGAATTCAATTTTTGTTGCACGACACTGTAAAGACGTTCCACATCGAATGCAATATCGTAGTTAGGCACTGTTTTAAGGATTGGGTATGATAAAGTGAGTATCTTAACTTGTTCTGATATCATAGCTTTCAAGATATGTCTCGCTCGTGGTGTCTTCAAAAGTTCATTCGTATATTTGCAATCAAATAATATTGAGAGACTCTCGATGCAACTATTAACAATAAGACCCTCAAAGCGTAACATATTTAGTTCGGAGTATTCAAAGATCTGTGTGGATATGTTTTCTGTACTATTCAATAAGTTGACAATAGGATTGTTTCGTATTTCCTCAGCTGCACGAAGCTCCGCTTCTCGATCAAATGTTTCATAGGTTGGAGGTATCGAACTTAATGTCAAATTTAGCTTACCACCTTTCATATCAGTAGTGACTTCGAATTCATTCGAGGAGCTGTAATTTTGTAACTTAGATGCATTTAAACCTTCCCCTTGTGGCGATGTTAAACCAAGAAGCATATTAGGTCTGGCAAGTGATTTGTTTTTCCACATCTTTCCAAAAAGGTACTCTAAAGAACCCACTGGGGGATCCACCAGTAAAACGTTGGAACTTCCGTCCAAAGATGCACCATATTTTCTCATCAAGTTTGAGAAATACTTATTTCCTTTAACTGCCATTATTAGGTTCTCCATAATCGCTGGTTCTCCAGACGCAAGGGTAGGAGGGGAACTCGTTGCCATGAATTGTTTTGAACCCTCAGGAGGAGCCAGGGAATCTTTAACCTTTCTTGTCAACTGTGAGTTGTTATCGAGGAAACGATTTAACTTCTTCTGATTGTCCAGTAATAGCACGATGTTTGGAATGAGTTTCTGGGATTCGATTTGTGCTATTTCATATGCAAAGTAATTAGCCAAGGCCGAATTGCCCAAGGTGTAAACACGTTGGGCTGAGGCCATGGTTGGAAATGTAATGTTTGGGTATTTGTGACGGTTTGATGTATTGCTCTTCTCCTAAAGAAATCAAACTACACCAAATCTTCTTGGTTGATGTTCGCTTAAAGGCAGTGCCCTTCTTTTTGTCCCAGAAAATGCACTACACGACACTGCGAATTATAATTTTGAAGCGAGAAGGACTTCCCGCCCTTCCCCTCTCCTTACATGTTCGAGCTAAAGGTGTCGGAAGGGATAACATTACCTCAACGAAGAAGATTACCTAGTATTACGTAGAGCATTTTTCCTGCTCTATTTATTGTGAATTGAAGATAAACATTTCCGAGATATGCTGATCGTTGGATTGACTGGCGGTATTGCCTGCGGGAAAAGCACTGTCTCTCGAAGACTACAAGAAAAGTACAAACTCCCAATTGTGGATGCTGACAAGATTGCTCGAGAGGTAGTCATGCCTGGAACATCGACATACAATAGTATCGTAGAGCATTTCAAGGAGAATATCCCCGATCTGATAAGCCAAGATGGCTCTCTGAATAGACCTGCGCTGGGATCCTTTGTGTTTAGTCATCCTGATGAATTGAAAGTTCTCAATGGTATAACACACCCCGCGATCAGATATCAAATGCTGAAAGAGGTGATGAAGTACTAAATCTTAGGTTACGGTATGTGTATTCTGGATGTTCCATTATTGTTTGAAGGCGGACTGGACAGTTTTTGTGGTGTTACAATCAGCGTTATATGCGATGAAGATACACAGTTAGAAAGATTGCTAGTGAGAAACATTAGCCTGTCCACAGAAGAAGCTCGTAATCGCATCAAGTCACAAATGCCAATGAAAGAAAGAAAAAGAGTTAGTGACTACACAATAGAAAACAATGGTTCTCTTCCAGAACTCTATAACGAGATCGACAGAATCACTGGACTGATAAGGCCGACAAATCTGAGAACAGTGTTAGAATACTTTCCTCCATTTGGTGCCGTTAGTGCAGGCGCTATTATTGCTAGTAAATGGATAGAAGGCAAACCAAAATACAATAAAAAAAACAGTTAGAGACAAATATCTTCCGTCTTGGAGCACACTCATCCTGTATGACACAGTATGTTCCAATTTCAGTGTAGCAAGCAATACGTTTATTGCTTCGATACTCAGTCTTAAATAAGTACATATGATATTAACACTATATGCCAAAATATTAAGGTAAATGAAGATATATATGAATATAATATTGAATTTTTCATGTTCTTTAAAATTATGCAAGTTGAGATATGACGATGATATAAACACCATCTCACTTTTGGTATCTTACTGGGTATGCATTTCTTCTCACTTCAGGCACACGCTTATATGGAAGACCACCTCTGTCATTTCTCAGAAGAAGACTGTTTCTTCCATACGCCTTCACAACTAGAGGCTTACTTGTGTCGCGTGAATTATTCATTTCAGGTATAGGCTCTCTTGGTGGTTTCATCAAATCCTTTGAAAAGTTTTTGAAATTATCCCTATAAAGCACAGGCGTCTGTGTTTCGCACTTTACTGGGCCACCGAACAGTTCACTTATATCAGAGTTTTCAACGTTTGTATCAATGATCAATTTCTGTGGTTTAGGTACAAAGTCTTCCAATAATACCTTTTCGTGGGGCTCTCCCTCTTTAAATGGTCTCAATAACTTTTTCAGTTCGTTTGGAGTCACTTTCAGACCATCATCTGGGAGATCTTCACCGTAAACCCGAACAAGGTCAGTCTCTCCTGGAAACGTGATTCCAACCTTTTTCTTGATCTTACCGTCGATTGCATCACTTGCGGTTTGTAGCGAGTTAAGCTCTGAATTTTTCAAGATGGATCGTATCTTCACCTCTGAATTATCGATCTTCATTCTCTTTACAGCAGTTGAGTCAGATGAAACAGTGGAATTAGCCTCAGAAGAGTCATCATCTACTAACTGTCTCTTCTTGCTCTCTACTACAGTCTCATCCTTTTTCAAGTACTTTGTAAAGGATATTTTCTTTTGACTCGGTTGCTCAGGTTCGGCAACTTCTTCTGTTTCGTTTGAGTCTGAGGGAGACTGCTCTCTCTTTTTCGATAGATCTGCTATATAAATCTCTTTCTTTGGGACCTTTTTTCTTTTTGGTTTTTCTACCTTCATCTTGGGTTCAGTCGGTGGTTCTTCAACTTGTTGGGAGTTCTGATTTTCCTCTCCAGACTGGTCGTTCTGTGGCTCGGATTGGTCTGCTGAGATTTCCATCTCTTGCGCATTTTCAGTTGCCTGATTCTTTAGAGCCAGCACCCCTTTGTCAAGATTGAGGTTTGGGGAATCACTCTTAGCTTTCTGTGTTTTTGGTTTTACAGATCCCTCCACAACTGGATTGGAATCTATATTCTTTTGTATGCTCAGAAACTTATTTAAGTAGTCGTGGTAGAGAGAAACAAGGCCATTTACTAACTCAATATCAATGTTTGTAACTCCTTGACCGCCCGGCTGCACATGTTTGTTATCATTTGTAAATTCCTTCAGTGCCTTGTTCAAATCTGAAATATAAGAAGTTAACTTCCCCTGTTCCTGCTCGGTAAGTGGAAGTTTGTTTTGATACTCGTCAATGTTTGTCCTCATTTGTTGAATAACGGTAGCAGGGAGAGCGTGTGAAACGTTCACAGACTGTGGAACTGGATTGGATGACATTATGATTTAAGTATGCCTTTTGATTCTTACTGATTTGATATAATATGTTTAAACCGAACACGAGGACACTAACTGAGTGTCGTCTATTATCACGTGAAGCTGTTTGGCACGCTTCTTGATAATGAATATTTCTTGTCTCACTCACACTAGTCACTATTAGATCAATATATCGTTCCCTGACAATAGATGATCTACAACGATAATACAATACGCTAATCAATCAACCTGTTTCACGTGAGTTCAATAACCAGTCGTTAGTTACGAACGGTTGTTCTAGAATGAAACAATATAATAAACAACTAAATCTAAGACTCTTCTGAGAATCAAAAATCTATTGTTTCCTGTGTAAATTATAGATAGGCAGGCTTCACAAATACAAATTCCTGTAAGATGCTCGAAGATACGAACTGGATTTGCTGAGATGCTTCCTTTTATTCAGAAAAGACAGGTCAGTCATATGATAGCAGTAGCAACAACATCATCAGCTCAGGTTTTAACCACTGCCAAACCTTTTTTTTCTCCCCTCTACCGGCGAGAAATTTGATTACGTTGGGAAAAGATAGTTTCGTACGAACCTAGTCGTTTAACGTGACACATTTGAAAATAGTATTAACACCGGCACACCTTGCCCATGTCTTACATTTACGCTGGAATGTAGCAGAAGAAGACGTGTCCTTAACATTCCTCTTCACCCCGTTATATCGAGCTAAGTAAGCAAAACTTAATTCAGTTCAACCAACAGGTGATTAATCAAAAATGCTGGGCTTGTATAGGTTACCGCTTCGAGTGGCTGGTAAGCCAAATGGTTTCATTTCCAGACTTGTTGTGACAAATACGACACTTCTAAGACCTGCTCGCAGGACGATTGTTTCAACTTCTGTACTGCAAGCCGAATACAGACGTTCGTTTAATCGCACAAATGACAGAGGCAATGGAAGAACTGGTGGATACAACTTCAATAACACAAGGGGTCAACGTTACAACCGCCATAGACAGGATGGTTACAACAACAGACAGAAGAACAGAAGAGAACCTGCTAAGGACCCAAATGAGATAGAATTTGATGAAGCCACTCTTGCGAAGTTGATTCGCGTTCCTATTGATCATGAAGCTGCCGAGTTGACCCTAAATCAGTTGCTAGAGGAAAACGTTATTGACAAGACGCTCTTCAAGTCTATTGACCGTATGAAGTTCGATGGACTGACACCAGTTCAGCAAAAGACCATCAAGCCGATCATTTCTGATACCGAAAATGATGTCATTGCTAGAGCCAAGACTGGTACAGGAAAAACATTTGCCTTCCTGATCCCTCTTTTTCAACATTTAATCAACACCAGCAGAGACTCTCAGTACATGGTAAAAGCTGTTATTGTCGCTCCAACCAGAGACCTCGCTCTTCAGATCGAGAGTGAGGTCAAGAAGATCCACAAGAACAACTACGGTCTGAAGAAGTACGAATCTATTGCTCTCGTTGGTGGTACCAACCTAAACTATTCCATCAAGAAAATGAACAATCTCAGACCAAATATTGTCATCGCTACCCCTGGCAGACTTTTAGATGTTCTGGACAAGTTTGGTGACCGCTTTTTCAAGTATGTTGACTTCAAGGTGCTTGACGAGGCTGACAGACTTCTGGAGATTGGTTTCAAGGAAGACCTTGAGGAAATCTCTACCATCCTGAACGGTCTTAATGGAAAGAGCAAGGACCATATCAGAACTTTGTTGTTTTCTGCCACATTAGACGAGAAAGTTCAAAAACTCTCCAACAACATTATGAACAAGGAGAGCTGTCTGTTCATCGATACTGTTGATAAGAATGAGCCTGAGGCACATGAGAAGATTGACCAGAACCTTGTTGTTTCCGAGAAATTCTCAGACAACATTTATGCTACTATTCAGCACATTAGATCACAGCTGGAGCAATCTCCTGATTACAAGGCTATTCTATTCACGCCTACTGTGAAGTTTACGAAGTTCATTTCTCAAATTCTACAACAGGAGTTCTCTAGAGATCTACCTATCCTTGAGTTCCACGGTAAGATTGACCAACGCAAAAGAACCAATCTCGTTAAGCGCTTCAAGCAAGAGCAGAACGGTCTTCTTATTTGCACAGATGTCGGTGCCCGTGGTATGGACTTTCCAAATGTCCAAGAGGTTCTTCAAATCGGTGTTCCTTCCGAGCTGGCCAACTATATCCACAGAATTGGCAGAACAGCTCGTAGCGGCAAGGAAGGTAAGTCTGTCATTTTCCTGTGCAAGGATGAGCTACCTTTTGTCCACACCTTGGAAGAAGAGAAGAATATCATTATTAAGAATAAGCTGGACTACAAGACCAACGAGAAGTTGTCAGAGGAGATCAGTGAGCACATTAATGATGTTTCCGAGCTCTCCGACGTTCTGCTAAGTATCATCTCCTACTACAGAACTGTTATGAAGGAGTATGGTTTCAACATGAGAAAGTTGCTTCCACAGATCGCTTCCAGTTTTGGCGAACTTCTCAATGAACCTGAGAGAAAGATCACCGTTGACAACTACATGCTGGAGAAGATGGGTATTGCTAGAAACCCTATTGCGAAGGACATGTTCACCATTGAGTCCCACAGACGCATCCGTGAGGAGCGTGATGAGGACGGTTACGATATGCCAGCTGAGGGCAACAGAGCAAGATTTGGAAGACGCTCCAACAACAACAACGACAGTTTCGATTCGAACCAGCGTTACTCTCGCAACAATTCCCGCAGCCAGAGATTCGGCAGATTTGACAATTAAATGGCATGAACGAACGCAAACACATTTTTTCCCCACCACATCTGAACCTGACTCACTCATGTGTTCCACCCACAATCTTTCATTGTAATATAGAAAAACATCATAATAATACACTCGCGCTGGCTCTACGTGATCCATTTGTACATACACCTTGCCAGGGCAGTGTTTTTTCTTGTAAATATGTGCATTTTTATAGTTAACCATACACATTATATATCTCACATACATCCATAATAAAAGAAGATAAATTGTAAGCTGTGGTGAGTAAGTGGCCGGGGTGTTCATGCGTGTCTATAGGTATAATTTAGTGGCATGTGCGGAGACAATGCCGCAGAAGCCGCATCTTCAGTTAATTTTTCGCTGTGCGCAGAGCCTTCGAATCGTAAATAGCAAGATGCGCCAGACACATAAAACGTAGAAAGTAATAGTGCAGATCGCAACCGAGAACGTGCTATCACCACATCACAAGCACATCACAACATCATCATGTCATTCCGCAGCTCAAACACGAGTAACGTCCCGTGCAAATACTTCCAGCAGGGAAACTGCAGATTCGGGTCTTCATGCCGCTTTGCACACGTGCCAGCCGGCGGGAACCAGGGCAACCAGACATCCAACACAAGTAACAGCAGCTTTGGCAGTCAATCCGGAGGTGCATTTGGCGCACCGGCGTTCGGAAACAGCGGGTTTGGCCAGCCCGCGGGCAACCCATTCACTGCGGGCAACGGCGGCAGCGGGACCCAAGCTAGCGGCGGAGCGTTTGGAGCACCAGCATTTGGACAAACGGGGGCTTCAGGAGCGTTTGGACAGAGTGCAAGCAATAATGCATTTGGCCAGAGTGGTGGAAACGCCTTTGGACAAAACACAGGCACTAGTGCATTCGGACAGAGCACAGGCAGTAGCACCTTTGGACAAGGCACAAACAACAATGCGTTCGGTCAGAACGCAGGCGGTAATGCCTTTGGCCAAAGTACAGGCAGCAATGCGTTTAGTCAGAATACTGGCAACAACACATTCGGCCAAAGCACTGGCAGCAGCGCATTTGGCGCACCCGCATTCGGCAAGACCAACACTGGTAGCGGTGCATTCGGTGCACCCGCATTCGGCAGCACTACTGCCACTACGAATAACACCAACAATACAGCCGCAGGAGGTGCCTTTGGCAAGCCTGCATTCGGCACTACAGGCGGTGCAGCCGCATCTCCCTTTGGCACAGCAGGCGGCGCATCCGCCTCTCCCTTTGCCGCAGCAAATGGTGCCTCTGCATTCGGTAGCAACACCAACAACGCCTCGCCCTTCGGCTCTGCTAACGCAAAGCCATCGCCATTCGGCGCGGCGAACACATCCAATGCATCTCCATTCGGCTCCATGAACACAGCAAAGGCATCACCATTCGGTGCAGCGAACACATCGAACGCATCTCCATTTGGCACGGCAAACACTGCCCAAGCATCTCCATTCGGCACAGCGAGCACAACAAACGCCCCACCCTTCGGCACTGCAGCCAACGCCAACTCCAGCGCCGCGCCGTTCGGCACTGCCAACAACGCCGCACCCTCTCCCTTCGGCGCTGCCAACAAAGCTGCGCCCTCTCCCTTCGGCTCAGCGAACAACACCGCCGCCTCTGCATTCGGTGGGGCCTCCGCGGCTAACGCCACCGCGACGTCTGCGTTCGGCGGAGCAAATACTGCGCCCGCCCCTAATGCCAATACCACAGCCGCCCAGGCAGCGCCGTTCGGAACACTCAACAACAACCCCGCCACCAGCAACACAACCAATGCATTCGGCAGCACCGCACCCACCGCGGCAACCCCTGCCGCCACAGGCAACTCCCTGTTCGGCAGCACCACTACACTCCCTAACAAGCCCGCGAACGCCACCACTGTACCCACGGGCCCCGCCGCTCTCCCCGCAGACGCGCCCGCAGACATGCCCGCGGACATCGCCGCCGTGTTTGCCGCCGCGCAGTTCGAGCTCGGCCGCGTGCCGGACCTGCCCCCACCGGCATCGCTCATCGCCTACTGAAGCGGCACCGCCCTCGCATAAGGAGATCCACCACAAGCACACCGGGCCAGCCGCCGAGGCCTGGACCCGCCAAGGGGTTCGGCCCTCCCTGTTGGGGACATTCATACGACCCGCGCTGCATAGCCGCGGTGTTTCCCCGCCCGGGCCGCGGTGCCACAGTGTCCCGGTCACATGCCCACGGGATCAGATGTCCCACCCCGTGCTCGTATAGCGGGGGCATCCTGTCGCGGACACGCCGCGCGGTTAGTCACACCCGCAGACGCGCACAGAAACCGCGGCGCGCGCGCGCGCGCGCGGCGGGGACACACGTCCGCCGCGTCCATTGTGCGGGCAGAGCGAATGTTGGGCCGCGGCGCCGTCTGTTGGGCGGCGTGTCGCGCGCGCCGCTGCCCGCCCCAACGGGTGGGCGCCCGGTGCTGTGCAGCTGCCTTCGCATGCGTATCTGTGTGTGTGTGTCATATTGGGGTGCGGCCCGGCCTGGGCTCTCTGGCGCGAGTATTTCCGATGGCCACGTATCTGGCAGGGAACGGGGGTGACACACACACATACGGACGTGCAGCGCACGGGGGGTATGCACATCCACAGGGGTGCCCGCCGTGCATATACAAGTATATATAAGTATATATAACAGCGCCCAGCGCTTATGCAGCGTTGCCTGCGCAGGGACGCCACCGCTATACGACACCCAGACATTTCCGCCCGCTGATCCCGCCCGCATCGCACACATAAAAAGCAATCGCCCGCGTGCAGACAAGAACGTGCTGGAATTTCGGTATACGAGGTGGCAATAGAACAGTAATACAGAAGTATACGTTAAACATACAAACACCCCCATACACTGCAGCTCGCTACGCTCGCTGCAATACACATGTCCTCACCCAAGATATCCGTGGTGTCCAGGGACTCGCTGTACCTGCTGCGGTACTCCGAGCTGGACCCCGCCGACTCCACAAAGAACAAGGACACGCTCGCGCACGCCACACACTACAACATGCATCTCTACATCGACATACCCTCCATCGACTACTACAGCGACGAGCTGCACAACGCCCGCCTCGCCAAGTTCAACCGCCGCTTCCGCATCGGCGTGTTTCGCCAGGCGCTCTGGGACGCCCTCGCCGGCGGCAACGAGCACTGGTGGGAGCAGGTGACATCGCAGACACAGCAAGAAATACACATATCACTCATGGTGAGCACCGCGGGGTCTATCCGCTACGTCGAAACGATAAAGTTTCTGGTGGAGGCACTGTACAAGCGGCTCGCCGACGCGCCACACGTCCACCTGCACATAAACATCCGCGTGTCCTCACTCACGCGCAAGTGGTTCTCCACGTTTCTCAGCAGTCATTTGCTCGACTCCGGTGCAATCACGTTCCTCCCGGCAACAGCGGTATCCAACGCGCCATTCAAGGAATACTTTACACAGTTGAACACCAAGTTCGCCCACTCGCACTCGCATCCCCCCAGCAATGCATCCCCAGAGACTATACTCATCATCACGAACAGCACTGGCATCAAGGCACTCCTCACTATCCTCTCAGACAGACCGCTCACAAACTTCCTCACACAGGAGTCCATCGACGAGCTCTTCACGGGGCCAGAGGCGCCCCGCATGCCCCAGGACACCGCACAGCAACAGTCATCGGGAGGCAGCCCGTACAGGGGACACTCCCGCACGGACTCCCGCGAGTCCATCAAGCGCGAGTCCCTGTCCATCATCAACTTCCAGAACAGCATGCTCACCTCAAACAAGGACAAGTCCGTGCGTGTCCGCTCACAGTCCATCAACGCCAGACCCACATTCGCACAGACCAACACAGGCATACTGAATGCCATACCGCTCTCCACGCACAATTCAAGCACGAACCTCACGGTGCCGTTGCGGGCCAGCCCGCTGCCTCAGCTGCGCAGCGACTCCGACGACGCCCAGGACACAGACAGGGAGAGCAGTTTCCACCCAGAGGACGTCGAGTTTGACGTTGATGAGCATGACGATGACGACGAGGATGAGGAGGACGAAGATGACGAGGATGAGGACGAAGACGAGGACGGCATCAGCTTCTACGTGCCAAGTTTGCTCTCCCGCACAGCCTCCAGCACAAACGTCCCATCAGACGCAAACACTAGCGGTGAATACGACAATGGCACACGCACACGGCCTGGATCTCCTGCTGTAGCCGCATCCACTACGATGAAGAAGGGGCGTTTCAGATCACTCAGTTTGATGGATCCGGCTCTCAAGGCGCCGTTCACGCAGGGGAACTCTCACGGACTAGTCGCCAACCGCGAGAACGTCAACAGCCGCAGTTTCTCCAACATATACGTCCACGACGGCGACTTTGTCGACCCGAGCCACAAGCAACAGAAGCGCAAGAGGAAGTACACGCTCAGCGGTAACATGAACAACATTCCAAAGCCCGCAACGGGACTGATCCCTCCGGAGTTCTACTCCAAGATATCTTCACCTTCCACGAGTAACAACAGTTCCAACAACTCACTTTCAAACATGTTCATGTCGCCAAATGGAAACGGTAACAGCCGCGCATCCTCAGTAAAGCTGTTTGAGAAGAACCTTATCAACAACTCCCTGGAGGAAATCCGCAAGATCAACAACGACACACAGCAGGGACTCGGGGAATATGGTTCCAAGAACCACCTGCTGACATCTGGTGACGGCGGTCATCACTTCAAGTTCCCTCACAAACATGCATTCGGCCTTATGTTCAACAGACCCCACCACCAGCCCAGCTTCGACTCGCTGGACGAGGAGGACAGGCTCATGATGGGTGGTCAGTCGGACCCAGAGGACGACGGCAAGATCGAGATCGAGACAAGCGACCGCACGGCAACGAACAGCACATCGTCTTCGCTGACTACACACGTGCCAATTACCAGGATAACATCTACGGAGGTGGGTTCCCAGGACTCCATTGCTACTGCCAAACCAAAGACAGATTCCAGGAGACAACTGAATCTGCCCTCATTCCATCTGCAACTATATGACAATGACGAGGGAAAAAGCAAGGAAAATGGCACCCAAGAAGAAGGAAGCTCATCCAGTTCAGTAGGCCTACACACTGGTTCCCCTGGCACCCCAGAGGAGGACGCAAACAACACAGAAACAGGTGGCGGTCTTGTTGGAAAGTTCAAGAAGGTTCTATCGTTTGACCTTTACGGCGATAATGACAAGGACAACAACAATTTCTGGGTTCTCGGAAGGAACGCGTAGATTATAGTGCTGGACATTGGTGTAACTTTTACCCACCTGTTCCTCCCGGATCTTCTGTTCTATTATTAACTGAAAAACTAATTTCTAGTTCGTCAGAGGGAAGCGACGCCTACAACATCCAGATCATGGCCCACTCCCTCCTGCATCCCATCCACCCATGCATTCAAACCACATTATACTACTATTCATAACAAAAACTCTACATTCTTACATACATTTCAATATCATTATTTACGTCACACCCAGACAGCCCCGTAGTACATATTCGCATCTTGTCGGGCGCCGCGCATCTCATCGCAGCAATTTTTTTTTGTCTCATCGAGGAAATTTTTGAGCTCATCGCAATTTTTTTTTTTGTTCCGTAAATTTTTCAGCAGAGCTGCTGCCATAAGCAAATTGGGCTGTATAAGCTGGGAGTGTACTCAAGTGAACACAAGACCACAAAGTCAAATTATAGATACATTGTGTAAGAGCAGCGTCCTTTTGATAGATTGAATCGGTAAGATCATCTTTCCCCGATACTGAACAGTTATAACAACAGATTTCCCGCGATGAGTGAGGCCACAGTTGAAATCAGACCTACCGAGGAGAGCCAGGACACTAATATTGAGTCTACTCTGCACAGATTGTTGAGTGGTTCAGACGATCCATTTGGAGATGATGATGCTGCCGAACTTTTTGGTAGCGATGGGGACGACGATAATAACAGCCTTAGCACCGAACCTGTACATACTCCCAACGAAATCGAGAAAGCTATGGCCAGTGTTATTGCCCACATCCAGTCAAATGATATGATAGACACTGAATTACTGAACGATAAACAGCTTTCTCTCGATGCCATATTGGGTGAGGGCTCCCACGTAGACGCTGACCTGGATATGGGCAACTTCCTTGGGGATTTCCAACCGCAAGGAAAGCGCCCACTCGAAGATGATGAGCAGGGCGCCATTCAGAATGACGAGCAGATCAAAAGGCCGAAAGTTCAAAAGACTATTAAGGAGATACGGATCTTCAAGAAAACCAACGAGCCATTCATGTCTCCAGCGTCGCTTTCGCCATCATCATCTACATCCCCTGCCAACAGCGACGCGCCGATCAAACTAGACTCAATTGCATTAACCAACCTACAACAAGAAAAGAGCCTCGTTGTGCCAAAGAAGACATCGATTGTTGTCCCAGAGAAGGCACAGTTGGTTGTACCAGAGAAGAACACCAACGAATTCACCATGCACCAAGTTGCTGACGTGAAGAAGAGAATCATCAATACCCATAAACTAATTCTGGACTTCAATTTCCTCAAGGACGGCTACGCCAGAACCTGCGTTGAATTGAAGAAGGCCATGAGTTGTCTGAAGGACAGTGAACTCCACAGAGCTCATTTGATGGCCGAGAACGAACATCTGAAGAGAAAGCTGGCTGCACTATCAAATCCTATTAAGGAGGAGCCTTAATTATTTACTAATGTAATAGTTGGCTACTACTACACCCCATTATAGATCATGGAATATCCGCTGTGCTTCTACATTAGGATCCACATTCTCAAAGATCACGTTCGCCTTTTTTGCATTGCCTTGGAGAACTGTCTATCAGGACAAATCTCCATTGCTACACACCAATTACCAAAATCTCTTCTCAAGAGGGAGCGCATCAAATAATCATTATTAATTAAATATATAAAAGAAAAAATATCAATATCTATAAATAAATGGCGAGGCATGGAGTACAATGCACTTGGATATGCTTATTTTGATGCAGAAATTGATGGAAATATGCCTAAATATCCAGATCATCGTCGCTATCGTCTCTGTTTGTAGTCTTCCGTGAAGCGAACATGCCCCTCGTGTTGGATTCAATTATCCGTTCCGACAACAAGAACCTCTCGAGTGATGCCGGCTCGAATGAATTAGGATCGTTACCCAGTTTCGAAAACCCGACAAGCCTCGTTCTCTCGAGTCCACCGACGTAAGCTATCACGCATGGTAGCACCTTTATATCGAGCTTGTCGACCAAGAACGGGCTATTCTGCACGTCTATCCTTACGAATTTCGTCCTGAGGTATTTACGTGCCAGCTTGGAGAGCTGCTCGTCCATGTACTGGCACTTTTTGAAATGTGGCAGTTGGAAGTGAATGACGACTGGGATATCTGAGCTACTGGACAGCTTGATGAGCCTGGACTCGTCGTCGATGGTCTCTAGGTTTCCGTAGTTCTTGTCCTCTGCAACGTTCTTGGCGACGCTCTTCAGATGCTGGGAAATCTCATTCATGCGCTGCTCGCGGTGGCGAGCCATGATGGCGTCTGTCTCCTCGTCGTTGTCGAGCTCGTCCATGAGCTCGTCGAGGTCGATGTCTGAGTCGGAGTTTGCAGCGAAGGCGTCCTTCTCGAATTGCGATACTTTTTGGGACATGTTGATGTTATGGAGGGTTATGGGACAATCTCACAATTGGGTGATCGATTTCTGGTACAGCGCTATTCCATTGTTTTGTAGTGATGCGTATCTGCAAACGCGACAGCCGCATCGCCAAATAATTTTCGGTGCACTAGCGAACGCTGCTGAAGCAACCACGTTACACGATAAAGAATTGGTCTATTTAGCTACGGCTACAAACACTTGTAGTAGTACATAAATATATAGCCCAGGAGCGTGACGATGACATTCAGATTGACGTTCACGTCGTTGAGCAGCGTCTTGAAGCGCTTCTTGCGGAGCTTAGACTTCTCTGCCTTGCTGTCCGCGGAGACTGGGAGTGGAAGCTCGCCCTTGTCCTTGTAGTCGGCGATGCGGGCACCCTTGACCTTGTCGAACTTGGCGAGGTACCAAACCATGCCGAGGAAGTTGCACACCGCCATGGCGATGTATGCCCAGATAGGGGAGTATGGATCTGGGAGGTAGCAGATCTGGGTCTGCATGGTGGGCGATCCCGGCGCGGCGCCATCGTTGTGCAAGGAAAGAAGCTGAATGGCGGGGCGGGAGATGCCCATGTTCATGGCGCAGGACTTGACGGTGATCTCCTCTGTCTCAGCGATGGTGTTGCGAGGGGTGGTGTAGGAGTGTTTGATGTGGCAGTAGTCGTGGTCGTCGCCGGAGAATACGAAGGAGGGCTGGACCTTGGCGAGGACCTCCTGGGAGAGGTCGCTGTCGATGACGGTCTGGTATTGGACGCCCTTCTGTATTGGGAACTTCTTGTGGGACTCGCGCTGCTTGCCGCAAGTCTGGACCTCTGGGTTTCTGTACAGGGGCACGTGGGTGAGCAGGATGCGAGGGTATGGGTGTGCCTGTCTTGTCCAGTTGTTGAGGAACTGCCTTGGGACGTCTGAGACGTTGGGGTTGGTTCTGTCTGACAAGGAGATGGTGTCGACGAGGACGAACGTGTGGTTTCCGACGTCGATGGAGGAGGAAGTGGGGCCGAAGTAAGCGGCAAACCTGTCGAGGCTGGACTCGACGATGGTGTCGCCGAATCCGATGTCGTGGTTGCCCGGGAGGGACATCACGGTGCGCGTCTCTGGCTTCTTTGGGAAGATCTCGTTGAAGCGGTTGTACTCCTTCATCCAGTAGTCGTCGTCCCAGTAACTGCCGCCGTCAAACAGGTCTCCTAGGAAGAAGTTGGTCTGTGGCTTTAAGTGGTACTGCACGTAGCGCCAGTTGCGCTTGTGGTAGTGGTCGACGAGGATCTGGGTGACGTAGTTGACGATCCATGGTCTGTTTGGGTATGAGTGCTTGTCCATGATCTGTGGGTCTGCAAAAAGAGCGACCTTGTGGGAGTCGACGTGCTGCTTCTTCTTGGGCACGGTGGGGTCCGTGGGCCAGTGCTCCCAGCGGTCCCAGGCGCACTTGTTGAGGGCGTGTTTCACGGCGATGTGCTCGTAGTGGTTGATGACGAGGAACCAGGCGATGAGGGAGACGGCGCAGAGCTTCCAGAAGACGCGCAGCTTCCACTTGAAGTACGGCACGTTGATCTGTATGATGCCCTTGTGCTTCCTGTTGAAGAGCGGCTTCTTGCCGCCCTTCTTCTTCCTGTCCTTGGCGCGGGCCGCAGCCTTGCTCTTGGTGTTGCGTTTGAGCATGGGGGCGGGGAGGGGGGTGTAGTGATGCGATGTGATGCAGTACGGGTAGTAGTAGAGACTATAGAGAGGAGTGCAATGCAATAAACACAGACCTCCTGTGATAAATAGCTCGGGACAGAAGTGGAGCCACCGGCGATGTTGTGACGGCAGAGATAGGGCGGGCCGGGTAACGGGCAAAGCAAGAAAATCCACCGCGATGCAGTGCAGGCAGGGCAGAGCGCAGGCAGGGTAGCCGCTGGAGGGGGCGCAGGTGTTCAAGAACAAGCAAGATATAGAGCAAACTGGATATAGAGGACGCATGTAAGAGTAACTAACAGATATCGCCAGCGGTGTTAGGCGTCTCGATGCACAAGGCGGTCGGGTCTCCTATCCACGCCCTACTATATAGATAACATCCCATTCTCATACGTAAATGCAATACATATATGTAGTGTAGAAGTAGCCACGATAACCATTCCTAACATAATATCCTGTAGACATGCCCCCGGCAAAAGAGGCTGTGCAACAACAGCAAAATACGCTCCACTGCAGTTACCCTACAAAACCCTAATAAACACAACAGGCGCAGCGCGCGGGCAGACACAAACACATCGGGCGGGCGAAGGAGAACGACGCGAGGCAGCGGCCGCCCAACAGCGATGGGGACCCGACGGCGACGCCGCCCAGACAAGCCCGCAGCAGCGACGCGTGAACTGATGCACCCACCATACATCTGCGTGTGCACGCCAGTGTCAGGACCCTCAGCGGCAAGCAGAATACCCCAACAACAAGGCTGCAACACACCAACACACCAACGCAGTGCACACACGCAGATGGAAGACAATGCACACACACAGACGGTAGAGGGCACCCGCGCGACACGCAGCGCGAAGCCGCACGGGGAGGCGGCGCCACCAGAACTGCTGTTCGACTTCGAGCACGAGCACGAGGTGGGGAAGCACAGGCGGCTGGAGATCGTGCCGCGCCGCCTGAACATGTCCGGGACCCCGCTCCTGCTGGAGGGAGTGGGCGCCACGCGCACCGCCATCGGCGGCATGGTCCTGGACATTGAGCGGGGGGAACTCCCACCGCCCAGTGGAACACAGGACCCCCTGCCCAACACACTCTACGAGGCATTCCACCGCAAGATGCGGCGGCAGGAGAACCGCTGGCTGGAGATGGACGTGCAGGAGAGCCACGAGACCGCGGAGCAGCTGGAGCTGCTGCAGAACCGCCTCGCGATGCCCGCGTGGCAGCCCGCGCTGCTGCGCGCCACACATGTGGCGCACCCGGACGACCCCGACGAGATGCTCCGCATGCGCGCGCGCACACAGCGCCGCCTCGCGCAGATGCTCCACAGCTACCGCCGCATGCAGCGCCGCGCAGCCGCCCTGCGCCACAAAAGCGGCAGCAGTGCAGCGGGGGGCGCCTCCGCCAGGGGGAAGACACAGGGGCGGCCCGGCAAGGGGGCACTCGACCCCGCACGCGACTGGGCGCGCATGTACCGCCGCGTGGACCGGCTGTTCGTCGAGGGCTACGGCGCCTCCTCCGACGAGGACGAGGAGGCGATGGCACCCGCGGAGATACGCGCGCACCGGGACCGCGCGCGCCGCGCCGCGTGCGGGGGGCGCATCACTGTGGGTCTCACGGCGGGGCCGCAGCCGCCCATGTTTGCGATTGTGGCAGAGCCCCTGCAGCAGCCCTACGTGCTCAAGCTGACTACACAGGAGCGGCGCGAGGTGGTGCGGGCGGGGATTCCGCAGAAGGTGTTCCGGTACCCCGGGGCGGCGACGCAGGCTGCCGCGACGGTGCGGCGGCGCGTGGCCGTGCCCCGCACGTTTGTGCTGTCGGAGGAGCAGAAGCGGGAGTATGCCAGGGAGTTTGCCGCTGAGGCGCCTGAGGGGCCAGAAGGGCCCGAGGGCAAGGAGATGGTGGAGGATCCCGGGAGCTGCCCGTCGCTCGCTGCGCTCGCGGCGGGCTCGCCCAGCTCCGATGTCATCTCGGACGTGCCGGAGGACACGCCGTCCGAGCTGCGGCTCGTGTCGCTGGGAGCGAGCGATGTTTCCGGCGGTGCGCCGCGGTCCTCGCCCGCGCCGGGTCTCGGTGCGATTGTCCCCTCCTCTCCAGTGCAGGGCGGCTGCGCGGGGAAGTCGGAGAGCTCGGCGTTTAGGGGTGCGTTGGGGGAAAGTGCGGGTGCGCAGATTGCTACGGTACAGAATTCTCATTCTTTGCACCCGCCTGTGGGTGTGGTGCTTGGCAATGGTGCGTTTGTGCAGGCGTCGGGCGCTATGGCTATGGTGCAGGGTGGGGTTGGCGTGTCTGGTGCTGTAGCCGCCGAGTATACTCTCCCCTTGGATTCAGCACAGCAGGGACAAAACCACAGCGAGAGAAACAGTGCACAACCCCTGCCTGATCAGTCGAGTGCTACAATACTGATACCGCGCAAGAAACGGCGCCCTTCGCCTGAGAATGTGATGCCAAAGGACAGCGTGTCGACACCAGGTCCCTCGCAGCATTCACCAGTTCAAACACCTAACGTATTGATTCCACGCAAGAAACAAAAGGTAAAGAAGACTCTGCAGTAGGGGGGGATCTTGTAGCCTCGTCTTATGCGTATACCCAATGTCATGGGGTGTTATACCCTGCCTCTCCCTCTCTTGGCAGTCATATGTTACAGAGTACATATTTATATAGGCATTGTTGAATTGAACAGCCACTACTGCCGCAGTCTGTTCAGCGCAAATATCAAAAGGACACTGCGTCTATTAATGATTCGTTCATACTCACATCAAATATATAGCATTTCTTGTATATTACTGTATAGAGCTATGAAATCATTGGTGTTTTATTCAATCGAACGATCGCGTATATTGCATCCTCGCACAACACGCTAACAGCTGCGGCGTTGAATGCTCCTACACATACTTCAACCTAACGTTTCCAGATACTCCTGCACCTCTTCCTGTGAACTATAAGAGGCTATTGTGTCAGTAACGAATATATGGAAAGGCTGGGGAATCACCTTCACGATGGCAGCCGCGACATCCTTGAGGTCAGTTTCATCGGATCCTTCGTACAGCAGCTCTTCCGTGGTGATCCCGTAAATCTCCATTAAATAGGTCTTCAATTCAGCAATGACCTTGGAACACACCACACAGTTTTGCATCTTGGAAAAGCTATCCTCATCGTCATCCGAGTCCATCATATCGATATTAACCTCATCCGCGTCCACCAATACTTCCTTGATCTGCTCAGAAATCAACTCGCAATATTTTATCAGTTTCACAACTTCGTATTGATTTGTGTATTTGATGTTTGGAAGATTCGCAACAAGGAACAGCACGTTGCACTTTGCTGCGTCACTTTCAGGATCAGCTAAAAACTGATTGAATATTCCCTGGATCACTTTATTGATATGCTTGTTGAATTTGGTGAATAATCCTCTGTTCGTAGTCATGTTGTCTTGCAATAAACGTATAGACTTGTCCCTCTCGTAAAAGAGCTCGTTTGAAATTCCTCTCAAGTACTGGACCGAAAGTAATATTCCCTTGGTAATACCACTATACACCATTGATTCATACTTCTCCATGAGTGGTGTAAACATCTTCAAAGCAATTCGGGAAATGTAGATACTGGTAGATGATAGCAACGAAATTACAGTGGGAACACACAACGATGGGTTCGTGTAGCCATTTTCTAGAATGAGCCTTAACAAACGTATGCCAACTAAAGCATTCTTGAAATTGGGTAACCGGCAGATCTTCAGGATATTCTTCAAATATCTCGCCACTAGTGCTGTACATATACCATCACTTAGAACCTCTTTTTGCACATCTTTCTTGACACGTTGGTCCCTAGATGTAAATGTGCTCTCACCAGACTCTCGAACGGTGTGTTTCTCTTCTTGGACAAAGAAGTCATAAAAACTCTCGAGAATGACCAGTTGAATGTCAGTGTCCTCCCCTTTGAATACCTCGTCTAGAATTGATAGGATATGTTTGGAATTGAATAGACGAGGCTTGTTACCACATAGTTTCGTTAGATTCTTTATGGCAATTCTTCGAATCACATGATTAACTTCATGTTTGGAAAGGAGGAGCAGGCACTTTGCGACATATTCGTAAACCGGTTCGCCATCCTTGACGTACGAGATGTGGATAATCGATGTATCGAATGAGGTAAACCTTGCAAAGGCGGTGGCGAGATAAAGAAGACGTTGTAATTTGGTATCTAACTTCAAGTCGCGGGGATTCTTATTAGCTATTGTAATGTATGGGTTTAGGTGCTTGAAACAAGAAGAACAGGCCTTGGCTATACGTCCCAAATCCTGGCGCTTTTGTGCCACAGATAAGACAAGAGGCACCGCCTCGTCGATTTCTCTGACTGTCATTTTGGGTAGGTCAGTAAGTAACGTTGTCTCGAGATCAAATAGGAACTTTGGTTTGAAATTTGTCAATTTCACGATGGAACTTCTAAAAACATGGAGAATGTGATAAAACAACTCACTTCTTGTGTCACTCACCATATATGGATACAAACTCATAATGTGGTCCTTTGTGATGAATAATACGACAGCATCTGAAAAGACAGATAAGAGGTTCAGAAGTTGACTTTTTAACTGTGGATTGATCTCAGATGTACCATCTGCTTGTAGTTCGATAATGTTTTGTACGAGGATATCTGTGAGAAGTCTCATGCACTTTAAGATGTACCTGAATGTTTGCTCCGTATGAAGAGAGCTATTCAGTAAATAAAAGTTGAAAAACCAATTAAAGATACTGGCGCATTTCTCATTCTCAAATATTACACCAGACATTACCAAGACATTTTCTTTTAAAAGGTCGGCCTTAACATGATGCGTATTTTCAACCTTATTTACATCGTTAATCCATTTGCGTACCAAGATCTCCCTTGCCATGTCTATTATGGAATCTTCTTCATCCTCTACCCTTTGCAGAATTTTAGAACAGACAAACACTTTAACATCAATTTGATCCGTTTCGTCGTATATTTTTTCGTTGATTTTTAGAACATGTCTTCTCACTTGCAAACTATCTGAATCGAAATTCAGATTGATAACCTTGTAGAATGTCAGGTAGGCTGAATTGACACTGAATAGATCCAGAATTGCATCCTTAACTGACGCAGCTGACTTCGCAGCAAGTAGATCTGTTAAGGTTCCTTCAACTAATGGATCCGATAGGATCTTATCATCTTTGGAAACTAAAATAGAGAGAGATTTAATGGCGACCGATCTCAATTTGATTTTATCTTCATCTAGAATCGAGAGAACCAATTTCAAATAGAAGTCATATTGTCCTAATAGTTCAAAACTATGCAATATTGAGAAGTAATCATACTTCACAACATCATAGGTTAAGTTGCAACGATGATTTTCGAATCTTGAATTTAAGGAGTCTTCTAGACATTTGATGATAAACGATTCAGATTCTGTATTACTGGAATTTGAGTCTTTCATTTGTTCATATAATTCTAAAAGTGAGTCAATTTGTAGGCAATAGGCGTAATTCCATGATGAGATCTCACTATCCATAGTTTTTGTGAAGATCAGAACATTTTGAAAAGAAGACAACCATTGCGAGAGCATATCAGGATAATTGCAAAGTTTGATAAGATTGTTTGATTGATTTGATTTAGTTTGTGACTTTATATCAAACAAAACGCCTCCAATTTGACCTAATTGTTGAAGCAATGTGGTCTCGATATTGGCATTTGGTTTTTTAGTCGGTCTGAACAAACCAATCATCTTCTTTGTTAAAGCTGTAAGAATGCGTTCGGATACTGGATACTGGCAACTTATTAGAGCACTAAGTAAATCTTGGACAATATTCTCTAGGCAGTGACGGTATTTAATCAAGTTCTCGTACAATCTATTGATGACGAAATCAATTTTATGATCTATTAGTTTTGTTAATTCTTCTTCTGTAATTGTTTTATGATGTTTCAGGGTCTGGATGGCAGACTTGTCGCTAATAACAATGGAATTTAGTAATTGATAATAATTGATCTTCTCTAGCATTATGATAATGGTTAATGTAAAGTAGGAAATGTAAGTGTTTCCTCCTATCTTAATTAGTTTCTTTTGTATGCGTTTTGGAGGTAGTTTTTCTATATGCGAGAGTAATTCATCAAAAATAAACTCACGTTGGGCGGGTACTTTTTCAAATAAGGATATCAATATCATTGAACTTGTCCATTTAATACTTGCCCAAGTATTCTCGACAGTAACCTCATTATTCGGAAAGGTAATGTCACACATCATTATTTCCGAGAATATGTAGATCAGTCTGGTTGATAATCCGTCGTCAATAAACGGTCTGTTATTGATATAGCTAGGTATAGCCTCGATGGCACTGTCAAAAAGTTGCAGATATTCTTCCGATTTGGTATTAAATTTGAAGTCAGTTAAATTGAGATTTTCGGTAAGAAAGTTTACAGGTTCCAGAACAAATTTTTCCATATAAAGTCTTGGGTCATCCAAGTTGAATTTAAATATGCTGAACATCACGTTTATGGAGAGGTATGCTACCCCCTTTAATAGCTCAGAGTCGTAATCCAGATTGACATTATCTCGGACTTCTAGAATATTGTCAGTCATGATGTTTAATAGTGCAAGGAGAGTATCTGTGTTTAACTTGGTCCATGCTTGAGGAATGCTTGATATATTCTTCAAAATGAATAGCAGTTTGTTCAGACTATACTCATTCAAGAGGAATGTTTCATTTGCTAGGGGATACCAGTATTCCATATTATTGCATTTCTCAATTTCATTGTTCCCGCTTATTTTATTCATTAGCTCATTAAAATCCTTTAGATATTGTAATCCGATATTTTCTTGGTTTAGGGAAACATTTGCAGAAATATTGGTCTTCTTAACAAAGCTACTATCTGTATCTTCGGGTTGACTCTCATCGGAATCGGAATCTCTTCTTCTCTTTTTATCATTATTGTTAGATGAAGTTTCAGTGGGTATTATAAGATCTTTCTCATCCACGTGTATTCCTCTCTTTGTTATGTATTCCTGGGTAGTGGCTGATAACATTGCAAGCTTATCATCGCTCAATGAATTAGTTTCCGGACCAGATAGGGATATATTTGTTGGACAATTAAATCGAAGGGAAAGTTTTTCATCTAGCAATAAGGAATATTTGTTTGAGTTTTCATCTTTTGTTGTATTTGTCATCAAACTTTCATTTGAACACAATTCTTGGATACTGTTATTAAGACGGATAGAGGCGTGTAATTGCTCATTGATTAAGCTGTTTAAACTTTCTTTTGGTATTAGATGTGAAAGTGGTTGCTTATTTATTGCATTGATCATGCGTTTGGGAATAGTTGGATCATCTTCGCCTGGAAAATTTGCCATAGCCGCCTAACAATGAGACACCTATACTTGTTAACTTTCGTGTGTCGAAAATTCAGATACGAAAACGGATGATTTGGAAATCCACAAAGTCTCGATAGGGATGATCGATTGTACGATAGAAGAGCCGTATGTGTATGTAGTACTTTCGACTGTTATAGAAGGTTTGATATTCGCGTTACCCCCAACAAACTTACGTGCATCTAGTATGAGTGGCGTTTCTATTTTTTTTCTGACTAGAGATGCGCGATGCGCGCGTTAGAAATCTAGTACCGCTGTTCCACGATGCGGGTTTCTTACATAAAGCTGCTATTGAAAATTAAAGAATATAATTATAATATTACATGACAACTGTAGAGTATATTTAAGGTGTCATTAAAACTTAGTAGTACTAGAAAGTGGTAGTAAAATTGACTAAATAACATTCATATCAGATTTAACCATATGTGCCAGTAGACAATCAACGAATCTATAATAGAGCAATTTATTACACTTCTGGTTTACAGATATGCATTCAACAAATTCTGAAATTTGGTCTTGAGATATGGATAATATGCTTGAAACATGGTGTAGTTCGAGAACAGTCGATATTTCTGAAACTCTCTGTCTTTTGAATTCTTCAAACTCTTCGCCAGTAGGGATGACAGTCCTAGGACCCATGCCGTTGTCATTAGGAAATATTGTGTGTCTAATTAACCGGATATAGGAACCTATGGCTAAATTGTTAGTTAATCTCTTTTGCAATATATTGTTCAAAGCATTGTTTGAAATGTCGGTGAAGAGAGAGCTTCTTAATGTAAGCTCTTTAGCGCACCTGAGTGTATAATATAAAAGAGGTTTCTTAATTTCCAGTTGAAGCAAATCTACGAATATTGTGTGGGATATGTACCGTCCTGTTATTGGCGAGTCTGTCACTGTATCTTTTTGAATGTTTATTGACGAAATGTAGTTAAAGCTGCTTACTATGGTTCTCACCTTTAATTTGAGTTTGGTCCATATAGATAATTGTTTGTGATTCTCTATCTGTATCTTCCGTTGTATAATTTTGGTGCAGATCTTTGAGATTCCTCGCAGTAGGTAGTATGGTTCGGATATACTGTCAAATATTCTTCCTAATAGCAGTTCATCCAATATACCATCGATAAATGTGCTCTGTAATAATGATTGACTATGCAATGATTGTTGTACGAGTTCCGTTATTACGTATGGATACGTATCTTGATCATAGAGGGTTAATTGGCAATACTTCTCATAGAACGTATCCGGATCTTCAATAGTACCACTAAGTTCTCTAATTGCGTTAATGTGGGTGGATAGAAGTGCTGCAAATTCATCCAAAAGAATTGATTTGAAATCTATCTCGGCCTGTCTTCCGAATGATATTAATCTCTCAATTAGATTGAATACCTCTGTTGGAAATTGATCATCCATAGTAGGGATTTTTGGACCATACCATGTACTTATGAAGTTTTTGTACACCAAAGACACCAATGCAACAATCTCAAGATCTGGAGACGCTTTCAAATTGCGGATTCTTTGATGTAAGGATGGTGGGAAGCACGACTTGCAGAGTTCTTGTAGATACTTTTGAGAATCCTTGTCGTATTTGGAGACGAATGGAACATCATCCACATGTTCTTCCGAATTGTTAGTTATGGCCCCATTCTTGCTGTGGTTGTTTTGCGTGAATCGATTCTGTCGTAGGTTGTTTCTTTGATATCGTTGGATAAAAGATGAGTTGGTGTTGTATAGGATCGATGACATCCTTTTGATTCCCTCGAGTAGTCTCCTAACTGTTGTTCTCCAGGTGTGGTACTCGTTATAGAAAGTTTCCTTGTTGTTTAACTTTCTACCGTTGTTGATACGTTTTTCTGTTAGTTGTTTTTTGAAAATGACCATTCAATATTTTCCAAAATGTTAATCGTCAAGAAAAACGAAAACTCACCATAATAGAGAGGTGACAAGGGAGTACTTCACCAACATCCTGCAACATTAACGAGTTTAGAAACTGATAATACAACCAATAAGCAGATAATGTACGAGCTATGTCTGTGAGAGAAGAGGTGATCATGAAATTAGAGGACCCCTCGAGGTTTCACTACAAGCAAGATTGGTTGGAAGTGCAAGACGATGAACTAAACATGCTATTTGAGCTGTTCACTTTCGGTACAACGAGAGATGTTCCTAATGCGTTAACACTCTCCCCGTTAATGCTTAAGAAGCTACAACTGCTCACTATAGTCTCCCTTGCTCAACTGGAGCGTGAACTCACGTATTCTAAAATAATGGAGACTTGCCTCATCACCTCAATAGACACACTGGAGCGATATATGATCGAATTGCGCAACTTTTTCACTGTCAAGCTGGATCCTGTAAGGCATGTCGCAAGAATAACCCATCTCATTGATGGAAGGGATGTGTACTGTTATGAGAAACCACTTCTTCTTGGTATCAAACCATTGCATACGAAAAGCGAGCTAGTAACCAAACTTACACAGTGGCAGCATAAGCTAAACAAGCAAATAAAAGAACCTGCATAGGAGCTGATAAGGATAATCTAATGTGGAATATATGTTTATTGACTATAAATATATAGAACAAAAATAAATAGTGAATGGAATGAGATAGTTGAATAGGACTTTGAATAAACGTGATTATGACCATCAGCTTTAGAATAAAACAAAGAAAGAATACTCACAAAAGAGAGAATGTATCTTCATGTCGTTACTCAAATGATCTATTTTGTCTCCTTAACCTCAGCTTCCTCCTTGGCAGCTGTCTTACCAGTCCACAAACTCTTGGCGAAACCAGTAACACCATCATTCTCCGTCTCAAGCTTGTAGATACCAACAAGAGACAGCAGAGAGCCGCCACCTAGAAGGTATAGAGCGTAGTTGTGGTAATTTCCGTAGACTCTCTTTGGAATGTAGTCAGTGATGCAGGAGTGGAACTCCATGTAGCAGTAACCTAGAAGCGCCACAGAGAAGATAGAGTCACATGTAGTGCCTAGAGGGCCGGTGACTAGGGCAGTGGCAGCAAGTGGAAGAGTCGTGACGGCAAAAGCCTTCTCCAACCACCAATGCACGGAACCTTCAGCCTTGTTTGCCTTAGGTGGAACGAACGCGTCGTTTGGAGTACCAACGACACCACCTGGCTTCTGGGCAAGAACTGGAAGGAATGGAATAGTTAGGCACTTCTTGGCGGAAGTCTGAAAAGCCCTGCGCGAGGCAATGTTCATGGATCTGTTTAGTGGGAACAGAAGGTTCGTTCTGGAAAGCATGTTGTCTTAATATGTATTAATGTGGATAATGTAATTCTTTTGCAATGGTGACAATAAGATATGTGATCGAAGAAAGTAGAAATTTAATATATTTAAAATTCTGCTAATCACAAATGATAATGTACACCTCAAACACCGTAGTCAGTTTTCTAGGTTAAGACGGCTAGCTAACAACTTGCCTCCAGCGCTCGCTTTCCCCTTTGCCGAACGTATATATACTTGTGGTCACAGCAGTTGCCCCCTCGCCCGAGAAAGCGCTTTTCCGATCTCCGGAGTTCATGTGTTGGCTGTGGTGTGGGGTTGTATATGCTTCACTTTCATTGGCCGGGACGAATGGAGAAATTCGGACGCAGGGCGAGCGCGCAAAAGTTATGAGACAACGCCGAAGTTTGATGAGACAATAATTCGTGGTAAGAGCGACAGTGGTGCCTCAAGGACGAGACAGGCAAAACAGCAAGAGCGGCAAGCAAGACCTCTTGTACTTTTTCGTCGACAAGGCCAAAATGGTATTACTTAATGGGTTGCCTTCACCCAATAAGAATTACAGTATCAGTACACTTAAAGTACTCCCTTAGCGGTTAAACAATGTCGTTGGACGCACTGCGTTTCTTATGTGTATATGCCAAGTATAGAAAAAAAAGATACAAAATGCTTATTCACCAATCTACTTTAGAAGTTCCTCCAGGACACGATTAGCAGTATCGTTGTCACTTGGGTCAAGAGACTTAACACCGAGTCTTCTTAGGACCTCGACAACCCTGTCCTTCTCGAAACCTTGGGACTCAAATTCCTGAACAACATCTGGACTGATACCATATAGATCGGCCTCATCGGCACTTCCGGTGCTCCCATCTGGGGACGCATAAAGTTTCGTCCACAGGGCAGCAGTCTTGTTAAAGGACTCTCTGTCTTTCATATAATGCTGGGCGACCTCAGCATCCTGCGGATCGCTTGGCTCTGGAGATTGCAGAAGCGCTTGTAGCGAGATCAACGCAGATTTTAACGTTATAACTGGAGACCAAGCATTCTTCAGGATATCCAGACAGATGGCGCCAGTGACAGAAGACACATTAGGATGGTACACCTTAGTGTCAAAATTCATCTTAGGTGGCTTGAATGGGTACTCCATGGGCACCTCGATATCAACAACAAACTTACCGTTCTCATATGGTGTACCTGGTGGACCTTCAAAGGAACCCTTGAGATGGTGGATATCAGATTCATTAACGAACTCTAGGGTAATATGGGCCTCGGGATCGTCCTTGACGGCCTGCATCTCTTTCATGATTCTCTTGGCTCTCGACATCTTGATGTGTATGTGCGTATCGTTTCTAAAACTAATTACTGTTCAATTGGTGTTCTTTGGGCTAACCTTATTGTTAAAGTTCTATTTCTGTGAGGATAACGGTGGGTTCTCTCCTTGAACCTATTTGTCATTAATTGTCCACCAGCCGTCTATTTGTGTTACTAACGCTTTAGGAAAAGGGACGCCTGCACTTTTCTCGGTGTGAAAACCAAAATAGACCGTGCAACGTGATGTTTTTTAAAATTAACCCTAACTCTCAAGTGAGTAGGGTTAACGTAGCAAACAAAGTCACGCTAATACCAGAGAACTGAGTGTTGGGATAAGGTGTTCAAACATTTCTGATTAACACACGACAATACTGTAGTGTATACAAGCCAAAACATAACGTAGATAACTCTCTCAAATTTGTCTTAAATTTACTCTTCCACAAATTGTATTGCATTTATTTCAATGAAATATCACTTTCAACGACTGATAAAAATTTGTTGGTTCTGTTGTACCGATGATCATCCGAATAGGCAGAGATGACCGTTGAGGACTGTCATTTAACCAATCGCTTTTCATTACAGATCGGACAGTATATTTTTACGAAGTTGAAATTTTGGACATCTACTCTCTGTTCTTGAAACTGCTTTAAAACAAGACAGCTAGTTTCATCATCAATAATACCCACGCAACATGGTTGAGGATTCCAGAGTCAGAGATGCCAAGAGAAGCGGTGAGGAGAAGGCCTTGCCTGCCTCCCTCGTTCCAGAGGCCCCCGCTGTGCTGACCTCGAGAGACAAGAACACCAAGAGAATGGTTGTTGTTCTGTCCGAGGCCTCATTGGAGACATACAAAATATCATCCAATGGTCCAGGTGGTGACAAGTACGCTCTGCTGAACTGTGATGACCACCAAGGTATCCTGAAGAAGATGGGCAGAGACATTAGCGAAGCCAGACCAGATATCACCCACCAGTGTCTACTGACGCTACTAGACTCCCCCATCAACAAGGCAGGCAAGCTACAGGTGTACATTCACACCAGCCGAGGTGTTCTTATCGAGGTTAACCCAACCGTTCGTATTCCAAGAACTTTCAAGAGATTCTCAGGCCTGATGGTGCAGCTCCTGCACAAGCTTTCCATCAGATCTGTCAACTCCGAGGAGAAGCTTCTGAAGGTTATCAAGAACCCAATCACTGACCACCTTCCAACAAAGTGCCGCAAGGTCACCCTATCCTTCGATGCTCCAGTTGTGCGTGTCCAGGACTACATCAACAAGCTGGATGAGGACGAGAGTATCTGTGTCTTTGTCGGTGCCATGGCCAGAGGTAGAGATAACTTTGCGGATGAGTTTGTCGACGAGAAGATCGGTCTATCCAACTACCCTCTATCTGCGTCTGTTGCGTGCTCGAAGTTCTGCCACGGTGCTGAGGATGCCTGGGGTATTCTGTAGATTTGTGGACACTTGAGACCACAGAGAGAACAGCCAGTGTAGAACACCGCATGTATAATAGATAGACTAAATAAGAATGAAACATTTCTAGAAAAGTAATACTACGAACGGATGGTGATTGTCGCCGGGCAGCGTTTTAGATTGTCATAGTTTCTGACAAAGGTGAAACGGGGCGCGCTTTGATGCAAAAAAATACACGATTCGGGCGGAGCAGAAAACAGGTCCGCACAATGAGGTCATCTCTATTGTGTGAATATCGCATAGAAATTGTACCGAGGCTACATTTGGGTAGACGTGGTTCTCTATATAAGTAATCGTTGAGTTGCAGTTGTAACAACACCTCAATTGCACAATTTGCCCTTCGCAATGCAAATATCCAACACACAGCATCGAAAGTCGCCACACTCGCCATGGTCTTTGTCAACTACCTCCGACTAGGTGAACGACTCAGTCAAATATGGATTAACAAGTATACGCTTGCGCTGTTACTCTCCATGGTGAAACTAGTTCTCTTTAGCCGATCGCTGTCCTCGGCGCTTAGCAATTCGGAAGAGCAGGTCATCGGGCATTGTTCCTCCGTAGACAAACTGTACAACAATATCATGAACAACACCCCGCACTATCTGGGAACCATGGGGAACTACATGATTGAGAAGTCCATGATAGAGACGGTGAAGCTGTCGCTCAAGACACTTTCGCTGATGATATCTGCGAGCGAGGGCCTCTTCACATTCATGGTTGACCTCTACCTGGGAACGTACGCGTGTTTGATAGTGAGTGCGATTGATGGCACTGTTGACGTTGCGACAAACACCACTGAGAAATTGCTTGGTGCTTTGAACGGTACTGTCCACAACATTGCAAGTGAACTGGACGACAGTTTGGACGACCTGTCGAAGGTAATCAACAAGATAATCTCGGTCGCTTCGAAGGTCGAGAAGGTGTTCACGGATGACGACGACGATGATGACGATGAGGATGATGACGGTCACGACGTCGTGAAGAAACTCTCCCGGGTCAACCTTACCGTGTCCGGTCTGCGCGACTTGTACATCCCGTCCTCCATCAACGACAAGCTGCGCAAGCTGTCACGCGACACGCCCAGCTTCGACGAGCTCAAGAACTCCACTAAGCAAAAGATCGCTATCCCATTCTCGTACGCGCACAAAGAAGTGAAGAAAGTGAATGTCACGCAGATATTCCAGGACCGCGCGGCAACGCTTTATGCACCCCCGATCAGTAACACCACATTGCTCGATGGCAACGGCGTGTGCACTCGGAACATCCCCGCTATCCGCCACGTTTACAGGGACCTCCTCCGTAGCGTGCACACTGCGACCAAGATATTCGTGGTTCTCCTCGCGGTGGGCGCCGTGTGTGCGCTCGTTCCCGTGGCGTACGACGAGTGGCGGCAGTGGCGCCGGCTGCAGGAGCTGAACGCGGCGGTAACGGCGGGGGTGGCGGCAACGACAACGGCACCCGCCCAGACAAACCCGCGGGGCAAGATCTCGAAGGAGGCGGAGTTCTGCCAAGAGACGTACAGCCACAGCAGTGGCAAGAGCAGTCTCGTCACGTTACCCTCTCCCCACTGCAGCAACACAGACGTGTTTGCACTGTACCAGCGGGTGTTCCACCGGTGGCAGACACGCATCGCAAGCGCGTTTGTCTACGTGCTCACTCTGGGGAACCGCCTCAAACTAAGCGCAGAACGACAATCGTGGATCGAGTGGTTCGTGGCATACGTCACTTCCGCGCGCGCGCTGACCCTATTGGGCATCGGCCTACTCGCACTGCTCGTATGTGTTCTCCAACTCGCAATCATCGGCGCACTACAGCGCAAGGTGGGAACTGCAGCACAGTCACGCACTGCCATCCTCGCCCTCTCTAACGGCAACGACTCAACAAGCAAGATGTTGCAGCGGGACATGACCGCATGGTCGCTCGCGACCAACCTGTACATCGCTGACACCGAGCAGCACGTGAACCAAGAAGCATTCGGCTGGATCAACCACACCACGACGCAGATAAACAGCACCGTGGTGCACATGCTGGACGAGATCGACTCCACGCTGGGCGACATCTTCAACGGCACGCTGCTGTACCGCCCGATGAAGGGCGTGGTGAAGTGTGTGATCGGGGACAAGCTGCGCGCCGTGGAGCGCGCCATGACGTGGGTGAACCACCACGCCCAGCTCGCCCTCCCACGTGTCAACGCCACCGAGCTATTGCAAAGCACCCTCTCCAACACTGGCACCGCCACAAACACAACTGCGCACCAGCTCTCGAGGGCCGTAGACGAGGTGGCGGACGAGGCGCGCCAGGGCGTGCTGCGCGTGCTGCGCGCGTTCAGGGGCGCGGCGCTCCAGGAGCTGTACGTGGCGCTCGCGCTGCTCGGCGCCTGGGCGCTGCAGTGGCCTGTCGCGGCGGCTATCCTCGCCTGTCGCCGGCAGTGAACAGGGCGTAGGGCGCGGCGCACTGCCGGTGTTTGTGTGAGGCGCAGTATATTTCCCGAACGGGCGCGCCCTGCCGTATCGGGACACCGCAGCCGGATCGGGAAGGTGCACCCGCCCGATGCGGCGGGGGGCCCGAGATACACGCCGGCGCCGCGCGTGCGTGCGGGATACGCGGGTGGGTACGGGGCATACGGGCTGGGCGAGCAGGGGCCAGGGCCAAGGACTGCGGGGCCGCAGAGACCCGCGGGGGGCCAGCGCCGAGCCAGGTCTGCGATCTGCCTGGGATCAGCCGATTGTATATATGTATGTGTGTGTTGAGGTTCAGGGGAACAAGGCAATACAATATATAGTGAGATAAGGTTCTAGAAATAGCATATCAATACATTGCGACGGTTGCCAAGCAAATACCTAACGACACCGGACAATCGTATAGTGTAAATACATATCGCACTACGCAAACTTCACATCACAGCAACTACGAGACGATGAAACGACTGTTTTCTGGCGGCAGCACCAAAACGGAGCCAGACCTGTACAGCTCCCCCGCCACCACGACACCCCCCGCGTACAGCGGCAGCAAGCTGCAAGGCCCGCCACAGGTGCTCTCTGACGAGCCGCTCTCAGGGGAGCTGGTCCCCATCGTGACCCTGCTCACGGCACACACACACCGTCGGTACCACGAGGGCGTGCTCATGGTTCTACACGACCTCAAAAGCGACGGGACTCCCGCGGCGCGCACCTGGCAGGAAGTGTACGGCGTGCTCATCGGCACACAGATCGCGTTTTGGGACACGCGGGAAATCGCGGGCACGCCCGACGCAGACTTCCGCAAGTTTGCATCGAAGCCCTCGTACCTGAACCTCGCAGACGCGACGCTGCGGCCCGTGGACGGGCTCAGTGGGCCGAGCGTCACGACCGCGTCGAGCAAGAAACCCCTCAAGCACGCAGTAGCGGTCTCGACGACGCTCAAGAACCGGTACTTCCTGCAGTTCGGCGACGCGGCGACGTACGCGCGCTGGCAGGCCGCGGTGCGGCTCTCGCTGTTCGAGAACGTCGCGCTGCAGGAGGCGTACACCGGCGCGTTCCTCTCGAGCCGCGGCGCGCGCCTCGGCGACATCCAGGTGATCCTGGGGTCCACGAAGCACGAGTACGCGGAGTGGGTCGGCGTGCGCTTTGGTGCAGGCATGCCGTGGCGCCGCTGCTTCGCGGTGGTCTCCCCCAGCGGCAAGAGCAAGAGCAAGGGGAAAGGCAAAGGCGGCAAGGTGTCGTTCTACGAGAGCGAGAAGCACGCCAAGAAGAGCAAGGGCGCGATGGCCACCATCACCGCGGCGTCGGAAGTGTACGCGGTGTACCCTTCGTCGCCACGGCTCATCGACAGCTCCACCATCATCAAGGTCGAGGGCGCAGTGGTGACGGAGGGCGAGGATGCCGCGGCGATGGGCGCCAGCGATATATTCATCATGCCCGAGAAGCACAACGCGGTGCAGGGCTACGACACCATCATCCGGTTTCTGGTGCCCGCGATGAACGCCTTCGAGCTGTACGGCCGCCCCAAGCGGCTCATCGCCTCGAAGGACGACCCGCGGTCGCTGCTGTTTGCACTGCCCACACTACCCCACCTGTACTACCTCGAGCCCCGGGACCTGCTTCCACTGGCACAGTCCGGGGCTAGTGCCGAGTGGAGCAGCGCGGACTGGAAGGCCCGTGTGAGCGACCTGCTCGTGGAGAAGCTGCGGTCGGGGTACTCTGGGTGTGGTACATCTGCGGACCTTCGCGGCAACGCTGCCAGCTCCAATGCCGTGGAGTCCGGGGAGCTGTTCGAGTCCGCGGGGCCCATTCTCTCGGGAGCAAAAGCCCAGGCCCAGGCCCAGACCAAGAACGAGACCCGGGTGGAGTCCCGCGGGTCGCGCGAGCCGCCCCGCAAGCGCGAGCAGCTCGCCCGCACCGGAGAAGCACCACCGCGCAGTACACAGGGACAACCCCCTCGCTCGCACAGCACGAGCCCGCTCAAGGTGGCGAAGCGCGGGGAGAAAACGCGCCTAGCCGCCGAGGCACCGGTGCCAGCCCAGACGCCACCGTATGCGCGTTCCCCCAACAAGACAGGTGCGGACACCGCGGGCGCCCTAGCTACAGGCGCAGCCCCACCCGGCAGCCAGGCCAGCCTCTCATCCATCTTCAACATGTACGGGGGTGCAGGCGACGAAGCGGGGGAGGTGCCCGTGCTGCCGCCGTTACCCGCCAACAACAAGGGGCGCAGCTCGCCACACAGCGGGGACAGACCCCCCGCTGCTGACCCGTACAATGCATTCGTGCAGATGGGCGGCTCGCCCCGGAGAGCCCAGGGGGAAGAGGGCCGCGGTGCGAGTCCCGGGAAGCGCGTGGCGTCGGAGATACAGAATCTCGGGCGGGGTATCCAGGACATCTCCCTGGGACCAAGACCCGCCATTGGCCGCTTCGACAGTGCGGGCACCGCTGCAAGCAGTGCCAGTACGAGCGGCATGAGCACGAGTGGCATCAGCGCCTACACCGACGCAGACCCATTCGATCCCGAGGCGATGGAGGAGGAGCGCATGATGGAGGAGGATAATGCGATGAGTGCGCGCAGTATCGGGTCTGGGCGCAGTGGAAGGGGTGCTATGCCATATGGCAGTGTGGAGTCGCTGCCACGGGAGCAGGTGGCCACACCGCCCACGAAGCCCAAGTACAATCCATTTGCCAAGGAGGTCGAGGAGCCGCCCAGGGAGAGTGCCAGGGAGCAGCGTTCGCAGGTACAGAGACCATCCATTCCCCAAGAGCAGAGGAGGGGCTCACCGCAGAGAGTGAGACCAGGAGAGGGACAACCCCAACGCCAACCTCAGGAGAGAGCGTCTCCACAGAGGGTTTCACCTCAGAGGGAGACAGATTACCCCAACAGGCAAGCGCCTCAGCAGACTGAGAGAGATTACCCCAACAGACAGTCGCCTCAACAACAGCAAGGGGAATACTCCAACAGACAGTCACCTCAGCGGCAAGAGCGCCGGGGTGACCAGCAGCAACAAATCTCCCCTCAGAGACACCCCCAGGAGTACCCACCACAGCAACGCGGCTCATCTCCTCAGGGTCCAAACCAGCGTCCACCGCCACATGACCACCGCCCACCGCCACAGGGCCAGAACCAGCGTCCACAGCCCCCAAGCCAACAGAACTGGCCAAGACAGCAGCAGCAACAGCAGCAGGGCTACAATCAGTATCCACCACAGGGCTACAACCAGTATCCTCAGGGCTACAACCAGTACCCTCAAGGCTACAACCAGTACCCACAACAGGGCTACCAGCAGGGCTACCCCCAGGGCTATCCACAGCAGCGCCAGGGTAACCAGGGCTACCCCCAATACCCTCAGCAAGCCTACGGTCCCCAACAGGGCTTCCCTCCCCAGCAGGGCTACGGTCCCCAGCAACGGGGCCCTCCCCCACACGGGTACAATCAGGGCAACAGACAGCAGCCACAGCAGATGCCACAGCCGCGCGCCCAAGGGCCGTACCCTGCGATGCCGCAGGGCCGTGGCCGTCCATGAGCAGCAGATCATCTGCTGCACGTGATACCTGCCATTCTCTCCTGCCACAGCGCGCACACGCACGTGACTGTGGCATCTTCGCCTCCCACTGGGCGCCACCCAGCGCCCGAACTCCGCGGCACTCCGTGTTTTCTCTCGCGCCCAGACGCCCGAACTGTGGAGTCTGATCGCGCCGTGTGCCTTGCGTCGCTCGCCGCGGCCGTCCGCGCTGCGGCCCTGTCTGTGCGCGCGGTGCCCTGTGCGCGCCGGTTTTTCCCGCTGTGCGCGCACGTCCGCACGCGCGCCACAGTTTTCGCCCCGAGGCCCGTGCGCCCCTGAGCACATCCGGGCCGCCTGCGCCCTGCGCCGCTGCTCTGCCGCCCGGCCCAGTGACGCCAGAGCTGACTGCCAGCTGTGGCGTCTGCCCAGCCTTAGTAATGGGGCGGGGAGCAGGGGCAGGAGCACATACCCTCGAGGGCAGGACGGTGAGCCGCTGGGAGCAGTGGTCAGTGTGGACAGTGGCGTTTTGATGAGCCTGTACTGGCACGTTTCTGCAACGGGCGCCCATCTGCAGGTTGTATATATACCGTTGGCGCTGGCGCTCTCCGTGCGCTTTTATATGTGTCGGGAGGTTTCCCTTGTTGCCCTCCTTCCCTTTGTATTATTATTATTGTGCATTAGTCCACCCAAGCGCTTATAGCATTTCCCTATTACCTTTTCAACAAAGTGCTGTGATAGTCCGAATATATCAACTTTTTCAACAGAAAGCATACCCACGGACAGCAACACATCCTTGCGTAATTTAAATTAAACGAATACAAAAAAGCTTCACCATCCCATAATGACTTCTACTTTCGTCTCGCTCTCGAATCTGCCGCAGCTGGACATCGAGGAGGCCCACAAGACCAACCCGTTCACAAAACTAGTACACAACCAGCATATCGTGCAGCTGCCTGCGCTCGTGCTCGAGTCCGGACTCACCCTGCGCAACTTTCCCATCGCATACAAGACATGGGGTAAGCTCAACGCAGCCGGCGACAACTGTCTCGTTATCTGCCATGCTCTCACCGGTTCTTCCGACGTCGCGGACTGGTGGGGCCCACTGCTAGGAAAGGGCAAGGCATTCGACCCTACCCGCTACTTCATCATCTGTCTCAACTCCATGGGCTCCCCATACGGTTCTTTCTCCCCGCTATCTATCAACGAGGAGACCGGCAGACCATACGGGCCTGAGTTCCCATTGTGCACGGTGCGCGACGACGTCCGTGCTCACAAGATGGTTCTTGACTCCCTCGGTGTCAAGTCCATTGCCTGTGTCGTCGGTGGTTCCATGGGTGGTATGCTCGCACTGGAGTGGACTACCATGTTCAACAAGCAGTACGTCCGCAACCTTGTCGCACTCGCCACCTCCGCCAGACACTCCGCCTGGTGCATCTCCTGGTCCGAGGCACAGAGACAGTCAGTCTACTCCGACCCAAAGTACATGGACGGCTACTACTCCCCCGAGGACCCACCTTCCGCAGGACTCAGCGCCGCAAGAATGGCCGCACTGCTCACATACAGGTCTCGCAACAGTTTCGAGAAGAAGTTCTCGAGGAGACAACCCTCCAAGCAGCAGGAGTGCAAGAGCAAGAAGAGCGACACGCCGAATGTGCTCAATGGCAGCTTCACAGAGATCCACAGATCGCCTTCCACTATTAATGAGCGCTCCCTGCGCATCCACAACGACGGCATGAGAAAAGGATACTCCACCCTGGCCGTCCCTACCTCTCCAAGCGCCACCGCGGTCGGCCGCAACGGCAGCATTGCCAGCACACAGTCCAACGACTCCCAGGTGTCCACGGGGTCCTCCGAGTCCCTCCACTCCGTCTCATCCGTCTCCTCCATCAGCGGCGAGGTCACAGACCTCAAGCCTGCACAGACGTACTTCTCCGCCCAGAGCTACCTCAGATACCAGGGTACCAAGTTCGTCAACAGGTTCGACGCCAACTGCTACATCGCCATTACAAGAAAGCTGGACACCCACGACCTCGCCCGCGACCGCTCCATCGACGGCTACGACGAGGACATGGAGAAGATCCTCGGCTCCATCCAGCAGCCCACGCTCGTCATCGGCATCAGCTCCGACGGCCTGTTCACCTACAGCGAGCAGGAGTTCCTGGCGGAGCACATCCCTAACTCCACGCTCGAGAAGATCGAGTCCCCAGAGGGCCACGACGCATTCCTGCTGGAGTTCGAGCTGATCAACAGACTCATGATCGACTTCATGAAGAAGAACATCCCTGAGATCATGAGCAAGAAGCCAGTCGTCTCGGAGGAGGACGAGGACATCGAGACCTGCTACCCTAAGGACTCTGTCTTTGGCGAGGCCGAGGAAGTCACCAACTGGTAGATGGACTAGTATCCCTCGCATTTAATGAACAATCATACAAACCAACCCATATCCACTAATATATAGTTATGTTTATCTATTCACTCTGCACATCATAAAAAACAACATCTGTAACATCAATATTTGCCTTGGAAGAGCATGCATAGTAGGGGAGGCGCCTCGTAAGTTAGTTGGAAACACTGCTTTGATTCCTGTGGCGATAACGTCTGCCGGTTTCACCCTCTTCTCTTCTGATGAGAAGTTATGTAATGCAATATCGCAGCACTACTTGTCCGTAGATGCTCTATAAAAGAATATTTCAAACAAGTTAGGGGTGGAGGGGGTATTATCAAGGTGCTTATCGCCTGAGACTGTATATGTCTAGGTTACTTTCACATGTCTTGGCAATACTGAAGGGAATAGAAGTCACATCCTGGCCCCCCTAGTAACAGAGGCCATCCCTCCGAGAACTGTCTGATCGAGGGCTCAAGGGAGATCCAGCGAACGCTGATGTCACCCTTATACCAACAACGTGCACCGCAGCCACTCAACAGAAGTTTCTTCCTGTTTCCTTAGGCAATATAGCCCGGGTGGTATTTTTCCTCAGACAGATCCGCAGGACGGGTAAAAAGTAATGTATCCACATGCCGAGCGATGCGAGATCCACATGGCAGGTGGCTGTGTGAATGTATACAATGAACACAGGAACACATTGTCAAGGGGTTAAAGGGTGTGGGTTTCAGAAGCCACAACCACCCTTATATATATAAGTGAGGGTAAATGCCCAAATTTAGCCTTTTGATCGAGCATGCTGTACAAGAAACGTCCAGGTAGGTCATCAAAAATGACTGAGACTGAAAGTGTATTAACTTCCAAAGAACTCGCCGAATCAGTACTACAGGACAACTCTACAGACTACAGCAATTCACCAGACACTCACCAACAAAGGAGGCGGTGGCGGATACCCAAACCTGGGATGGGTATATGGTTAGATCTGCAGGACCGTCTCCCACTGTATGGCAAGGACTGGACCGATGCCTGGGACTACAGAGTGATACCGTCCGTTATAGAGACATACTTCAACAATCTACTGCCAGCCTTGGCATTTGCCCAAGATATGTTTGATAGAACAGATAATGCCTACGGGGTAAATGAAGTCTTACTATCGAGCGCCATGGCAGGTATAGTGTTTGGTGTGATGTCCGGACAACCACTTTGTATAGTGGGTGTCACTGGACCTGTATCTATATTTAACTACACAGTGTATGACATCATTAAACCTCTGAACACAGACTACTTTGGGTTTATGTTCTGGGTATGCATTTGGTCGATGATTTTTCATTTTATCATGGCCATCACAAATCTCGTGGGACTGCTGCAATATGTTACAACTTTTCCATGTGATATTTTTGGATTCTTCATTAATGTGGTGTACATCCAAAAGGGGATTCAGATTCTGATACTTCAGTTTAATAATGACAATGCTCCTGATGCTGACACCAATGCATCTGGCTTCGCAAGTATTGTGGTGGCACTACTGATGCTGATATTCGGATTGATATTCAAGCAGTTCACAAGAACTCCACTGCTTAACCATACAATTAGGACATTTATCTCTGATTATTCCACCGCTCTTTCTGTCCTGTTCTGGTCAGCATTCACCCATTTTGGAGGTCGTCTCAACGACATCCATTTTGAAAAGTTGCCAATCACCAAGTCCTTCTTCCCAACATCACAGACTATGAGGGACCCAACGACATGGTTGGCTTACCACTCCATTCCCGCCCGGGATGTATTCATTGCATTGCCTTTTGGGATAATTCTGACAATCCTATTCTACTTCGATCATAATGTTTCATCTCTAATGGCCCAACGCTACCAATACAAATTGACCAAACCATCGTCATTCCATTACGATTTCTTACTGCTGGGTGTCACAACTGGTATCGCAGGGGTTCTCGGTATTCCAGCCCCAAATGGCCTTATTCCACAGGCTCCCCTCCACACAGAATCTTTGTTGGTACACGATGTTGACGGCAGCGTAATAAAATGTGTTGAACAGAGATTTACTAATACTGTTCAAGGACTGATGATGCTTGGAACAATGGCGAGACCGTTCCTTGTTTGCTTACATCAAATTCCACAAGCAGTTTTATCTGGACTCTTCTTTATCATGGGGATCAGTGGACTCATGGGCAATGTTATTGTGTCCAGGATCATCTGGCTCTTCACTGATTCCACAAGGAAGAATCTGTCGGATCCGTTGAACAATATTCGAACACGCTCTTTAGTGATATTTTTGTGTTTCAGCTTGGCTGGATTCGTAGGAGAATTTGCAATTACGAACACGATAGCTGCTATCGGTTTCCCATTAATCCTCCTCCTAACAGTCATTGTGTGCTTCATATTTCCTCGCATCTTTACAAAGGAGGAATTAGAAATACTTGATCCTCATGTCGCACAAAGATTCACTATTAAGAATTTACTGATGGAAAACCTGTGTGGTCATCACACAAAAGCAGACGATTCTCAAATGGGGACAATTGACTTCTAAATTTTACATACATATAATACGCATTTTATATATTCTGAGGTACGACTATTCACCGTTTAACTGTTTTATTCACAGTCTTAAAGCTTTTCGAACCATTCCTCGTTGGCGATCTCAGGGACAATAGTCTTAACCTTACCCTTCGTAAGAGCCTCCAGTGCATTAGTGTAAACAAGCTCCTCCATCTTTTGTCTAGTCTCAATACACTGAGTACCCAGGTAAGGGGTACAGACGACTTGTGGCATGTCTAGCAATTCCTGTTTGACCAGTGGCTCAAACTCAAACACATCCAAACCTGCAGACTTTACCTTTCCACTTTGCAAAGCAGATACTAGCGCAGCCTCATCCATAACAGCACCACGTGCTGTGTTAACAATAACCACTCTGTCCTTCATCTTCTCAAAGGCAGCCTTGTCGATGGTATGTCTAGTGTGCTCATTCAGCGGAATGTTAATCGATATGATATCACTCTGTTTCAAAAGCTCATCGAATGAAACATATTCACAACCGTTCTCCTTATCGGCTGGTAGTTTATGTCTGTTGTAGTAGATGAATTTAGCAAATCCGAAAGGCTGCAGTCTCTTGACAATCTGGTGGCCAATGCCACCTAGGCCGAGAATACCCACGGTCTTTCCGTCAGGGTCGTTACCGAAAGGAACCTTATTAGCAGCATCCTTAGAGTTCTTGGTGACGAGCATCTCTCTAACACCCCATGAAAAGTTACGCAAGGCACTGAGTAGCAGGAAGACGTGGGTGTCAGCAGTGGCATTGCTGACAACGTCAGGGGTGTTGGAAACCTGAATGTGTCTCTGGTTAAAGAACTCAACGTCAATCTGGTCGTAACCTGCACCGTTGTGGCAGATAGCTATGACTGACGATGGTAGGGCCTTGGCAATTTCCTCATCAAACCTACCAGTGTTCTTGATACTGCTAAATGTTCTAGTGATAACCTTAATCTTGGATAGTTCATCATTAGGGTCGGCGCATCTCTTGATGAACTCCTCACGGGAGCATGTTTCAGGTAAGGTGACAACTTTAGCAACATCCTGCAGCTTGGCGAAATCGCCATCAGGAAAGGATACAGCCCCGAGGCACAGAAGTATAGGCTTTTCAGACATTGGTGTAAGGGATTGATGTATTTGGTAAAGAAATACTCAAATGAGAGACAGGTGCATTTCACTGAACAAGACAAGAAGATGAATCAGATTAGTAGAACCTCTGAGACCCAGTTCCTAGATAGCGTGAATAATGATAGATATGCATCTCCGTTATATACGGTGACAGTTGCTATTGTCCGTGTAACCGGACGGTTGTGCGCCTTGTTTACAGGGCACTTCTCCCCGTTCCACTGCAGATATTTTAACACCGCCCGCCGAGACGCCTTAACGCCGCTCAGTGACTCAGTGGTGGTTGAAAGATCTGATTTGACAGTTGTGATGAATCGATCGTCTTAGGGAAAGGTATTGCTGTAGGATGTCGATCAATAATCCTTAGCGCTCTTAGCGGCAGCATATCTCGACTATCCTATTTCATCTATGACGCCATCCATTATCTATGAGAGGTCTTACAGTGGTTCTCAGAACAATATTGATGTATTTCATAACTGTAGAGTTTAAGTGAACTACCAGTGATATATCATTGACACAATGTATTTAATACTTGGCTTAGCGGCATCCTCAAGATAGTGTCTCTAATTCACTTATATAGAGAAGTCACGTGCTCATAAAATCTTATGATTGAAGTCTTGCGCGACGCGTATCTTTCAAAAAGTTTCGCGTTCGTTGCTCATCAGCAGGTATTGAAATTGTACTTGTCAATAAAATTTCGATATATAATCTAGATTGACAAGATTTGTATCGATCTCGCTCGTACATTATCGCCAACTATCCAATGACGTCCAGTGTCCTTGAAGAAGCGTCAGCTTCTGTCATTTTGAAGGCAAGAATTGCTCTGCTTTCAACAGCAATTGGAGGTCCAGACTACACCACAAATGACACCGATCCGGTTTATAAATTAGGTGACGAAGCCCTACCATGTTTGAAGGATTTGAAAAGATGGTTCAAACTGGTCGATGATGATCAACGCCGACTCGATGTGGCTATGGCCGCTGGTGAATATAAAATTCTCACAGACGATCTTGTGCCGATACTGATTGAATGGGAAAACAGATCAGTTGCCGAGAGGGATTTAAAATCCGAGCAAATGATAGGCAAGTCATACTATGACAAGGTTGCCCTTCAAGCTATGCAACTGATGGTCTTGATGACATGGCCGTTGATTTTAACAGAACAATCTACACAGAGTCAGGTTGATAACTATGCCGAGGTAAAGAAATATCAACTAATATACAAAAAGAGTATTCTAGCAACCCAGGATGGAAAAGTACTCCGAGCTATTGCCAGAATTGTGATCAATGTAATGAGAATTAACCGTCAGGACAGAACTGGCCGTGACAATATGATCATGAAGTTGGCTTTGAATCTTCTCAGAAATATCATTGCAATTGAGCCGGGAGAGCTCACTATTTCCAATAAACAAAGAACTACTAAGGGAATTAATTCTATTGATACCCTCCCCCCTGGTGTAACAAGGGATGACATTTCTTTGAATACAATAATCACTAGTTTTCAGAAGAATAAGATCTTTAAACTGCTTTTAACACTGAGTAGTTCTATGACCGAAGAATTTGACCAAGATTTTCTCAATATGCCATTGATGGAAATTATGGTGTATCTGACCAAGGATGTTAACACTGAGCAACTTCTGAGGTCGCAATTTCGGCCAAGTAGCCAATCAGAAACAGCTAGTGGCGTCGATCAATTAAAGGGTGTCTATTCGTGTACGCCAAACATGGAACTGAAAGATTTACTTCAACGTGAGAACCAGATGAAGAAAAATCTGATTCAAAATACATCTTCCAGACATTCTCGCTTTGGTGCCATGCTTTCAATTCAAACCCCCGAGGGCGGTAGACTCACCGTTTCAGGTGGCCAATCGTTGTTAAACGATGCATCCGCAATGGATAGAATTGATGCCAGAAAAAAGTGGAATAAAAGACAACCTCAAATCAAGAGCGATCCTTTAGAAGAAGGACTGCCTAGCGGATTTCTCAATTCCCAAAGCGAGAACAATCCTTTACTCGATTCTACAGCAAAGACTTTTGTGAAATTCTTAAACAATTTTGTTGATTCAAGTTTCAATATTCTTCTCCACAGTATTAATAACCATTTCACCACGGAGCAGGATAAATTGATTACAATCGAGCAAATTGAATTTCTCCTTTTTGTCGCATGGTTTATCAGATACCAAACTGGTAGATGTAGATTTGACAAGACAGCTGATATACTTCCAATTTCTGAAACCGTCAACGAGACGTCCTACATCCTTACTTGTCAACTGTTGAGAACAGCCTACGGTAACAAAAACTGGCCTGTTGTCCATGCAGCGATGATTGCGTTCTACGAACTACTGATTCTCGTTGACCAGTTCATCCCTGCTGACAACGACCAGTTCGATGTAGAGTATATTCTCAGTCGGCTATTCAGTGACGACAGACTCCAACTACTTACCAGTCTTCCAAAAACAGCTATCAGACATTCTCAGCCCTATATGGAGGCGTGTATCAATGTTACGCATGAATGTTTAAGGGTTATAGAACACAATACTGGTAATAACCTTGTTGTCGAAAACAGAAAGAAGGGTAAGTTACTCAAGAATGGTGTTACAGAAGATGATGTGAAGAATCTGATGGAGTCTGAAAACATCGACAGAGATACAGCAATAGAAGCACTAACACCTCAAGTGCGCAGAATAGAGGTAAACTTCAACAGGGTGCGTAACGGATATATGAACGAGCAGACCATGGACTTTTACCTAAACTACCTGCAAAGATTCAGGGAACTAAATGATAAATCCATCAAGCGTGCAATGCGCTTCCTAGGGAGAGCCTTGTATGATGAGAACCAAGAAACTAATCTTTTCCGTTTAGATATCCTTATGCTACTACATGACATGCTTGGACCATCTGGATTACAGAAAAATGCCAAAATATACCGAGACATTGATGACTTTTCGAAATATCTCCTTTATAGGCTCAAAAAGAGACTAAAGGCTTCGCCAGCCTGGTTTGTGGGCCTTCTCTTTCCCTCGCTTCATGACAGCCAAGTTGGCTATTTCCAAAGGTTTGGAGAGATTAAGACTAGTTCTAACAAGATACTTCGTGGTGTTGAACCAAGTACCTTCAAACCCATTGAGGAAGAGCAAATGCTACCACCTTCTGTTGTGAGAGATATGAAGATTGGCATTGTTGTATCGACGCTTATCGATGACGGTCATAACGACATTCTAGAAGTATTGAGAAAGAATATGGAACTGTGCATTTCATTTAACGAAGCCCGGAAAGCTGCTGAAACCAGTGGTCAACCAATTGAAGGAGAGCTGGCCATTCCACCGTTCGTTCTTCCTCAAGAAATAAAACATCATTTATGGCTGAATAGTGATTTAAGAGCATTATTGGTCTTGATAAATTACACTATCCCCGAAATTTCCCTAGACTCATGTAAATTCAATCGGGATGCCTCGTTTGCGGAGTTGGAAATTGATTTTGATTCACTGAAGAAATATATGGGTATCCCATTCGAGACACCAAACGGTGCTCCATCTTCGACATACCTCATAAGACCAACTAACAGGCAGACTTCCTCCGGTGAACAAGATGGTTGGAACGGTCATGAGGATTACGACTATGATGATCCGTCAATCGTGAGAGATGATGATGAGTACTTTAAATCTTTGGAAGATAGCATGGAAAAGAGATTACGCGGTAAGAAACTATCTAAGGGTCGCGCATCTACGAAAAAGAAGCCCAAGAAATCTCAAAGAGTACGTCGTAGCCGTGTCAGGGGAGGTCTTCCAACATTTGATATTGATGAAGATGGTAATGAGGTTGCTCAAACAACGCACTACTCGGCAGTTGCAAGTAAAGAATATATTTCTGACTCCGACGACGAGGATGAAGTTCTCAACCCGATTTTCTTTGAGAACGAAACATTCCTCAGATATCTATTGGATCAGAACAACGGTCAACTTCCACTCGAAAAATTCAGTCTCTATGGTAAATTCAAGGATGAAAGAATTGCCAACAAGGGTAAAATTATCAATGATTATACTGAATTGTTTAATGGTCCGGTACCTAGTTTAGAAGCATTGAATGCTTCGAGTGCCGGCACAAAGGGACCAAACCAGCTACTTCACGACCTATCGTCAAAGAAAATGAATGAGACCTTTGATAATGATGAACATGATGCTGTTAATTCCAGGGTAGATACAACTCCAGCTGGTGACAACGCTAAGGGTGAGCAATCCACACAAAATACAAACGAGAACACTGATGAACCAGAAAGTGAAGAACTATCGGATAATGATTATGGTAGTGAATTATCTAGTGGGAAGAGACATCTAGAAGATGATGATGATGAAGAAGGCGATGTGTCTACAAACACTATGAATCGCAAAAGACAGAGGGCTGTCTTGGACGATGAGGAGGAAGAGGAGTAACACACAACAATTATCATCGCTCTTCACACAATTGGTATGCGAGGTATATTATTCAAAATGTTTATAAGTATATATAATCTATAGTTATAGGGCAATTAAGACAATCATTTAGTCTCACCAATTTCGTCCTTAGCGTCATCAAAATCGTCGTTTGATGATGATACAGTTCCTTCTTTACTGTGTTCGTTCTCACCGTAATCATTTAATATATCGATGCTCTGTTCGTCACTTTCAACTTTTTCTTCTGTTGAGTGAGGTTCCACAGACTTTACCTTTTCGGTAGGCTTAACATCTTCATCTTCTGCTGTAGAGTCCGCGGTGGCTGAGTCTTCTGTTGTATCTGGGTTTTGAACTGATTTCTCATTCGTTGTTTCCGTTTCGGCTGGTTTATCGGTGTCCTCTCTCGTAAATGTCTCATCATTTGCATCTTCAATGTTGGCATTTTCAGCTACAGTAGGAATAGACTTTTCCTCGCCTGCTGCATCCTTCTCGGACTCATCACCCAGGTCACTCTTGCTCTCAAAATCAAATTCATCATCACCTGCGTCGACATCATGATGAGAGTCAAGTGACACTTCACTTGATGCTGGCTTCCAGTCATTTTGCTCGCTTGGAGTCTGTGGCTCACTGACTTCATCATCCTTTGACTTAATCACAGGTCCAATTTTACCCGATACTGAATCATCGGTGGCCCAGACACCAATGTGGCTCCAGAAGAGCATAGAACGAAGCTGACACAGGTGCAACCATGCTCTTTGGATATTTGTTGTTGGGAAACCGGCGCGCTCAATTACAGCTTCACTAGTTTCCATCTGAGGAGCACTCTTCTGTGGAGCCATGCCAAGGCCCTCCATAAAACTCATTCTCTTTGATTTCTTATCCAATGCACCAGGTGGCTTCCCTACTTTCTTGACGTTACCAACCTTACTCCAGTCTCCCTTCTCGATGTTTTTCAAGGTGACCCGCTCCAAATGCCATGTCCCTAATTTCAATGTTCTTAGGAAGGCGAATACCTGGCATGTCTGTCTCACCTTATTTACACAGCAGAAACACAGAGAATACGAATTGGTTACACTCAGGGTACCATCTTCGGCCTTACTTTGTACTTTTAGGACATGCATTCTCGCATGTTCGAGAATGTCATCCCTGTTCTCGCCACAGAGAGCGCATGGACCGTGGACAGCCACAGGAGGCGAGTTTGCAGGGTAGTTGAACAAATGAGATTCCTTGCCATTTGGATCAGCCTTGTTGAGTTGTGGAGTGGTTCCACTAGCTGTGCGGTATCCCATTTGGTATGTCTCGTTTACACCGCTCAGTGGCTCTAGTACTACAAGTCCGTCAATCATCTGTTGCAATAGTGACTTCTTAGCTAGCCAACCGATCCCAGGAGCATTATCAATGCGCAAAACTGGCTGAATCTCGTCGTTGACCAGACGGCGCAGCAACTTAGATTCCGACGCAGACTCTCTGATAGACTTACAATAGGGGAGTACCGCAATGAATTTCAAAAATTCGTTAAAGAGAGATAGATCGTATCTGATAGCCGTGACATTGGGCGAATACAGTATAACATTCTCCTGTTCCTTTGGTTGTAGAGAACCAGCAGTTGAAACTCTGTTTAACGATTTTCCAGAGCCATTGTCAGATTCGTTCAGCACAACAGAATATCTGCTCGATCTATTCGTAGAAGACTCCTTTTCGATGTCTTGCAGGACCTTTTTAAGATTTTTCAACTGCAGTGTCATAGTCTCCAACATATTATCTTTATCTTTCAGTTGCTCGATGAGTTTGGTGTTGCGAACCTCTGTGTTGTGTGTCTCCTTTCTTGCGTCGGCTACCATATTGTTGGCCTCATCAAAGAGTGTGGCTGTGAGATCCTCAACCTCATGACTCAGCTTCTCTACCTCAGCTTCCGCATCAGTTCTCAGTTTGGTCTCGGACTGCAAGCTAGTGCTAAGCTCTTCAATCTTATTCTTCTTGGTAGTTAGCTCAGCTTTCAGGGCATCGTGGTCCTGTTGCAATGTGGCGAGTTTCGCCACGCTGTCCTTGTTGGAATTAATAACTCTGCCGGCCTGGTTTAACTTTTCCTCGAGTTGTGACTGTCTCTCGATACTCTCTATTAGCTGCGTTGACAGGGAAGTCACCTGCTCCCTAATGCGCTGTGTTTCCTCCGATACCTCAGTCATGGCAATTTGGGGTTTGATACGGATACGTGCGATACGGGTGCTAACCGGACTGACTGTTGCTATGTTGCAGGTATGGTAAGAAGAATTGGGAAATACAGGTAATATAGTATGAATCTACACGAAATTCTTGCTCTTTTACCTGTCCTAACGTGATCGAATATACTGTAAGTCCACTGCGGATGTGTAAACAATGTGGCAAAAGAGTCCCGGGCGGTCTTCACGCGGTGCGGTTATTTTTTAGTTGCGGTGCGTGTGTGTCCTCGCGCTCGTACAATGGCCAGGGCGAGATCGTAGAGCAAAGTACGGCAACAAACTGAAGACAGGAGTCGATGACACGCCCTTGGTTAATCGGAGATGATCTTAAGGATGGCTATGATGTCTATGTAAGGCAATATTAATTAGGGCATTGTTTCAACAGGCACATGCAATATTATAGGTAAAACAAAGGTGCTGAAACTGCTACAGTATCGTTCGTTCATAATAAAATGCATCGTTATTCTTAATTATATATTTTAATAGAGTGAAATGTATTCGTCAATCACACTCTTTTTCTACTTAAAATGTGCAGTATCGGAGGATTACTGCTGCTGTGGGGTTTCTGTTCCCTCTTTACTTTCAGCGTCGGTGAATGTCTCATCGCCTGGAGAGTCTGATGTTTTTTCCTTGTCATCATCACTCTCGTTATTAGCGACTGCTTGGTCGCCTGTCTTATCTTGAGCTTCAGATGAAGCTTCGGTTGTTTTCTCTGGTAGGTTGCTTTCAGTGGCAGTAGCCTGATGGGAATCGAAGAACTTCAGTTTAGTACCAACATCAGCACTGCTTGCATTAGAAGATTTCAAACGACGCGCGCGAAGTCTCTCCTTGCGCTCGTCGAGGGCTGAGCCCTTCTTAGGCGAAGATGCTGTCAACGGACCAGATGAACCTCTGAGCTCCATTAGCAGAGCAGTCGCTCTATCCTGTATCTCTTCCTCTTCTTCGTCTTCACGTTCTTCCTCATTAATGCTTCTATTGATGCTTCTTAATCTAGAGTGTTTCGAAGGGGAGACAGAATGTTTGTTGGCCGAGCTGAATGCTGATGATGGCGAGTTAATACCCAGTGGAGTTTTCACCATATTACTGATGTCTGGCGAATACACCAGAGATTCCTCGTCTGTTTCAAGGTCCTGGCTGGTTTCGGTTTGATCCAGTTCCTCTGTAACCTTCTTTCTAACGAGAGCTCTTTTTCTGGCAGAGGTTGGGTCAGCCTTCTTGGGGCCAGCATTTTTCAACTGCTCTAGAAGTTTGTCCATGACAGCGCGCCTATCATCTTCCTCATCTGCGACATCGTCACCATCATCGTTTCCACTTCCTTCACTGTGTTTCTTGCGTTTTTCATCCTCCTCTTGCTGCTTTCTTTGTTGATCCTCAACCATCTTCTTGTGTTTCTCGTATAGTTTCTCCTCTTCTTCGCTCTTAATATTCTGTTCTTGAGCGCGTTTATACTCATTAATGAAATCAACAAACTTTCTGAAGAAAGAATTCTTTGCAAACTTATCAGAGGAATCCTCACCATATACCTGCATCAACCCAGAAAATTCGAGCATTGTCAGCTTCACCTCATTTTCAAGCAGATCAGCCTTCTTACGAGCCTCTTGTAGAACTGGTAGGACCTTTGCTAACACTCTGTCCTGAGGATGGAACTTAGACGAGTCGCTTAGATTTCCGATCTCTACAGAACGCTCAACATTTATGATTGATTGTGTGAAAGATCTGCAGTCATTAATCAGCTGGTCTACAGAAACCTTAACTACATCAGTTAATGGCTCTAGTTCCTTCAGGAAATCGTTGAATGATGGATAGTTGAGTCTGACAATCTTTTCAACATAATTCAAGAAAGTCATGCTGTTATTGTAATCCTTGATAAAAGTTAGTCTCTGAAGTGTGGTTAGCTTGAAACCTTGAGCTTGCTTGGAAGTGTCATTCATGTAATTACCAACAGCAAGAATGACGTTAAACACATTGTGGATATTTTCGGAATCCTGTAGTGATCCAACTGCCTTATCGACCTTTCTCAATTTTACCAGAAGTTCACTGTATTCTTTCTCAAAAGTAGTCACTACAGTAAGAGCTCTCATACGAGAACCCCAGTATGATTGTAAATTTACCATCAGTTGTAAGTAGACCTGGTCAGCTCTTTGTAACTCGTTTGGATCCTTCTCTGGGGGTTTGGCATCCTCGACATGTTTTACGCCTTCCCAATCAGTAGTGTAAGGTGCGTAGTTCTTGGCTAGGTTGATCGACACCTCGATAATTTCAGGTTTAGAGAGGAACTCGATTACACTAGGACTGCCTAAGAAATCGCGATCACATTTCAGTACCTTTAGAATTAACTCTTCGACTGTCAGAGAGCTGAACATGTGGAGATTGATACCAAATTGTTGCGATATATCACGGGACAAGAACGAAATCTTGTCCAAATCCTCCTTCTTCTTCGAGGCCAGTGACTTGACTTCTCTGGCTGCAAAAGCCCTCTCCAGATTAGCCAAAACACCCTTCTCATACAGATCATCGGCAAATCTCTCAGCCTTGCTAGCATTCCACACCGAATTGTCGGCTGGTTCAATCTTCTCCCAATGTAATTGCTTCAGCTTCTTTTGAGGTCTTGGGTATCTCTCAAATAATGATGGGGACTGTGTCAATAATGGAGAAGACATATCGTGTTTCAAAGAACCAGGAGTTGGAATAGGTGGAGCCGGTGGAGGTGGTGGAGGTGTCATCGAAGTGGTAGATGATGATTTGCTCATTGGCATTGGAGGAGGTGGCGGAGGAGGAGGTGGAGGTGGAGCACCGGTTGTGCTAACGGATTTATCAGTGCCATTTGCACTGTCAATATTAAACAAACCATTTGGTGGTAGTGGGGGAGGAGGTGGTGGTGGTGGAACTGCGCTCTTCTCACCGTCATCGTTGTCCTCTAATCCGTCATCCTCGTTATCCTTGGCATCCAGTGTTTTATTCTCTTCATCCTCGACGTCATTGGAATCCGAATCATTGTTTGCCAACTCAAACGTTTTGTTATATTTGCTTGCCTCGTCAGAATCACTGTCACTGCTTGCAGCACCACTCTCTGTCTCGTCGATAGCGGGTGTTGTCCCCACTCTCTGATTGAGTTCCTGGAGGTATGGCGCAGGAACAGATGACTTTCTAACACGATTCATAAATGATTTCTCATTCATTGTGGCTCGGTGGATTGGTTCTTTGGTACCAGTGGCATATTTCTGAGTTAGTGACTCAAAGAATGAACCAGATCCCGTAGATCTCTCCGATACTTGGCTGTATCTGTCATTGTTGTTTTCGTTTAGTGATTCAGAGTCGGAGGATGATGACGATGATGAGGAAGTTGATGAGGTATCGTCGTTATGTTCAGTTTTCGTTTCTCTCTCTTTATCAAGTTTGTTACGCATCTGGATCAACTCCTCTGTTATTCTATTGATTTCATCCAGTTGATCCTCATAAATGGTTGGGTCAAGACTAGGAGGTTTCCCATTTTTGTCCTGGACATCAGCGGCAGGCTCAGTAAGAAGACCTGCAGAAGGTCCCAATATCTCTTCAATGTTGAAATCGATACCGAAATCCTTATACTTAGTTTTTAATTCCTTCAAGCGCTGTAATGCTAGCATCTTTTTATCATTGAACAATTCGTTGACGCGCTCTTCGACGTTAAATTTAGAAATGTCATTGGATTCGGACTGTATTTGAGCCAAGGTTTCCCTGAGTTCGTTTAGTTTCTTGATCTGTGCTTCATTTTCATCCTTCTTCTTCTTTTTGTCAAGACTTGGTAACTTTGAACGTGGCATACTCTTTGGAACACGGTGTTTGTGTTTTTTGGTGACATTGGCCGGAGGTTCAAGTTTTTTCTTTTCATAATCAGCAAAATTTGTCATTTCTAGCTGGCGCGCCTCATTTTCCAAGCTCTCCATTTGATTCCGTAGCACCTTCAGACGTTTGTTAGGTTGAACGGTCATTCCAAACTTCTTTGAATCAGACGCATAATCCTTGTTGGCGCGTCTGAGACCGTCCTGTAGGGCCTTTTGAATATCCCTTTGTTTCTCTTCATTGAAAATATCTTTAGATATGGTCCCGCCAACCTCTGATTTGGAGCCTTTGTGGCGTGATGACATTTGTAACTCTGGCCTGGAATTTAGTATTGTTAGCATCTTCCGGAGCTCTACCTCTTGGTCATGCTTCTCAAGAAGGTGCTTTTTCTTCAACTCTTCCAGTTCATTCTCTAATTGAAGGGTCACTCTCTGACTCTTGACCAGAATACGTTCACGCTCCTGGAGTTCATTTTGTAACTGTCCCACTAGGCCATGTTCCGCCTTGCCAAGCTTCTCGGATAGGACATCTCTTTCCGCCTCAACTTCTTCTAGTCTCTTGGTAAGTGTCCTGCTCTCCAAAATGGCACGACGTGCGACTTCGTCGGTCTGCATAGAATCATATAATCTCTGGATGGCCATATTCATGGTTGACTCCTCGTCAGCGGACGATGCACTAATATTTGTCACCAATGAGTCCATCAGCTTTAACTGTTTAGCGAGTTGCGTTGGATCAGCCTTATTCTCGATGAGTCTAGAGCTTGACAGGAAGATGTGTTGCATGAGGGATACTAACGTCTTTTCATTGTCGGTTCCCTTGCACGAGGCCCACAAAGTTCCTAGCAACGACATTGGATCCTGGAGGTTGACGTCTGTGTTGTTGTTGTTCTTTTCCAAAGCAGAGTTGAAATCGTCAAGCTTGCTGTTTTCATAGGAGTCTATCTCCTCCATGATCTTGTCATAATCGAACAGCTTGAATCTGTTGATCACACGAACAAACCCGGAGTTTTCCAACTTGGTTCTCAGATGCATACGCTGTTCTATGCTCTCTGACCCTGTGCATATATGGTTGATGAGGATCATTGTCCAGAGACAGTACTCAAGAATGGTGTTTTCGCCACCAGACGCCTTGAACTCGTCTGAGGCACCGACACGCGACCCCATCTTTCCGCGTCCGTCAAGGGTCTGTTCGACTGCAAATCTCCAAGCCTGTATCACCTTCAGCTGGCTATCTATGGTCAGGTGGCTGAAGTACTGTGGGTAATGTGAGTAGTACATTTTCATGTGGAAGTTTTGTCCGATCTTGAAGTTCTGGTCCAAGGCCTGCAACACCATGTTGAATCTTGTGGCGTCCTTCTTTTGCAGTATCACTACAAATATCTCTGTGGCCATCTTCTTGGTGTTAAGTTTGGTGGAGAAAAGCCCCCTGGCGATCGTGTCGCACATCAGCGTGTGTGTCGTGAACTCGTAGAGTCCCTGTCTGAGCATGATGAGGACGCGGAAGCACTTGAAGAAGGCGTTCTCCTTGTCGAGCAGCTCGTTTGAGATCTCTCCCGATGGCGTCGTTCTATAAATTGTGTTCATGAGTGAGTTTGCCATCGCGATGTGTCCCTGGTGCTCGAGGAACGCGTCGACCCAGTCGAGCTGCTCTGTCCTCAGCGTCACCCACAGGTCGTTTATCTCGTCGACGGAGAGCTGCTCGGCCAAAATCTTCTTGACGTAGTATATTGGCGGCCTGTTTGTCTTGTCGGACGTCACGGACGACGCGCTGACGTTCCTGTCGGTCTGCCTGTACAGCGCCTGTTCCTGCCCCGGTTTCGCAGTTGCGCCGGTCCTTATCTTTGTGAGTCGTGGGTTGGCAGCTATTTGTTGGTTCCCCGGAATGGAGCCGCCGCCCGGTGACACGACTGAGCTGTGGCTCGTGCTGGGGTGTATGCTGCCGCTGTAAGGGGTGTATGTGCTGTCCGGGCCGCCGATATCGAGGGCCTCGCCGGAGGACTTCATGGAGTTCTTGGACTTCATGCGCTTTATCTCGTTCTGGAGGTCCTGCTTGACGATGAGCCACTTCTTCTTGATGTCGTAGCCCATGAGCTCGTTGCGCTTGGCCTCGGGGAGGTTCTGCAGGATGTTGCGCTTGAGCATGATGTCCTCGAACAGCGTCTCGACCTCGGCGGGGTCGCTGGGCATCTCGAGGTGCACCTTGCCGTCGGGCGTGACGAACTTTGCGAGGTTCACGAAGGACCCCTGGGAGAGGATGCTAGCCGCGCTGGATGACTGGTTGGTCTGCACGTGCGACAGTCGACTGGGGTCGAGGGACGAGAGCTGGGATGAGCGCCGGGAGTAGGAGTACTTGGACGACGACTGCACGGACATGTTGCGCCTGTGGCTGGCACTGGCGCTGGCGCTGGCGCTGCCACTGGTACTAGCGTTGGACATGAGGTCTGGGCTCGTTGCGGTCTTGTTGATGTACTGCCCGAGATTCTGTGTGTTGAGGGAGCTGTTCTTGCTGAGCGGCTGCCTGCTGTCCTGGCTGTTTGAGTGGGCCATATTCACGCTGTGGCTGTGTCCCTGGCTGGAGACACTGGGGCGCACCTGCTGGTGCAGCTCCATCCCTGTCATGTCCCTGGTGGGCCTAGCTGGACTGGATGCATTCCTTGCGGCGTTGTTTACTGGGGAAGTGGACGGCATGGCGCGCGGGCTGCTGATCATGTCAGTTGTGATCTGACCGCTGGTGCCGCTGCTGCTGCCGGAATTCGCAAACCGCTTGAGGTTCTGGAACAGCCGGGACCCGGAGCCCGAGCCAGAACTGGAGCCCGAACTGGATCCCTTGCCGTTCTGGTTCTTGAGCATGTTGTATCAGTGGGGGAGACGCGGGAATTCTCCAATACGTGTCTGGTAACTTGGCAATGCAAAAGCAGTACCACTCTAGTATCTCAATAATGCTGTGCTGCTGCGTATCTGCGTATCTGCGTATATGCGCAAGCGTATGCTGGTGGTGGAAGTGTCCCTGGGTATAATTGTCCCTGGGTGGCGTTATTTTCCCGTTCCGTGTCGCGATACTAAGCCAGCAAAAAAGGGTAGTAGGACTCCTCTGGGTTGCTTTCAATACGAGCCAGCTGTAGTAGTGTCCACGAGGAGATTCCTATAACCTACTTACACGAGGAAACATACGGTTACATAGCCGCGCTGCCAGACCCTTTACGTGTCCCAGAGACCTGCTCCCCACTCCCGTTGGCGTCCAGGCGTCCAGGCGGCCGGGCGGCCCGCTGTGCACACGCGCGCGCGGGCGGGCGTTCCCTCGGCTCCCGGGCGGGCGGCACAGACGCGACCGCACAACGCGGCGTCCTTTTCGCGGTGCCGCTCCCCGGCGCGTCGTTCTGCTGCGCGTGCTGCGCTGTGCTGCGGTGGCGTTTGCGAGCTGCTATATATACATGCGTGGTGTGTGGACGGGCGGGCCTCGGCGGCTATTTGTATGTGCTGTTGGGGTCACGTGGAGGGGGGTGTATAATGGCGGAGATGGAAATGTTGCCGTGTGAGCGGTTCCCGCGGTGGGAGCAGCGGTGGGCGGCGGTGCTGGGCGCGTCGCGGGTGCTGCGGGCGTGCTGTGGCGCCGGCGTGCTGGCGCTGGCGGGCGCGTGTGCCCTCGCCCTGATGGGGCGGTGGGACGGGGCGGTGTGCTGCGGCGTGGCGCTGTACGCTGTGGTGATGGCGGGGCTGGAGGTCGGGTTCCCGATGGAAGGGCCGCCCGAGCGGCGGCTGGGCGGGCGCGGGCACGCCGTGCTGTTTCGGGAGGTGGCGGCGCGGCTGGAGAGGAGAGAGGTGCGGCCGTGGGACGGTGTCGCGCGCCGTGTTAATGGCTGTATGTACCGGGAGGGTGTGCTGCCGTCGGATAAGTTCGGGTTCTGGGACGGCGCGAGCTGTCGGGGTTACTTCGAGCGGCTGCTCAGGCAGGCCGGCAGGGATGGGGGGGAGTGTGCTTCCCCTCCGGCCTGGTTGCTATCCCTGTGGCGTAGTGTTCCTTTCCTCAGGGATATATGCGAAGCTGAGACTACTGAGGAGCGGTTGTTAAGAAAGGCGGTGGCCCAGCACGGGTTTGCGCGTGCGAGAGAGGCTTATCTCGAGTGGAGGCGCAAGGAGTAGTGTATGCTTTTTGTATTACATTCCAAGTTTTGCAAGTGTTTCGTGCGTGTCGTTTAGAGGTTACGTTGGTTGACAAGAGACGTTGAGACTACCGCATTAAGACGAAGCATGAGGAGGTGTATTGTATGACACCCCTTATTGTGATGTGCAACCTGCTATCTGACCCGACCCCGTTAACTACTATTAACGAGGAGTACGGGGTTACCAGATTAAACCTGGGTGGCACCACTCTCTAAGGTGCGTGTCCTGCCACGAACTCTCCACGACTGACCTAACGTATATCAACCCATCGGGACCCGACCTAATTGATATAGCTCCTTGGATAATTACCACATGTCCCAGTTGTATAGTATGAGATGTGTAAGCTAGAACAACCAATATTATAATTTATTTAGTTAATCAAGAGTTTCCCTAACAGATTAGAATTTAATTTTTGTACTGGGCTTCATGTTTTGCAAGTATTTTGCGGGCGAGCGAGATAACGCCCGAAAGAGCTTCCATTGAACGCTATTAATAGAAATTGGAAATGTACGTGAACACCGCAATCCATACCGAAAATGTGAACGTAACCACAGATATCTCCGTTGCCTCTCTCCCGTATGCAATGGACTGCGCCCCCTCGTGGACTGCCCCTGGCGCATTGCCACGTCATGCCGATGCGCTAAGCCGCCGAGCTAAAAAGCAGCATCGCCTGGGGGTCATATAAAAAGTACCAGGACACACACAGCAAGTATCGCACAGTGCACAGAACACAGGACACTGCGCACCACTCATACTTACCATGGAACTACCGAAAGAGCGCTTCCACTCCTCCATCTCCTACTACTTCGACAACTACCGCCACAGCCCCGGCTCGCTGGCGCTCCTGTGCATCGCCTCCGTGCTATTCGGTCTCAGCGCCACGGTCTCGGACCCCGGGGACCCCAAGGACCCCACCCTGAACATCTTCCTCGCCATCTTCGGCGCCTGTGCCCTCCTCGCCTCACTGCTGCCGGCATCCCTGGACTACGAGATCCCCGAGACGCTCGGCACGGCGGGCCAGCTGTCGCTGTACGCAGCCGTGGTGCAGGACAGACCCTCCCCTGACGCCGGGTCATGGGATGCCGTGGCGCGGGCAGTGAACAAGCACGTGCGGGAACACGGACTCACGCGCACCGGGTACCTCTTCTACGACGGGGAGGAGTGCCGCGTGCAGTTTGAGCGCATGATGCAGCGGCACGAGACCTACCGGGGCCAGGTGGCCGGGTGGAAGGCGCGGTGCAAAGTGGCGCGCCGGAACGCGGCGGGCAGGGAGGAGACGTATGTGCGGTACGGGTACGTGGACTCTGCGGCGCAGACCGAGGGGCATCGCAGCGAGAAGCCGCGTGTCGTGGGCACGGACCGCTGTGGTAAACCCATGTTTGATAAGCCGCAGGGACCGGCACCCGCTGGACCTGTGGGTCGCCCACCAAACCTTGACAGCATGTACGCGATGCCCACGAGACCGCGGGACCCTGTGCAGAACGCCAAGAGCCCCGTGGACAACAGCGCGCTGAAGGAGGCGTTCAAGAAGGCGTCGCACGTGTACAAGAAGAGCTCCAAGGCGTACTGGAACAAAGTGTACCCAGATCTGGGCCTGGGAGGGGGGAAGAGCAAGAAACACGCCAAATCGAAGTCCAAGACGAAATACGCATGATAGTTGGGAACGACACGCCGTAGTGTACACTATGCAGAGACGCACGTGATACGCAGTGTATAGACAGATGTAGAGATGCACGTGATACGCAATGTATAGACAGATGTAAAGATGTAGAACAGTAGGTGTAAATAACACGTACAAATAGCACCCATACAAGACATACGAATGTCATATGTACATGATGCATACAAGCAAGACATACGAAAATCATACATACAAGATGCATACACGCACAACACACACACACACACACACACACACACACACACCACACAATAAGGCGACTGCCGCCCAAGGCACACCCCTTTTTTGGTACACGGCACCTCCTGTGACTCAGCTGTCTGCCCTGTCCGCCCTGTCCCCCTGCGCTGTCCACCATGCACACCCCAAACCCGCCAAGACTACTCACAAAACGCACTAACAGCTCTGTACACACACCACTGTGTCACACCCTTCACCGACATCGGCACAGCACACAGCATCACGGAGAGGCATTGCACACCGCAGCGACAGCTCCTGCTCTGCGCGGCTAACACGGCCGGGTGTCCCCCGGTGCCCGAGGAATCCCCACCGGCCATTGCACCGGAACGCGCGGGCAGCGGAACCGGAATCCCGATGCATTCCCATTGTGCTACCCGGACACACGGCGGACACGCAGCGCGAATCCCGGGCAAAAACAAGTGCGAGATTCCGCGCCCAGCACCTGGTCACATGACGCCGTCAGCCTTGCCCGTCTGCCCATACTATATAAAGAAAGTGTCAAACTGGCGACCCCAATAACCATACATATTGCCTTTGCCAATCTCGCCTTAGCAGTGCACCTGGCGCTCCCCGCCGGATACTCCGAGCATCTCGCACGCTCCACGCTCCACCGAATGTGCCAAATTCGCTTCCCGCCCACTTCCGCCGCGTTTGCGCCGCGTATTCCGGGGGAAGGCCGCGGGCATTGCACCGGGAAACACGCGGCCGTTTTCCGCCGCGATGGAGCGGCGCCCGCATCCCGCCGCGATTCCCGCACACATACACGCGCCCCTCTCGGCACTCCCCACAGACGGCCCCGCACAGCGCCCCGGGAGACGCCCCCTCACCCGCAAAAAAACAAAGGAGCGACGCGCGATCGGGCCGCAGGCAGCGACGAGCGCACAGACGCGGCCGCAGCCCTGGGCCCACAATTGTGCACCGCGCACACCCCTACACCACACTGCGCAGGGCGTATACGGCCCGTTGCCGTGACGCAAAGTGCGAGGCCCGCAGCGTGCTGCGTATATTCTCTGTGAGCTGTACAACGCCCTCGCTGGTGCAAAATTTTATCAACTAGACCACCGGGGGCGCAAGGACGCACAGAACTCTCCCCCCGTGCGTGATGGCGATGGCAGGCTGTTCCCATGGATTATTCCCTCGTTCGCGCGTCGTTTGCGTCTCGTTGGCCCATTCCGCTGCGTTTGACTAATACTCCTCGACGGGTGTATAAGTTGCTGGAGGTTCGCGACTGTTTGGGTCACACCCGTTTTCGTATGTTGTGGAGGGTACTGCTACACGTAAGCACACGCCAGATTAGTCACTAGTTAGTTGCTATAGAGAACTTTCGCTCATTGCATTGCTATCGCTCATTTCAATTCACTTCGCTTCGCATATATAAGCTTGCTTATTGTTAAGTTTGTGTTTTTGGCATAGTCATCATACATCAAGAGATACATCGCATCACAGTACATTAAAGTACATTACATTACATCACATAACCACTTTCGATATGGGCAGGTTCAGAAACATGCTCTCGCGGAGGAACGACTCCGACGACGAGGCCGCCAGCATCCCCGACAACACTGTCGAGTACTCCAACGACAAGATAGAGGTGCTCCAGACAGAGATGCCCATCGCTGCCGACGACAACAAGTCCCTCAAGAAGAAGAAGTACCAGAGCAACGGCTTCGACATCCACTCCCTCTCAGACACGCTCGCCCACCGCGGCTCCCACGGCATGGACGACGACGACACAGAGGAGGCAGAGGTCCACGACACACAGGTCAAGCGTGCCCTGAAGGAGCGCCACACCTCCATGATCGCCCTCGGTGGCACCATCGGTACGGGTCTCTTTGTCGGTATCGCCACCCCGCTCACCAATTCCGGTCCCGTCGGCTCCCTCATCGCCTACATCTTCATGGGCTCCATCGTATACTTCGTCACCCAGTCCCTGGGTGAGATGGCCACTTTCATCCCCGTGACGTCTTCCATCACTGTCTTCTCCAAGCGTTTCCTCTCCCCTGCATTCGGTGTCGCCAACGGATACATGTACTGGTTCAACTGGGCCATCACCTACGCCGTCGAGATCTCCGTCGTCGGCCAGGTCATCCAGTACTGGACCACCGCCGTGCCCCTCGCCGCCTGGATCGCCATATTCTGGGTCCTCGTCACTCTGATGAACTTCTTCCCAGTCAAGATCTACGGCGAGATCGAGTTCTGGGTCGCTGCCATCAAGGTCCTCGCCATCGTCGGGTACCTCATCTACGCACTTGTCATCGTCTGCGGTGGCTCCCACCAGGGCCCCATCGGATTCCGCTACTGGAGAAACCCGGGCCCATGGGGACCAGGTATCATCTCCAGCGACAAGAACGAGGCCCGCTTCCTCGGATGGGTCTCCTCGCTGGTCAACGCTGCGTTCACATACCAGGGCACTGAGCTGGTCGGTATCACCGCCGGTGAGGCCGCCAACCCAAGAAAGGCAGTCCCCAGAGCCATCAACAAGGTCGTCTTCAGAATCGTCATCTTCTACATCCTCTCCTTATTCTTCATTGGTCTCCTGGTGCCATACAACGACCCACGTCTGACTTCCACCACTGCCGTCATCGCCTCCTCCCCCTTCGTCATCTCCATCCAGAACGCCGGTACCAAGGCCCTCCCACACATCTTCAACGCTGTCGTCATGGTCACCGTGATGTCTGCCGCCAACTCCAACGTCTACGTCGGCTCCCGTGTCCTCTACGCCCTCGCGCAGACCGGCAACGCCCCCAAAGTATACACCTACGTCACCCGCTACGGTGTGCCATACATGGGCGTCATCACCACCGCCGCGCTGGGCCTCCTCGCCTTCCTCGTCGTCAACAACAACGCCAACACCGCCTTCAACTGGCTGATCAACATCTCCACCCTCGCTGGCCTGTGCGCGTGGGTCTTCATCTGCGTCTCCCACATCCGCTTCATGGCCGCGCTCAAGTACCGCGGCATCTCCCGTGACGACCTCCCCTTCAAGGCCAAGTTCATGCCATACGGCGCCTACTACGCCACCTTCTTCATCACCGTCATCATCTTCATCCAGGGCTTCCAGGCATTCTCCCCCAAGTTCAGCGTCTCCGACTTCTTCACATCCTACATCTCCCTGATCATCCTCGCCGTCCTCTTCGCGGGCTGCCAGGCATACTACCGCTGCAGGTTCTTCTGGAAGGTCGAGGACATCGACATCGACACCGACAGAAGGGAGATCGAGGCCATTGTATGGGAGGACGACGAGCCAAAGACCGCCTGGGACAAGTTCTGGGCTGCAGTTGCATAAACAGTGCTGCAACTCCACAACAAGAACAGTTCACCGTCCGGCACCACAGACCCTACTTGCATGCATTCACACCATTATAATCAGGGGTCCGTGCGCAGCCAACGAGAAGCCGCACGCACGCCAGCGCAGCGGCAGAAGGCCAGGCAGCAGCCACACGCGCAGCAGCCGCCCGGCGGCACCCCCGCCCACTAGATATATTCCGTCTACCTACCCTATGTACACTAACACGACCGTCTGCCCTGCAGACACACGATTATAACATCTTCACAGCACGTCCTCCCGCCGTTGCGAACAGCACAGCGCACGCGCCGCGCATTTTCGCCCGCCGCGCCCGCAGCGGGCACGATACACAGACGCCAGTGCCCAGTTAAGAGCTCGGTGGGGCGTCGGTTGGCTCGAGGGGGTGTGATGAGGCTCAGGGGATCAACGAGTGTTGGTTGCAGGTGTGCTGTGTGCTTTTCATTTTATCGCTCGTCTTTTGTACATACAGGTGCTGTTTACAAGGCCCTTTTTGCCACACCACACGCCAAACGCATAACACAGGAGTGTCCGCCATTCAAGAAGTAAGGGGAACATACAAAGATCTCAGATAGTGCTAGACACCTCGAGGCATCGCATTTCACGTTTACATTTCGCATTTCGCTTTGGTATGAGTTTGGATGCTGCAGAGAGCGGCAGGAGCGCCCTGGCGTCGCCCAGCCCGGCGCCCAGCGCCAGTGTTCCCGTGAGAGACAGCATTACGCGTCTCAACGAGAACCAGGAGCTGCTAAGATTCGTCAACTCGCCCGAGTTCTCGCTCTACGACTGCATCGAGCTGATATGCAAGCACTCCGACAACGTCGGCATACACTTCTACCTGTGCCAGAAGCTGCTCGGCTTCTCGCACAGCGAGCTCCAGTTCTACATCCCGCAGCTCGTGCAGGTTCTCCTGACGATCGAGACGGAGTCCATGGCCCTCGAGGACCTCGTGCTGCAGCTCAAGAACGAGAACCCGCACTTTGCGCTGCTCACGTTCTGGCAGCTGCAGGCGCTGCTCGCCGACCTCTCCACGGACCCGGAGTCCTACGGGTTCCAGGTCGCCAGGCGCGTGCTCAACAAGCTGCAGAGCAGCCTCTTCACCATCAGCGGCGACGAGGACGAGAAGAAGGTCGAGAAGATACACGAGAACGTCGGCCCCGCCCTCGTCCTCGCGTCAATGATGATGTCCTGCATGGCCCTCCCCGAGATGGCCACCATGGCGAAGCCCATGGTCGAGTCCCAGGGCAGGCGGCAGAAGGCGTACGTGTTCAAGCTCGCCAAGAACGCCATGCGCGACTTCACAAAGAACATCACGCTCAAGAACACCAAGCTCAACACCTCCTCGTTCTACAGGTCCGGGTCCAAGTCCAAGCACAGGGGCGTCGACGCCATCTCACTGCCGGACACTCCCGTTGATATCGTCGACGCGGTGAAGACCAGGGAGGACACCAACTTCAGAAAGCCAAGACAGAAGGACGAGTTGGTCGAGCAGTCCCTCGATTTCGACATCATCGACGACGTCGGGGAGCAGGTCTTCTCTGAGAAGATCTCGGACTCCATCAAGATGCCGAAGCGCAAGTCGAAATTCCTCGACAACTCCTATGTCCATAGAACATACGACGAAAGGTCCATCCACAACCAACAAGAGGAGCATGAGGCTGCCCAGACAGCAACGATAAAGATGAACGCCGCCAAGCCAAGTAAGAGTATGGGTGGTGCGGGTATCAACAGCATAGAGAAACTGAAATCCAGAGACCAGTACACAAGCTCCATGCCAAACCTCCACAACACAATTCCCGCCAGGTCCTCGGCGACGTTCACACCAGAGGAGAAGAAGCCACCCCATTTTGTGCGCTCAAACTCGCAGCCCCCCGGTGACAAGGTACTTGCCACCAGAGGCAGCATTTCCCGCAACCCAAGTTTCGTCGAGGTGGACATCTCGAGGATGTCGACCACCAAGAAGATCAAGATTCTGAAGGCCAACTATTTCAGATGTGCGACGCAATTCGCTATCGCGTTGGAGTCGATTTCCCAGCGTCTGGCACAGGTGCCAACGGAGGCGAGACTCAGTGCGCTGCGTGCCGAGTTGTCTCTGATCAACAGAGACTTGCCTGCAGAGGTCGATATCCCAACGTTGTTGCCACCTAACAAGAAGGGCAAACTGCATAAATTGGTCACTATCACCGCGAGCGAGGCCCAGGTTTTGAACTCAGCTGAGAAGGTGCCTTACCTGCTGTTGATCGAATACCTCAAGGACGAATTCGACTTTGATCCAACCACAGACGAAAATATTGTTATATTGAAGAAGTCCAACTTCTCCAAGAGCACTCCGCTGTTTGACCTGAACTACCTTGCCAAGAAGCGTGACAACGAGAGTAACGGACTGCCATTCTCTGACTCCCAGGAGGCCTTGGTTGATGACATCGTGGAGGGTCATGACATCATCGGTACCAACTCCCCTCGCGCTGTTTCTGGAAATATCGAAGTCCAGGGTAAGGAAATGGATCTCGGTGATATGTCGATGATCCACGTCATGAACCAAACAGATGCCGAGGCGTATCGTGAGGCAGTTGTCATGCAAAAGGTATCCAAGGTACCTGTATTGCCCAAGGATTCTATGGACAGAAGCCCAGATCTGGCGTTCACTAAGAACATGGAACAAATAATCGACAAGAGAAATGCGGATTCAAGGGAATTACACAGAGAAACCGACGATTTAGCTGACCAGATGAGAATATCTGCCCTGATGTTGGCTCAACTGGACAACTCTCCTCAGCAGCTATCTGATTCTACCAATCAGATTAGAGCACAAATTATTGCTTCCATGAAGGAAGTGCAGGACAAGTTTGGTTACCGCGACCTGGAAGCAATCCACGGACAAGCAGGTGAGCGTAAGTTGGAGAACGATTTGAAGACTGGTGGTATTGACACATCATACCTTGGTGAAGATTGGAATACGAGAAAGGAGAGAATTCGTAAGACTTCTGAATACGGCCATCTAGAAAACTGGGACCTGTGCTCTGTCATCGCTAAGTCTGGTGATGATCTGAGACAGGAAGCATTTGCTTGTCAAATTATACAGACCATGGCTCAAATTTGGGCCAAGAATAAGAGTGATATATGGGTGAAGAAAATGAGAATCCTGATCACAAGTGCCACCACCGGTTTGGTCGAGACTATTACAAATGCCGTATCCGTGCATAGTATTAAGAAGTCGCTCACCAAGAAGATGATTGAAGATGGCGAACTCGATGAACGTGGAGGAATTGCCAGCATTAGAGATCATTTCCTGCGTGCGTTTGGTGATCCCTCGTCATTCAAATTCAAAAGGGCTCAGGACAACTTTGCTTGCTCTCTGGCGGCATATTCCCTAATCTGTTACATTCTCAGAGTCAAGGATAGACACAACGGTAACATCATGATCGACAATGAGGGTCATGTTATCCATATCGATTTCGGTTTCATGTTATCGAACTCTCCGGGCTCTGTTGGTTTTGAGGCTGCGCCATTCAAATTCACCTACGAATACGTTGATGTTCTCGGTGGTTTCGAGGGGCCTGCTTACAAGAAGTTCATCAGACTGATGAAGGAAGGTTTCCGTGCTCTGCGCACACAGGCTAATCAGATTGTGTCTATGTGTGAGATCGTTCAAAAGGACAACATGCAGCCATGTTTCGAAGCTGGTGACCAAACAAGTGTTCAATTGAAACAAAGATTCCACCTGGATGTGGCTGATGCTGACCTTGATGACTTTGTGGAGAGTTTCCTGATTGGAAAGTCGCTGGGAAGTGTTTACACACGTCTGTACGATCAGTTCCAGGTCGTCACTCAGGGTATCTACAGTTAGAAGGTATATCGGCAAGTGAACAGTCTTGGGGTTGTACAATAGAGGTAGTACACTCATACAATAATGAAAACGAACACTCGCTCAGTGACACTTTTGTTATTGACATTTAACTAATACATAATATTTATTTGGTTAAATAGGCATATCAAGTATATGTATACGTAAATACACACATATATTGAGTAATTTAATATTAAACCATAGAAAATGGCGATAGAACGAGACTACCGTTGAAGAGCAGGTAAGCGTGTTGTATTATCTGCGAAGGGCCGCAAACCTCTTCTTCAGGTCCTCGAGCTCATCGTCCTCCTTTTTACTGTCGAGTTTCTTCTTTTGGTGGACAACCTTGACCTCCTTCTTGATCTCCTTTGGAATTACGAGGTCCTTCTTCATTGTCTCGCTGTTTTGCCTTGGTTTGCGAACAGTGATAGGGGTGTGTTTGTTCTCGTCGAGGTCCGCATCGTTATCCACAGCAACAATTGGCTTGTCATCGTCGTCCTGCTGTGTCTTGTCCTTCTTTGTCGTCTTCTTCTTCTTGGAGTCCCCGTTGTCTCCATCGTCGTCGCTGGCATCCTTATCATCATTGTCCTCCCCGGAGTTATCCTTCTCATCCTCCTCCTCTGGTTCCTCCTCGACCTGCTCGTCTTCGGAATCGCTGAGCTGGCTGTAAGGAGCGTCATACGTGCGAGCGATCTCCTTCAGGTACAGCGTTACAAGCTCATCGGGTGGCAGATTTGGAGAGCACTTCTTCAGCACCTTGTCGGGCACCCCAACCTTCTCCTCGAGGATCACTTTCAGGAAGTCCTGGCCGAACTTGAACGTCAGCAGGTCTCTCACCTGGGCGAGCTCCTTTATCTCGCTTGCGTGAATAGTGGCGTACACCAGCGCCCTCACGGCCTCGTTGATCCCGTCGTCGATGTGGTTGGTGAGCAGGTCGACCTCGTCCTTGATCCCGTTGAGAATGGACACCCTAGCGAGGAGCAGCTCGCAGTACAGCTCGAGAATCTCGAGGAGCTCGATGTGTATGTCGTCGTTGATGAGCGACTCGACGCGGTAGTGGGCCTTCTGCTCCTTGCTGTCGGCAAGCAGCTGTGCGACCTCTCTCCTATACTGCTTGGCAAGCGCCTGCTGCTTATCCTGGGCGTAGCGCAGGCGCTGGATGCACATCTTGAGGCATGTCTTGAGTTTCACCTGTGTGGTGTTAGTAGGTGGTTGTAGGGAATTGCGAGGTGCGTTATAGCAGATAGTAACAGTCTGTACATACTTGGTAGGGAATAGCTTGCTGTGCCATTGCAAAGTTGCTGTGATAGTTATATTGTTGTTATTATCCTGTATACTTGCCTCCGTCTCGAAGTTCACGCACTCCCTTTAAGTCTTATTGTTGGCGCGCACAGTATGCGGCTGGCACTCGCTGACCGTCAATTAAACATAAAACAGTTATATGTATGTACTGGTACATTGTGGTTACAGATCTTTCTCCTCTACAACATGACCACACCAACATTACTGCGCCTCTCTGTGTCGTAGCTCTTGTCGTCCTTGATGCCTCCCGTGACTGGGAAGGCCTTGTAGTTGAAGAGGTAGAAGTTCAGGAACCCGTCGCCGGGGCCGAACTTGAGGGCGTCGAGGAAAAGGGTGTTGTCCTGGGAAGTGAGGGCGTTGAAGACGTCCATCTTTGCCTGCTTGGCGAGGATGGTGGCGTCGCCGATGAGCGCTGTGAGCCTGGTCTTGAGGGCTGCGGTGGCCTCGGCGCTGAACCTGTCATCGAAGGCGAAGTCGGCGTCGGAGGCGTAGTAGAAGAGGTAGCCGATGCCAAGCTCCTTGTGCACGGCGTGCTCGAGCACGGTGAATGGCAGGGAGTAGAAGGAGAAGAAGTCGGTGATCTTGCCGTCGGCGTCCTCGACGACGTAGGAGTGTATCACGCGGGAGGCGTCGTCGTCGCTCGCACTCTCATCCTCGCCCAGGAACCAGTGGGCAAACTCGGCCTTGGAAAACTTCTGCACGAGCTCGAAGCGGCGCTGGTACTTCACGAGTAGTGCAAGCGCAGCGTCGACATCCCCCGCGGCCATGCGTCTCAGGCCACTCGTCTTGGTCTTGCCGGGCAGGGCATACATTGCGACCATCTCGGGTGCGGTCTTGCCCGCGGGGACGTCCGTGAACCCGACATCCTGCAGCTTTGCCCAGTTGATGGGGCGGTGGGCGTAGCGGCAGGTGGAGATGGGCGAGGGCAGCACGACACCCGCGGTGTAGAGCGCGTGCCAGATGTCCTGCCTGTTGACGCGGCGGGTGATCTCCTTGATGAGCACTGGCGCCATGCGTTTGGAGCGCAGCTGCTTGTGCACGCACAGGAAGTTGATCTCGACGCTGCGCACGTCCTTGCCGCGCACTGCCAGGTCGATGGGGATGGCGGAGATGAACGCGACCAGCTTGCCGGTCGCCTTCACGCGCACACCGACGTTCCACTCGCGGCTCCAGCCGGGGGGCTTCAGCGCCCAGTGGAAGAACTCGCGCGTGTAGTTGAACCGGAACGCCGCGTCCTTGTCCTCGACGTAGTTCTCGTTCAGCAGCACGAACACGTCCTCCAGCTGCGCCGCGTCCTCAATATCCACGGTACTCCACTCAAACTCGCCCAGCATGGGCAGCGGATCAGCGGGCACATCCTCCGGCCGCTTCTGCGCATCAATAGGGCCCTCCTTGTCCACCTCCTGCCCGAACTTCTGCACGGGCTGCGTCTTCCAGAACTTGTAGTCCTTCATGTCCTTGCGCTGCTGCTCCGAGAGTTTCGCCAGGTCGCCCTGGTTCACCTGCAGCATCTTCAGCAGATCCTCCAGCTTCTTCTGGTCCATTGTGCTGTTGTAATAGGTCCTTGTGGCGTTGGGAGGGGAGATTGCAGGTGGAGATTCCTGTAGCCGCCGTGAACGCCACCTTTTATATACAAATTCGGCGCCTTGTCGCGCGCGACGGCACTGAAAAATTTTGCGATGCCGCGATTTAAGCGATGAGCAGTGGATTGTGCGATGGATATGTGAACTACTAGCACTTCTGGCTGTTCTGCTGCCTTGTGTATTGCTTCACGACACTAACACGATGATTTCCGCTACTGCCTGGGTGCCCAGAGGCTACGCCGCCGAGTTTGCAGAGAAGTACGAGCTGGACGACAGCGAGATCCAGCGGATCGAGCAGATGGCCGGGCTGAGCCTCGGCGATATGAACGCTGAGGAGGAGATTGAGGACGAGATTGAGGACGAGGATGAGGACGAGGATGCTGCGCACAACGACCCTGAGTCGCTGCGCGCGCAGGCCGACATCGACAACGACATGGGCGAGTACGACATGGAGGAGCAGGGCGAGGAGCCAGACGGACCCGGCGAGGACGTCTCGATGTTCCCTGCCATTGCCAGTGAGAACGTTAAGTTCCACGAGGGTGAGGATGGTGCCGACCCCTACCTCTCCCTGCCCACCGAGAGCGACCAGCTCGAGGACAAGAGCGAGCTGCAGGTGTACCCTACCGACAACATGGTCCTGGCCACCCGTACCGAGGACGACGTGTCGTACCTCGATGTCTATGTGTACGATGACGGTGCTGGATTCCACGGCGACGACATCCCCACCGAGGCTGGCGACGAGGCCGACCCAGATGTGGCCCGTGGTCTCGTCAGGGACAGCTCCCTGTACGTGCACCACGACCTGATGCTGCCCGCCTTCCCGCTCTGCGTCGAGTGGATGAACTACCGCCCTGGCAGCAACGACGACTCCGGAGTCGCCAACTTCGCCGCCATCGGTACCTTCGACCCGCAGATCGAGATCTGGAACCTCGACTGCGTCGAGAAGGCGTTCCCAGACATGATCCTCGGCGAGCCCGCCGACAACTCCATGGCCGCTCTCAACACCAAGAAGAGCAAGAAGAAGACCCTCGCCAAGCACGTCACCACCCACCACACCGACGCAGTGCTCTCGCTCGCCCACAACAGACAGTTCCGCTCCGTGCTCGCGTCCACCTCCGCCGACCACACCGTCAAGCTCTGGGACCTCAACAGCGGCAGCGCCGTGCGCTCCCTTGCGGCGGTGCACGACCACAAGAACGTCTCCGCGTCCCAGTGGCACCAGACCAACGGCTCCATCCTGCTCACCGCCGGCTACGACGCCCGCGTCGCCCTCTCCGACGTCAGGATCGCCGACGAGAAGGACATGTCCAAGTACTGGTCCGTGTCCCAGGGCGAGGAGATCGAGACCGCCGTGTTCGCCGACGAGAACATCATTCTCTGCGGTACGGACTCCGGTAACGTCTACTCCTTCGACATCAGGAACAGCGCGGGCTCCCGCCCCGTGTGGACCCTCAAGGCCCACGACTCCGGCGTCTCCTCGCTCGCCGTCAACAACTTCATCCCGGGGCTCATGAGCACCGGCGCCATGGGCGAGAAGGCCGTCAAGCTCTGGAAGTTCCCCACGGGCCAGGAGGGCCAGACCGCCAAGGGCCCACACATGGTCCTCTCGCGCGACTTCGACGTCGGCAACGTGCTCACCACGAGCTTCGCCCCGGACATCGAGGTTGCCGGCACAATGGTCATCGGCGGTGTCAACAAGGGCCTCAAGCTCTGGGACGTCTTCTCCAACAGAACCGTGCGCAAGGGCTTCGCCGACGAGCTCCAGGGCGTCAAGCAGCTCGCCCGCGAGGAGGCCAAGAGACTCGGCAGAAGCTCCAGAATCTCCAGGAAGTACATCAGAAACGACAACCCGGACACCGTGGTCACCATCGAGGACCAGGGCGAGGACGAGGAGGAGCGCGACGGCGAGGAGCAGTAAGTGCTCCCGAGCCCGCTGCAGCCGCCCGTCATACATTCATAACATTAGATACGCAACTCATGCAGCTTCTGTACAGTAATATTATCATAGCTAGGGGAGGGGTCCACACATGTATGAAAGTGTATTCCATACAGATGTACGAAAGTGATGCTGCGTATAAATGTGGGAAGCGCTGTTCCATGCAAGAATATATAGATGCAGCGATGCCACATATATACAGTGGCTGTAGATATTATATAAGAATGTGTAGAAGAAAATGATTATTCCATGCAATATAAATATCTGGTGGCTTTTCCCTACAAATAGAAAGACAGGGTAACATATGGATTTGTAAAGGGAGCGGCTATTGCAAGCGACTATCAAGGCGAGGGGGCACTTCATTTTATATAACAGGAGGTGGTCATTCTTTACAAAAAAAAAAAATGTGGCTATCCCATAATGATGTAAATCAAAGCGGGTAGTTTATTAAGATGTGCAGAGGAAGCTGCGATTCCATTCTCTTAGGGAGATATGGCCATTCATCACAAATGTACCGGGATGTGGCTATCATTTAGAGATAAAAGAGAATATGACTATCCAATAATACAAATATAAAGTGGGAATTGCATTAAAATATGCAGAGGAATGCTGTTCCAAACATTATTCAAAACGAATAGACTACTTCATAAGAATATCACAAGATAGGAAGTATTTTTTACCATATATAGGTATGTAGCTATTTCACACATGTACAACTGTAAGGGGACAGCCATTATCCACACAAAATATAAAATGTAAGTAAATATTATATAAAAACGAGAGTCTTGGGTGAGATACTTACACAGAACCACCAGCAATGTTCTACCACACCCAAATGCAGATATATATATTTCTCTATGTACTATTACAAACATCGCATTTTCAGTGCAATTGACAATTGTAAATTGCAGCGGAACAAGTGAGTAGCACATTTTACAGAGAACAAATTGCCACAGCACACCCTCACAATTAGCACAACCACAACCAGCTCAAAGACGAACAGCACACCACACGCACCGCCACAGCACACTGAACAGCACCGTATACTGATTGCCACACCCAGACACCACATGCACAACACCCACACACCACACACAACTACCACCCCCACACCACATACAAACTCCCGCTCACCTCGTGCAGAGTGACTGAAAAATAGTGAAAAATTTTCAGTCGAGGTTTGCGCGATGCGTTTGTGCTCGCAGCTCGAGAGCCGCTGCACTGCGGGCGATGGGCAGGCCATCGTTAAGAGCATGTGGTGATGTATATATGTGTGTAGTGTGTATTGTGTGTTTGTTCTGTCTTTACCTTGTCTCTTCCAGATCTGTACGATTTGGCTAGGATAAATTTCGTGTGCGTTGTTTCCCCCTGAACCCAGAAGACTCCGCTTGCAAATAGCATCTATTCATTAGCTCATCGCATCTCTGCACCGACTCAATTCCACCATGGCCCCCATTGAATATCTACTCTACGAAGAACCTACCGGTTACGCTGTCTTCAAGGTCAAGTTGCAGCAGGACAACATCGGCGCCAAGCTCGCTGAGGTCCAGCAGGAGATCAACGACTTCGGCTCCTTCACCAAGCTGGTCGAGCTAGAGTCCTTCGCCCCATTCAAGGGCGCTGCCGAGGCTCTGGAGAACGCCAACGACATCTCCGAGGGCCTTGTCTCCGACTCCCTCAAGGCCATCCTCGAGCTGAACCTGCCAAAGGGCTCCAAGAGCAAGACCGTCACCCTGGCCATCTCCGACAAGAACCTGGGCCCCTCCATCAAGGAGGTCTTCCCATACGTCGACTGTATCTCCAACGAGCTGGCCCAGGACCTGCTCCGTGGTGTCAGACTGCACGGCGAGAAGCTGTTCAAGGGCCTGCAGCCAGGTGACATCGACAGAGCTCAGCTCGGTCTAGGTCACGCCTACTCCAGAGCCAAGGTGAAGTTCTCCGTCCAGAAGAACGACAACCACATCATCCAGGCGATTGCTCTGGTTGACCAGCTCGACAAGGACATCAACACCTTCGCCATGAGAGTCAAGGAGTGGTACGGCTGGCACTTCCCAGAGCTCGCCAAGCTCGTCCCAGACAACTACCAGTTCGCCAAGCTCGTCCTCTTCATCAAGGACAAGGCCTCTCTGAACGACGACTCCCTCCACGACCTCGCAGCCATCCTCAACGAGGACGCCGGCATCGCCCAGAGAGTCATCGACAACGCCCGCATCTCCATGGGCCAGGACATCTCCGAGACCGACATGGACAACGTCTGCACCTTCGCCCAGAGAGTCGTCAGCCTCGTCGACTACAGAAGACAGCTCTACGACTACCTCTGCGACAAGATGCACACCGTCGCCCCCAACCTCTCCGAGCTGATCGGCGAGGTCATCGGTGCCAGGCTGATCTCCCACGCCGGTTCCCTGACCAACCTCTCCAAGCAGGCCGCCTCCACCGTCCAGATCCTCGGTGCCGAGAAGGCTTTGTTCAGAGCCCTCAAGACCAAGGGTAACACCCCCAAGTACGGCCTGATCTACCACAGTGGTTTCATCGCCAAGGCCGCCGCCAAGAACAAGGGTAGAATCTCCAGATACCTCGCCAACAAGTGCTCCATCGCCTCCAGAATCGACAACTACTCCGACGAGCCAACCAACGCCTTCGGTACCGTCCTCAAGAAGCAGGTCGAGCAGAGACTCGAGTTCTACAACACTGGTAAGCCAACCCTCAAGAACGAGGTCGCCATCCAGGAGGCCATGGACCTGTACCACAAGGACCACCCAGTAGAGGAGACCGCCGCTGCCGCCAAGTCCGACGAGACCCCATCCAAGAAGAGAAAGGCCGAGGAGGACTCCGACGACGAGGAGAAGGAGGACAAGAAGAAGTCCAAGAAGGAGAAGAAGGAGAAGAAGGACAAGAAGGAGAAGAAGGACAAAAAGGAGAAGAAGGACAAGAAGTCCAAGAAGGAGAAGAAGTCCAAGAAATAAACATGACTTGTGATCTGCATTTGCTCTTATCCTAGACTATTCTTTCATCATTTCATCCCATTTTAACCAACCCCGGGTGCCCAGCTGCCCCATCCCACCCCCCTCGTCATCACCGCCGTTTCTTTCATAGAATTTCTAACTGCCAAAGTTCATTAGATTTGCGGCCCCAAATTCATCCAGCAGTGATTATCGATTACACCTCCAATATCTCTATGTACTGTATATTTAGCTTTATTATTTTCCGCAAAATAAATTGGAGTTCATATTAGAATCGTTTGAAGTTGGCTCGTGCCAGTGATTACATGTGCAAAACTATATGTATAAGCCCGACTGTGTGCTCATCGCGGCGCCGTCGTAGCGCCAGCAGCGGCGGCACTCCTCCTTGTATGCTGTTGTGTCGATGCCGGAACCCCATTCTTGCGACATGGACGTCAGCAGCTCATCCATGGACTCCTGTGATATCTTTTCGAACCCCGTGGGGCCCTCGCTCACGACGACGATGCTGTCGAATGGAAGGGCGCTGCCCATCACGAGGTTGGCGAACAGGCCGCCGATGAAGCCGCCGATGAACTCCGGAGGTGTCAACGAGGAGTCGCTGGACCCCAGTCTCTTGGTCGCGCTGATCTTGTCGGATGTGCCCAGGATGAATAGACGGAGGTCGGGTGACGCCAGTGAAATGAGTTTCTTAGCCAAGACATTGTCGAAGATCGGCGACAGCTTCAGGAAGTTCTCGTCGACGACCAGCAGGGCGCTGTTGTTGTTGGGGATGTGGTGGATGGGGAAGTCGAACGTGTACGACCTCTCGGAAGTCGATTCGTCTGTGTGCAGCGCCGGATCAAACTCGTTAGGGAAGTTCTCGTTGAAGTTCCAAGAGTGTTCCAGCGCCTCCTGGCGAGAGCCGCTGATGCGCAGCGTCATCTTGACGGACCCGATCTCCTGTGCGTCCAGGAACTTCAGGGGGAACAGTGGCTTCATCACCTTTGTGGTGAGGTAGACTGTCTTGAATTGTGTGAAGTCAATGCCCTCTGTAATCTCGACCGTGGGCACTGGGAGACTCTGCAGAGAGTCTTCCTTAGCGGACAAAGCTGGGTAGTCCAGCTCATGTCTGGGGATAGAGAACTCGTTCCATTGTTTGAACTGGGGAGAGTATGGTTATGTAGAGGTTTCTCCTGGGAGAATAACTCACACAACGTGGAAAGTGTTAGTAATACTAGGCTTGCAAAGTTTAACACCGGGGTGTGGATTCAGAGCTGGAATGCTCGTTTCAAGGCAAAAAGCCCAAATAAACGACATACTAGCATTGTGAAGTGTGCGGTGAGTGGCGAACTGTAATTAATAGCAGAACTCTCCACTCCCAGCAACAGCGCAACTTCACCACCCTTCTTCAAATGGCAAACCGCCAGAGCCGCTGCGTTTTCCAGCGAAGCGAGAGGAACATCAACCGCTACAAGGCGTATTTCAGAAGGCGATGGGCAACAGAGAGGACTAGTGCAGTCTGTGGATGGACACACAACTACACACATATCCCCACACAATAACACAATGTCTGATATCGGCGCACAGTACCAGAAGGTCCAGGGCGAGCTGGAGGACTTCATCATGAACAGACAGAAGCTGGAGACGCAGCTGCAGGAGAACAAGATCGTCGTGGAGGAGTTCGAGACGCTGAAGGCGGAGACGCAGGTGTACAAGCTGACAGGAAACGTGCTGCTGCCCGTGGAGCAGGACGAGGCCCGCGGCAACGTCGACAAGAGACTGGAGTTCATCAACGGCGAGATCGACAGGTGCGAGAAGAGCATCAAGGAGAAACAGACGGAGCTGGAGAAGCTGCGTGACGAGATCATGCGCCAGAACAAGCAGTGAGCAGTGTCCGCTGGCTGCGTAGTACACCCTCTGCATCTGTGTTTGTGACGAAACTCCATATATAATAGAAAGAATATACTACACAGTAATAAAAAATGTCATCTATCTACACAGTAATATGTCATAACATCTATCTACACGAAAGGATATACACATAGTCATTGCTCTGAGATGTCCAGGGGACACACCACCTCACTTCCTAGCGAGTTGGGACTTCACCAGGTTCACAGACACCATCAGCGTGTACCACGCGAACTCCTCGGCGTTGTTGTAGTAGTCGCCGAGCTTCATCACGTTGTGCAGCTTGTCGTGAGCGAACTCCATGGTCTTCTCGAAGTTGGGCGAAGTGTCCTGGGACATGAACAGCTTGCTGGTGGCGTAGGTGAACGCAACTCCGAGACGCTTGGTGTACCACGCCATGTCGAAGTGGTCACGTTCGCTGGAGAAGTATATCATGTCGTCGGCGAGGTTGAACAGCTCCGGAAGAGCAGTCTCCATGAGGTACTGGCTGGGCACGGAGAGCTGGGCAAACAGGTCCGTGAGCTGGCCGCCCACGGGGATGTCCATTTGCAGACGCTTGATGAGCAGCTCCTCCAGCGAGGGCAGGCCGTTGTTGTGGTCGATGTTCTCCTGGGGGATGTCCTTCGTTAGGGCGTGTCTCTTGGTGACGAGGTGGTACTTGATCAGTTCGAGGACTGCGGGGGAGGAGTGCACGAACGAGGGGGAGTTGGAGGCTCCCAGCACGGAGATGAGCGAGGGCGAGAAGCCCAGCTCCTTGATGGACTCGGAGATCGCGGACTCCTTGAAGCCATACTTGGGGACGTTGTGCGCCAGGCAGTGGTCCAGCAGCTTGCTCTGGAGCGAGTCCGTGGTGTAAGTGAGGGGCGCAATGGTAACAGGGGCGACGTAGTCCTTGGCAATAGGGTGGTAGGCCCTGGTGCAATTGAGGGAGGGTGCGAGCAGTCTGCGCTGCACGAGCTTCTGAGCGGCGAGACGAGACATGGACGATATTGAAGTAATTGGCAATTGACCTGTTGGGAGGAGGGAGAGTAGATGTAAGAAATAGAAGCAGATGCTACACTCTCCCCTGCCTCTGCCTGTGAATGCACATATATACAGTGACTGCCCGCGGCCCCTTTGTCCGCGACGCTGCGTGGCGCTGCGTGTCGCGTGTCAGCGACAGGTGACGGCTGCAAGGGTGGTGCGGAAAAGAGCGGTGGTATACAGAGGTGACGTTGTATGCCACGGTTGCATCTTCTTGGCAATTGCAATTGGGGTGACTGTTTTGTTTTTGACTTGTATTTTGGCATTTATATAGGATGATCTATGTGTACAGGTAATTGTACCCCTGCCTGCCTACTTAAATATAACTGCAGCTCTTTCATATGTAATAGGAGTGTGTTCAGAGATAACTGTGTATGTGACGTGGGGAGAATTGTCCCTATGTATACCCTCTCAGGTTTTCTCTTGTGTTATTTGACTGGTATTGGGATACACACAGTATAGAATTGAATAATATACAAGTAAATACGTATGGGCTTATGAAAATATGCAAGTAAGAGTATAAAGGTGCACTCTTGCACTATCACATATACGTACTCCTACGCTACCACACTGATAACTCTATGCGAATTGGACGTTCTATGTAGCAATTCCCCACATCAACCAATTATATTGAATTATCCCATTATACCGCTGATGTGCCAGGGTATCATTCCGCCCCGGCACATCGACGTATGCTATACATGCGGATTTCCCCGCTACAATCGCCACGGCGCACCGAGCTCTCGCTGGCTGCCGCGCGTGGTGTGGTACCGCTTGCCGCGGTACCCGGCTATATACATGTTGAACTGGTACACTTCCTGCGGGTCCAGGTCGTTCAGCTCCCACTTGGTGCTCTTGTACAGGTTCTCGACCGGGTCCATCAGCAGGTCCATCTGCGAGCCGAACTGTTTTGTCAGCAGCCGCATGTCCTGTCGTATGTCCTCCTTGCTGTACCCCGTGGTGAACACCGCACACTTGGTGTCGAGGAGCGCCTGCACCGTACCGTTGTCGAGCCAGGTATTCTGGCCCAGGGCCATGGAGGCGTACCCTGGGTGGAAGGTGAAGAAGCAGTCGAAGAAGGGGTCGTACGGGTAGAACTCCTGCATGCGGTGGAAGACGTCGAAGTAGTCCGTGTAGTAGAACAGTTTGAGCGTGGGGTCCACCTCACACACGAAGGGCTTGCCGTCGTGTCGCCGCACGTACGTGCCGCGGGCGCGGTCAAAGTTGCACTCCGGCCCGACGAAGTATATTTCGAAGTGTGTCGAGGGGAAGAGGTACTGCAGCTGCTTCCAGATGTACCCGGGGAGCTGTGCCTCGGCGCGGGCACCCAGGATGAACAGCCGCACGGGCCGGTTCTTGAGCGAGACGGCAGTGGTGGATTGGGACAGTGACTCCGCAAAGGAGGTGTCCCCGCGCCGCACAAGGGCACTGTTGGAGCTGCTCCCACCGGGGTACAGCGTGTAGCGCAGCGCAGCGAGCGACTTGAGCCCCTCGAGCGTGATGGGGCCCTTGGGGTTCAGGAAGTAGGGCGAAAACTGCGAGAGCACCGCGGCAATCGTGAGCGGGTAGCTCAGCATCTTTGTCACCGCGGCGAGCTGGAACTCCGTGTCCATGGAGTAGAACCCGCGAGTGTAGAAGAACAGGTCCCAGTTGGCCATGTTCACTGTGCGCTCGCGGCCCTGCTCCTCGGGAAACTCGAACTCCGGGAACGCCCGCCCGCTGCGCAGGTCGTGTTCGTACACGTTCACCTTGCGCAGCTTCTCGTAGACCCGCTCCTGGTGGTACCGCCTGTCCATCTCCCACGCCTCGCGCGAGTGGTGCGTCGGAATGCCCGACAGCGGACACACGTACGCTATATTCTTGCCGGTGACACGGCACCGGCCATGCTGCATGATCCTGCTCGCCCGCTCGCGGATCTGGGGGTACGGCGACTGGTCCCAGGGGAAGAACCGGTTCGCAGCGGTCGGCTCACTCTCCGGCGACGGCGGCTCCAGGCCCAGCGCATTGCGCACAAAGCCCATGATACGGCGGCGGGGCGCCCGCCGCCACAGCTGGCGCGGCACCCACTCACTCCTGCTTGCTAACAACACACCCTGCATCATGTATCCTGGCTATTTATGCTTGAATGGAGTGCTGCTTATCATCCAACCGTATTATACATATGTATACACATCGCCTTCGGGGTCACCCGCCCACAGCGAAAAACGGCGCGCGCAGGGGCGGATGCCGTACAAGAGGGAGGTGTCGAATCTATGTATACAGGTTGGTGTCAGTGTCATGTACAGAAGAGCATATAGCACGATGTTTAAGAGCGGGTTGCAGCGAGTGACGAGCGGGCTGGCGCAGATGCGGCTGGCCCCCGCGAGGCAGCTGGCCAGCTGCGCTGGCGCGAGAGCTACCGGCGCCGCCAGGACTGCCAGAGTTTCTGTTAATGTTGCATATGTTCCCTCGGCGCCACAGCGTCTGAGTGTCCCAGAGGTGCAGTATGTGAGGCAGAGCGATCTGCTGCGGGAGATCGGGCGGCTGCATGAGCCGGTGAGCGAGGGAGCGGCGGCGCCAGACGGCATGCTGCTGGATTCCGTGCTCAGGAAGCGCCGCAAGAAGATGAAGAAGCACAAGCTGCGCAAGAGACGCCGGAAGGAGCGGGCTGAGAAGAGAAAGCTGTCCCAGGGCCGCTGAGCACACGCTGCCTTCTCTGTATAAGTATATAATATTCGCCTCGTCGCAGCACATACATGTAAATACACGAGTATATTCTAGAGCGGAGGGGGGAGTGCATTGCAGTGATGCAAGGTGGGGCGTGGTATTGCGGGGAATGCAGGGTGCTGTGACTACTGCTCAGGGGTTAGCGGGGCTGAGTGCAAATCGGGGGTGAAGTTGATGTGGGTGCGGAGATTTGCACTGTATCGTTACACACATTGCTATAGCAACAATGAACTGCTCAAGCGTGTGTGCAGTAGTATAGCATTGTGTATAAATAATCGGGTGCAATATTGTACATGTAGGGTATGAAATCTTCAGACAGTCTACCAGTGTGGAATTACTACGGCTTGAATAAATATAGTTATTTGAGCTGTGCAGCACGAGCTATGTAACGGTGATTGCGTAATAGCATTTTCTGGTTCATCTCTGGGTTGAAATATAGGGGGTATTGGGTCATATTTATTTGGCAGTATTCACAGATGTGTTATACTATGTGTTTTGCAGCAGTATGCCGAACGCCAGTTGCATTATCCCAGGGAACCATACGCGCGGTGTATGATGTTACGAGTAAGGGTGGGCGCAGGTGTCCACTATACAACAACGAAACACGAAAGGTCAGAGGCTACACATAATTACAATCAAGTTGGTATATGCAGTAATAATTGTATAGTTACAGGGTATGTCATTGTAATATTTGACAACAGGGTTTGTATCTTAATAGTATAGATAGAAGGAGGATGATTTAAAAAAATCCTGGCAAGAAGGACTAGCGTCGGGATAATATGTAGTTGCAGGTTAGACCATAACGAATTACAATGGGAGTGTTGAGCTCCATAATAAAATTTAATGACATATGTTGGTGATATCATATACGACAAAACTATGGCGTAATAATTCAAGACAAGAGGGAAGAGTGTTGTAACCGATTGAAGCAACAACACTACCCTATAATAAATGGGGCAACAGTCTAACGCCATAATAAATATAACTACGGGGATGACATATATTATATAAAGAAAATGTCTTCTTAAAATATATCTAATGACAGGGCCTGGCTATATTATATCACAACCGAATTCCCACCCTGTCAACCCAAACCGAGATGGATATGGGCCGACGTAATACACACCAACACGTCTAGATCACAACAATGCACAACAGCGCCATGAAATAATCACAACTACTAACCAAGCACCGAAATACAAATACAATACCGCATTGTGACAACACAGCAACTGCCATGCACCCCCCTCGCCCTATGAATATATTAAACTATGTTTAAACACGCAACTATATCATGCGAATGGCCCACTTGGCGACGTAGTACAGCAGCACGGCCTGCACGAACGCGAGCACCGCCAAGATATTCTTCTTTGCCTTCTGCGACACGACGGTGTCGTTCCAGCGCCACTCCTCTAACAAAAACGTGAGCAGCTTGAAGCTGGGCTTCGTCATGAGCTCAGCGCGGTTGATCTGCCCGATCTCCTGCAGTGCCGCTGTGTTCAATTCGAAAACACGCTCCGCGGCATCTAATACGCGCAGCTTCTGCTGCTCCGTGAGGGCATCTCTCGTGGCAAGCTCGTAGTTGCGCTTGTACGTCCAGCGGAGTTTGTTCTCTGCATCCGTAGTAGCCGCAAAGCGGAAGAACCCCGTCGCCTGCTCGATCATCTCCTGCTTGGACAGGTGGTCGAAGTTTGGGAGGAACCCCAAGTTGCGGTAGAGCGTTGAGCGGATGACCCTGCCGCCGGCGAAGAGGGCGAGGTAGAGCACATGGCAGTGCGCGAGCACAGTAATAGGATCGTCGTGGATACCCTGGCGGATGCTCTGCTGGAACGTGGCCAGGGCGGGTCTGTCCGAAACCCAGTCGCCGTCGAGGTCCGCGGTGTCCGCGTGCAGCGCGCGGAGATCACTGAGGAGCGGCGCGGCGCGGCGGAACTCCGGGACGTAGAACGCGCGGAGTATCGCGGCGGTCTGTGAGTCAGGGGCTGTCGCAAGGATGGTGTCGATCTCTGCCTCGATGGTGGAGAAGACGACGTAGTATGTCTTGAGCACGTCGATGTATATGAAGCGGTGGCGGAGTGCGAAGGCGACGTTGACGGACATGGCCTTGTCTATCTTGTTGTGGGCGTCGCGGGTGTGCAGGTTGATGCGGTTGGCGAGCGCGCCGACGTCTGTGGGGGAGGGAATTGTGGCGGAGGTCATAGTGTGTGAGGAGCGAAGCGACGAACACACGGGGGAATGTAATTGTATTTAATTGTATGTACGGCTGTGTGTACAAAAAGTGTAGGAACTCTGGAGCGAATCCCGGGTACACCACACACCAAGACAAGAAGCGACACTTATATAGCGGGGCATGTATACCACGGATGCTATCTACCCCAACACCCCAATCGCAAACGGGTGCACTAAGGTGCACTGAGTGCAGACTAGGGGTACACCAGGTGCACCAGGGTGCACTGACACACGCAAGGGTGCACTACACACGCACACGCCCGATGGCCCGATAACGCCGCGGCACCGCGACGCCATAATGTACGTGCACAATGCCCGCACCGCTGGCACACCGCCCGCCCTCGGACCCCGCACCTCCGGCCTTACCGGACGGCGCGGGGCGCAGACACGCCGCGGACACCCACACGGACACGCCGCGGACACGCCGCGGACGCGGACACCGTGCGCACAGCCGCACGGTTCGGTGCCCACGCTGCGGTGTGCGGGTGCACAACCTGCCTCGGCGGCTGTGCATAGCACAAGTATACAAGGAGGAGACGTACGAACTGGTAATAGCTACTTCGAGCGTGAAAGACACTTCCCATTTGGGAGACTTGTAATTCCATCTAGCGCATTATGTAGTTGAAAGATAGTGTCCTGCGACCTCCCATATATGCAATACAAGATATATCTATGTAGTGCAGAGAGTTGTGAGTATGGACACTGTGGCCATGCACAAGCCGTGTGTGGATGAACACCCCTCTTGAAACAGGGTGTCTGGTGTGGAAACTCATAACGCGGCAGTTACCCCCCCTGCTTTCCTGGTAGGCAATGCACCGCATTACTACGCCGCACCCTCGGCGGCTGCCACACAGTCCATGAGCATTTCTTCGAAGGCGTGTTGCACACAGGGTACAGGGCACAGGACACAGGGCAACGGGTGCTGCAGTAATGTTGTGCACGGGAAGCACGGGGGAAACGAGAGAGAGAGATCCGGGGGATGCGTGGGAACGCGTTGCAGTTTACGGGGCGTGGTGGGGTGTGCGGGAATGCACTGGGGAAGAGGGACACAGGGACACAGGGACACGGGACAGGGACAGGGACAGGGACAGGGACAATAGGGCATTGTGCACACAGCACTCGGTGGCCGTGGCACAAGCCGCGGGTATGCCCTCCCCTCCATGCACGTGACCCCCTGCACATCCCACGTGACCGGCCGGGTGACCCCCGCGCCGCCCCGCCCAACACCCCGCAGCGTCACCGCCAAACTCCCCTCCCCGCCCCGGGCGACGGGGCACAGCTTGTTCGAGACGCACGCGGCACAGGGGTGTCTGATAGGGGTGCCGGCGGCTGTGTTGGCGTGTGTGTATGTATGTACAGCTGGTTATGTAGTCCCGTATATAGTCTGGTAGTGTATTAGTATATCTGGTGAATAACATATATATCATCATTGATTGCAACACCCCTTGCAACTCCCCCACCCATTGCATAAATAACATCCCCACCCCATGTCGAAACAGTTCGCGCGCTCAGCGAAGAACGTGTTCAAAGGCTACTCCTCCGCACAGGTGCTCGTGCGCGACGCCACCGCCAACGACGACCGCGGCACCAATATCGGCGCGCTGCAGGAGATCGCCGCGCGCACTTATGATTCCGTGGCGTTCTTCGAGATCATGGATATGCTCGACAAGCGGCTCAATGACAAGGGCAAGTACTGGCGTCATGTCGTTAAAGCGCTCACTGTGCTGGACTACTTGGTGCGGTTCGGCTCCGAGAACTGTGTGCTCTGGTGCAAGGAGAACTTGTACGTTATCAAGACACTCAAGGAGTTTAGGTATTTGGACGATACGGGCTACGACCAGGGACAGATTATCAGAGTGAAGGCTACGGATCTTACGTCGCTGCTTGCCGATGACGAGAGACTGCGCGGGGAGCGCAGGCACAACCAGTCACGCAACTACGGCAGGCGCAGAAACGATGCCCCCGCCAACCCACCCGACTACAACGATGCAGAGTCCCCCCGGCGTCGCAGAGCGAATTCTCGCGCCGGCTACTCCCGCCCAGAGGGGCCACCACGCAGTTCCACCACCGAGGACGACGACTTGCGCCGCGCCATCGAGGAGAGCAAGCGCACTGTAGAGGAGGACGACGAGCGCAGGAAGCAGATCGCGCAATACGAGGACGAGGACCCCGAGTTCCAGGCCGCCCTGCAGCTGTCCAAGGAGGAGGAGGAGTTGAAGCGGCTGCAGGACATGCAGCGGCTCCAGCAGCAGCAGTACTTGCTGCAGCAACAGACGGGAGTGGCCGCACCACAGGACACTGGTGTTTATGTCGATATGTTCGGGAACCCGATCTCCGCGCAGGAGTACAACGAGTACCAGCAGCAGCAGACGCTGTGGGAGCAGCAGCAGCAACAGCAGCAGCAGATGGCTCAGCAGCAGTACGCGGCGCAGCAGCAGCAGTTGCAGCAGCAGCAGATGATGGAGCAGCAGCAGCAGATGCAAATGCAGCAGCAGCAGATGATGGAGCAGGAGAGACTGCAGCAGCAGCAGATGCAACAACAGCAGCAGGCACAGTACGCCGCACAGATGCAGCAGCCCATGGAAACTGGGTCCAACAACCCTTTTGCCATCAACAACACTGGTGTGAATGCGCCGCAGCAGCAGCCTGCCCCACAGCAGGTGCAGTCGCCCCCACAGCAAGCATACAACACCATGCCGGATGTTGCCTCGCCCCCCTCTCAGGTACAGGCGCCCCCTCAGGTACAATCGCCTCCACAGCAGCCACTGCAGCGCATCAACACGGGCAACGAGGCCATCACGCAAAAGTACAGCCAGCTCAACTCCATGCTCGCGAACGGCACCGGCACAGACACCTTCGGCAACACCGGCGAGCAGCGCATCCCCGCCCAGCACACCGCCACGGGCACATTCATCAACTCCCAGGGCACCGGGTACCACCAGGAGACCAACGAGCCCAAGAACAACCCTTTCCTCACCAGCCAGTACACCGGCCTGCCCAGCTCCGGGATCGTGCCTCTGCACACGGGCTACGGGTTCGGTAACCAGGGGCCCCAGGACGACCAGCCACAGGCGCAGTCGCAGTCGCAGCAGCAGCAGCCACAACCACAGCAGCAGAGCCAGCCCCTGCAGCAGCAGCAGACACAGTACACACAGTTTGTCCAGAACCCTGCTCAGCAGCAGCAGCAGCAGACGGGCTACCCTCAGCCCCCACAGTTCCAGACGCCCAACCAGTACCAGCAGCAGCAGCAGCCAAATCAGTACCAGCAGCAGCCTAACCAGTACCAACAGCAGCCTAACCAGCAGACCCCGGACCAGGGCGTCAGTCTCATTGATCTTTAATGCTCACGAAATGTGTAATGCTGGGCAGCGGGCCGCCACGTATATACGTATGTACTCAGTACACATTCAACACAGAACCATTGTATCCATAACAGCAAGTGCAAAGCATCAGTAGTCATCGTTATGCGCTTTCTTGGCGTTGTGAGGATGGACAGAGCAGCGCAACCACCTGCTAAGCAGCCATTGACACAAAACAACGTAGTAGAATATACCATCATTACCACGTTAGCACAATATCACCACACAAGTGTATCTTCATCAACATGGCAGCTTCCCTATTTCATGATCCTGTTAATCTGGTACCGCCCTAGACAGTCCCGCAGGACACCGCCCACACCGCGTTTTCACGTCAAAGGACAGCTCAACAAGCCTCGAAACTGTGGACCATAAGGGAGGGTCCGGACGTCGTGGTGCTCCACCATACAACAGCTAGTTACATTACAAACCTAGCAATCAACAATAATCGTATTCCGTTAGTACACCACTTTCATCTCTTTGTCATTGGCAATTTGCACCGCCTATAATCGAGCTACACACCCACCCCAATGAAACTGAGCAGTCTGATAGCGGCTCTGCTCGTTACAGGCAATGTATACGCAGAGGACAGCGATACGTGGCAGGAGGCCCAGTCTCTCATGTCCCAGCTGCACAAAAAGACCAATGTGCTTAAAGAACAACCGCACAGCATCGTTGGCGGAAGCGATATCAGCGTATATGTACCTGTGAACTACAACGACACACATGAAAGAGAAGCATACACAGCGTTCTGGGAGCGCTCCGACAACGAGGAGCAGCAGCACCTGTACCATCTGCTTCTCGACAGCAGTGAAAACCACAACAACTCGGCTGCCGCAAAGGCCCTCGCCGAGATGCACTTCTACTCCGACTACGGCGTGCCCCACAACAAGCTGTTCGCATACTACTTCCTAGACAAGTACAACGAGCTCACGGAGCACCAGGATGCCGAAATGCTGTTCCAGCAGGCCGTCGCTTACGCCACAGGACTCTTTGGTACCATCGAAATAGACTCTGCCAAGGCAATGCTATACTACCAAAGGTCCGCAAGACTTGGCAGTCTCAAGGCCAAGCAGGTCCTCGCATACAAATACTTCTCCGGGATTAACGTACCCCGGGACTTCAACAGAGCCCTTATCCTGTACAAGGAGATCGCGGAGCAGTTGCGTGAGACGTACTCCGAGGAGGAATGGTTGTTCCGCTTCCCTTACGAGGAGTCGTTTAGCTTGCGACTCCCGGACTTCAAGGATGGATTGCTCGGCACGGGGCTGAGCCAGATGCAGATAAGCACTTACAGACGCAAGGCCGCCCGGCCTGATGTCACATCCAGCGTCCTCACCAACATCAACGATGGTAAGATCATTCTGCGGTTCGGCAGTCTGGAGAGCACGGGACCCTTTGCATTTGACGAGGAAAACGACGACGACGACCAGCTCGTCGACATATACTACACCGCGTTCGACGACTACAAGGGCACATATACTACCGAGCGGAACGTTTCCCGCGCTCGGCTGATCCTCGAGGCAACGTACGAACAGTACGACGACGAAGTTGGGTACCTCGACAACTTGCAGCGGTTCTTCTACGGCAAGTGCTTGGACTTGCTCGGACACATTTACCTCACTGGAGAAGGTCAGGAGAAACCAGACATCCTCCGGGCAGAGAAGATACTCAAACGCTCCGCACTGGTAGTGGAGGCAGGGTCGACGCTCACGAGTGATGCCAACATCGATCTCGGCATCATCAGCCAATATTACTTGCACAACGACACCAAGGCCATCGAGCACTACAAGAGGTCCCGCGACAAGACAATGAACGATGGGCTAGTGGAGTACCAGCTCTCAAAGCTTTCCGAGAAGTACCCCGAGATGTACCTCGGCGACCCATTCCGTTTGATGCAGTTCGCAGACTCGAAGGGCTTCCTTCCTGCGAGGTACGAGTTTGCACTAATGGCAGAGCAGGGTGTGCAGGAGAAGTATAACTGCGAGGACACTGCGTACCGGTTCAAGCTGTTTGTGGAGGAACTGGAGGACAAGATGGCACCACACCTCAGAACTGCCTTCAATGAACTGCTCCTGGGCAACACGGAGGCTGCGCTATGGTTATACACACAGGCCGCTGAGCAAGGATACGAGATGGCCCAGGTCACCGCGGGGTACTTGCTGTACCAGACGCCATACGAACTCGAAGACGAACCACAGACGAGCGACGATAGGAGACTTGCAGCAGTGACATACTACACACGCGCTTTCCGCCAGGGCAACATCGACGCCGGTGTAGTCGCAGGTGACGCCTACTACAGTCTGGGCCAGTACGACAAGGCCTTCTCGCTGTACCAGAGTGCCGCTCTCAAGTACTCCTCCCAGGCGATATGGAACCTGGGGTACATGTACGAATATGGACTCGGTGTACCCGTGGATTTCCACCTGGCGAAACGTTACTACGACCAGGCGCTGGAACACAACAACAAGCTATTCCTAGCAATCAAGCTGAATGTGGTAAAGCTACAGGTAAAGGCGTTCTTAGCCAGTGTGCTGGGTAGAGATATCCTGCCCTACGCCCAGTTCGAGAAACTGCGTATCGCATTCTTCACTTCTTTGCAACGTCTCAAAGAGCGCATCGACAGTGTCCGCATCCTCTCGTTCCTGCATGCACCACATAGCACGGGTCCAGACCGCCGCCGCAAGATCACAATCGAGTCTCGTCTCTCCTCAGGCGACTCTGGCGAGGATTCGATCGCCTCAGGCATCCTGGACGGCCTCGGCGTGGTCTCTGACGACCTCATGACGCTGGCGGTGATCTGCCTCTTCTTCTTTGGATCGTTCATCCTGCGCCGGTTCGCGGCCCGCCGCGGCTGGAACGTCGAGATCAACGGCGTACCGCTGGCGCAGCCCAACGGCGCCCAACCCGACGACCAGCAGCCCCGCGGCGGCATCAACGTCCAATTCTTCGCCATATAGCTCTATGTACAAACCACATCATCACAGCGTTACCCGCACGGGCCACGACACCAAAACTCGCGCCGAGAAATTTGAACTTCGGGAGGAACTCAGAGGCGGAAAGTGTTGAATTTGGCGTGATTAGCACGTTAATGTGTTTGAATTGGGATAGTTCAGACTATTCTACTCTACTACATACGTGTCAAGCATTCTGGCAAGGAGTCTCTGTGTTCTGTACGCTTTCCCTCCCCATTCATAGCCATGGTTTCGATTACAAACGCACACAACGATCTGATCCACGACGCGGTGCTGGACTACTACGGCAAGCGCCTAGCGACCTGCTCCTCCGACAAGACCATCAAGGTGTTTGAGGTTGATGGCGAGACGCACAAGCTGCTGGACACACTTGAGGGCCACGAGGGCCCCGTCTGGCGTGTCGACTGGGCCCACCCCAAATTTGGCACCATTCTGGCGTCCTGCTCGTACGACGGTAAGGTGATCGTCTGGAAGGAGGAGAACGGCCGCTGGAGCCAGATCGCCACCCACGCCGTGCACTCCGCGTCGGTCAATTCTGTCCAGTGGGCTCCACACGAGTACGGTGTCATGCTGCTTGCGGCTTCCTCCGACGGCAAGGTCTCCATCATAGAATTCAAGGAGCAAGGTGTCTCCGCGCCCATTATCATCGACGCCCACACTGTCGGTGTGAACTCTGCCTGCTGGGCCCCAGTCTCTTACGAGGACGGAGCTGCTGCCGGTGAGCAGCCTAAGGAGCTCCGCCGGTTCGTCACCGGTGGCGCTGACAACCTCGTCAAGGTCTGGCGCTACAACAGCGAGACGCAAACGTACGCGCTCGAGGACACACTCAGCGGCCACGCCGACTGGGTCCGCGACGTCGCCTGGTCACCATCCGTGCTGCTGCGCTCCTACATCGCCAGTGTGTCCCAGGACAAGACCTGCATCGTCTGGTCGCAGGAGAACAACAAGGGCCCATGGAAGAAGACCGAGGTACAGCAGGACAAGTTCCCAGATGTGCTGTGGAGGGCCAGCTGGTCCCTCTCCGGCAACATCCTTGCCCTCTCCGGCGGTGACAACAAGGTGACCCTGTGGAAGGAGAACCTGGCCGGCGCATGGGAGCCGGCTGGCGAGGTGCAGCAGTAGTTGCACTGTGCCCGTGGGCCTAGTGTCATGTGAGCCACAATTGCAACGCCCTATATCGCGCTGTACTTCCTATATATCATGTCTAAAAGTGAACAATTATCAAGAGACGGTTGTGAGTCTCCCGTTGTACGTAGCTATGTGTGTTGCGGAGAGTGCAGCTCATAGCTCCTTGACGACGGCCTCAATCAGAGCCTCGACGTCGAGGGATGCGACTCTGCCGTTCTCCAGCACCTCCTGGTGGGAAGCCATGCCGTGTTCCAGGGGAACTGGGTTCTCGTCGAGGGCACTTGCGGGCGGGTCGAGCACCGAGACGTTGGTGATGAGACTTAGGGCCAGAACGCGCCAGCCGCAGTGGCGGGCCACAATGACCTCCGGAACGGTGCTCATCCCAACAGCGTCGCCGCCCATGGCCTTGATCATCCTGTTCTCGGCCCTCGTCTCGAACGTGGGGCCGGAGACGTACGTGTACACGCCCTCGTGCACGGGCCGGGCGATGCCCAGCTCCTGCTTCTTCTGGAACAGGAGCTTGCGCATGTCCAGGTCGTAGGCGTCGCTGAGTGGGAGGAACCGGGGACCAGTCTCGTCGAAGTTCGGGCCCTTAAGTGGGTGAAGACCCGCGAGACCCGGCATGTTGATGTGGTCGTTGATGCACATGAGGTCGCAGACACCGAAGGAGCGGTTTATTCCGCCAGCAGCGTTGGTGACGATCACAGTTGTGATGCTGCCCAGCTGGTGCAGTGCCCTCAGTGGAAACACCGTGTCCCAAATGGCGTATCCCTCGTAAGTGTGCAGTCTCCCGTTCATAAGCACGACAGGGGTTCCCCCCATCTCGCCAAAGGTCAGCGTACCGGAGTGGCCAGCGACAGTGCTAGTGCGGAACCCCGGGATGTTGCCGTAGCGGATGCTCAGGGGCGCTGGGTTGGTCTCGCTGACCTTGGAAGCAATCCCGCCGAGGCCAGAGCCACAGATAACGAGGACCCTGGGGTCCTTGAACTCCGGGTGGTCGAGCCTGTGCTCGCCCAGCAGCCGCTTGATGAACCGGGCGGCCTCCTCGATCTTGGTCCGTTCTTCTGCGATGTTGTATTGCGACATTGCGTGGTTGTATAGTGTGGTTATACAGTTCTTGCAGTCAATTGTGGCGGTGTGTGTTCGTGGATGTTCGGCCTCGCTTATAGAAGGGATGGCAGACATCACGAGATGTATAAGAGTAGAAGGGGATACGTGTTATATAAAGGGTGTGTTAGATGTCGTATCGACAGTGCTGCTCCTGCTCAAGATGTCACTTACCTGTCCATGGTTACCGACGTAACGCTGCCTAGCAACGGTTGCCAGGCGGATAAGCGCCCATCCCATTCCGCCGCTCACTGCCCACCATCACTATCATGAACTCCAGCAACACACCAACACATCAACACATCGATATAACAACGCATCGATGTAGCAACACAGCGACTTCACCACTTCCAGGCTCATCGTTGCAACCCAAAAATAGAACGGCTGCCGGACAATAGCGGTAAACAAACAAACAAGGCAGTGCACTGCGCCGATGCGAACTAGAAGGGGCTATTGTGCAAGAATCAGCATTCTTCAGAGCAATATACACCAAGCAACACACCAACCATGACTGTATCGCACCCAGAGCACACAAGAGTCGTGCTGGGAGACATCACAGCCGGGCGGTCCAACCGCTTGCCCAGCCGCAAGCAGAAGCTGCGCCGTAGACCGCCACCTCCCGTCGTGGTAGACCTCACGGAGAAGCTGAGACCACAGGAGGTTACTTCCGACGCGGATATAGACGTGGACGCCCTCCAGCAGACCAACCCAGTGTACCGCGCGCGCTACGAGGAGGTCAGCAAGGCCATCACCGAGTGCATCTCCGACTTTGCCAACTTCGACACGCTGGGCGACCTGCTGGATGACGATGACGGCGATGGGGAGACGCTCAAGGACGACACAGACTCCCACCACAGCTCTGTGCGAGCAGAGGGCCCGCTACTGCCCATAGACGACGACGAGTCGCGCGATACCATACAGCGGGCCAACGCCAAGTACCACGGGCTCTGGACATCCCCCAGTGACGAGACTAACCTCGAGCCCATCATGGAGGCGGAGTATTCAGAGGACATCTTCAAGTACATGAATCGCGTCGAGAGCCGGTACAAGCCCAAGAAGGAATACATGGATATCCAGCCGTCGCTGGACTGGGCGTACCGCAGCGCCGTCGTTGAGTGGCTGGTGCAGATGCACGAGGCACTGGACCTCATCCCGGAGACACTGTTCCTCGCCGTGAACATCATGGACCGCTACCTCTCCAAGACAGTGATTACCTTGAACAAGTTCCGGCTTGTGGGCATCTCCGCGCTGTTCATCGCCGCCAAGATGGAGGAGCTGCATGCTCCCTCGCTTGAGGAGCTGCTGGATGCACTGGATGGTCAGTACGCAGAGGATGAGATCGTCGTCGCAGAGAGGACGATGCTGCTGACACTCAAATTCAAACTGGGATGGCCAGGTCCCTTCTCGTTTCTCCGCAAGTCCAGCAGGGCCGATGAGTACAACGTCGACATACGCGCCCATGCCAAGTACTTCATGGAGGTAATGATCCTCGATGGACGCTCGGTTGCGGCGCCTCCCAGCTGGTTTGCCGCTGCTGCATACTTCATTGCCAAAGTGATGGTCCTGGGCGACGACAGCTGGACCCTCAAACATGTTTTCTTCTCAGGCTACACCAAGGAGCAACTACTGCCTCTGGTGAGGCGGACTCTCGATGCATGTGACAACTCCAAGCAGAACCACAAGGTCCTTAGGGAAAAGTACAAGAGCGAAGAACACTCTTGCACGATTCAAGAGTACGAAAAGTGGAGAGCAAACACGACCTATAACCCATAGGTAAATTCACAACGTCGCCACTTGACACTCTGACCTCCTCCCACACTTATGACCCACATTTTGCATCATTACAATCAATTGCTCTTCTTCCCTCACCGGATCCCATAGATATATATACTCACACATACAGCCCATTGTAATCAATAAGTAACACATTAATGTAAGCCTTGCGTATGGCCGACTATGCCATGTTGAGCCACTGCATCGGTACATCACTTATTTCTGCGCTCCTTAGCGCTCTCAACCAGACTGTCCCACCGCAGTCTCAACCATTCGACTTTGCTCTGCAGTTTCTTGTTTTCCTTCTCCAGCTGTTTCATTTTGGTGTCGTACTCCACAAACTTCTTCTGCTCGTACCATGCAACTTCCCTTTTGAACTGCTCGACATGCTTGTGGACAGCTTGTTCAATCTGAAGTTGTGTTTGTTTCGATTCGGATACAGTTTGCACTCTCGCCATTTCGGCTACCATATTATTCTCCATCTTGTTCATGATTCCCAATAGGAATGGATCATTTGGTGATCCGGTTCTGCCTGTACTGATATTGCTCTCCCACATCTTTGTGCCGCCTATGTTATTAACAGACGGGTTCATCTTGAGGTACATCGACCCCAAGTAGTCTGAATTGAAGTTTGTAGAGTTGCTCGGCTGGCGGCTATGCGCAGCACGGTTGATAGACTGGACACTTGGCTTGGTTGTGATCCTAGGAGGCACCCTTGCCTTATCAGGAGGTGTGGCTGCCTCCTGTTCTATATCAAGGATGTTTTGGATATCTCGTATAGTCTCTGTGATATCCTTCTGCAATATCAGCACCGCCTCAATGACGTTGGAAGGTAAATCATCCTTAATGGTGTCCTTGCAGATCTCGTTTATCTGTTTGAGAGTTTGCTTGTAGTATTTGATAGAATTATCCAAGTTGCCTCGTTTGGTCTCCTGTTCAGCACTCTCAATTAGTTTGTAGATCTGTCGTGATGGCAATGCGAATGCGCATGTGCAGAATCTGTGTTAGTAAAATGTGTGTGGTACACAACATGCAGCATTTATCTCAAAGTACATACATCGCATAACGTAGCTGAACTCATTGATGTCGTTCTTGTTGAATGTTGGGGAAGGGGTAACCGTAGGGGTTCTTTGTCACCCTTTGACATCTTGTGTTATCTTCCGTACGGCAAAGGGTAGGCACTCGCCAAATTTCACCTGATTGCGACCGCCCCTAAGACAATACGGCGGCCATCATGCATAACAGTATATCACATATCAACATTGCTACGTGAATTATATATAGTTATCTATGTAATATTACAACAGTCCTAGAGGATACCTGTCAAAGAAGGAGCAGGATGCGGGAACAGTAACACTAGACTAATGCAACTGAATGGCACGTGTTAGACAGCCTACATAATGTTATCACCATCGGCATCAACTTCATCACCACCTTCAAAGTTTCCGATCATGTTCTCATCTTCAACCAGAACCTCATCCAGGTAGCTCTTTTCCTCTGACGCCACATACTCTTCTATTAAACTCCTTGTCACCTCTCTTGATTCGACAAAGTCGTCTGTGTTGAATATTTCAGATTGTTGGAAGGCATTCATGAACGCACGCTTGGCGTAAATCTTGTCAAAGGATACGCACACTTTTTCGAGTAGCGATACAATACCTGAATTGTTCGACAGCATCATCCCGCTGACATGATTCTGACTACCGTTAAGTGTCCTTAGGTACCTCGATCTTTTACCTATATTAACATGAATCATAGTAGGGGACCAGGCGGCAAACTGCATTCTCTGTTGTAATTTGCTTATGGCCCGTGTTATATCGTTCCTCTCGATATCTCCAATTACCGTGCTGAAGGCGTTCAAATATATTGGTTTCTTTGTGCCTCTGGAAACGAGGAGGTTTGGAGTGTCGATGAGATCAAGTAAAACATCGTAAGCAGTATTACGCTTATACTCCATCCCTCCATTGACATAGTCAGATGTGAAAGGCGTGAATGCAGGTGTTAGGAAGTGCAACTCAGGGGTGGGCACTAACGTCGAGAATACACTTTGCAAAGAAGTGTACATGTAGCTTGGAAAACGAATGGAGTTTGTAATTGACGAGAGTGCCGAGGCAATCAATTGGTTTGTTTGGTTGTAATCAGTTTGATTCTTTTGGAAAACTCTCCCAGAAAGATTCAATAGTGCATTATTATCAAATACAATTGAGGCGTCACTGTCCTCAGCGAGTCGTCTTAGTGTCAATATCGTATTGTATGGTTGCACGACGACCTCAGACTGGTCACTGGGAAACACAGAATATGTAGTCAACAGCTTCTTCTGATAACGGTCAGCTAGGGCCTCTAGCAGATTTGATCCCAGACCAGAGCCGGTACCACCCGCAACAGAGTGTAGCAACTGAAAGCCTTCGAAGTTTTCTGTGGAGTCCAGCTGCTTATCGATCATGTTCAGAAACGTATCTTGGTTCTTTTGACCTTCGTCATAACCATTAGCCCAAGAATTGCCCGCACCATACCTGTCATCTGACACCCACGAACTTCTGTCGTCGAAGAAGCCAGGAAAGAAATTGTGATTGTCATTAATAACACTTGGTTCGAGGTCTATCATGATTGCCCTTGGCGTGTACCGGTTCTCCTCGTATTGCTTGAAGAAGGGGTTTGTGTCGTCCTCTCTGAATATCTCCTTGGTTGCACCATTGCTTGTGTCTGTCTCAATTTTGCGGCCATCATGGCCAATTCCGTGTTCCTTAGCGATCTGGGACCAGAAGTGTTTGCCGACATGGTTACCACATTGTCCCACTTGGATGGTTAAGATTTCGCCTGTCATAATTGCTACTAAAACCCAAAAAGAAAGGCTGGGATGTGATTGAACTGATAAGCTGTACTGGAGGGTTCTACAATCTTCTTATATTATATGCACAGGTCTTTTCTCTACATTCATAAAGCCCTGCCTGTTTATTTACCTCTGTTGTTGTTTCGCCATTGCGCTGTGCGTTGACGCGTCTCGCCGCGCCGCGAAGAAAGGGACGCAGCATCGAATAGTCAACACAGAGCCTCCTCGGTAATACACAAGACCCTTCCCTAAAGAACAATCAATGCTAGGATGTAATAGTCAAGATTTAAAATATATAGGTGTACATATAAAATGGTTGAAGTGAAGTCATGTGGCGTTATACCTGCACATGGTTCCAGAAGCCGCACTCACTCAGAGACGAATTCTCAGGCCGGAAGCTGGAGCACCAATCTTTGTGATCAGGGTGATGTTATCTATCTTGCCCTTCTCAGAAGCCTGGTACAGAGTTCCGGTCAAAGGATCCTGTGTAGAAGGAGTGTCCTTGTATATTGGGGTATAGGTGCTGGCACACACGCTGAAATCGGCGTATGGGTCGAAATCAATTGTAATCTCATCCGAGGCCTTAGAGTCGGCCCTGGTCTTGATCTTGCGAGCCTGCTCTGCACGCGTACCGGTGCTGATGATCTTCAGGAACTCGCCAGCAAAGTAGGATGCCTGGACGTAGTTCTTGTTCTTGAAGTTCTGAGACATGGCAACCTGCAGGGCATTACTTCTGTGGGCTGGCAGTAGGTCTGCCTTGGTGAAGTAAGCAGCCAACTCTAGGTTGCGCTTGATATCACTTGGGTCCAACGAACGACGCTTTAGCTCGATCGACAGACCTAGAATGTACTCCTTGGCCACCCTCAGGGCCTCGCGCGCGGTGCGCTCATCCTCATCATTGTCGACAGTCAGAAGAATGACTCTGTATATGACCTCGCGGAACAGCTCAATGGCCTCAGCCAGCTTGTTAGCCTTGAATAGCTTGAAACCCTCCTGCATCTTGTCAGCGATTAGAGAGATGTCGGTAGAGAAAGGTAGAATGACCTCCTCGGACTCGACATTAGAACGGATGAAACCCTCGATGGCTGGAAGCTCAGCGGGAGTACCAGCTAGATACGTCCTGCAACCCTCGTATCTCTCGGTGAAGTATTTTCTGAGAGGCTCGAATTCAGTAGCACCTATTTGTTTGTTCAGGGCCTCGCCAGCAGCGGAGAAGGCACCAGCAGCAACCAGAACGGATGGCAGTTTGGAGTTCTTCACCCAAGAGGCGACTTCGCTCTTCTGCTCCTCCTCGATTGCAGCGGTTTCCTCGCCTTGCTCGGCAGCCTCAGGCTCGTCGCCAATGTCTAGCTCCTCATCGCCCATATCCCAGGCCTCGTCGCCTTCACCAGCAGACTCTGGATCGCTAAAGACAACGTCAGCAGCAGCAGCGTCAGCAGTTTTCTGGACAGTCTCGGTGGTGGTCTCATCCTCACCGAGGTCTAGGTCTTCGACCTGGCCAGAAATGGCCTTCTCGAAGTAGGACAGCTCAGCCTCCTCCAGTGGCCATTTTGTGAATGGCTGCGAGGAGACAGGAGACTTGATATTACTAGTGGCGGAGACGGTATCTGGTAGAACAACATCCTTGGCATCGATACCGGCGGCAGCTAGGATATTAGCGGCCTCGGAGTCATCGCCGCTGGCCTTGGAGATGGCGTAGGCAAGAGCTGGGGAACCGCTCTGAGCAAACACTCTGGCTCTAGCGGACATGGAGTTGTTGTACACAGAGTTCAGGACCATGCTCAGGGTGTCACCACGGCTCTCGGCGATGGTCTCCATCTTGGCGAGCTTGTTGTTGTCACCGGTGAGCAGGTACAAGAAGGACAGTCTGTCGAAGGCGTTCTGGGTCTGGTAGATCATCTCGGACATAGTGGTGTTACCCTGGGTTAGGGCCTCCTTGTTGAGCTTCTCCCAGGAAACGGCGTTGTTGAGCTTCTTGGCCTCCTGAAGTGCGACGGTCAGGTTACCGGATTCGATAGCCAGGTCGAAGCGGACCTGAGGGTCCTGGACGAACTGGAGAGCGATCTCAGGGTAGCCAGACTTCTGCAGGTATGAGATGATGTTCTGGCCGACCAGGTTGGAGTTCTTGATGATTCTGAGGACCTCTGGGAAGTTCTTGTTGACAAGCGCCTTCTTGAAGCGGTACTCAGTGGGGTCGATTGATAGGACCTCGACTTCACCCTCACGGTTCAGAGTGTAGATCATCTTGTCCTTCACCCTGGTGATGTACAGAGTGTTCTCAAGAGTCTTGATGATGCCCCTGTCGCCGTTCAGCAGAGAGTATCTGATGTGGTTCAAGGTGGAGTAGATGAGGACACCAGACTCGTCCCACGCAGCACTCTTGATGCGGATGGTCTCGTGCATAGAGTTGATCAGCTCGAGCTTCTTGGTGGCGAGGGTGATGGTGTGCTTGCTCATGAGGGCGACGTACTGGCCGTCGTTGGACCAGGAGACGTACTTGACGTTCTTAGCGGCGATGCCGGCGACCTTCTTGCCCTGCTGGACGTCGTATAGGACGACCTCGCGAGGGTGGAGGAGCAGGACGACACCTGGACCGGCGTAGACCATGTCTCTGACTGGGTCGTCGATCTTGATGGTCTTGGTGGTCTTGTTCTCCAGGTTGCGCACCTCGATGGCGCCGTCGGCCTTGTTGTAGACGACGAACCTGTTGCGGGCGACGAAAGTGGCGAAGCTGCCGGCGTCCTCGAGAACACCGGCGGCGTCAACCTGGCCGCTGGGCTCCTTTGGCAGAATGACGAACGCGAACTTGTCGTTTGCCTGGTTCACCAGCAGGGAGTGCTGGGAGGGGTTGTAGGAGATGCTTCTGAAAGCACTCCAGACCTGACCAACGTTTCTCAGGGAGGTGAATGGGAGGGATGTGACACCCTTCTGGAAGTCGAACGAGTGGACGACCTTCTCCTTGTTGACGTAGAACATCTGGTTCTGGTGGATGGTGCTGCAAGGTCTCTCGCGGTCGAGCTTGAAGATCATCACACCGGAGTCGTGGGCGGCACCAAAGAGGTTGATGTTGGGGTGGGAGGCGATGAGCCAGAAGCGGTCGTTCTCGCGCTTGAACTGCTTGACGGGGACGCGCTTGTCGAGGTCCCAGATACGCAGGGTCTTGTCCTCGCCGGCGGAGAGGATGAGGTTCTGGTGTGGGTGGAAGATGACACAGTCGACGTTGTTGGTGTGGCCCCTGCAGGTGTCGACCTCCCAGGCCTTGGTGGCGCTCATTCTCCAGATCTTGACCTGGCGGTCGTCGCCACCGGAGACGACGAGGGGCAGGGTGGGGTGGAAGGAGGCCCAGTTGACACCGCGGGTGTGGCCCTCGAGGATGAACTTGACGAGGTAGTCGCCGTAGCCGCCGTCCATGAGGTTCTGCTGGGCGATCATCTGGTCCTCGACGGTCATGGCGCCGGGGGCGGAGTGCTTCTTTCTGAGGCCCGCGATGTCCCAGACGCGGACGGTCTCGTCAAGGGAGGCGGAGACAATCAGGTCCTCGGAGGGGTGGAACTGGGCGCACATGACGAAGTGGTTGTGGCCGGTGAGACACGCGATCTCCTTGCGGTTCTGCCAGTTCCAGATCCTGATGGTCTGGTCGTCAGAGGCAGTGATGAGCCATGGCAGCTCGTTGTGGAAGAACACAGTGCGGACATAGTCCATGTGGCCGGTGAAGGTGTGGAGACACTTGTTGGTGTCCAGAGACCAGACCTTGACGGTGGCGTCGTCGCCGGTGGAGGCGAAGATGGGCTGGGTGGGGTGGAAGTCCACACCACGGACAGGGCCCTCGTGGCCCTCGAAACGGTGCAGCAGGGTGCCCATTCTGTAGTCCCACAGCTGGATGGTCGAGGAGAAGAGCGCGACCAGCACCCAGGGTCTCGAGGGGTGGAACGCGATACCCTTGGCCCTGGTGGACTTGGACTCGAACTTGGTTAGCATCTTCATCGTGAAGGGGGTGGTAAAGGGGGATCTATCCACTACTCAATCAGGAAGAGTCAATTGCAATGGGGAGTTACGTATGTATATCTCAACAGGATATAAATAGACTCGTAGACACGTCGGGGAATCACAGTATACAAACACGTCAGGGAAGTACGGTATACAGACACGTCTCGGCACTAACTCAATTGAAAAAGCCTCGAAAGAACTGGTGGTGGGGCACTGCATCCAGCAGAACCAACACCACACGATACACCCTCCCAGATCACCCCCATCCGCCAAATACGCGCCACCCGAGGTCTCTCCTCTCCATGGAGGGAATCGCCAGCGGGGCCTCTATTCTCACTCGGGCCTCTGTCCCGTCGCCTGCCGCCGCGCCGAAAATGGAGCGGCCGTGTGCGGGTAACGGGGCTCGGCGGCTGTGCCCGATCGGGCCCTCGTATAGGCGGTCGTATAGGGGCTGTGTGTTGTGTATATGGGCGTGTGTTTTGTGTAAGAGGCTGGGTTCTATGTAGTGGGCAAGCGCATGCTATGTAGTGCGGGGCAGGGCATTCTATGCAGTGTGGTGGGCGAGGGCAAGCATTAGGGCGAGGTAGGCGGCCATAGCAAGGCCAATTGGCCTCAGGCTGGTGGCTGCTGAGACTTGTCTCTTGTACAGGGTGCCGTTGGTCGTGGGAATGTTCCTTTCCTCGCTCAACTCGGTCAACTCGCGTAACTCACTCACCTCGCTAAACTCGTTTGACTCGCTTAGCTCCCCTGGCTCGTCAGATTCGTCCGGCTCCTCCGACTCTTCCTCCTCCCTATCATCACCCTGCAATTTCAAACGCAACTTCACCAGGTCCAGCAGGTTCTTCTTGAGGTGGAACTGGCTGGCGGCATCCTGTGTCAGCACCGTCTCCTTCGCTTGGGGAAGCGTTAAATTGGCCTGTGACGTATTAAACACATGGAACCTAAATGGGTTATGGAAGGGGAAGATGCGGCGCAACTTGCTCTGTGTGGTGAACCCGGAGTCCCGCCACGAGCGGACCCGTGGCGTGTAGTCGCAGTGCCATAGGAGCGCGTTCTCAGTGTAGCCCGGCTCGGCATCGCGGTCGTAGCTGCATGTCGTCTTGAGCAGGTCCGTGATGTCGACGTACTTCTTGTGCGTCTTGGCACTGAGGCAGTCGTATATCTCACCAAAGTGCGCATTGTGCTTGGGCTCGATGTGGATCTCGCGCACTCGGGCGTAAAACTGACCGTACTGTAGTATGTCCAGAGCGTTGTCCCAGTCGATCCTGCCGCCGGCCCACTCAATCGTGCCGGCCTCGTTGTCCTCGTCCCCGCCGGGCCAGATAGCGACTTCGAGTCTTGCTGGTGTCTGCGGGTACTTGTACACTTGACGGACGGGGTCCCATGTATCGCGCTTGAACAGCGTGCGCATCGGCCGCCCGTCAATCAACCACACGATGCGCTCCTCGTCCCAGTCAAAGCCGTACGTGTGGTAGTTCTCGTACGAGTCGCTGGAAATCGGCTGGCGCTGCATGTTGGTGTAGTCCAGCTCTGTTTGGAAGTAGTAGTTCGTCTGCGCGTCGCGCCGCTGGCTGCCCAGGAACTCGAAGTCCACCTCATCTCCGACCTGCGAGATGAGCACGACCGCGGTGACAACACCCTGGGACCGCGCAGTCTTCATCGTGACGGACACACGCCCGTACAGAAACTCCTGGCTGGAAGCGATCATGGACCCTGTGGTCCTCTTGGGCATCGTGACGAGGATCTCGCCAGTGTCGTAGTCGATGGTCGTGTAACCGCTGTAGATGAAGTTGTACCTGCTGATCATGTCCCTAGCCTCCTGGTCATTCTTTGTGATGAGGTACTTGGAGTGGTGTATAAACCCCTTCTCGTGCATTGCGAGGGCCAGCCTGCGGTAGTAGTTGTCATCGCGGCCGTCAGGGTCGTCCTTGTTGTCACCGTCGTTCGCCGACAAGCTGTTCTCCATGCGGTAGCGCGGATTAGAGCTTATTTGAAACTTGTTAGAGACGAAGTTGTGGTGGAATGCGACGTTGAAGGGGAACACGAGCACAGGCAGTGGGATGCAGCTGTCCTGGTTAAACGAGTAGCGCGGGTCGCACCCGCCGACGCATGTCGGGCCAGACCCGCACTCTCCGTACGGGGAGCAGCACGGCCACAGTTTGGGGCAGTGCTTGTCCTCGGAACAGTGGATGGAAATAGCGGGTTTGGACAGTTGGGCGTTGGCGACCCAGTTGCAGGCCAGACAGAGAAACAGCACCTGGAAATTGTGCAGTTTCATGTTGCTGGGTTGATCGTTGAGTTCCTAGTCTGCACCTGGAAAAATCGAAGAACAAGCAATAATTGAAATAGTGGAACATGTAGAAACACCTGATTATTACATGGACAGGGACCAAATACAACCAATTACCTCGACCCTATATTTCCATCTGCCCATTGAGCATTACACAAAATGGAATGCGGCGCATATCCCTGCGGCGTTGTCTAGCCGCACCTACGTAATTAGGGGACAGCGGCTAAAATTGAAAAATAACGAAAACATCAAGAAAGTACAACAACTCAATTGAAACTCAACAAAACAGTCGTATGCCGCTGTACCGCGCACCCTGCTTGCCTTTTCCAGGTGCACACGGCGTGAAATAGCGTTGCCTGGATGCTCCTGCAACTTGTTCTTGCATGATATTACGCGAAATGCACCCTTGACAACTGCACAATACACACAACAAAATGATACACTCTACTCTTGCAGGTGCACTTTCCCGCCCACAAGGGAAAACACGCCGTGGATCATATCTACCAGAGATGCACTACTGACTTTACGTCACCACATAATCTGCACTCTCGCCGCTCCCTTAAACGACACCCGGGTGCAGTAGAACGAAGCGCCCGTGCCTAATAAAAGCATACTGTGCAGCCGCGGGCCCAGCCGCTTAAGGCCCGGTGTAACCCGGGTCAACACCATACATCGACAACCACGATATATCCACCATGGGCATGTCCACCACCCTCACAGGAGCCAATGCCAGTACAGTATATCCACATGTGCACCTTGTTTCGAGTCCGTGGGGCAGAGGGACGGCGCGCGGTGAGCAAATAGCGGTTTTTGCCGGGTGGTCCCCGCTGCGCTTCCGTCTGAGACGTGAGCAAATATGCACCCTGTTCGGGCCACTGCGCGACAGGGCGCGGTGTCAGACGCGACAGATGCGGTAATAGCGGCGGGACAGACGCGGCGCATCTCTCGAGGGCCTGCCAGGGGAGCGAGCAGAGGGCTAAGGGGAGCGGGTCCCCAGGTGTGTGGAACTAGATATTACACCCTCGTGGTGCCTATGTATGGGGAGTTGCAGTGATAGGGCCACAGTTTTCTGCTTTATTCGCGGGAGTAAGGTGTCCAGCGAAGGAAATAGGGAACGCGGGGTGGTCGCTGGGCAACTGGCGACTCTCTTGCCATTGTGTATATATAGCCGCCCATCTTTCGTTTCAGCTGGGTGTGGTGTGTTCTTTATTTTTCTGCATATTTATCTATAGTGGTATTTTGTGTGAACGATAAAAGTGTAACCACTCTGCGTTTTATATTATACAGATAGATGAAGGTAGCCGCTTTTCTTCAGGTGCTATGGCTGACACTATTCGTTAGAAGTGCCTCGGCCCTGTCTATATTTGACTCGTCGCTCGCTACGGCTTGTTTGAAGTATGTCGGCACTTTCAACTGGAACTGCACTGCCAGTAAAGGGTACAAGTGCCAGTGCGCTAATATTAATTGGCTGCAGTCCGTGTCGTACTGTGTTCACTACGGCTCGGTGCATGACGGACCTATTAAACACGCCATGGAACATATAGTCAAGAGATGTGCAACCACACCAGCCACATCAAAGTCGCTCACATTGGAAAAGCTAGAGGACATCTATCTCAATGGCACACACTACCTCAGGAACGTAACAGCCGCCGACAAAAAGGTATCCGTTGTCGGCACTCTGATTCCAGAGAAGGACACGTTCAACTACTATCTGACCAAGACAAAGCAATACACACGCTTTATTGAACGTTCTCAGTGGTTCGGTTGGGGATTGGTGTGGTACTGGGTGGCAGTTATCCTTGTGTGCTCTCTTCTTAACATTGCCAAAAGGGTATTTGGGTTCAATAATTTCCTGACAACGACACGCATCAAGAAGCATGTGATGATTCCCTCGGTGTACAAGACATTCAAGGAGAGATCCTTCATGTTGTTCAAGGTATTCCCATTCACATTCCCCACGAGAATTGACGCCATCGTCGTGACTCTGTTTGTCATCCTCACCATCGTCTCCGCCTGCGTGTGCTACGATATCAGTCTGCCCCACCCCAATTTCAACGACCAGTGGAGTTTGACTGTCAGACTGATTAACTACCGCGTGGATATCATGGCAATGTCGCTCCTCCCTGTGATCTACATTTTTGGTATCCGCAACAACCCATTCGTCACCGTCACAGGGCTGTCCCTCGGTTCCTTCAACTTCTACCACAGGTGGGCCGCCTATGTCTGTTCTATCTTGGTACTTGTCCACTCAGCGCTAAGAACTGAGTGGTCCCTCAAGAAGGGCAGTTACGCCAGAAACACCAAGCAGGAGTACTACAGATGGGGTATTGTTGCCACGATCCTCATGTTCCTGCTATGCGGCCATAGTGAAAAGATATTCAGACAGAGGTTCTACGAGGCATTCTTATTCTTCCACAAGTCGATGAACCTTGTGCTGATAATTGGGATTTACTACCACGTTGTCAGCTTTGGCTGGATCGAATGGGTCTGGTCCATCGTGGGTATCTGGGTGGGAGACAGGGTGCTGCGTATCGCCTGGATCGTACTCAGCGGCGGTGTAAAGACAGCAACACTCACCGACTGCTACAACGGCGTGATAAGACTCTCAGTTCCAAGGTCACGCTTCTTCAAGTACCAACCAGGAATGTTCGTGTACATTTACTTCCTCGGCTTGGACGAGCCTTGGTTCTGCTCTTTGCAGTCCCACCCATTCACCATCCTGAGCGAGCCACAGGCAGACAAGTCCAAGCCAGACAACCTCGTCATCTACTTCAAGGTGAACAAGGGTATCACACAGAGAATGCTGAGAAGACTAGAGAATAGTGGAGAGCAGTCTATCGATTGTCGCGTGCTCATGGAGGGACCTTACGGCACTCAGATTCCACACTTGGCCCCTATCAAGAAGAACTATGTCGGTATCTGCGGTGGTCTGGGCATTACTGCGGTGTATCCGGAGGTTCTGCAGGCTTGTCAAAAAACCCAGGGCCAAGACGGGTTCTCACATCATCTCACTTGGGTAATTAACAACATCGAACATGTCGACTGGTTCCAGGACGAGTTGACTGGTCTTGTCCAGGCAGGGTGCTCAGTGGATATCCTTTGCACGAACTCCTCCTCTTCCTCCAAGGAGGACAAATCGAATCTGAAGACGGAATTCCAGGTCGTTACGAAAACACAATCAGCCAGTTCTTCAGTGCTGTCAACCGAAAACAGCGACACTTCTTCTGTTCTGAAGGACAAGATAAAACACCTAGATTCGAGACCAGATATGCTGGCACTGATCAACACGCACGTCAGGGCGGCCGAGTCGAAAGAGTTTACTAGAGATGTACTGTTCCTGACGTGTGGTCCTTCTGAGTTCAACGATATCCTCAGATTCAAAATGGCTGAGGTAATGACGGACAACCTGAAGGTCAACATCGACTTTGAGGAGAAGAGTTTTACCTGGTGATTTTTACTGACGAGCGGTATCCGTGGATGCCGATCTGGACATTATGATCGTATCGATAAAGTACTTTCTCTACGTAGATATAAATAATACATAAATAATATTTCTTTCTTTATTATAATCTCTTCCGGAGGAAGAGTGAAATTGAACTCAGTAGTCTCTTCTTATATACAACCTGGTTGTATTTTCCTGTTCTTGTCTTGCGGGAATAATGCACGAATATTTGTCCTTCGGTGTCAGTTATCTATTGTTCCAATCATAGTCGAATTAACCTATGCGTTTATCACTACTACGTTTTCTACGCGAATAGTGACCTCGTCAGCTTAGATTAAGCTATATTCTTGTTGAGTAGAAAATCCAACAATTTTATTTTCACCCACACGCCTCTTTATAATATTATTCAAATTCAAGTGTATGTAGCTGTCTATATTTTACAAAAAGTAAAAGTAACAAAGTCCAATATTTATGCAGTAGTCTCGGTGGCGGGCTCAGCGTCTTCTTTGTTTTGCATGGCGAGTAGCTCTTTCCATTTTGTCTCCAGTTCTCTGATCGAATTTGGGTCCAGACTCGCCTGCACCACATCGTCAGGCACCTGGTTCTCCGAGTGTTCCTTGCATGCAAAGCGACCAGTGTTGTTCTTCATCACTAGACGCAGTTCGTAGTCGTCGTCCGATTTGGCGTCGAAGTTCGCGAGCTCATTCCACGAAAACATCAATGAATCTGTCTTTCTGGAGAATGGGTTGATGTCTATCAAGTACACTTTGTCGAAGGGGCGTGGGATGTACAGATCGACGACGAAGCTATTGTCAGGGAACGCCGGCACCACTACATCCTCCACGAACTCATCAATGAGATCCTTGAATGTGTCGCTGAGGCCGCTCAGATAATCGTAGAAATTCAGATCTCTCTGCGATACACCGACGACCTTTCCATCCTTGACAAATACCCTGAACTCCAAAGCCGGGTTCACATCGAACCACTTGCGGAGGATTAGTTCAAATTCCGGTTTGTCTGTAGTCTGCCCATCCTCATTATCAACACAGTCGTCGAATGCATACTGCAGATCGTGCATGATATAGTTAGAAGCGTTCAGCAGCAGGTACAACTCGTTCACCTCATTGCACTTCATAGAGTTATTGGGCAGGATCCAGGTAGCGTCCTGGGGGGCGGACCAATTCAGCTTGGGTGTGACGGCGCCAAACCTCTCCAGAACATCCTTCAGTTGCTGATGAAACTGTGGAAAGTCGACTAGCGGATTAATCTTTGGCTGCTGGACTTGCTCGTCCTCGCTGTCGTCCTCATCGCTGCTCTCGTCCTGCTCCTGCTCCCAGTCACTGTAGTCGTTGTCCTCGTTGTGTTCCAGATCACCGGTGTAGAATGACTGCACGTTCTTCTCCTCTGGCAGCTGGATACCGTCCTGCTCAAGGTACCTGATGAACTCACTTGGGACCGGCTTGATGACCTCGGTCTTCGGAGTGTGCTTCTTCAGCTTTGGGTACCAGTGCGAGAACGTGCAGTTCTCGATCTGCTGTCTTGTAACGGGTATGTCTACCAGTGTAGTGTATTCTTCAGTCATGATGGAGTGTATGGATCTTTATTGTATGTTTGTGCTGTTCCCAGCCAAGTTCTGATTCTAGCAGAGTTCCCACACCTGCAGAAGTGCGCCTTACATAAGGCAGCTCATCGCTGAAATTTCGGTGGCGCCTCCGGCACGTGACAGGCCGTCACAGCTTACAGTTTATGGCTTCGATATGTATGTATTTACAGGTGTTCAGGGCTTGAGGTACCTGACTGCGTTCCTGCTGAAGACGTAGGATGCGCCGCTGAGCACGGTTGTGCCGCCCACGATGTACCCCAGCCACGTGAACCCGCTGCGCAGTCTCTGGTGGGCGGGCGACTCCTCCTTGTCGTTGTCGCCATCCTCGTCCGTGATGAGCACCACCACGCCCGTTCCGAGGTATATCATCTGCAGGAATGTGTTCCACTTGGATATCTGGGTTGGCTTCACCTCGGCGCTGGGGTACTTGAAGAAGTTCCAGTACGAGTCCCACGTCACGCGGCTGTACTTTCGCCTCATGGACGTGTAGCGCATGAAGAAGCCCGCGATAGCAAGTCCCGCGTCCCTGCCGATGATCAGTGCGGCGATGGGCAGCGGTATGATGGCGGGTCCCTGCGGCAGAGTCATTGCGAGCGTAGTCACGAGCATTAGCAGCTTGTCAGCCATCGGGTCGAGGATGGTGCCCGCGGCGGAGCCCAGGTTGAAGCGTCGGGCGATGTAGCCGTCGAGGAAGTCCGTGACGCAGCAGTATGCAAAGACACCGAGCGCCGGTGTCAGATTGTTGTTCATGATGAAGTGTCCGATGAGCGGCGTTGCTGCTATGCGGGACATTGTGAGGGCGTTTGGAATGGTCATTATCCCATTGCTGGGCGTGGAGGGTGTGTGTTTACCGGTGGAAGGAGGGAGTGTAGCCATGGCCCTATGCGAGAGCCGGCACTGTCTCAGCACATTGCGGGTGGCGAATGAGCGCATCCCCAGCATCATTGGTGGTTGTGTTGTGTGGCGATCCAGTGTGTGATATGTTATGTTATAGGGCGGTTTTCGGAGCCTCGGCTTATAGGCGCGGACATAGAAAGTACACAGATTGATACAATATTGAAGAATACACGCCTCTATACAATGTTGAATACATGCTTTCATACAGCATTGAATACATGCTTTTATACAATATTGAAATAATACATATCTCTATTTCGCTCTTCTCTTGGCCGCACTAAGAGAACATCTTTGAGAGCGACTTCTTCTGCTTCTCGGTCTGGGTGCGTCTCTTGTCCTTGGTGTCGCGGATGGCCTTCTGGATACCTGCGTCGTTGGGGTGGAAGGTGGCGGCCATCTCGAGGTCGGCAAGGGCCATGTCGGTGTCGTTGACGGCAGCGTAGGCGAGTCCCCTGCGGTAGAGGGCCTTGGCCTTGGCCATGTCGTCGGCGCCGGAGGCGTAGAGCACCTCTGAGGCGGCGATGAGGACCTTGTGGTTGTCGCCGGTCTTTAAGGCCGTCAGGGCGATGTTCAGTGGGATGGCGACCTTGAGGGCGTCGATGACCTTGACCTGCTCCTCGGGGAGGTCATCGGGGAAGTACTCCTTGAGGAACTTGTCGCACTTCTGGTACTTCTCGAGGGCGACGGCGTAGTTCTGCTTCTTGAACTGGGCAGTACCGATGGCCTTGACGGCCTCAATTGCAGTGTGCACGGACTCGAAGCTCTTGATGTCGACCTTGGGGTCGTCGCTGAGCGCGGACTCGTAGTTGTCGCCGAACTCGTCGGTGGGGGTGATCTCTGCGTCGGCGGGGACGGTGTAGTCGTCGGGGAGCACGCCACAGTCGGTGATGCGGACCTCGCGGATGGGCCTGTCGCTCTCCTTGTCTGTCTGGTTGTGCTCGATGAGGCGGACGACGCGCTTGCCCTGGATGACCTCGCCGAAGACGACGTGCTTGCCGTCGAGGTGCGGGGTGGGCACGGTGGTGATGAACACCTGGGAGCCGTTGGTGTTGGGACCCGCGTTGGCCATGGAGAGGAGGAACGGTCTGTCGTGCTTGTGCTTGAACGTCTCGTCCTCGAACTTCTCGCCGTAGATGCTCTCGCCGCCGGTGCCGTCGCCCCTGGTGAAGTCACCGAACTGCAGCATGAACCCGGGGATCACGCGGTGGAACACGGAGTCCTTGTAGCAGAGCGGCGTGCCGGGCTTGGTGGTGCAGTCGCCCTTGTCGCCGGCACACAGGTGGTAGAAGTTGGCGCAGGTGCGGGGGGCGTCCTCGCTGTACAGCTCGAAGACAATGCGGCCGGTGGGGGTGCCGCCGATGGACACGTCGATGAAGGCTTTCTGGGTCATGGTGGGGTGCTGTGGTGGGAGCGGTGGGAACGTTCAGAACACAATTCTTGTGGCAGATCGGGGGCCTGGCCAGAGCCCGCTGTTATATAGGCGGGCCGCGGGTGAAAACGCGGGCTGTGCGGCGCCGCAGAACGTCGTGGAACGCGGCAGAAGCGTCTAGCCGCGGAGCTCCGGTGTGGGTGAACGTGTGAGAGCAGTATATAGTAATGCAATGGATGCAGTTGTGATGTGCAATTATACAGATCTTCTATACACGGTTGTGCATATAATTCAAAATTTGTATAGATGTTGTTCACAGAGTTGTGCAGATATTGTTTTTACGGTGTTTCCAATGTTACCCAATAGTGGGTGCCATATTGATGTGCGGATATTGCAGTTATCGGAATGCTGTAGACAAGAGAGTTGTCTACAAACAAGCTTAGAAGTTGTGGGAGTTGTGAGTAATAGTGGTGTTGTATGTAATTACAAAGTTGTGCATGTCAGTGGAGCAGCGTTGAAAAATATATCAATATGCTGTAGCGTAGCGGCTCTGTACAACTGTACACAGTATATCCAGGAGTTTACAATAACGTACAATTGCATACAATAACATAGTACTGTATACAAATTGGAGCTAGGACGGTGTATATTATAACAAGAGCCTTTGCTCAACAATTAAGTGCATGCAGTTGGAGATCACTACACCATTTGAGCTATGTAATTATGGGAGCTACGCAGTTATGATTTATATACAATAACAGAGCAGTGCCAACATTAGAGGTTATACAATAACGTAGAACACTATGCACTAACGAAACTGTATGCAATAATAAAATGTGCAATAACAAAGTGTACACAATACTATAGCTGCATACAATAACAGATCTATATACGATGCGCAAAACTATTTACAACCGCGGGTTATTTACAACAGCAGGCTATACAAAACAGCAGGGTGTACGACTCTATAGATATCTCCCACGCCTACTTCCTGTCCACGGTGTTGACGCGCTCCCTGTTGCCGTGCTGCTCCCAGCACTCCCTGAACGCCTGCATCTCGCGCATACATTGCCGCCAGTCCCCCGTATCCGCATGGCACAGCTGCAAGGCCATGTTCTCCGCGTAGCACCCGGTGTCCGTGATACGCGCGTCCCAGGCGTCCGGGTCGCCCTCCTCCTCGAGGGCCGCGAGCTCCTCCCGCGCCTGCGCTGTGTAGTCGGAGTCCGCGGTGGTTTCTGTGTCTGTGTCTGTGTGTGGTGTGGACATGGTGAGAGTAAAGGGATGCCCGGTTGCGGGGCTGAGAGGGGCACAGTGGCACAACCGCAGTGCCCTGTGCCTGCGGCCCTACTTACATGCGTTGCACGCCGCCCCTTACACATCTCGCCCCGCCCGCCCGCCACAATTCGCGGCCGCCGAGCACCGCGCACCCACACACCACAGCGCACTGCAGCGCACCTCGGCGGCTGCCTGCCGCATGCGGAAACCGCAGCCGGTGGGGCGGGGGAGTAGGGCAGGGGGGACACGGGAGACTGCACACATACGACAAGGGAGAGGGGGGCTGTACCCCTGCTGGTGAGCTGGGCGGCTACGGGCTGTCCTGTACTCTGCAGTGTTCTGCAGTGTTCTGCAGTGTTCTGCAGTGTTCTACCGTGTTCCACCGTGTTCCACCGTGTTCTATAGCACACCCGCACAGCCCTCACTGTGGCAATGGCCCAGTACTGTGCATGGGAGTGCTGCGGCATAACTGTGGCAGTTATTCCCTCCCCGCACCATTCGTTGCACACACCCCGTCTACAGGGTGCGTACTCCAAGCAAGACGGACTGGGGGATTCCCACCTGCACAGTACATCTCACACTGCACAACACATCTCTCCCTGCAGGGACTGCCGAACATATACATCTAATCACAACATGCAGATGGGAAGCCCCACCACCACCGCGTGCAACGACACCACCTCATCACTCCGCTATACACAGCCGCACTCTGCTGTGCACGCTGCCGCCCACATCTGTGCACCCACACACCACACCGCTGCGTCCCGCCTCGACGCGCTGTCTCTGTCTCTCTCTCTCTCTCCCGTCTCGCGTTCTCTTTCTCTTTCTCTCCCCTCGGCTCGCCTCGCGCCTCGCCTCGCGTTCTCCCCAGGCTATATATAACTGCGTGGCTTCTTTGCTGATCCGTGTGTACCCTCTACCCTCTCCCCCCACACCCCCGTATAGACCACTGTACACAGCTGTATAGCCCTAGTGCATTTCCCCATGGTCAAACTGGCAGAGTACAAGCGCACAGCGACCTTCGCCTGGTCCCACGACCGCACGCCCGTCCTCGTCACCGGCACTGCCGCCGGGACCGTCGACGCAGACTTCTCCTCGGACTCCACTCTGGAGCTGTGGTCCCTGCTCGCTGCGGCCCCGGACACCCCGCTGTGCTCCCTCACCACGGACGCGCGTTTCAATGACCTCGACTGGTCCCACGACGGCAAGTTTATCGCCGGTGCGATGGACAGCGGTGCCGTCGAGATATTCGGCACTAACAACGAGCGCTCCGCGCTCCACTCCTTCGCTAAGCACTCCAAGCACTCCGCTGCGGCCACCACGGTCCGCTTCAACCCCAAACAGGCTAACTTGCTGCTGTCCGGTGGGTCCACACAGGGTGAGATATTCATCTGGGACACCACCAAGTGCGTCGCCGGCGCCGCCGCTGCGTCTTACTCCCCCGTGCTACCGGGGAATGCAAAGACCGCTTTGGACGAGATAAAGAGTCTCGCGTGGAATAATGCCATGCCACAGGTGTTCGCGTCTGCGGGTAACACCACCTACGCCTCCATCTGGGACCTCAAGGCAAAGCGCGAGGTGCTGCACCTCGACTATACGTCTCCGGACAACGGTGCCCGCGCGCAGTTTTCTGTGGTCGAGTGGCACCCTTCCAGCTCCACCAAGGTCGCTACCGCCTCGGGTAACGACGCTGACCCTATTGTCGCGGTGTGGGATCTCCGTGAGGCGAACAAGCCACTGCAGGTTCTCCGTGGCGCCCACTCCAAGGGTATCATGTCCCTGGACTGGTGCGCGCACGACGACGCGCTGATGCTTACCGCCGGTAGGGACAACAGTGTCATGCTGTGGAACCCAGACGATGGACAGCTGCTGTCGCAGTTCCCCGCGCGCTCAAACTGGTGCTTCAAGGCGCAGTTCGCGCCTGAGTGCCCAGATATCTTTGCCGCCGCGTCGTTTGACGGCAGGGTGCAGGTGCAGACTCTGCAGAACATTGAGACTTCCCTTGACGCAGAGCAGAGCGCCTCCAAGAGCGCCGAGTCAGAGACTGACTTCTGGAACAATGTGTCCACCGACGACGGTGCTGTAGAGACGCAAAAGCCTACAGTGAGCCGCCTGCAGGCGCCTGCGTGGTACGGCACCGCCAACCCCGCCGCCAACTGGGCCTTCGGCGGCAAGCTCGTCTCCATCATGCCCGACGGCAGGAGCGTCGCCATCTCCAAGCCGGTCATCCAGGGCATGGAGCCCAACGAGATGCTCGGCGATGCTTTCAGGACTAAGGACTTCGTGCCACTCATCAACGTGAGACTCGCGCGCGCCCTCGACAAGAACAACGAGGACGACTGGGGACTCCTCGAGAAGCTGTCCATGGACGGCAAGACCGAGTTCCTCAAGGACGCGTTCGCCCTCGACGGCGACGACGACGAGGAGGAGGAAAAGTCTCAAGACATCGACGACGGCGCAAAGTTCTTCAGCAAGATGGAGACCGCGTTCACACCAGAGGGCGCCTTCAAGCTCAGCGGCGACGCCCAGGAGAGCATCTCCAGGGACCTCATCGCCGGCAAGCTCGACGCCGCGGTCGCCAAGTGCCTCGACAACGACATGCTCCTCGAGGCGCTCGTCATCGCCCTCGACACCCAGGACGCCACCGTCAGGGACATCGTCAAGAACGTCTACTTCGCAAAGAACGCCAACGAGTCCGCCCTCTCCCGCGTCATGTACGCCACCCAGAAGAACGACATCGACGACCTCGTCGACAACCTGGACCTCCAGCAGTGGAAGTACGCAGTCAAGGCCATCTACAGCCAGGCCGCCGCCGACGAGACCAGGCGCAACGGCCTCCTCGTCAAGCTCGGCCAGAGACTGCTCGACAACGACATGAGACAGGACGCCCTTGTGCTCTTCTTCGCCGCCAACTCCCTCGACAAGGTCGCCTCCATCTGGCTCAAGGAGTTCAAGGCAATGGAGGACAGCCTCAAGGCTGCCAACAAGACCGTCTACGAGGCCCACTCCGAGTGCCTCACAGAGTTCATCGAGAAGTTCACCGTGCTGTCCAGCTTCCTCGGCGGCAACCTCGTGATCAACAGCGACGAGCTGATCGCCAAGTTCCTCGAGTTCGTCAACCTCACCTCCGCCAGCGGCAACTTCGACCTCGCCGCCGCCTTCCTCGAGAACCTGCCCGGTGACAACGAGGAGGTCAACACCGAGAAGCAGCGCGTGCAGATCGCCTCTGGTAAGGCCGTGAAGACTGCGACGACCGCCAGAACACAGCAGAACAGGGCCAGAACTACAAACAACTACGTTGCCCAGCCTGCCCAGCCTGCTCCATTCGGTCTGCCAACTCCTGCGACTTCTGCTCCTGCGGCCCAGCCACTGCCACTGCCACAGGCCCAGCCCGCCCAGATTCCTTCCGGCAACAGAGCCATGGCAGGTAAGTACGCTCCAGCGATGCCAGCTGCCGCCCCAGGCCCAGCTCCAATGGCGCCAACCGCCACCACCATGGGCCAGTTCGCGCCAGTTGCCAACCAGCAGCCAGTCTCCTCCTTTGTCCAGCCATCGCAGTCGTTTGTCCAGCCAGCCAACCCATACACCCCTGCAGGCACCAGTGCCTCCCCAGTCGGTGCCTTTGGTCAGCCACAGCAGGCAAACAACGGCATGGCCCCACCACCTCAGACCGGCATGGGCATGGCCTCTGGCCAGACCCCACACCTCAACAAGAAGGCTAACGACGGCTGGAATGACCTGCCCCTGAGTGTCGAGAAGAAGCAGGGCCGTGCCAAGGCTGTCTCCGTGGCGCCAGTCAATGTTGGCGTGGTCCCAGGATCCGTCAACGGCAGCCCACAGATGGCCGGCGGCAACATGCCACCTCCACCAATCTCGCGCATGGCCTCCACGGCCTCCATCCCACCACCAATGGGCAGGGGCTCCAGAAAGGCGTCCCAGGCCGGTCTGCCAACCCCAGAGGCTGCGCTGCCACCTGTGCCAAAGATGCCAAACCCATACGCTCCACAGGAGGTCACCACCCCAGCCGCTGCTGCGTCCCCACAGTTCCCACCAATGGGCAATGTTCCAACCCCAGTGAACCCATACGCTCCACCTCCACAGGCAGCTGGCGCCGCTGGTCCAGGCAACAATGTGTCTAACCCATACGCGCCACCTCCACAGGCGGCTGGCGCCGCTGGTTTCAGCACTCCAAGCAGAGCTAGCCCATACGTGCCATCGCGCGACGCCACCCCACACTCTTCCAGCGCTGCTGTGAAGAAGATGAACAGTGCGTACGCTCCACAGACGCAGAACCCATACGCGCCAGCCCAGCCAAGCGCCATGGGCGGTGCTCCGGGGATCCCATCCTCCCCAGCGATGGCACCACCTACGTCGTTGGGTGCGCCACCAATGAACCGCGGTCAGAACAACTCCGTACAGCACTCTCCACTGCAGCAGCCAGTTGGCCCACCTCCCATGAGTATGAAGAGGAAGCCACACACCAACGGTAACGCTGAGGACGCTGCGAACCTGCTGGACTCCATGAAGAGAAACGCCCCACCACAGGCCTCTACTACGATCCCACAGGGCGCTGCCCCAGCCGCTGTTGCCACTCCAGCTCCAGCAGCTGCCTCCCCAGCTCCTGCCCAGGCCCCTCCTGCTGCTGCAGCTGTTGCTACTCAGGCTCCTGCCGAGCCAATGTCTGCTGACCTGCAAGAGCTGGTCGACTTCTTCAAGGCTGAGCTGAGCCGCGTGGCCCCACTCATCCCCCAGGAGTACTCCAAGCAGCTGAAGGACTGCCAGAAGCGTCTGACGATCCTGTTCGGCCACCTGGAACGCGGTGACCTGGTCACGGCACCCACAATTGCCAAACTGAAGGAGCTCGTCGATCACCTGAAGTCGCACGACTACAAGGAGGCGATGCGCGTGCACGTCGACATCGCAACAAACCACGCCCAGGAGGGCGGTAACTGGCTCACCGGTGTCAAGAGACTGATCAACATCGCCGAGGCCACTGCCAACTAGACGACACCAGCAAAAACCCCAAGAAAAGTACGTACGGACGTGTAAAATACTCTATAGAGCTCAGAAACATCTATACATATAAATATAAGTACCAATCCAAGAAATCCGGTTAGTGTATTGCAGTACTGTGGGGGCGTCTGTGCAACGCAGACATATGTCGCGACACCCCCGGGACATATGTACTGTTGCCAGGGACATACCAGGACAATGTCCCCACCGGTGTCCCGCCCATGTCCCAAATCCGCCCAGACGGGGACATGTTCCGGTTTCGGCGGCACCGCTCCCCGGCCGGTCCCGCTGCGCCACAGAAGCACCCGCAGGCGCCGCAGGGACACCCGTGACAATAGTCCCGAGGCACACAGGGCGCGACTAGTCCACGGCGCCTGTGGCCCTGCCGCGGTGCACGGATGCGCCCACCGCGATATCCACAGGGAACAACAGCGCCTGTCTGGGGAACCTGTCTGGGGAAGCTGGGGTATGCGTACGGGATCGGTGGGAGCGCATGTGCCACTCCGTGTGCTCTCGAAGGGAACCTGGGGATATTCAGTACGTGTAAGGGTCCCGGGTGGATGTGATCCGTTGCTATATTTGGCCCTGGTGTACCTGAACACACGTTAAAGCGAGATCTGGCGACATAACTAGCACACTTACTGCGATACATCAGTGGTACATCTTCCGCAATACATAGCATAAACGCAAGCGCTACTGGATGCAAGGGGACACAGAGAGCCAAGCAACGTCTGTTGGCAGGCGCAGTCTCCTGGACTCGGCGATACGATCTGTGCAAGGCAGACTGAAGCTGAGGCGACGCAAGACAAGGAAGGAAAGTCGCGACAACATTACTAATCGCCGTAGCAGCGATGAGGCTCGCAGTGTCAACACAATAACGGTAGCCAAGGACAAGAGTGGTGCCATCGAGCGCGATAGGGAGGTTTCTCCCACTCCTGGGCCCAGCGTGCCGCCATACGCAACAGCGCCAGGACAGTCACAGTTCCCGGATCACCTCGCTTCCGGGTTCAACTACAACACAGCATACAGCGAGGACACGCGACGGACTGACGAGGAAAACTACGGAGGTGGTGATGGGAATGATGTGTACTCCACTGTGTCATCCACCGCATCTAACATGTTCTCAGAACCCCCGATGCCCCAGTCGAACGTCGTTTCCGTGGTCGTCGGTGCATTCGTCGCCGTCGCGGGATTCCTATTCGGGTACGATACAGGTCTCATCAACAGCATATCAGAGATGCCCTACGTCCTGACACACATGACACACAGTAAGAAGTCCTTCAGCACGCCTGAAAGGGCCATCCTGGTGTCGTTTCTGGCACTGGGGACGTTCTTTGGCGCGCTCTCGGCACCAGTCATGGCCGACAAGTGGGGGAGGAAACCACCCATCGTGGTCAGTTCATTAATCATATTCTCAGTGGGCAACTCCTTACAAGTTGCATCCAAGAAGCTCCCGCTGTTGACGGTAGGGAGAGTCATCTCCGGGTACGGGCTTGGTGTCATGTCCGCCGTGGTGCCACTGTACCAGGCAGAGACAGTGAGCCGGTACCTCAGAGGATCCATCATCTCCATGTATCAGTGGGCCATCACGTGGGGTCTGCTGGTGTCCAGTGCAGTTGCCATCGGTACCAAGAACATGGACAATGCATCGTCATACAGGATACCCATCGGCCTGCAGTTCATCTGGAACACAATTCTCGGGATCGGTGTGCTGTTTCTGCCAGAGTCGCCTCGTTTCTACGTACTCAAGGACGACCTAACGAGCGCAGCCAAGTCTCTGTCATTCTTGCGCGGTGTCCCAGTACACGACTCCGGGTTGCTCGAGGAGCTGGTGGAGATCAAGGCCACCTACGACTATGAGGCATCTGTGGAGTCGTCATCGATTCTGGACTGTTTTAGGACTACTGAAAAGAGACCCAAACAGACGCTGCGAATGTTCACCGGGATGGCCATTCAGGCGTTCCAGCAGTTCTCAGGTATCAACTTCATCTTCTACTACGGTGTGAATTTCTTCGCAAGTACGGGTGTGCAAAACAGTTACGTCATATCCCTGACAACATACGCAGTGAATGTGGTGTTTAACGTCCCGGGCCTCTTCTTCGTTGAGTACTACGGTAGACGCCGCATCCTGCTCTGTGGTGGTGTAATCATGACGATATCAAACCTGATCATCGGCATTGTTGGTGCTTCGCTCAACACGGTGGTTGCAGACAAAGTGATGATTGCATTCATTTGTGTCTTTATTGCTGCCTTCTCGGCCACCTGGGGAGGTGTCGTGTGGGTTGTGTCCGCGGAACTGTACCCACTGGGCATCCGGTCCAAGTGCTCGGCTATATGTGCCGCCACTAACTGGCTGGTGAACTTCATCTGTGCGCTAATCACACCCTATATTGTCAACGTGAAGGACCACACGTCGTCGATCGGTGCACGTATCTTCTTCATTTGGGGAGGGTTGAATGCCATGGGTGTCATTACCGTGTACTTCATGGTGTACGAGACGAAGGGGCTGGTTCTGGAGGATATCGACGAGCTGTACAAGAAGGCTGAAAACGCCAGGTCGTCGGTGTACTGGAACAATAAGATCCTAGAGGAGGAGCTGCGCGGTCTGAACCATAGTGGTATCGATCTGCAGAACGCACTCGACGGTAGTAAGATAATTGCGGGTGATAACCAGGGGATAATTGCCGGTGACAACCGCAATTTCACTGGTAATTCTGCTACAGAGGGACCATCATCTGGATGCAGTGCGACTGTAGCAGCTGGCCCTGGGACCCCTCGCAACAACAATAACTATCTCACAATCGACAACGGGAAAGAGAACTACGAGCTCAAACTGTACTCCTCGTTTAACTCTAGTGGTCTCAACGACAGTTCGATCCCCAACAGCAGTCTCCGCCGGAACGACAACAGTGCGTTCAACGAGTACATGATGCAAGAGCATGGCGGCGGCACAGCAATTGCGAGGGACAACCTGAGCGACCATCTGCCCAACGTCAACCACCTGCTCTATTCAGCAAACCAGGATGGAAACAACTATCTCGACCTGGGCAACGGTCTCGGCCTGAACCCTTACTCGCGCGGCCCACCATCCATATCACCTGAGTCCAGCGACAATGAACAGGATACCAGCATAGGCGGCGGTGGAACCGCCGGGGACAGACAGTCCGGCTCCCTCCATTACAGCGAGGACCGCCAGCAGATGGACAAGATCAACGACTACATGGCACAGATCATGTATAACGACGCGAACAGTGGTTCCGCACGTTCAGCCCTCTCGGCTCGCTCTACGAGATCCCACGGAGCTAACATTACCAGTGCATTTGCCGGAATCGGCTCCAGCAACGAACCTGTATCCCCTCATGGAAACTCCGATTTCATTGATCTCGGAGGCGGCATGAATCTCAACGTCATCAGTCGTGGCCCACCGGACATCCTCTCAGATTCGAGCGATGAGGAATACCAGCAGGAACTGGAAAGCAGTCGGGAACCCACTCCCCCTGACGAGCAGCACCCGCATAACTTCACTTTGCAGTGAAGAACCCGCAATCCAAGCATATATATATACAATATTCATAGACAAACGCGCGCTAGCAGCGCGAATACCATAGCATAATAAAATGGAGGGACCCCATGGCCAGTACAGGGCAATAAAATGGAACACAAATGGACAAACGTCTGCATAAATCCATGCCTTAACATGCATATATCCACTCCATCGACGTATTACTCTGCACAACCGCCGAGCCTCCTCGTACAGAGCGACACGACCGCAAACCACACACAAAACGGCAGAAAAACGGCCATCTCCACCCGCCGCCATCTCCAGATGCGCGAGAGGCGCTATATAAAAGCGAGGGCCCGCTGGGTGGAGTGACAGGTGTCTTCTTTGCCGGTGGAGATTCGTGCGTCGGAGTGTGAAGGGAACGACAATAGTCTGGTTTTCAGCAGTGTGTGTTATCTGTCTGTTTGTATCTCGCTGGTGAACGTATCGTGTGTTCCAAAAGTCTTTTTCCCGATTATTCCCAGCTGTTCAAGCATTTGTTCCGTACGATCGAGTCATCTGCTAACCGCCGTGCTCTGTATTTGAATCTAGCTCATATAGACGACGCTCCCGTGTTCACAGAAGCATACCCGCACTTTTCTGTCCCTCGCTTAACTTAAGGAAGGAGAATAATTCACACATCCTGCCATTTTCATACGTGGTCTTACTGCAATAAAATGACGATGACCGAGTCTCAACCTGTTAATACTAAATTCACTGTCAGCGACAGTGATAGCAGTGCAACGGCCTCCGGGTCTGCTTACCATGTGCCCCCACCTGCCACCAGCCGGTTAAACGGCGGTACTGCCAACACAAAGACCAGAAGTATCCAGGCGATTGCCAACACTGTTCTCACAGATAACCGTGCGGGAAAGCTCGCTGATGGCAGTGACAGTGCATCCAATAAATCACAGGTCAGTTATGTCGGGTATACGTTCTACAAGACGCTCCTGGCAGTAATGTTCTTCTTCTACGGCATGTTCCGCTACTGCCAACTGCAGTACAACCGGTGCAAGCTCAAAATCTTTGACATCCTGAACAGCCCCTCAAATACCCCACAGTTGATCAGACAGGACGTCGTGAAGCTCGCAAAGATTCCCTCGCGTCTTGCGGCCATCCTGGAGATGAAGCCCGTGGGCGACGTCGGTGGCGGACTGCACGGCCTGCTGAACGACGCTAGCGAGGTTGTCTGCTGGACCATCTCCGCTGGAGTGAAGCACCTGACTCTCTATGACCACGATGGTGCCATGCAGCGCAACATCGACCAGTTCCGTAACGAGGTGTACGAGCACCTGTCGATGTACTACGGTCCAGACAACGTGCCCAACTACGCCGTCAAGATTCCCCACTACAACCAGGTTTTCTACAACCGCAAGGACAGCCCTGTCCCAACTGACAAGCATACCAAGGTGGCGATCGAGGTCTCCATCTTATCCAACCGCGACGGCCGCCAGACGATCGTCGACCTCACACGCACTATGGCGGAGCTGTGCTCTGCAGGCGATCTCGAAGTAGGCGACATCACAGTGGACCTCGTCGACTCGGAACTGAAGCAGCTTGTCGGACCCGAGCCTGACCTTCTGCTCTACTTTGGCCCGGCGCTGGATCTGCAGGGTTTCCCACCTTGGCACATCCGCCTCACGGAGTTTTTCTGGGAGGAGGACAACAACCAGGTGACATACTCTGTGTTTATCCGCGGCCTGAAGCAGTACGCAGGGTGCAAAGTCAACGTCGGGAAGTGAGGAGCATCTTCGTCTCTTTCCGTCATGCCTGCTATCAAATTTCACTCGCACATTTCGCATTCCATTATCCTTTGCATATATACACACGGCCAGGTGCAACCTGCATTGCTACACAGCATTATATAGATACATAACAGCAACCGTAATAGTTCAAGACATAGCACAAGCAATAGCATAATATCAGTAGCAATTTTACGACGACAACAACTCTGTATGTTTAAATATCAAGCGGGTTAAGAGGTTATGTGTTTGAGGGGATCGGCATTATTGGTAATGTTTGTACATTATATACAGTTCTTCTGGACAGATGTTTTTGCCAATTCTTCTGGAGATATACTCATTGGTTGCTACAGTGATCAGTTTAATATGATTAAATTGCAAGGTTAAAAATATTGTAGAATTATTCAGGTGTAACTCATGATGAGTTGGACAGTCTTTCAAACACCAGCTACAACATCCTATGAAGATGTATACAAATATCACGAAAGTCATAAAAGATAGTCGCTCTGTACGAATATATTCACCTTGAGATTAATCAACAACCCTTGTGTACCACTAAGATAAAGTGCAGCACGGTCATAATATGAAGGAAGATTTAATATCATGTATATATCTGTTTTGTTCGACAACTCCACATTTCTCAAAGGTATACAACCCACATGTGCATTTGGTAATTTACATTTATGATTTATGTTCTCCACTTAGAACCGAACTTCGGACTATCTGCAACTACAGGCACGCTGTTTTCACACCCTAAAAACAAAGCTAATATTTCACAAGCGAGAATATCACTACAGTCATCACTTTCAGACAACCAGCAGAGGCCATGCCACCCTGCTGCGAGCACACGAGACACCCAGCGATGCACGTGAGTGTGTCACCTGTCGCCAGAACCAAATCACTTCATACGGCTCAGAAACACCCGCAGCACACCCGCCACCCACACCCCGAGCGCGATAAACACGCCCAGACGCCTCGCCGGTTTCAACCCAGTGAGGGCGGTGAGTGTTTGGAGGTGCGATCTCGAGCCACCTTCTACAGGGGACGGCCGGTTTTATTAGAAGGGGAGGCGTGTTTGAGAGTGTAGAGATTATCTTTTAAGGTGCTTCAGAAGACCAGCGCACCTGCACACATTCTCTCTTCAACCTCTTTTACTCTCTGAATAATGGGTCTGTTCGCTTCGAAGCTGTTTAGCAACCTGTTCGGCAACAGGGAAATGCGTATCCTGATGGTGGGTCTGGACGGTGCCGGTAAGACCACTGTTCTGTACAAGCTGAAGCTAGGTGAGGTCATCACGACTATCCCAACCATCGGCTTCAACGTCGAGACCGTCCAGTACAAGAACATTTCCTTCACCGTCTGGGATGTCGGTGGACAGGACAGAATCAGATCTCTGTGGAGACACTACTACAGAAACACCGAGGGTGTCATCTTCGTCGTCGACTCCAACGACAGATCGCGTATCGGTGAGGCCCGTGAGGTCATGCAGAGAATGCTCAACGAGGACGAGCTGAGAAACGCCGTCTGGCTGGTGTTCGCCAACAAGCAGGATCTTCCAGAGGCCATGTCTGCTGCCGAGATCACTGAGAAGCTTGGTCTCCACGCCATCAAGAACCGCCCTTGGTTCATCCAGGCTACCTGTGCCACCTCCGGTGAGGGTCTCTACGAGGGTCTCGAGTGGCTGAGCAACAACCTCAAGAACCAGTCGTGATCACCCGGCATGCAAGTGCCTGGACGGCACTGAGTCAAAAGCAAAAAGCAAAAGCAGAATATTTCAGATTACTACCACTACTACTACTATTAATAATATTATAACTATTAGTACCATATGTGTAAAGACAACATGTATAGTTAACTACATATAAATTATCATCTGTGTGTATGCTTGTCCAGGCATTCCTTGTATGATCATTCCGGAAGCATAAGTGAAGTTAACATGTATATGACAATGCCAACCGCTTATTGCTGGTGTGAGTCGCATTTATAGATGTGTGTGTATGCATATAGGGTGGTGGGCATGTGTGACTGTCTAAAAATAGATGATTCCTTGTCAACCGTCAAGAATACATGTGATAAGAAATTTACCCAAAGGAGCAGAACACGCCGATACTCAGTAGCATTGTGTTCATTGGTGATCCGACGACTGTAACCACAGGCATCCAGCATATCTTGTTATCCTATCCATCGCAACCACTATCCTGCGGGCTAGCCCCGGCGCTTGACATTCCCCTATTTGCACGTATCCCGAGCCGCGATTTCCAAACCGTTACCCTCCTTTTGCAAGAAAAATAACGAAGAAATATGTGACTACATAAAATTACACACCCGTACACCTCCATCAGTGCACCATCAGTCACTTCTCTTTTTCAACTCCGCTCGTTTTTTTCCTCGGCCTCTCTCGAAAAACAGGGCACGAAGGAATCCCGCGGGCAGACAATTTCGGCCTGGCTGGGCCTCCCGCAGCCCGGGGCGGTTCGTGGTACAGTGGCGGTCCAGCATCGCGGGGCTCGGCGTTGGGAAATTTTCACCTTGTGGGTGGGTGTAGACGATTAGTAGCGGTTAAATGAACAGATAGGTGTATTCAATATATCTGGTTGTCACATTCAACTTCAAGAAACCGTACAACTATAATCGATTCAAAATGGTATGTGGAGTAATGAACTATACGGCAGGATAATGGAGTTAATGCATAGCGCAGGTTAGGAGGCATGTTAGCAAGACAGTGCGCCAGTGGAAGTTAAAACCTATGTCGCATATGATATTGATAGCAAACGATTATAATGAAGTTATGGATAGACTCCTGTTATCCCTGTACTGCCCAGAATTCCAAAGGATGTGTTTTACTAACAGTTTTCGTTGAATGTATTGTTATTTTATTAATTTGTGTGACTTTTGCATGCTGTTTTGTTGCAATGTTCTATTAAGTCAGGTTATAGACTTTTTGGACAGCAAATAAAGAAACACGTATCCAAGCACACATAATTACTAAAGCACATTTGCATCCACGCATGATTTCATACAGGCCGGTGTTAAGTCTTACGAACTAAGAACCAAGTCTAAGGAGCAGCTAGAGTCTCAGCTTCTTGACCTAAAGAAGGAGCTTGCTGAGCTTAAGGTTACCAAGCTATCCAAGCCATCTCTTCCAAGAATCAACACTGTCAGAAAGAACATTGCCCGTGTCCTAACTGTCATCAACGAGCAGCAGAGAGAGGCTGTCAGACAGCTATACAAGGGTAAGAAGTACCAGCCAAAGGACCTAAGAGCCAAGAAGACCAGAGCCCTAAGAAGAGCTCTAACCAAGTTCGAGGCTTCCAGAACCACCGAGAAGCAGCAGAAGAAGAAGATCGCTTTCCCACAGAGAAAGTACGCCATCAAGGCTTAAGATCTTTAGGTATCTCAAAAATATTAATTTCTGTGTACACATGTTACATATATATTTCATTTTAATACACTAAACATCTTTGAACTCTATAAATTAGAATGCCCGAAGCATTAGCTTAGCCATGTTTTCTACAAAAATGGCACCGCCTGGCGCCTCATATATTGTTAACATAAAACATATATTGATTATATTCAGTGTTATCATACATATCATATCTCACTAGCATTTTTGTCAGCCTTCTTGCTCGCTTTCCATGCCTCTATCTTTTGTTTTAACTCATCATTTGCAATGACCTCTTCTAGTCTTAATGGACTTCTGTTAAAGGGATCTGTGGAGTCACTTAGTAAATGAGCCTTGATCGTGCTTCTGTCGATGTTAACATGCGAACGTGGAAGGGTAACTGGATCCTTCATAATAGTGTACATCAAAGGATCCAAGAACTCGTCTGGGGCATCCTCGTATTCCATATCTTCCTCTTCCTCTGCGCTTCTGGTCTTCTCAGCACGACCTGCGAACACAAAGAGCTCCTTGCAGTAATCCTCAGATACAAGTCCTGTCTTGCGACCAAGAATATCAATGGCCTTCTTAATGAAATCCACATTGAACGATCTGGTGTCTCTTGCAACGGCCTTGACAAAGTCATCTTCGTTGGCCAAGTTAATATAGACGGAGCACAGTGCTTTTAGGAGTTCCTTAGGGTCAAATGAGTACTGCTCTGGATCCTTCACCTTTAATTCGCCACACTTGGGTCCAACCAGAGACTCCAAATTATAGTTCAGCATACTGGCAAGTCTGTCCACGATTTCAGGCGTGACAAACGACTTTGGGATGTCCTTCGTGAACATCTCAAACAGAGTCATTGACTTTGCCGCCAGGCCACAGGATGACTTTGCCTGTCTTTGAGCATCGGCAAATCTGCGGTGAAGATCCTCCTCGCTATCTTCAGTATTCTCACTACGGTTAATACTGTTGGGGTCGTTCAGCTGGCTGTCGATGTTGTGGACTTCTGCCAGGTTGCTGAGACCTTCGTCCAGTAAAAATGTCAGGTCATTCAGCATACGAGCAACAAATCTGATAAAGAAGTCAGGGTTGTTGAGAGCTTGCGACAAGAGTTGTTTCTTGTATAATGGAATCCGATTGTAAATCTCTTCCAGAATAATCGATATGCTGTATCTACTATTGAACTTATCGTAAAACTGAGATGACGAACCAGTTTTCTCGACAATGACATAGAAGTCCAATAGAGCATATAGCAGATTTTGATTAACAATAGGGTTGTCCTCAAAAATGCCCATCATAAATCCAGACGATCCGTCAGTGAATGGCATCGCGCCGGCACTGAACATCTGAACGAGTTTTCCTTTCAAATGTGGGTTTGACACTAATTCAGGACAACGAAGAATCGCAGTTCCTAGTTCAACAAAAGAGTGGAGTCTGTGGTTCCTAATGATTGGAGAGTTTGAGTAGTGTGACATATACAATGCGTAATTGATTGGTCCTTCGACAACAAACTCTGGATAATACTTAAAAGGAACAGGCGCGTGTTGTCTCAAGTATTCGGCGTTATCGACATTCTCAACACCAACTTGGTCAGGGATCAAAGGCAATGTAATATGACTGAATGGGAATTGATGTGCAGGATCTATCACTCTTAGGAGGAAGGTAGAAGCTCCGCAAATGAAATCAAATACTTCTAGTTGTAATTGTCTGTGGGAGAAGAAACCTCTCATAGCATCTTTAGATGATTTAATGTAACCTAGGGTTTTCTGCATTTGTTTTAATTTCATACCAATAAAGTTAGCCATCATTGGGTTTGATTGTGAGGCACCCTTGAGCTTTTCAATCTCTTCTTCCAATCTCTTGATCTGGGGAGAGAGCTTTTCTTCGTACAATAATGTACCACCAATACCATAGTGAAGATAGGTTAGAGTTAGGAAAAAACAATCTGATATGAAATTGGGCTTGACGTCATTTCTGTGGTCATCATAAAATTGGTCTGCTTCTTTGAAGTCCGAATTCAGACGAGTTTCGTTTGATAGGTCAATGAATAAGTTTAGAGTGTTGAAGAAATTGACATCGATCTTATCAATTTTCTTGTACGAGACATCTAAAAATGGTTGAGAGAATTTCACAAGCAAAACAGTAATGTTAGACATGAAGGCGTTGGAAGCTAGCTTATTCTGAGCAGCATGGTCACCCCTTCTAAGATGATTTTTGTTAACAATACGTCCCCAGTAAACAATAAGGTCGGTGCGTGATTCGACAGATCCTCTGATAATCTTATCGCAGATAAAGAATAGTCTGTCAATAACTACCTTGTGCTCTGTTTGTAAAGATTCGTCTATCATGTTTGTCTGGCTAGGTGAGCGGTCTAGTAGATCACCATAATTTTTAGTGGCTACATTAATGTCTAATGGAGAGAGCTTCAGGATTGGGCCTAACAATGTCTGGTTCTCGAACTGGTTTGCATCTATGTCACCCTCTGGTAAGAATCCAGGAATTTTTGTAAAGATAGCAGCAACTTGCTTGAAATTAACAAATAACTCAAAGATAGATAGTGTATGGTTGTAGCACACTGAATCATTCAAGTCGAACAAGTACTTTGGTCTCTTGATGTATGCTAGGAGGCATGGAAAGAAGTTGTTCAGTAGATCCTCGAGAGATTCCTCGATGATTGCCCTTTGGATAATTTGAGACATAAAATCGACATAACCATCAAAACGCTGTAATATCAGTGCAATATAAGCGGTAACATCGCCATTCATTGCAAATTCCTCTATTTGAAACATTACTAGACCATATCCAATGACCAATCTATCAACCTCCTTGAAAAGAGACTCTAGCTCCTTTTTGTTTTTGTTTAGACGTTTATGTTTTTGACAGCGTTGGAAGCAATTGTTTAGGTAGTTAAATGGTTCCGTTAGACTCTCATTTTCGGTTAGCTGATATAGTATAGCAGAGTCAATATCATCAATAGTAAGTGTTTGTTGACCGTTGTCGTTTCCCAAGGGGACCAAGTGGAATCCCTGTGGGACATTAGTAGGGTCACACGTAAGCTGGAAGATATCCTCCAGTATTCTTGTAGACATTGGTAGTTTAATCAAAACAACACTGACTATCTAATCACACACTCCAACAATTGTGCAGTATCTGTTTCTAGTTTGTTTTGGTTGTATACGTATTCTTTAAAAGTCTGCGTAATATATTGCCACCCACCCTCTTTTTGCCTGATTTTTAGAACTATCTGTGCATATTGAATTTCAAAAAAGGACGAAAAATAACAACTTGTGAGATACGAGTGAAAAGACGACTGCCAAGTACAGCATAAACAATCACCTCGTTGTGAAATTCCAACACATAAAACTGCCTGTGCATGCGGATAAAATACACCTCAGAATTTCATCCTTGTAAATATCAAACAATTGAAATTAATTCCTCTGCACTATGAACTCATCGGATACACGCCAAGGCCAAAAGATAGATACTCCAGCTGTACATCAAAAGACTGATCCTCAGATAGGCAACAGAATTAGTAGATCATCAAAGAGTACACGAAATATTCCTGATTCGCTGTTAATAGCATTGTTTCGTAAGCCAAATGATCGGATGTTTATAACCCAGTTGGAACAATCAATAATTAGATTCATAAATTCGGAGAACCAAACGCTGAATATAAACCCAATTAACTCATATTACCGGTTGATTTCTTATCAGGTAGCTGATTATCATGACTTAAGACACACAGTTTCGCGGTCGAAGGACTCGTGCAACATTGTACTCTTCAAAGGGTCCATGACTCAAAAGATGATTGACGATCCGCTGTTACGAGAGCTACAAGAAAAGAATTTTGATATAGGTAACATATCTTCTGTTCAAAACACCCCAATGAATCCTCAGAGTGATGAAAATGTTGTTGAAAGCGGCAATGCACCAGCTCCTAAACCAATACGAAAGTTCAAAATCTTGAAGCGAGAAGTTCTAAAGACAACTGATAGTAAGACAGACTCGAATGAATCTCCACAGAAAGAAGAGACAAAGGAGGATAGTATATCTCCTAGCAACAGTTCATTGCCAGGTCCAAATGTAGATTTGGAGATGCAACGGATTCAAAGAGAAAGGGAATATGAGGAGGCTAAACAAAAAATATTTAACAGAGATCAGAAGCCAGTGGATTTTAATGAGAGCGATGACAATGCTCAAGAGGGAGAAGCATACGTAAGTAATGACCCCACAAATGACCTTTGGGGTCCAATTGAAGGAGCAAGGGCTATTCGCCGGGATGATGATACACCACAGTACGTTAGACAAGGCCCTACTAGAAATGAATATTATAAGGGTAATATACCAGTAGAACTGACAGCGAAAACGAACAGCTATCAATCAGCTCAGTATCCACAACTGAACGGCTATCCTTTTGCAGCCTACCCGGTCAATAATAACTTCGGAGGTCAGCAACAAAGTTTTCCATATCAAGGCACATACATACCACCTAATAATGGATACCAATACTCATCACAGATGACATATCCAAATTACCAACCAGGGTATTATAACCCTCAGCAGTATGGCTATCAGTTTAACAATGATAACTCGGACATTCCGCCTCAAGGTAATCAGGCAACTTCTAATAAACGGAGCACCTATAATGACACAAATAAATAATAACTAATATGTAACTTAATTGATAAGTTCTAGATATATATTGTCACAACATGATTCCTGTGAATTTTTATTGTTCGATTTGGTAATTCTTGTATGATCTCAAAACTGTTTACGTGAACCTCTTGGTTTTGACGTTTCTGACACCTACCAAGATTTACATTTTTTTCATTTTTGATATATATCAAAAAAATGTCACAAAATGATAATAAAGATTAATTTGTATTTTATTCTCTAGACATACGTTTTCTATTAAAATGGTACAAGAACTCGTAGAATACATAGAAAGGAATATATACTAACTCATTGTTCAACCTCATCACTGTGTCGAAGTATTTTCTGCCAAATTAATTTTGATCGAAAATAAATATTGTTCCAGGACAACAAATATCACCATTAAACTTACAAAATGGATGATTATATACCAGGTATCAATGCACCCACCTTCAGGGAGTTAGTCATTCAAAATCAAAACAAAAGGTCTATGAGACTAGAAAACAAGTTTGTTGAGAAAATGGAGGAGTCACTGATAAAATGGCGACCAGCCGCGTCGTCTCACAAAGGTACATTAATGGCTGTCAACGGAACTCATCCGTTTCAGTTGAATAGAGACCCTGAACGGGATGACATTCAGCACAATAATCCTGATGATAATATAGAACGACAGGTTGGAAGCACAGCAACAAGATCAACAAAATATAATACCGCTGATAACTCAATTATACACAATTTTGTCTCTTGGCTCTACGGATCAAGTCTCATCAACGAGGGAAATCAAGACTCTCCACGAGAACAATCTGATTCCAATTCAACTGAGGAATTTGAACCGGATGGGTTTTCATTTATGCCATCCACAAGAGATATTCCATATACACCTTCAACACCAGTAATTGCACCCCATGACGAAAACGGTGATGAGCAACAACCCAATCTGGATACACTTCGAACTGTTGTGATCCCTAATATCGATCCCTCACATCGCGAAATGTACGAGTCATTCTATGATGTCCCTATACCAGTCACCTATTTAGGTATGCCAGCCGTACATCCGGACAATGCGGTACGACATGGCAATAACGAACGCCAGGAGGAAAATAAGGGTTGGCTCAGCCAATTCGGATGGCCGTGTGGTGGTAGTAGTACCACCGAAGAAATCGATCAGACTCCCGGTATATTTACATGCTTCCAATGAGAGAGATCATCACTTGCTCTAACCTCTAGTTGAAAGGTTTGAAATCAAAACAGCGCAACGGTAACCATATCTTAAAGCGAGAATAGCGTAAAATTTATTAAACTATAACTTTCATACAATACATAATGATATATACAGAAGCGGCAAGTCTCATAAACTTCAGCCGGGTGTTTTATAGAACTAGAGGTCCCAAAATAAGATTGAAATTAATAAAAAAGGTGTTGCACTGGATTAGCAGCTCAACAAAAATTATATTTCAACGATTCGCTTATTTGGATCTAGCTCTCACCTTCCGTCTCTTTCTCTTTAGTCTTCTAGTTCTCTTCTTTCTCCACTTAGCTCTCATAATGAATGTTAAGTAGACTGGTCTCTTTTTAGGAGAGAAAACTACAAAGTAACCAAAAAAACCAGAGGACAGTTAAAAGAGGCTGTATTTCTAAATCGTCAAATGCCTATATGATTTATACCATCGTTGCTAGAACAAGTGAGAGACCCGAGGCGCGATGGAGAAGGGGGCGAGGGGGGGAAGGGATGAGGCGAGCAATCCACAGCATAGATCGAGGGCTACGGTGTCTCCCGTGGATGTAAGGAAGATGTTGCTACGGGCTTTTGTTGGGAGAACGAACATGTTCATTCAGGATATTAGTTAGGGCTGGCAGAGCGCCTATATTTTGCAGAGAAAATATTATTTTTCATATATATTGTTACTTTTCGAAGAATTTCTGCGCGGGGATGAAATGAATATTTATTATGTAATGCACGGGTGTAGTAAATGTTCGGGTGTTAGAATAGTGAAAAAATGTAGAAAATGAAGCGCTATAGCTGCGGCTGTCACATCATTGTTTAGGGTTGGTTTCCTGTCTGATTGTCTTTGTAAGAGACAAACGGATATCTTCCGCTTCTAGTAGTTTAATTACTGCGTCCATGTTATCAGAATTGACACAACCCTCTTTACCGAGAAGTTCACTGTATTGTGGCAGCTCTTGCATTGTGATAGATGGAACGTCATTTGGAGCTGCTGGCTCTTGAACAAGTGTCCTGAGGTGACGAGCTCCTAGAAACGCCTTGAAACTACAGTATGACCTGTACATGAGATAGAATCCAGGGATATTTGGAACGATTGGGAGTAATCCTATGGGGAGGGTCAATGGGAACAACAAGAGGTAACGGATAGTTCTCTTTTTGTATAAATGCATGCCGTCTGCCGAAAACCGTTGCAGCTCCTTCAGAATTGTGCTTTCATTCCAAACTGGAGTCTTTGCGTAGTATACCGACAGCGGATGAACCTTGGGTTTAGGTTCTAGTCTTTTGTATACTGCTGTGGTGATGTTTCTTGGTGTCTCTTTCTTTGTATCGTCAGGCAGCAATCTCTTTAATATGTAACTTTCCCCTGGAACTGTAAGGAAAGATGATTCTGGCCAGGGGATCTTGTCTATCGTCTGTGTTATCATGACCACCATCTTTTTATTATATGACTTTGGTGAGTTCACCATTTTCTTCCACAATCCTGTGAACTTGTCAACAAACCACCTCTCAGTGGATTGCAGTCTGGACATTTTGTTTTGCAAGCTGTCATGGTGTGTGTAGTAAACGAACAGTCGTTGCTTATTGATAGGCAGCACCACAATCTTCAGTGGATCGTTCTGATATTGGTTTAAAAGTGACGCCTTCAGGGACGACTTTGATGCGGTCGCCAACAATCTTCTCCCTAGAATAGTATGTGTTGTAAGCATTATTGCGACCAGTACTCTCCTTCTTCAATATTAATAAGGTACGACACGGAGTCTGCGGAGCAGGTAATATACTCACTATAAGCACTAAAGCTTACTTGAGACGCCACTATTATATTTCTTGACCATTTCTCAACACCTCGCCATCACCAGCCCCACACAATACAGATTCCATTCTTGCTAATGATGTGTGGAAAATGTCATGTCATCCGCATGCACTGCAGCCACCCCTTGCGCGTATCCCTTCGGAGAAAAATTGAAAAAAAAAACAAAAACAAAAATAGCACCATATTCAGCTGAAATAAGCGCCTCGCTGTTAGCTTCAGGCAAAAAAGGGAACAATTAGCAGTGCATAGCAACCTATTCGGAAGGTCCGAGCGAGATGAAGGGAAATTAAGATAATAAAGAATTGTTCGACTATATGGAAATGGGGGAAATAAAAATTTCAAACCCGACATCTCATTTCATCTCCGAACGACAGAAAAATATAGAGAATGAGTAATACGTGGAGTTACCCCACAAGAGCACCTTTACACCAGTTCTCGATGAGTAATCGTACCTCACAGAAACAAAAAAATGGATTCGTGTATACTTCGTAGTAACTCACGGGCAATGAAGTTTCGCCCGAAATATTACACACATCTAGCGGGCCAGACAATGTATTGTACACGCATTGCCTCCTGCGCAGATCATACTCTAATCCACCCCCACCCTAAAAAAATAATATCCATGGACCCGAATCCCTTCCCCTTCTACAACCAGAGGATGCAATTGACGTAACCCCATACGCAACCAAGACAGTCCCTAGACAACTGACGGACAGAAGTGCTTGACAAAGCAAACATCTACGTCTACTCATGGACCTACACAATAAAACAGAGCATAATGACACTTACTAAGTGGAAATATTGGCGCCAACCCCCACACCTCATTTCTACAACTATTCCCCGGAAATAGCACAGCACCCTGGCCACTGGTTCCCGGTGTAATAACTTGACCACGGCAATATACCACCGGAAAACCGCTCCAGCGGAATTTGCACGCGGTCTAGCCACGCGAAATACTTTGGCCACAGGGAAACACTGCACCCCACCACGGACATAAATCCCACCGGAATTTCAAGCAGCACGCCCTCCGTGCGGGACACTCATCGCGTGTTGTGCGCGCACACACCCGCAGCGTGCGCACGCGTGCATCCCAGACCTGCGGCGAGAAGCACCTGGCTGGGCATTTTTCTGCCTGTCCGCGCTACGCCTCTGCCGTGGGACAGCAGCGCGAACAGAGCTGAAAGCAGCGGCAACAGCGACAAACTGTGGGAGTTGATGACTCAGTTTTCTCAGAAGTGACCCGAGGAGCTGTCCATTTGCGGCACGGGTCGAGTCGAGCAGAACTGGGTGTGCAGAAGGGCAGCAGCCACTGCCTGAGGAGCTGTGAGGGCGGCCAAGGGGGCTTCAGGAGCGCCCCAGGAGCTGGGCCGGCCATATATTCTCTCATTAGCGCAGAGTAATAATACGCAGACGTTTGGACAGTCACACGTAATTTTATTTCCTTCCCATTTTGCTTCGAGCTGCACCCGCTCTCCGAGCACTAATTACTGCTGGTACTACGGTGCTGCCGTGCTACACCAGCCCATTTCCCGCCGGAGGTAGGGTGCCCTGTATTCCAGAGGACTATTCAACATCTCCCTCTCTAGTCCTGTCCGTTCCGCTTTTACAGGGAATAATAGCAAAGAGTAGCTCCCAGTACCGCGACTGTTCTTGTGCAGGGTGCTCAGTGGGCGTGCTTTCCCCTTTATTCTCTTACTGATGAAGCTCAATAATAGCTTTTTGCCGGTGTATTATGGAAATTACGGCATGCGATGTGTCATCACCAACACCTGAATTCAATAACGAGAGCTTTTTATTATTGTTTTTTCTGGTACTTACTTGCTCCCTTGTTAATGGATCATCTTATATATATAGCTTGCATGGTGTTTTTACTTTGACATTATTTTATTTGTTAAAGTATTATTTTACTCCTTCTTTATATTTGACTCCTCAGAATCATAGTACCAGACTAAGATATACACTGCATTGTAGTGGAGGTGAAAAAATACGAGCTCAACAACACAGTCTAAATTAACGAACATATAAAAAAAAATGTCCGCTCCTAATGCTCCAGCCAATGCGGCCCCAAAGAAGAACCCATACGGTGCTCACGCTGCCGACTTCCTGTCCAATGTTAACAGTTTTCAGCTGATCGACTCTACCCTGCGTGAGGGTGAGCAGTTCGCCAACGCCTTTTTCGACACCGAGAAGAAGATCGAGATCGCCAAGGCCCTGGACGACTTCGGTGTCGACTACATCGAGGTTACCTCCCCAGTCGCCTCCGAGCAGTCCCGCAAGGACTGTGAGGCCATCTGCAAGCTCGGTCTAAAGGCCAAGATCCTGACTCACATCCGTTGTCACATGGATGATGCCCGTGTCGCTGTCGAGACCGGTGTTGACGGTGTCGATGTTGTCATCGGTACCTCCAAGTTCCTGAGACAGTACTCCCACGGTAAGGACATGAACTACATTGCCAAGAGTGCCGTCGAGGTCATCGAGTTCGTCAAGTCCAAGGGCATTGAGATCAGATTCTCCTCCGAGGACTCCTTCAGAAGTGACCTGGTCGACCTGCTGAACATCTACAAGACTGTCGACAAGATCGGTGTCAACAGAGTCGGTATTGCCGACACCGTTGGTTGCGCCAACCCAAGACAGGTCTACGAGCTGATCCGCACGCTGAGATCCGTCGTCTCCTGTGACATTGAGTGCCACTTCCACAACGATACCGGCTGTGCCATCGCCAACGCCTACTGTGCCCTAGAAGGTGGTGCTAAGCTGATCGATGTCTGTGTGCTGGGTATCGGTGAGAGAAACGGTATCACCCCACTAGGTGGTCTGATGGCCCGTATGATCGTCGCTGCTCCAGAGTACGTCAAGTCCAAGTACAAGCTTCACAAGATCAGAGACATTGAGAACCTGGTCGCCGAGGCTGTTGAGGTTAACATTCCATTCAACAACCCAATCACTGGTTTCTGTGCCTTCACCCACAAGGCCGGTATCCACGCCAAGGCTATTCTCGCCAACCCATCTACGTATGAGATTCTGAGCCCACAGGACTTCGGTATGAAGCGTTATATCCACTTCGCCAACAGACTGACAGGCTGGAACGCCATCAAGTCCAGAGTCGACCAGCTTGGCCTAAGTCTCACTGACGACCAGGTCAAGGAGGTCACCGGTAAGATCAAGAAGATGGGTGACATTAGGCCACTGAACATTGATGATGTCGACTCCATCATCAAGGATTTCCACCAGGAGGCCACCACCCCAAAGCTGGAGGGTAAGCGCGCTGCCGCTGTTCCACAGAGCAGTTCGCCACTGAACACAGAGAACAGTGAGCCAGCTGCCAAGAAGGCCAAGAAGGCCTCGAATTAAGGCTTGACGGGAACAATTGAGCAATTTATATATACCTGCTCTACTGTACACTGAGGTGTATCAAAATAACGAAGAACAAAATCAAAATCCGATACAACGCATACACATCTCATTAGCAAATTAATGAACTTAAAGGAGGAGCAAGGTGCCAGGAGGTGCCTCCCTTTATCTTCTTCCCAATTCCATTCAGGCATACGCATTCTATTCTCTATTTTCTTTGGATTATATTATATTATTTCTCTACATTTATTTCACAGACTGGTCATCTACACTGACACTTATATATAAAAATCACACGAATTTCTACAAAATTAGCAATTTCGATAGCACCACCATATATCTAGTGATATAAGAGTACCCCTATGTATATGTGGTCTATTTATTCACCTTGGGTGCCACTTTGTACACCTCTTAGAATGCCCATGCCCATTACTTATTCTACTTCTGACAGACCAATCACAGGCCGTTATTCAATCAGAGCCCCCTTACTGCGGGCGCTTCTAAGTAAAAAAGCGCCCCGCCCCCAAACTCCGGCTACGAGACGGCGCGTCTGCGGGCGAGGAGCGCCAGGGAGCGCTTGGGGCGATGGTAGGGGAAAAAGGGTACAGTATGTGTATTGTGTGCATTGTGTTTGATGGCTGGGAGTGCGTGACAAATACACCAGCAACATTCGTCGCTGGTTGGATAGCTCTGGTGTTGTCATTCCACACCATGCATATGTATACAATATTTATTCAACCCTGTTTTTACGCGAACATTAACTTACTTAATATCGTAGTCTTGTTTAAGGTGAGAATTTACTTAAAAGTGAACGATATATATTGCGACTTTATTAAGGTTAACCCAGTTTATCCAAGCTATCTTCATTTGATAACACACGCCGCTTACCGCAACCAGACATAAATACACACACACACAAGACATGCTGTCCCGCTCCATAATTTCTCGCTCCGTCAAGGTCAACAAGGGTATGCTATCCTGCAGGTTCTACACTGATGGGTCTGTTGGATCCCAGAGACCAATAGGTTCTAATGACAGTTTCACAAAGAGAGAGAAGTTCAACGAAGATTACTACGTCAAGCAGCATGAGAAGGAGCAGCTAAAGCAGCTAAGAGAGCAGCTCAAGGAGCAGAGGGCTAAGCTAGACAACCTTGAGTCCAAGATTGACAAACTCACCGAGTGAAATTTGGACGAAGGATGTAAACAATAATGGCAATACACGAGCAATCTCTGGGGAAAAATCGATGTTAGCGCTTAACCGAGAATTACAAAAATATTAATCGAAACTTCAAATGTTCAGATGCAGAACTCTATGGTTTCTCTTTGATGCTCCTCATTCTAGATATAAATATTCCACTTTTGAAAGATATATTCATTACCGAACGGTAACAATCCTTACACTCTATATATTACATAGGTATTTCTTTATTGGTATGTACCTTGCACATATCTTCAAATATCAATAGCAAAAAGAAACGTGACCCTAGAACTTAATAAACTTCACCTTCAAAGACTATATTGTCTTTTGTGACTATAGATGTAATCGCTCATCGTAAGGTGGGTTATCTGCAATATGCTTCCTTTACGATGAGTTCAGATATTGGTACATTTCTTGACTATAAACCCGTACACCCAACATCCGAACATTCTTCAAAATTTTGTCTCATTTTCTGCCTGCTAGAAGATTGATTACCTAGGGACCGAGAAACTTCATTTCCGCTCTAAGAAAGTTCCGTGCAACTGGGACACTTTGGAAATTTCATCACCAAAACACATTGTAGCGCCTGTCAAGCTTCCTCCTAGCTGCTTCTAGGCTGGAGACCTACCCTAGCCGAAGCCTGTGTGCGATTATGACGATAGAGGTGTATAGCAATTAAGTAAGAGCTAGAACAAAGTTATATTACTTGATATCGTGTATTTTTCTTTGATTTCAAGGGAAGTGTAAGCAAAATATATTAAACAAGAATGTCTGACGCTATCATCTCTTACGCTGCCTTCATCCTAGCCGATGCTGGTCTAGAAATCACCTCTGACAACCTACAGGCTGTTACCAAGGCTGCCGGTGCCAACGTTGAGAACGTATGTTAATAAATGAACACAACAATATTGAGGAGACAATGAGCGATAATAAATTTGAGTGCAATCCAGGGAAGAATATTGAAAAGGAGAAATATCTGTGCATACAGTGAGTTGGGACGGATCGTTCTGCTTTGAAGATAAAGCATAACCCCTGATAATGTTGATATATTGATCGATTGTATTCGTGGTCGAATACAGTCATCAGATATTGCTATGGTTATCTGAAACTTTGAAGTTGAGAGAAATATTCGCTACTTCATTGCAAATTTCCGAAAGCATTGAGAACTATCCTTAATTCAATAAATTCACCTTTTCATTTTGCAGTCATCCTAGTTTTATTACGCTCTTATGCTGATCTCTAATATACACCTCCCAAAGGATTCATTACTAACAAAGTTTACTTTCGTCTACGTGTAATAACTTACACTTCCAACGATAGTACCGTATTTTAATCAGGTCTGGGCTGACGTCTACGCCAAGGCTCTAGAGGGCAAGGACCTAAAGGAGATCCTATCTGGTTTCCACGCTGCTGGCCCAGCTGCTGGTGCCGCCGCTGGTGGTGCCGCTGCTGCCGGTGCTTCCGGTGAGGCTGCCGCTGAGGCCGCCGAGGAGGAGGCCGCTGAGGAGTCCGACGACGACATGGGTTTCGGTCTATTCGATTAAACAAATTATTACAATTAAATCCATTTTTTAATTACCTAATTTTGTATAATTCATAGCTTTAAGAAAACTTAATCATTCATAAGACATCAATAGTATATTTTACTTTAATATATTTTGATTTATCTAAATGTATCCATAATGGCTATTGCTTTATATGTATGACACATCATCGAGAGATGGCCTTTCGTCATTATTGTGTAATTAATCTCCGCTTGTTCTTCTCCCGAAATCTTATCGAAGATTTCCTGAAGAAAAAAAAAGGCAGATTTACAAATGAGAACAAAAACCCTGAAATCTAAAAGGGAAGAAGAGAGACTCAGAGAGCAAAGAAGAGCATAACGCCTTCGAACACAATACCACTCCACCTTTGAATACAATCATCTATTGCAAACTCATTTATAACAGATAATTTAATCACAACATTAACTACAACTCCCATAGTAATGACGCGCATCAATCATGTGGCACCCTACTTCATGCCGTTATTCTGTTCGCGCAATCCAACGATAGTAGTTACATTGAGTTGTGCCACCGCTTCAATATTTATAATACTGTACATTTTATCATTTCTACTGCCGATGGAGTACTCAGATCCGGATATGTTCAACCCCAATGCCCAAGACTACTTCCGAACATCGCTTCTAGGGTTTCTGTCTCCTTTCCTTTTCTACTTTCTCAAAACTTTTATATTCAATGTTAGCCCAAAGTTCCTTCTTACAAACATTCTTTTCGACGTTCCCTTGAACGATTCATTCCTTCTATGCATTTTAATCGGATTGGCATATCCACAACTCCAGGACCAGAATCATCAGCCGGGAGCAGATGCTCAGCACGATCCAACGGTACAGCCTCTCTGGCACATCATTCCTAGACAGTCTTACATATTTGGACTAAATTGGGCGCTCTCAGAACTGGTGATAACAATACTTGATAATATATCCAGTTTTAAGGAGGTGTCCATCAAGTCAATTTTGGACACGGGTGTAAATTTCTCAAGCATGCCCGATAATGACTACATCAACCTCATTGGTCGCGATAATGACCTCATGAGCAGAAATAACATCACACTTTCCAAATGTGTTGGACTAAGGAGAATTTCATCAACGATATCCACAAATGTATACTCCCAGGACCAGGACATCGGTGGTAATTATGGCAGTATGGGGCACAGCCGAGCAACACCCAATAGACCCGCAACGTCTGCTCGTGATGGCAGATCGCGTAGCAATTCGGAAAATGGAGATGAGGAGTCGGTGAGCAACATGCGAGACACGGATTCGGTGCTGATAATAGATCCTAAGGACAACTCGTTGAGATTAACCACGGCAAAAATGGAGGACAGTGTCCTGAGCAACAAAACTGCGAAACCTATATTTGCGAGGCGGAATGGATACGTATGGCTTTCTTTTAAAGAGGAAGTGGATGCCACTAAACAAGATGATGTGAATCAAATAAGCGAACAGCCTATTGCCGAAGGTGAGGTTGCCATGGATAATACTGTTCGGTTGAAACCAGCAGAGAGTACATTGGTTCATTACTACTGCGAATTGCAAAACAACAGACACTTAATTGGCAGGTATTTCATTGCATACCTACTAATACTGTCGAGTGTTTTGGTCACGATTGGCCAATGCTTTATTCTTTCGATGTACTTTATCTACATCAGGGGTCATGAAGATCTGTTCACGGACATTGTCAACTATTTTGGATCTCGCAGCCTTCTCAACTTCTTCCTCTGTGTTATAATACCCTTTTTGATCCTTGACTTCGCTGTGAATACATTTGGATTGTTCTGGAGCGATATGGAGATTGTGTACGGCTCAAACTACATCAAGCAGAGCATCATTCTCGCCAGACAAGCAAATCCGAACTCCGCACTCTTCAGAACAGAACATTTCTACTTTGACATATACTCAAGGGCGACATCGCAAGGTGCGAAAGCACCTACATCGAGTGCCGCGTTCCCATCTGACCTATTTGCCGCGAGCAACACTAACAGCAGGGACGCCAATGGGGGAGCGATGGAGAGCACCCCCAACCTTCTCCGGGACCCACTGCTGCTCGAGCTGGGGAATTCCAGTCTGGACGAACTCAACCGCGAGAGCGAGGTAAAACCATTGAGGAAGGTCGTCCGTATATGGCAGCACATCGGCACGAGTCACATCTGTGTTGTTGCGACACAGTTCTTCTGGGGCCTTGCCGTCTTCATCACAGGCATATACACCGCCGCTGATATATAGCAGCGAGCGTCTCCCGGCCTACAATTTTAAGTACACATGTATGCAATCTGCATGCCCTACATCCTAGCATAATCACAATATCATCCTTTAAGTCATCGCACTGGCAGCTTAAACTGTCTTGCTTGTGAGCATTATCCATTACAGGGTCGGGTGTCCCTCGCTAACAAAGCGCGCAGGACGCCGCGGTCGCCCGTTGCAACGCCTGCGCCCCGTCTGCGGCACGGCCGCTTCTCCGCAGCGCTTGGCAGGCCGCCGGGCACTGCGCGACGACAGAGGACGTGGACACGCACAGACTGTACGCAAACAACGAGAGACATTTCCTGCACAAGAACCGGAACAGAGAATGGCTCTATTGTTCTCGGAAGAGGAGCAAAGCGGGAAGGTTCCTTAGGGGAATGCACGCAACCAGAAATTCACTCATGTGTCGGCAGATAGGTTGACGTCTGGGCTGCTATTTAGACACTGTAACTTGAACATTATCATCATTGCTTACGTATTAGTAGTCAGAATATTCCAAAAAAGGGTACTGTTATTACATCAGAATCATGGACGCTACTACACCCTTAATCACCCCGGATTATCTGCATGACAGGCAAAACGAGCAGCGGATGAGCACTTGGGAGTCCGCCAAGGTTGATCTACATTACGTACTTCTTTCTTCGCCTCTGAACATTCTACTGGTTTTCGTTCCACTGGGTATCGTATGGGGGTACCTAGAGATATCGCATACATGGACATTCGTGTTCAACTTCCTGGCGATCATCCCACTCGCTGCTATTCTGGCTTACGCGACTGAGGAGCTAGCTGAGAAGGCTGGTTCGACCGTCGGTGGTTTGCTAAACGCTACTTTCGGTAATGCTGTCGAGCTGATTGTCTCTGTTATTGCGCTGAAGGAGGGCCAGGTGAGAATTGTCCAGGCATCCATGCTGGGTAGTTTGTTGTCGAATCTGCTGCTAGTTCTGGGATTTTGCTTCATCTTCGGTGGTTGGAACAGGATCCAGCAGACCTTCAACCAGACCGCGGCCCAAACAATGTCATCGCTGCTTGCGATTTCTTGTGCTTCTCTACTGATTCCGGCTGCATTCAAGGCTACTCTACCATCCGGTAAGGAGGATGGCCTCATTGATGAGAAGATTCTAGAGCTGAGCAGAGGTACCTCCATTATCCTTCTGATCGTCTACGTGCTGTTCCTGTACTTCCAGCTTGGTACCCACCATGCTCTCTTCGAGGAACAGGTTGAGGAAACCGAAGAGGTCCTGAGTCAGATTTCTGCAAAGCCTCCACACTCACTAACAATCAAGTCATCGGTCTCCTTCCTGCTGGCTGCCACTATCCTGGTCTCTATCTGTGCTGACTACCTTGTCGGAACCATTGACGGCATTGTTGAATCCACTGGTCTCTCCAAGACATTCATCGGTTTAATTCTGATCCCTATTGTGGGTAACGCTGCTGAGCACGTCACCTCTGTGATGGTTGCTATCAAGGACAAGATGGATCTAGCTCTCGGCGTTGCCATTGGCTCATCTCTACAGATCGCACTTTTCGTCACGCCATTCATGGTGTTGGTCGGCTGGGCTATCGACGTCCCAATGACCCTGAACTTCTCCACTTTCGAAACGGCCATCCTATTCGTTTCCATCCTGCTCTCAAACTACCTGATCCTGGATGGTGAGTCGAACTGGCTCGAGGGTGTGATGTCTCTGGCTATGTACATCCTGATCGCCATGGCGTTCTATTACTATCCAGATGTCGAGACATTCATTGCTTGAATAAAGGGAAGTACAGCAAAACGGACAGCATCTGTTCCTATTACGCAGTGTTATATTTATTCTTGATTATTTTATTTTCTTAAAAAAATTTATACTAGATATACACGTACATCTATTTATTTCTAATAGATAAAACTGCTACTCCTAAAATTGACCGGATGATGTTTACTTTACTTTTCATATTGTGTTCATCCACCTGCTTAACTGTATAGATCGTCGTCATCGTCGGCGTTGCCGTTGTTGAAGGCAGCACCGCCGTTACCAGCACCAGAACCAGCAGCAGCTGGGTTGGCACTAGCATCCGTACCCATAGCATTCTCGTCGAAGTTGAAGTTGCTGAACTGACCTCTGGAAGCCTTCATCTGCTGAGAGTAGGCCTCGTAACGACGCAGCTCGGCGTCAGAAACAGAGCGCTTGGCGGTCTTCATAGCCTCGGAGAAGTGCTCCTTTGTTATGTATGGAACAGGGTCGACCTCTGGCTCCTCTGGCTCCTCTGGTTTCACGGCGGCAGCGGCGGCGGCAGCGTCACCATCAGCCATCTCGACGTCCTCCTCAGCCTTAACCTTCTCGGCCTTCTCGGCGTCCATCTTTCTCTTGGCCTCAATGGAGTCCTTGATGGCGAACTTGGCAGCTCTTTGCACAATGTATGACAGATCAGCACCGGAGAAGCCCTGGGTGGCCTTGGCGATAGAGGATAGCTCTAGACCTGGCTCCAGTGGGGTCTTTCTCAGCTGAGCGTTCAGGATAGATAGTCTGGCTGGCTCGTCTGGCAGAGGCACGTAGATCAACTGGTCCAGTCTACCTGGTCTTAGGATAGCGGGGTCGATCTGGTCAGGTCTGTTGGTAGCACCAATGACAAAGACGTTCTTCTTAGCGTTCATACCGTCCATCTCGGTCAGCAGCTGGTTGACGACTCTGTCGGAGGCACCACCAGCGTCACTGCCACCGGCACCACCTCTAGCCTTGGCAATGGAGTCCAGCTCATCCAGGAATACCACAGTTGGAGCAGCGGCTCTGGCCTTGTCGAAAATATCACGGATGTTGGACTCGGACTCACCGTACCACATACTTAGCAGCTCGGGGCCCTTCACGGAGATGAAGTTGGCGGACACCTCGGTGGCGACAGCCTTGGCCAGCAGGGTCTTACCGGTACCTGGAGGACCGTAGAATAGCACACCCTTGGATGGCGCTAGGCCGAACTTGGTGTACTGGTCTGGGTGCAGAACTGGGTACTCGACGGTCTCCTTCAGCTCCTCCTTGATCTCGTCCAGACCACCAACATCGTCCCAGGTGACGTTGACACTCTCGACAACGGTCTCACGTAGGGCGGATGGGTTGGAGTTGCCCAGGGCGAATCTGAAGTTGTCCATGGTGACACCGAGGGAGTTGAGGACCTCGGCGTCGATCTCGTCCTCGTCGAGGTCGATCATGTCCATCTTCTCACGGATCTGCTGCATGGCGGCCTCGGAACACAGGGAGGCGACATCAGCACCGACGTAACCGTGGGTCTCGGCGGCGAGGGTCTCGAGGTCGACGTCGTCGGCGAGCTTCATGTTCTTGGTGTGGATTCTGAGGATCTCGAGTCTGCCGGTGGCGTCTGGGATACCAATGTCGACCTCTCTGTCGAATCTGCCGAATCTTCTGAGGGCCGGGTCGATGGAGTTTGGTCTGTTGGTGGCGGCGATGACGACGACGTTGGAGCGGGCCTTCATACCGTCCATCAGGGTGAGCAGCTGGGAGACGACTCTGCGCTCGACCTCACCGTTGGTCTTGTCTCTCTTTGGGGCGATGGAGTCGATCTCGTCGATGAAGATGATGGCAGGGGCGTTCTTCTCGGCCTCCTCGAAGGCCTTTCTGAGGTTGGACTCGGACTCACCGGCCATCTTGGACATGACCTCTGGACCGTTGATCAGGAAGAAGAAGGCGCCGGTCTCGTTGGCGACGGCACGGGCCATCAGGGTCTTACCGGTACCTGGGGGGCCGTACATGAGGACACCACGGGGAGGCTTGATACCGATGGCCTTGAACAGCTGTGGGTGTCTGAGGGGCAGCTCGACCATCTCTCTGATCTGGGCCATCTGCTTGCGGCAGCCACCGATGTCGTCGTAGCCGACCTCGTTGATGTTGTTCTCCTCGTCCTCCCTGTTGATGGGCTCGCCCTCCCAGTGGATGACGGTGTCCTGGGCGACGACGGCGTACTCGTCGGGCTCGACGTCGACGACCTTGAACTCGACCTGGCGCATACCGCCGCGGACTACGAAGTGGTCGCCCTTGCGGACGGGTCTGTAGGCCTCGACAAAGTATGGCTTGAGGAAGACATCGAAGAGGTTGCCGGTGAGGCCCTCAATGGTGTCGGCGATAGGCAGGACGGAGATCCTGGAGGCGTACTTGATGTCTGGGCAAGGGTGGATGGTGACGAGGTCGCCGAGTCTGATGCGCAGGTTGTTACGCACGACCCTGTTGACACGGCACGCGCCGTCCTCGAGCTCGTCGTCGATCAGCACGATCAGCACGGTGTCGCGGCGCTTCTTGCCCTTGACGAGCACGGTGTCGCCGCGGAAGAGCTCGAGACGGTCCATGGTGTTGGAGTTGATCGCGATGACGGAGTTGTCGTCGTTGGTGGCATCGTCCACCAGCAGCATGTTGTCCTTCTTCTTGCGTCTCAGGATGGCAGTGGCGGTGGCGTCCTCGGCGCGGGGGTCGGCGCCAGAGGCGTCTAGCAGTGGCTTGTGTTCCTCAGACATGTTCTTACTGGAATACAAAGGGGTGGGGGCGGATAGATACCTGAATAGACGATATTAACCTGGTGATTTGGCGTGTACCAACAATACAACGTGGCAGAAACCCCAATCGCCCAGAACAAACTTATATATAGTTCCCAGGGTTCCTGGCAGGCGCCCCTCCGCAGACGAGAACGCCACCGAGACTTTTGCCACCCGACCGACCCGCCCCTCGGGACCACGTGACTGTGCAGGAGCACCGGAACAATAGCGGGCGGTGGGCGGCTCTCGGCCGAGACGCGATGCCATGCGCGTGGCGGCCGCGGCAGCGTATGCGGCGGGGGGACGGTATGTGATGTGAGTCTTCGCTGTGATGCGGCGGGTGTGCATGTCCACATGGCGGGTATTTCAATAGATGCAATCTAGACTGCTTTATACTTCGAATGAATATATCTACTATGCATACAGGAGATTGAGGGCGGTATCTACTCAATTATACTGTGTTGCTGGGTGTGAACTCGGGCTGCTTCCTATATGAAGGCCCTGACACAGGGGTAATAGCTGTAACATCTTCTTACGTTAGGTGCTTGCATATTTCTGTTCTCTGTAGCTTCCACACAGTTCTGCATTTATTACTGTGTAATGGTGTGTGGGTTTCCCTTTGTGTCCGGGTAACGGCGCTGACTCCCCCCGCCCAATGCCCTGTTATATAAGGGAACGGAGTCACGAGCCGTGCGAAGACGTCTCTCCCTCATCTCCAATTCCGCCAAGACACTACAATTATGCTGAGACAGTCTGCTCGTATTGCTTCTGCTGGCATTGTGCGCCAGGCCGCTTTCTCTAGCTCGAGAACTGCCTCTAGAGCCGTCTTTACCCGTTTTATTCATGCGTCCAGGACACTGAGCATGGCCACCCCCAAACCAGGTCCAAAGCTAACCGCGGAGACTTACTCCGACATCCAGAGATCTGCCCAGTTCAAGACCCTCAACTCAGATGACCTCGAGTACTTCCAGTCCATCCTGGCCAAGAACGAGATCATCCACTCCCGCGACCCCTCTGACCTCGAGGGCTACAACGAGGACTGGATGCGCAAGTACAGGGGCCAGTCCCAGCTGGTGCTCCGCCCCAAATCCGTAGAGCACCTCGCCCTGATCATGAACTACTGTAACGAGCAGAAGCTCGCCGTGGTTCCCCAGGGTGGCAACACCGACCTCGTCGGCGCATCCGTCCCCGTGTTCGACGAGATCGTGCTCTCCCTCGCCAACCTCAACAAGATCCGCAGCTTCGACCCTGTCAGCGGAATCCTCAAGTGCGATGCCGGTGTCATCCTCGAGACTGCTGACACCTACCTCCGCGAGAACGGCCACATCTTCCCGCTCGACCTCGGTGCCAAGGGGTCCTGCCACGTCGGCGGAGTGTGCGCCACCAACGCAGGTGGACTCCGTCTGCTGCGCTACGGCTCGCTCCACGGCTCTGTCCTCGGACTAGAGGTTGTCATGCCCAATGGCGAGATCGTGTCCAGCATGGACGCCTTGCGCAAGGACAACACCGGCTACGACCTGAAGCAGCTCTTTATCGGCGCGGAGGGTACCCTTGGTGTCATCACAGGTGTCTCCATCCTGACCCAACCGCTGCCCAAGGCACAGAACGTGGCGTTCCTCGCAGTCAAGGACTACCAGGCTGTGCAGGACGTGTTCGTCAAGGCCAAGGGTGAGCTGGCCGAGATCCTCTCCGCGTTCGAGTTCATGGACAAGCGCTCCATCCAGCTCACAAAACGCCACATCGAAAAGGACACCGCCTTCCCACTAGAGGAGGAGTACCCATTCTACGTGCTTATTGAAACGTCCGGCTCTAGCAAGACCCACGATGACGAGAAACTGGAGACATTCCTAGAGAGCGCCATGGAGTCCGAGCTCGTCATTGATGGAACAATTGCCCAGGACAAGACAGAGTTGCAGAATCTCTGGAAGTGGAGGGAGATGATCCCAGAGTCCAGTCAGTGCCAGGGCGGTGTCTACAAGTATGACGTGTCCCTGCCACTAAAGGATCTGTACTCTCTGGTCACCGCGGTGAACGAGAGACTAGCCGCCAAGGACCTGGTCGGTGCCGAGTCCGAGAAGCCTGTCATTGCCGCGGTTGGCTACGGCCATGTAGGTGACGGCAACCTCCACCTGAACGTCGCAACTAGAAAGTACTCCAAGGAAATCGAAGAGGTGCTCGAACCATTCGTCTACGAATTCGTTTCCCAGAAGAAGGGGTCGATCAGCGCTGAGCACGGCCTAGGTTTCCAGAAGAAGAAATACATCGGGTACACTAGAAGCGACGCAGAGATTAACATGATGAAGGACCTCAAGAAGCACTACGATCCAAACGGAATCATGAACCCATACAAGTTTATTTGATTTGAAGATTGCCTTGAACTCGATAGTATAAGTCTACTGCTTCATGATTCGCATCCCTGTTTGTTGGGTTTTGTCTCTTTCTCAAATTTGTCTGTATATATATGCGCACTTTACATTATCTATTCTTTATAATAACCGAACTTTATAATTACATTGATCGTTCACTGATATATCGCATTGCTTCAAGGTAAGAATCCTCCCTTCTTGAGACTTTCCACGGCTACACCGGATATGTGTCTGAAGCGTGCGGATCCAAGCGGAGTGCCGCCGTACCACCTGGTGACAATTACCAAAACATTGACTACATTGGTCCTTTCCAATAGAGTGAGAAGCCGCTGACCAGCAGCAGCCTCTCCGCAATCGGCACACCCCTGTTGTATATTCTTAATTGATATGGTATTATTCTCAGAACTGTCGTGTTTCTTTGATGACTTCGGCTTCTTCTTGCTATTGGACGCATTCACAGATACTACATCACCTACGCGCCATGCAAACATATGCATGTGAGATGCTTTCGAAACACTCTTGTTTCCTTGGACAAGTTCCTGCAACAGTTCAGGGACATCATCCGGGGACTTGATAGCACAGCAACGGCCTTGGAACTTTGACTTTCGGTCTACGAGGATTTCCGACTCATTCCATATTCTCATTATTGTGCTGTATAATCGGTGCGAGTGTTTAGCTATACTCATCAGAGTGTTCTATAAAACCCTGATAACTGGAATGGATAAGACGAAATTTTTGTAATTGCTCTTTTTTCTATGTTATGGAGTGATGGCTTGTTGCAGTTGTTGCCTCTTTCGCTATGGTAACGAAAATTGTCGGTAACAATGCTTCGCGCGACGCGCTATTCCTGGAAACGCCAGGGTACAGATTTAACAGGTACAGAAAAGAAGCACCGATCCGGAGGATTTCAAATTTATTTATTATTTTACAACAAACACAAACATCTTAGAATCTAGAAAATCAGTCATTAAACAGCATTTTTTTTTTCTTAGGTTAAAAGCGGTGCTAAACTTAGTGTGAAACAAAGCAAGGTATTCTTTTTGATAATTTTTCGATAGACAACATGTCTTCGGTACCCACACTGGTGGTCGGAATTAAATCTAAAAATAATAATTACTCCGGATTCAACGAAGTGATAAGACTTGATGATGATTTGCTAGTGGTAAAAAATATGTTTCGAAGTACAACTAAACTAGAAACTTTCTCACTATGCTATATCAAGCATGAGTCGGGTGTGATCATTCCTCGTCATCTCAATACGCTAGGAGAAGATAGATCGGATTACTTATTTGTTGTTGTGGACAACCGCTATGTAGAGGTATTTCGAGATGTTCATTATAAAATTGGAAAGAACATTGAGTTGGAACCGTTTTGTGTACTAGTTCCCTCAGAAAGTCTCACTTGTGCAAATAAAACAGTTGAGCTTCATTATTCCGATAAACTATTATATTTTACTGCAATGGAAAAGTTTGAGAACTCTATATTCATTCTAAATTTGCCAGATGGTTACTCCGAAGTTAAAAGCAGATATATTGTTGAAGGATGTCCATCATCGATTCGAGTACTGACAAATTCGGCAGTGAATTCCACTTCCACCAAAGAGTGTCTAGGAAACCGTTCGGTTACCTTTTATAATATGATTGAATATTTTGGAGAACTTCAGTATATGGAAACAGTGTTCTTTTTATTCAATTATGAAATCATTCCATTGGTTAGAAACGTATCCTTAGACACATATTATCCCAAGAATACTATATTTGCACCTTCAGTAGAAACTACTAATCCAAACCGTATCATTCCAAGGTTTTCTCAAATTAATCCTGTTGATCCCTTTTCTATGATATGTTATCTGAAGACACCGAATTTTTGTTCTGATATCAGATTTTTTAAATGGGAAGTAAATTGTTATTTTCTCAAATTCCTGAAAGAAGTTATCATTTATAAGCAAAACACATACGCAAAAATATTTACCAATGATCTGGACAAGTATGTGGCTGATGACTACGTAACCACAGAACCATTATACTCGTTAAATAGTGCTGTTTCGGTGATATTCAACAAGCAGTTTTTTGAAGACCTTGACGTGAATCAAAAAAACTTATTTGACGGTCTCATATTTTTTAATGGCACTTATAAAACGACGGTGCATTCTATGGTAAAGTACGCATCAAAGAAAACAGTAAGAGACTTTTCCGTAATCTTACGGAGAGTATCACATATTAACAACTCTACTATGAAGTCGCGTATATCAGGATGTGGCATACTTGAATCAAAATTGACAGAAAGGTCGCATATACACATAATTTCAGGTGTGGAGCTAATGAAGCAATTGACCATGGTGAGCCATATTGTTCAAAACAGCGATTTAATTTATACTAGCAACTATGTTAAATACCTTGATTTGTGTGATTTAATAGAGACGTTTATTGAAAAGACCCTTTCAGTCGAATCTGGTAATGAAGTAATTAAACCAAAGCAAAGCGCCCGTAAGAAAAACTTAATAACCCAAATTCTAAAATTTAAAACTCATTTTCGTTATTATAGGGTCCTGGTTATTCATATTCTTGATTTTAAAATTCATTATTATGGTTTGAATAGTGTGGCACCATTGTTAACTATTAATCTATTAGATTATAAACAGTTCCGGACCCAGGTACTCTTAGGACTCGAGAAGTATGGGAAGAAGGGTAGAATTGATCGAAATTCTTCAATGAAAATATTGTGCCTCAACATGGTTCTCCTTCTTGTTATTTCCTCGACAGGTCTTCATCTAATTAATACCATGCACTTAGAACCGATAGATTCATACTCTCGGCAAATCAAATATGACATTCAAAGCGCAGTTTATTACCTCGGTTATGTTAAGAATTATATATTAAGGATGGAAAAACTAGAAATGGCTGATGATCAATTGAACTTTGATGTCTCCTTTAAATTGTTTATTGTGTCAGAACACAGTAACATATCTGTGTTTCAGTGTTGCTTCTCCAGTAGTAATGATTCTCGGAGTATTACATTGATTGATAGAACATCTCTTAAAAATATAGGGTCTACCTACAGTCATGCATGCTCTCTGTGACGTTGTGGATTGCTGAAATACTTTTTTTTTATTATTTTTGGCATTTCCTGATTAGATTATTTGATAGAGTATCGTGTATTACCTAAGAGATGTACTGAACATTAGAATTTAAAGCACCAGATTGAAAAGCAGTGTTTGTTTTACCCTAGTAATTGGACATCTTCTGTGAATTCAGGGGGTCTCAAATTCTTATACGGGGGTTTGAAAAATTTCGATCTTCTGCTTGTTGAATACGGTCTGCTCACAATTATTTTGTCATCGATGTTACTTGATTGTAATCGTTCATAATAAATCTGTTCAATCGCAGACGATAGATTTTTTCCGGAAAATGCTGTATAAGTAAATTTATGTCGGTTTTGTTGCTCATTTAATAAACAGTCATCCCCATAATGTCCTTTAAGTCCGCAATTATAACAAAATATAGTGTGCATTGCTATAGGTATTCTACCGATATTTTCAGATTCTAGATCTTTGGGTTTATATTTTCTCCATATCAATGGGCATCTGTGATCAGTATGCCCAGTTGTCTTACATTTTGAACAATGTTGAGATTCATCTACCTCAATGATGTCTTTCCTTAAAAATGAAGAAATATTGGAACATAGAATATTTTCTCCCACGTTGGTGTGATGACCTTTCATTTTACCGCAATAGGTACAAAGAGTTCTTGGGCAATTCTTTGTTCGATGTTCATTATTTTGGCATATTTTGCACTTGTGACCTTTCTTTGGCGATGACTTAGTTTTCCTCCGCTTTGGTATCTTAGCTTTGGTCGGTTTTGTCTGTTTTCCTCTCTTGTTTTTTTCGATCATGGAGTGTGAGGTGCTGGTACGTTTTGGTATTGCAACAACTTATAATTTCCGATATAGCTTCTGAGTAAATCACTTATCGTGCGAGAATTTAAAAATGTATGGTATCTATACTTTCTATTAATAAGACAGGTAGATGAACAAATCTGTAGACTCGCTTGCTTTTGATACATCCTGAATGATGGTATCGAGTTGATATCATACATTGGTTAGCTGTGAAGAGCTCATCGATTTGACAGTAGAAACTTTTTTTTTACCGTGCGTTGCCCCTCCGAGCACAGAAAAAAATGACTACGTGGTGGATGAATTAAAGACAACATGAACCAATATCTGTTTACAAAGCTCTATTATTGTTTAATAGAACTGAAATATCAATCCAGTGTTCCATATAAAACCACCATCCACAATGAGTACCCTTACTGAAGCAGAAAAGCGTAAGCTTCTGAGAGAGAGGAGACAGAAGAAGTTTGCCAATGGCGGCGCGTCCTCCAGACTAAACAAAATTACAGGTCAATCAGACAGTCATCTAAACACTGACTCGCCTCTTGACAACCCAAAGAACGAGCCTGTTCTGGAGAGTGTGCCTGTTGCCAAAAGCGCTCCTATCGCTGAGACCAACGAAGTGGAGCAACCACAGACGACTACTGAGTCGGAGAATGACCCACAAGTCCAGCTTCTAAAGCAACTGGCTTCCATGCAGAACGAAGGTGCGGATTCTACTCCAGATCTATTCTCCCTTCTCGGATCAATGCAGAAGGGTGCCGATGGAAAGGAGGGTGTCGACCCTGTGATGGAGGCCCCAGTGGACCCAGTCCTTCTAAACTATCACAACTACCTCGTCAACAGACTAAAGGCGTGGACTATTCTACTTAAGTGGATCATCCTGCTGCCATACCTTTACGTAATCACTAGAGGTGCTGAAACAAATATCTGTCCATCATCAGGTCCACTTGGCAACCTATGTGATCCATCTAATTTCTTTATGGTTTTCACCTCTTTTGAAATAGTTGCTACATCCGTATACTACCAAAAACTGCAAACGATTGAGAAGAACAACAAGGTTAATACGCTTGACAGTAACAGCAAGATTATCAAAATCGTATCTATGGTTCCTGAGGGACTATTGCCTATCACCAACATCAAGGGTAAAGTTGTTCTGCTGATGCAATACTGGGACGTCCTTTCGGTATTCATCGGAGATGTCTGTTTGGTGCTTATCGCATTTGGATTGTTGAAGGCCCTGTAATCCATGTAGAACATACGTATGACCAGCATTCTGGTAGCGTTCTATTGTATATCAATATGTAGATGAAGTTATATGCTAATTACTCTGTTAGGTCACGTGCGACGGTCTGAAAAATTTTGCAGAGAGCGATGAGCTTTGTTGGTGGGTTTGTAGAAAAGCGATGCCCATTAATTACAAAGTTAGATTTGGGTAATGTGTGTTGTAAGGCAGCTCTAAGTTGTCATACCACCAACACTCTCCACCTAAGTCAACCAACCATCATGGCGCCAACCGAGAAAAGGGTACGGAAAACTAGAGACAACCAGGATAGGTTTGAGAGACCTGGTCAGTTTGACAAGAAAGAGCGCAAGAGAACCAAGGATAGAAAGCTCAAGGCGAATTTGAAGAGACTAGACAAGGAGTATGCCCAAACTGTTTCTGATGCTGCTGCAACCGATTACTTGCTACCAGAGTCCTCTGGCTACTTAGAGGCTGAGGATGAGATGGAGAAGACGTTTAAAGTCAGGCAATCAGAGATTGTGGGCGGTGTTGATGTGTCAACGGCGAACAAAGCACTTGACCTTAAGTTAAACGAGTTTGGACCATATTACGTGAACTACTCAAGAACAGGCACCCATATGCTCCTATCTGGAAGAAAAGGTCATGTCGCCTCTATGGACTGGAGAAAGGGTGAGCTGCGCGCTGAATTATTTCTCAACGAGACGTGTCACGCAGCTACCTTCCTCCAGAGTGAGCAATTCTTTGCAGTTGCCCAAAAGAAATATACGTTCATTTACGACCATGAGGGTGTGGAACTTCACCGTTTAAAGCAGCACATCGATGTAAGACATCTAGAGTTCCTACCATATCACTATTTGCTTGCGACCGCGGGTGAGACTGGCTGGTTAAAATATCAGGATGTTTCTACTGGTGCACTAGTATCCGAGACCAGAACCAAGCTAGGCCCTACAACGGCTATGACACAGAACCCATGGAATGCCGTGATGCACCTCGGACACAGTAACGGTACTGTCACTCTTTGGTCGCCATCAATGCCAGACCCCCTTGCCAGAATCCTGTCTGCGAGAGGTCCTATAAACAGCATTGCTATTGACAGAAGTGGTTACTACATGGCCACCACAGGTAAGGACAAGTCACTGAAAATCTGGGACATCAGAAACTTCCAAGAGTTGCACTCTGTTGAGAATCTACCAACCCCGGGAACTAATGTCAGCATATCTGACACTGGTCTGCTTGCTGTTTCCAGGGGACCTCATGTAACTTTATGGAAGGATGCTCTGAAGAGAGGTAATGCGGCGAAGCCATGTTTCGGGTCCATGGGCGGTAAGAGCGACAGAAATACGCCATATATGTCTCATTTGTTTGCCGGAAACAAGGTCAACAACATGAAGTTTGTGCCGTTTGAGGATCTACTTGGAATCGGTCACGAGAGCGGCATGACCAACTTGGTCATCCCAGGTGCCGGTGAGGCCAATTACGATGCTCTTGAGATCAACCCATACGAGACAGCGAAGCAGAGACAGGAGCAGGAGGTCAGATCCTTGCTGGACAAACTACCAGCGGACACTATTACCCTCGATCCAAATTCGCTCGGCATGGTTGACAAGACGGCATCGTCCACGAGACTGTCGGCAAAGGAGTTATCTGAGATCACTATTGGTGCAGAGAAGCAGAAGAAGAAGAACATGGATATTCCAGGCGTCGATGTTGATACTAAGAGCAAAAACTCTGGTCTGCGCTCGTTCCTGCGTAAGAAGACTCGTAATGTGATTGACGAGAGAAAGATGAGAGTGCAAGCACAGCTCGACAAGGAGAAGGCACTGCGCCAAAGAAAGGTCAAGGTCCAGCACAACGAGATATCTGAGGATCATAAGGACCTCGTTGGTGAGGCATTGGGAAGATTTTCATAATGTAACATATACAAAGCAAATATATCTATAGATATACATACATGCACACACAACAATACACATACTGTTTAATTGAAGCATTGTTAACAAAGTAAAATGAATATGTATGACCGATGGGACGGCATGGACAACTCGCAGTACAAATGACAAACGGTTAAAGTTTTTGTCGCCCAAAGAGTGTCCGCAGGGCGACTACAGGTTATTATGCAAGAAACCACGAAAAAACAAGGAAACTGGATCCTACAGCTGCAGCAACATTCCTATTCATACATGATGAAAGCACAAAACTGTTTCCAACTCGTTTCCAGTTCCAAATCGCAATTTGAGGGTGAGTTCAAGTGACCCCATCACTTGCAGCTTGCAGGATCTTCCTTTCCTACCTGGTTCCCTCTGGCAGGTGGCACACCGCCTCAGTATCACCCGCGAGACGCCGAGCCTCGAGGAAAATCGAGACAGGCCGTTTTCACCTTCCCTTTTGGGAAATATACGGGAAGAAAACGACGCCTATTGGACAGTGTCCCGCGCCCTCGTCTGAGGTGTATACCGTCGTCGACGCGAAAAAATGCAGATTCAGTGTACCGTCGCAGAGAGGTGGTCCAGCCATTGCAATTAAGCACACATTTACCGTATTGGGATATATATGGTAAGTGCACACAGTGGGTACGACAGGGCCTGTACACCGGTAGTCTAGGACAACACATGCATACTTGTATGGAGGACAAGGAGAGCATTGTGCTCCCTGCATTGTTCTCTGTGCAGTTATAATCGGTCAGGGAGGTATAGGTTCAGTATCCTGTAATGGCTCTGTTAAACCCAGAGCTCCCGTTTCCCATTCTGTTGCTTGTTACTTATTAAATGTTGAATTTGGATATATATATCGAGTAGTTGTTTGTTGAAAACCAGTTTCGAACGTTATTTAGAATTGGTGAATGTTTGTTTGTTTTGTACAGAACTACTGGGTCCTCTCAAATGTGTATAATGATGACGTGAAAGTAGATGAATAGACGCTAGAGAGAGACCAGTTGCTGGATGTTGACATGAAAAGAAATCGTGATCGAGGCGTCGTCATGGGTTACGATGCTAGCATCAGCACGCTTAGTATAGCAGTCTGATGGAAATCTTGGCATCGGTCTGGTTCAGCTTCTCGTAGATCTCCTTGATATCGCTCTGGTTGACAGAGGAGATGTCGGCCATTAGGTAAGCAATGTCACCGTTGGAGTCGGAGAACTGCTTGTCGATGTTGTGGTCTGATAGAATGTTGTTGACGGTTCTCAGCACACCAGGAATGTTCTGGTGAATGTACAGGACACGAACAGTGTTCTCCTGGTCGTAGTCTAGGGCCTTCAGACTGACCTCTGGGAAGTTAACGGCACCAACAGAGTTACCCTCGTTGATGTAGTTGGTTAGGGCAGTAGAGACCTCGATACCAATGGCACTCTGGGCCTCCTCGGTGGAACCACCGATGTGAGGAGTCATGATGAGGTTTGGTAGAGAGATGAGGTCAGAAGTCCACTTGTTGAGGTCGTCGTTGAAAGCACCGACACCGTTCTTACGTGGCTCGGCTGGGTAGACATCGATGGCGGCACCGGCTAGCTTCTTGGCCTTCATGGCAGCAATAAGAGATGGGATGTCGACAACAGTACCTCTGGAGGCGTTGATGACGTAGGCACCGTCCTTCATGGCAGCAAACTGTGGAGCAGAAAGCAGGTTCTTGGTCTCAGGAGTCTCAGGGACGTGCAGAGAAACAAAGTCGGACTTGTTGAGAAGTTCGTCTAGGGTAGAGACCTGCTTGGCGGTACCTAGGGCCATGATGGTGACAATATCGTAGTAGATAACATGCAGACCCATGGCCTCAGCAAGGACAGATAGCTGAGAACCAATGTGGCCGTAACCGATGATACCCAGAGTCTTACCTCTGACTTCCCAGCACTTGTTGGAGACCTTGTTCCAGGTACCGGTGTGCAGCTCAATGGATCTGTCACCTAGCTGTCTAGCAAGAGAGATGATCTCGGCAATGACGAGCTCAGCGACGGATCTGGAGTTAGAGAATGGAGAGTTGAAGACGGCAATACCCTTCTTGGCCGCGAAGCTCAGGTCGACCTGGTTGGTACCGATGCAGAAGCAACCGATGCAGACCAGGTTCTTGGCGTGCTCTAGGACCTTGGCAGTCAGCTTGGTCTTGGATCTAATACCAATGGCGTGGACGTCCTTGATCTTCTCAATCAGGTCCTCCTCTGGAAGAGAGCCCTTGAGGAACTCAACCTGGTAGCCCTGTTTGTTGAAGATCTCAATGGCAGTCTGGTTGACATTCTCCAGTAGCAGAATCTTCATGTCACCGGTAGAGAATGGCTTTAGGACCTTCTGCTGCTTGGAGGTGCTCAGACGTCTTGGCATGGTGTTCATGAAGGACTGAGTTGGGGAGGTGGAAACAGCACCTGGAGAGCCGCCAAGGTTGACGGCTTGCTCAAAGGAGTTCTGTAGGTTCTGGATGTTAATAGCAGACATAGTTGAGGTAGTAGGTATTCAGCAAAAAAGGTAGTGTGGAGTGCTTTCTGCAATGAATGTGTTGTTCAGTGATGATGAGTTACTGTTTGTGTGTTATATATAATACAAACTGAAAAAAAAATAAGGGGAGACAAAGACACCGAAAAGCGAGGAATTGTTCTACCTTATATATGTTCTTCTAGTGGCTGAGCAAGCTTCGAGCGACGATCCTTTTCACGGGCGTCATTCGTCCTCCTTGGTCCTACGTTGCAACACACACCCAATTACTCATAGAGAGCGAGCAAGAAAAGCGTTGACTCGTCCCCTCCAGCGTGTCTCGACGACCGCCTCACACAGTAACGCCACAGCAATGCCTGAAAAAAAATTTCAGAGGGGGCCACCACAGTGAGCGAATATTTTCACGTGGTGGGTTTTTTCGTTCCTGTGCCGTACGAGTCTCTACGAGGGTTTTACTGGCCACGTAGGCCTGAACAAGAAGGTAGAAAAATACGTGACTATTCATACTTAAGACAGCAAGAAACGATACCTTGCAAAAATAAAGGGTACTAGTCGAAGTTGACGCACTTCTGGACCCCTTCAGCAGTTTGGTGATGTTCGCTGGGGCCATTCCGCCGTTCGAACGAGCTTCATAGCCCTCTTACGCATGTACTTAGCAATGTGCCCCCCGGCGGAGGAGCAACTCCACCAGGAGGTGGAGATATGTCTCCGCTGCCATTTGCACCCACACACCCTAGCATTATCACGTTGTACGTAATTGGTGCCGTGTGGCCGTCACGCTTTTTCTGTGGTGGCGCCTCCTTTTTCTGCAGTTGTGGGCGCCCCGTGGTATTTGTGCGGGTGTGTCTGAGGTTACCTCCCCCGTTGTGTGTCACCCTCTCTAGCAAAAGATGGGCTGCGGCAAAGTACTGCGTTGTCAGAATGTGCTCTCTGTCTCGTTAGTGGTTTTGAGAGGGGCATCCCACGCCTTTCAGCAGCGGGGCGTGGGGGCAGGCGAGCCTCTTTTCACAGCAAGCCTTCGGCTGTAGTGTTCCAGGCGCCGGTAAGACTAGGATGCCACACATGAAGACAAAAACGACACGATGAAAGAGTTGACTTTTTGTTGGTTGCTCATCGAAAAATATCGTGGCTTGCATGTAGACGTCATCAGTAAGTGCAGAAATCTTCTGAACAAATGGCGTTTATTTGCTCTGTATACGCTCAGCTCTTGAAGTCATCTGTGTCTTTGGCAACTTGCAGCCGCCGAGGTGTTTCTTGACTGTGATCTCGTAAAAAATAATGGTGAATGCACGTGTATATCAATGTGATCTGAGCAGTTGCATCCTACCGTGCATAACTACAGAGACCTGAAGTAGACACGTGTTTCTGACTCCTGTTTGAGGAATGGCTGAGCCGAGATTCAATGAAAAGAAGTCAGACTCTGGCCGTCACTAAAATGGTACTGAAGAACAGATGTAAAAGAGGGGTGTGTAAAATTATATACATGTATTTACTTTCCTTACTTGGAACTTATTACTGAAGAGACTTGTTTGCCCTTCTTGGACTCCGATATGAAGGACTTGCATGATTACTGCTTCTTTGGCTCCTCAGCAGACTTCTCGGCCTTTGGCTGTTCGGTAGCAGGCTTGAGAGAGTAGTCGCCATTGGCATCCTTGATTAGAAGGCCACTCTTCACCAAGTTGTCAAACATGTCCTGTGGGACCCAACCCTGGGTGGCTGCAAATGGAGTTGTTACCAACTTCTCCTGCAGCTTGGCAAGTGCGTCGGCGTGCTTCTTGATCTGCTCCTCAGTGTATTCTAATGGGAACTTCTCCTCAGAGACAAGCTTGTTCTTGAACAGCTCCTCCCAGATTTGTCTTAGCTGCAGCAGATTCTCGTCGATCAGCAGGTAGTCCTCGTCGGTCTTTCTCTCGTTGGCGGCAGCGTATGGGCTTCTCAGCAACTTGATTGGTGGGGCCATGGAAACGATCAACTCCGGGTGTCTCTCGTTCAAAGCATTCTCCCATAGATACTGGTTACGGGTACGCTTGTAAATAAACTGGCACTGGACCTTTTCGTTCTCGCTGAGCTTGTCAAAGTCTGGAATTTCCTCCTTAATGTTATAGATCTTTGGACCATCATACTCGACAAATCTTGGAGAGCTCTGAAGGATGAATGGCTTGACAACAGAACCCTCGAAGTCAAGTAGGTATGGCTTGTTGTCCTTCTTGGAAACAATGATGTTCATTGGGTCCAGATCTGGGTCGTAAATACTAGACTTCAGAAGGTTCTCGAGGTTTGGAATGTTTTTGTTCTCCTCAACTGATAGGTTGAATAGGTATGGGGCAATCTTGTTTAGTCTCTCAAAAGTACTAATCTGCTCATTGATCACATCCTTGTTGTGGATCTCAGAAGAGGACCCAGCATCGATTAGGGCAGCACGGCCCTTGGCGTTCTCTTGCTCGATAGCACCAAGGTTCTCGACGATACTAGTAGTAGCATTCTTCTTGTCGGTCCATGGACCTAGGTAAGTGTCAACCTCGCCCTTTACGCCATTCTTCTTTCTCCAGAACGATCTCTCCATAACAGGGCCAATAACCCATTTGTCATCAATAATTTCTGTGTTCTTGTCATTGAGGATCTTAGCGTCGACGTCCTCCTTAAAGAAAATAGATCCAACAGTATTGAACTGGACAGCGTTCAGCTTGGAGTGGAAGTCGGCAACAGTGTTGATAACCTTCTTGAGCTTCTCTGGTGGTCTATTGTCAGCCTCGTCCTCGCATAGAGGATCCCACTGCTTCATCAACAGTTCGCCGTCAATGAACTCTTCTAGGATAAATGGTGCACCAACAGGGTTGTTGTGGTCAGTTGAGTACATGAATACGGTTGGAGTGTCGATTCCGCACTTGGTGGCAACGTAGTCCATAGTAGCAACCTCACTCTTTATTCTGTTTTGGATGGTCTTGGCAGAATCAATCTGGTATGGAATACGAAGAACCAGCGACTTCCCTGGAACGCTAGTATCGATCTTGTAGATCCGGTGATGCTTACCCTCGTGGTAGCTAGAGATGGTCTTGATGGAGATTTGCTTCTCGTTGGCATTTAGAACATCGAGGTTCTTGGTGTTAACATTGTTTGGCAGAGTAATAGTCTGGTCTTTGTGTGTTTTCAATGTAGTTAGATCCTTTGCATCCAACTTTGCATTGGCCGTTGATTCGGCGTAGAGATTGTTAATAACAGTGTTAAGGCCCTCAATGGAGAATCTGGTCTGTCTCATCTCCTTCTGGAGCTTGTCGTTCTTCAACCATGAACCCCACGAGTAGTTGAAGATCTGGTCTCTCTGCTTGTCAGATGTACTGGATAGTTTGGTGAAAGTCTTGGTTGGCTCCGTGGAAATGCATCTGGCAGACTGAACGTTCTTCAGCAGCGCGGACGATACCAGACTGACACCGCCCACTCTAGAAACAGAACGAAGGTTTTTCTTCAACAGGTTGGTAGCAACTCTCGATGTTGTTGCTCTTAGCATGATGATACGTTGTTAGTTAACTATTTTACGTCTTTGTTTGTTGATTACCAAGAGAAATGGGTAGGGTTAAGGGTTCTTTATGTGGTCCCTTGGGTTCTTAATTAAATGTGAAAAGCGAGCTGACCAGTAACAGGGCGTCTTGCCGCTCCTCCTTGCGTGTGAGAAGAAACGCGCAGGGGCGGCTCTCAAAAAATACTAGTGAGGAAAGAGAACCTAATTTGGCGTTAAGCAGGATGATACACTCAGAAGGAGGCGGCAGGTAGGTTCCTTGGGTTTCATAGGCAGAGTTAAGATTTCTGATTTAATTATAAGTGTCAAGTTCCTTTAAATTGTTACGTGTTAACCTGAATGAGACCATACTTTCTGACAGCATCTCCGCCCTTAAACTCACACCTGCCAAAAACAAGGGTACAATCATTTTCTCAGCAAAATCATACATTATAACCTAATGAAAGTCAAAACTCTGTAAATTTATAGAATTGCTAAGCCATTCAATCCCCTTTTCTTTCTTGTATTATTGTAATTAGTCATATCGTCATCTCAAAGTATTTTTGTATTTCATAGGCGTTTCCAACTAAGAAAAAAATATATACAACTTCCCTTGAGGTACTGTTATATGGAGGCAAAGTATACATCATAGTAGAGTGCCCGCAAAAGACACGGAATCTGACATACCCAATCCATTTTGATAGTGTATTATAAACTCAATGAGTAGACTGCTTCAAAAACTACCCACGGCCCTTAGACTTTCTCAGCTGAGCCAAAGAAGGGTCGCGCTAGCTGCTAGCAACGTCTCAAGTAGGTTTTATTCCACTGAGATAAAAGATAAATTTGTTGGTAGACAAAGACTACCTATTTACACAGGACAACCTATCCATGAAACTAGGCCATATCTGTTGAACCCTGGTGAGTTAACACCTGGTATATCAGCCATGGAGTATTTCCAAAGAAGGCTTCGGGTAGCAGCTGAACTGCAACCCAACTCGTGTCTGATTATCCCAGGAAATGACGTGCAGTTTGCATCAGGTGCAGTTTTCTACCCATTTCAACAGGACACGGATATGTATTATCTAACTGGTTGGAATGAGCCTAACTCTGTTATGGTCATTGAGAGGCATTCAGAAAAAAAGGATGATATCACATTCACTATGTTTGTTCAGGAGAAGAATGACTTTGCAGAGCAATGGGAGGGATATAGGACTGGTGTGGAAGGTGCTCAGGAAATATTTAATGCAGACGAATCCTTCTCCGTCAATCAACTAAAGTCTAAGTTAGGTGATATTATAAGACACAACAAAACCATATATTTCAACGACAGTGCCAAAGTGAACCTTACGAATAACAGAAAAAGTATCATCCAGGTGATCAGTAATGCGGGGATAATCAATTCGAAAAACTACAACAGAATTCTGGCAGATATCAGGAAAATCAAATCAGAAGCTGAACTTAAAGTTATGAGACGTGCCGGTCAAATTTCTGGTAAGTCTTACAATCAAGCTTTCACTAAAAAATTCCGTAACGAAAGAAGCCTTGCTTCTTTCCTTGACTATAAGTTCATCAGTGGGGGTTGTGATAAACCAGCGTATATTCCAGTGGTTGCCACTGGGTCTAACGCCTTGTGTATCCACTATACTCGAAACGACGATGTAATGTTCGACGATGAGATGGTGCTAGTGGATGCATCAGGTGCGATAGGCGGTTATTGCTCCGATATTTCACGTACATGGCCGATATCTGGAAAGTTCAGTGATGCCCAACGTGACTTATATCAGGCGGTCTTAAATGTGCAGAAGCAATGTATTGCTTTGTGCAAAGCATCGAACCTTCTATCCTTAGAGGATATTCACCAAAAGAGTCTTGAATTTATGAAACAGGAACTAAAGAATCTAGGAATCGCAGACGTTAAAAACTGGGACGTGGAGAGACTCTATCCTCATTATATTGGACATAATCTTGGGTTGGATGTCCATGACGTGCCACATGCTTCTAGATATGAGCCATTGCAAGAAGGTCAAGTGATTACTATTGAGCCTGGCCTTTACATTCCAGACTGTGAAGAGTTCCCTGAATATTTCCGGAATGTTGGTATAAGAATCGAGGATGACATTGCGATTGGAAAGGACTCCTTCACCAACCTAACAGTTGAAGCTGTGAAAGAAATATCAGATCTAGAGAGGCTTATGGCCAGCGGTAAAACTTTAGATGAGTTTGACGATGATGTCATTAGCCCTCTTGGGAACTGATGCGGTCATTAACATGTAAATAAATCATTCCTTTGAATCTGTGATGTATATAAATTCATAGTCAAGTAATGTAATACTGTGACTATACTACAATTTTGAAAACTGAAAAAGAAGTTCAATAAGTATATTTGTTTGACTCAGAATTGATGATCAAATGACATGTATCTTTCTTGGGTTCGGAGTGGTTAGATAGTCGTCGTCTTTGTTTGTCTCTTCATCACTGACAAACGTTTATCTAGACTCCTTATTGGATGAATGGCCATTAAAATGGCAGACACGTTGTTATGGAATAAGTCATGATGTTATAAAATCATTGAAGAACTTTAGAATTGATTTCCCAAGAATTATTTCTCAATGAAACTCGTTAGTCGATAATTAACACAGTTATTTCAAGCGCAAAAGATATTTCGTTCTAGGGAGGCCCCTTCCACGGAGCACTAATCATTTACCTAAACCAACCCTAATAGATAAGTAAACCAGTGTGATATTAGCAGATTCTTGGATTTAATCAAATATTTATTTATTTCTCATCCGCTGAAAAGACATACCTAACTAATCCGATTAGTGTTTTTACAGAAGGCTAATAGTTGAAATAAGGGTAGCTTTGCCTTCCCAAAACGCTTTTGAGATTCAAACCCCAACAGAACATCGTAACACAATTTTAGTAGTAGTAAAAATGTCTTTTATAGATCATTCTATGCCGCAATTTGAAGTAGTATCGTATTATATACAGAATAGATATTTGGGGTTACCCTGCCATAACAACTTCCCCGGCTCCACTAAATTTATCAATTTTTCACAAAATAACAGCGCAAGTGGTTTAGTGGTAAAATTCAACGTTGCCATCGTTGAGCCCCCGGTTCGATTCCGGGCTTGCGCATATTTTTTAACTTTAAAAATTGTCTCATCACGGAATAAATGTCTCATTAGTTTTGTTCTCGGCCGAGTCTTAAAATGCATTCATCGTTTTGAATACATTTGACACTCTGGAACGATTAAGGGTAATCTTCTGCACCAATAACCTAGACTAACATCATCAAGTTTAAGGAACATGTTGCGTACGTCAACTTCTTTTCGGCATTTGGTCCGAGTGAAGTCTGCCAGAACGCTAAGTTCGACGGGACCTCTGTTGGAGTCGTCTCTTAAAAGAAAGCTAGACTACCTCAAGAAACATGAAAGGCTTCTACGAAAATCACCAAATGAACTGAAAAGAATAAAAGAAAACAAAAGCATTAAAACTAAGAAGGAACTTAAGAGGGGATACACCAAACAAAAGGCATTTGATGTTATCAAAAAGTATAACCTTGAGTCCTCCCTTGTTAATACAGGTTCTATTCATGACGTTGGCCCTACAACAGACAATAATGTCAAACTCCTCGCCACAACAAGAGATAAGAGACTTATTTACACGATCCTTGGTATAACAGGAGAACAGTTACGTGATTCAAAACTGGTTTATGAAGATGCAGCAAAGTTTATTAGACGAGGGCAGCTTGAGAAGGCCGTGTTTCTCGCAAAATTAGCAAAACAACGCGGCTCTGCAGCAATGAATTTAATCACAGAGCATTATCTGAATGATCTACAGTCCCCTAACTCAGGTATTGATATGTATAATTGGAGAAAGAAGGTCAATATTCCACTTAATGAATATTCAAACACAATATTGTTCAGTGGTCTCGCTAATCAAAAGAAGCATATATCAAAAAAGAATGGAGAGTTTGTGTACAACACAGTTCAAAAGTTAATAGAAGATCACAATTTGAATCAGAAGGAATATAATTCAGCTTTGGGTGCACTGTCGAACTGCACCGACGTCACATATGCTATTCGCTTATTCCAAAACGTCAATTCAATAAAAGGTGTTCATCACGATACAATATCTCACCTATGGATGTGTCGAACGCTGACTCGTGTAAAAACAACGGCTTTGTTTATTGAATTGTTCAACGAGTTCATTACGTCCATTAAAGCCCGAGATGTGGACCAACGCTTAATATTCGAAGTGTGCAAAATTCTTCATCAAAAGGATGATATGTGTTCCTCTTTGGTGAAGGCTGTTGATAAGTATTACAAAACAGATTTTGGAAGCAAATGGACAGAAGCTGTGGATAAGGAATCGCTAGTGTCTAAGCAATTGAAATTACCAGAACTAAAGGATTGGGAACTGACAGAAAAATACGCTATCAATAGACATGTAATTGGTCTCCTCCTTGAGAACTCTGTGAAGACAGGGTCTTGGAAACTGGGCGAAAAAATATTCAGGAAAACGTTGGAGACGAACAGCGCACTTATTGACATGAATATGTTCCATTCGTATCTGGAATTACTTGTTAAATCACATCCGGTTGGGAGTGTAGCTCGTTGTTTCAAGATAATGAACGATCCTCTCATTAAGAAGAAGAATTTTGATTCGAAGCATACATTAATTTTGCTCTATAGGGCATTCATTGCAGAGGCATCGAAGGCAACGGTTAACATGGATCCTTCAAAGGTCGATGATCTTTTGGATAGATGTGACCAATTCATCAGAAAATATGATATGAAGAATTCTGTTTCCTTGGCCACCCCAGTTTACTCTAGAGAATCATGGTTGTATGTCTTCCAAATTCTAAAGAAAATTGGCGGTAGCAAGAAAATTGGCGTGCCTAGACAAGAGAAGCTTCTAGATGAATGCTTAAAGACAATGTCATCCGGCTATTTTGACCTTGGTAAAATCAAACCCAAAGATTATAAATCTCAGATATACATTGAACTAGAGGTTGTTAGATTGATCAGCGGTGTGGCTGATCAATACATTATTCCTGATTTTGAAATTCAACAAGAAGAAACAAAGACGGATAAGTTCCTTCACAGAAGACTACTTTTGAGACTGAAGCAAAAGATGCTGATGCATATCGGTGAACTAGAAGGCTGGGAGCGCAAGAAAAAGGTAATCGAATCAGAAAATCTAGAGTGGTCCATTAAGCAGATTTCTAAGAGACTTCTGAACAAAGACTACGGAGCGCCCGAAGGGATAACCGACAATTCATCTGGTGAATCTAAAAATCCTCAAACACACTAATAAATAGCATCATAAATAACATGTACATAATTAATGCATTTACAAAATATCTCACGATTACATCGCAACAAAAGTTTTAAAATAAACATTTCGTTTTTTTCATTAAAGTTTATAAAGTAATAAATGTTTAGATATATGAGAGAAAAAATAATAACAAGTTATAATTTTTCAACTAATTTACATCTCAGCGTTCATGACCTCAGAAAGCTTACCCTGGGCAATCAGAGCATCTGGACCGTCCATGACTGGTAGCATGATCTCGACCATTCTGATCTTGGATGGGATGTTGAAGGCCTTGTCGGCGATCAGCTTCTTGAACTCACCAGTGGTGGCAACTCTGGCGGTCTCGTAGTCCTTAGCACCGAACAGAGGTAGCAGAGCAAGGTTGTCCCAGTTCTGGATCTCGTTGTACTGAGCCTTTGGACCGTGGATCAGTCTCTCGATGGTGTAACCGTCGTTGTTTAGAACGAACAGGTATGGCTTTAGGCCCCATCTGACGATGGTGGAGATCTCCTGGACGGTCAGCTGTAGAGAACCGTCACCAATGAATAGGATGACTCTCTTAGCTGGGTCAATCTCCTCAGCGGCGAAAGCAGCACCGGCAACGGCACCACCGGCGTAACCAATGGAACCCCATAGAACCTGGGAGATACCGATGGTGTTAGCTGGGAACTGGGTGGAGTTGATACCGAAGGAAGAGGTACCAGTCTCGGTGATGATGACATCGCCCTCCTGGAAGAAGTTGGCGACCTCGTTCCATAGCCACTCCTGCTTTAGTGGGGTGGAGTCTGGGACGGCGGCGTTAGCAGCACGCTTGGCTGGGGCTGGGACGACCTTGTAACCCTTGGCGGCCTCACCGATGACAGATAGAAGTCTCTGTAGGACGAACTTCATCTGGACACCTGGGAAGGTAGCGTTTCTGATCTTCATGTGGTCAGAGTGGAACTCAACAATGTTCTTGGTCTGGTAACCGTAGGTGAAAGAAGCAGTGTTGTAGTCGGATAGAAGGGCACCGACAGATAGGATCAGGTCAGCGGACTCAACGGCCTCCTTGACAGCTGGTCTGGATAGAGAACCAACGTAGATACCACCGAATCTTGGGTGGGTCTCGTCAATGACGGCCTTACCTAGAGGGGTGGCGAAAGCTGGGAAGTTGGTGACGTCAACAAGCTTCTTGGTCTCAGCCTTGACCTGGTGTCTGGAAGAGCAAGCATCGGCGATGATGATTGGGTTCTTGGCGACCTTGACCATCTTTAGGATCTCCTCAATGACCTCGTCCTCGGACTCCTTGTTGTTTGGCTTTAGAGATAGGTCAATTGGGGTCTCTAGAAGAGAAGCTGGAACAGTCTTCTCGAAGTAGTCAGATGGGAAACCAAGGTAGGTTGGTCTCTGCTGGACGTAAGTCTCTCTGATGCAACGGTCGATCTCGGCTGGAGCGGTGGCGATGTCAGTGATCATAGAGGTGGTGCAGGAGATGTTAGCAGACATTCTGTGGAAAACATCGAAGTCACCGTCAGCTAGGGTGTGGTGCAGTAGCAGACCCTTAGCCTGTAGAAGGGTGGATGGGCAACCGACAATGTGCATGACACCGACGTGCTCGGAGTAAGAACCGGCAATACCGTTCAGGGCAGAAAGCTCACCGACACCGAAGGTGGTGATCATAGCGGCCATACCCTTGACTCTAGCGTAACCGTCAGCGGCGTAAGCAGCGTTCAGCTCGTTAGTGTCACCGGACCATCTCATGCCCTCGACCTCGTATAGCTTGTCCAGAAGGACAAGGTTGAAGTCACCTGGAAGACCGAAAACGGTGGTGACCTTAACCTGCTTTAATCTCTCGAAAAGATATCTACCTAGTTCAATTTGAGCCATTGTTAAATGATTGTTAGGATGGGGATGTAGGAAAGGGGAATAATAAATAATAAGAAGAACTAAACTACAAAGACCGAAAACCAAGAAGCTACAAAATAGCAATCCACACCTCACTTATATATCTAACAAAGCTGCAAAAAACTCTCGCTCGTCGACAGGAAAGAAAACAGCTATCAAGATCGAATTGGATAAAGAGGCAAAGAGGTAACACCACTGAAAGTGTTGAAGAAGCAGGACAACGGGAAAATTTTTCCCAACGCCCTGCAGTATATTGAGAGAGGTCTATACCGGGTACATGTCTGCTGTTGAAGCTGCCGTTCTCGACACGAGCAAAAATAATAAACACAGCAAGAAATTGAATAAATTCATATATGCATTGCATGAAACCGCGGTTGATAGTGCCCTGCTCGCTACAGGGAATCTAGGCGAACCCAAGGGCGCCTGCCTCAAGCGATTCCCCTCAGCTCGCCGCTGTGCTACTTGCTCGCACTGTGTGAGCTCAACCCACTAATTTCCTTCGGGCCGCGTGCGAGGCCGTCTGTGGGACAAGTCGGCACCCGCCTGCCCTCTCCATGCCCTTTCTGATTCGAAGCCGCCCACAACAAAAGTCTCCACACAAAAGGGAAGAGAACGCGAATGGAGAATCCGCGCGCTGTGCCGTTGTTTTGCCTGGGATCAGTGCAGAACTGCCGCCGGAGGCCCTTTTGTGCGCAATTCATCAGAGCACAATAGCGCGTCTGCGTACAACGCCAAAAGAAATCCCGAGAACAACAAGGAAATGAATATTTGCATAATTTATGCAATAACTGGTTTTTGCTTAAAAACGCGGTTTCCCTGGCGCGCTTTTTTTCTGTTTGCTTGTGGAAAATGCGGTATAGCGTGGACTCCACTTTTCGTTTTTCTTCCGTAGAGGGATCGGGCGTGGGTGCCTCTCCCCTCCTAAGAAATTTGCGCAGGGCGCCAGCGACCAGAAAATTGGACGCCCGCTTCGTGTAGGAAGGACAATGTGCCCGCCTCCCTCTCTGTTCTGCCCTTTTTCTTTTTTTCCCGCAGCCGATGGAATGAACATGAAAAAAGCAATAACTTAGAAGCAGCCCAAGGCACGGCTCACATCGGCGGCCACCGTGTGTGTCCCATCTATGATGTTGTCTCGGGCTCTGCTGGGCGGAAATGTCAAATGTGCATATGGGACTTTTTTTATCGTGAAGGCTGTGGGGATTTATGCATTTTTCCGTCCGGCGGCTGGGCGACAGAAGGGCGATCTAGTGGCGAACAGCGGTTATTCTTGGTCTGTTCTCTGCTGGAGTAGTGTCGGTGTGGCTGTGTACTGATGGGTTTTGTAACGTGCATATGCAATGATGTGACTTGAAATATGCATACGCATAATTGAATAAATTGGGTGAATTAATGCAGCAACGATCGTCGTCGGGGGACTGCTTGGTAAAAATTAAGGGAAGAAAGAAACCCAGTAGAAAAGGGTTTGTCCGCGGTAAAAGTGGGTAGATAATATTGTTGGCTTCGATACTTCGTGTTCTCTGCTTCAAGTTGGCATTACATATTTAATATTTGCCTTGTGCAGTGTTTTGAGTGGGATTTTCTGCTGCGGTGTAGGTGTATTCTTCCGAGACTGGAAGCTATAGTCAACCAGAGATATGTTATACAAGTAAAAAACCGTGGAATATTGAATGACGTACGAATTGTTATGGAATGTTGTTGCAGATCAATGTACGGCTGAATTGAGGGTTAGGTTGGCGTGCGTCGTATTTTCGCCAAGGCGAGACAGCTGCTCTATAATGTGGTCTCGGGTAGATAATTTAACAACTTTTTTTGGTGTACTTCCATAATGATAAATTGTTGTGTGAAAGGAATAATATGTTTTGTCATTTAGTAACAAGATGCTATCTCTTTCTTTGAAAAAGGTTTAGACAGCCAACCTCCCGGAGTTTTGGCATATAATTCTACAAGTGGGTTAGAGGCAACGTCGAACCTTAAACTTTAGAGAGTATCTCTAAAGACAGTAACTAATTAGAAAGTTAAATAGTGTGTATTGTGTTTTTCAGTATATGATATTAATTGACAAGCTGTTATGTTATTACTTTTAGATTTTGATTTCGAAATAATGTCTTGATTTATCACTTTACACGAGTATTTATCACTTAAATTGAAATTTTACATTTAGTAAATTCACACAGGGGAAAATCTTATTACAATCTTTCTAGATACCAAACTTTTTGAGATATTCTTTTAAATAACAAATATAATGAACTTAAGTCATAAAAGCGATCATATAAAGACTGGAAATGTTTCGAGGTATAATTTGTAATATTCACATTATTTTTTTTATATTAAATGTGCCCTAGAAAAATAGACATCATAATATTCTGACATTAACTCATGCTTGAGACTAAACATACTTGTTTATGTACTTTCATCCTGAACAACATTTTGAGGTACGTTTCAGGTCAGTATGTTTTAAATTTGTTTTTCCTTTACGTCCGTGATCAAGAAGGCCCAACGGTTATCCTTTTCGAAAAATAATGTGTAAACGTATAGCTCTACTAGTTACAGATATTTTACAGGATATGATGTCTTGTTACAATGTAATCAGAGAAGCCATACCATACCAGTAAAACACAGGAGGAGAGACTGCAGATGTTACGGTATAACAAGTGATATCTTTCTACATTTCTGTAGGTTCAAGAATTCAAAGCACTCACAACTAACCTGTTTTTAATATACTGGCTGAAAAGATCGACATTTGAATACATTTTATATGGTAGAAACTGTATTATTACCTAATGAAAAATAAATGGAATGGTGAAGACTGTGAACTTGATACTAGCTGAGAAATTTATTCAAACTGAACAATCAGTATCTTGGAAAAAACTTTTGAATAGTTAAAACAGTTAGAAGTATTAAGAATATTAAAATGAGATATTCGAATCGTTTTACTAGTTCACAAAGAAGTGTATATAACCCTTATTATTAAGACCTGACACATATATACCGGAATTACTACATGTCCTTACCCTTATCTCAGATGTATATACAGCAGACAACAAGAAATATTGATAGCCGACATTGCCACAACTGAAGGTCTGTTATCTAAGAAATTATGATGGAGTGAGCGATGTAGCTCAACTATAGGAGCGACGAAAGAGGGTAAGCATTTCTGCATTCTAATTCGAATGTTTAATAAATTAGAACTCATAGAATATATGACTCTCAGACGCCTCCATTTAAACCGAACACAATTATTCACCACTCAAAATCATGTACATTTAGAGAAACCGATACATAAATTGGTAAAACTCGAGTGTTAGTGAGACAGAAATCGGAATAGCTATCATTTCATTTCTTATCGCACCCCTAACTCTATCGTGCTTCATTTTTTTATATCCGTCCGGGGCCGAGACCTGTCAATTATGTGAAAACAATACGAAATTACTCCAGCCAGGACTTCCGTAACAATACTTTGACACATAATCTAAGGTTTACAATGAATTGGTAATATAATCAAGCGAAGTCGTACAAGGAAAGCCTCCCTTATCCCGGAGGTTAGAGACTTGATCTTGTGGCCCAATTTCGTGTTCAGTCACACCTAACATCACAGAAAATACAAGAAACAGATTATACTACTTACGAAATTGACGAAAAACACTAGGCACAGAGATATTTTTTATGTTGGGATATTACATTTTGTTCTCTAGAATGTCTTTCTTTTAGGTGTCTTGAAGTCTCAATTGTTGAATATTTTCAATTCATCAGTCAAGTAATTATCATCTAGAAAGGGAACACAAAGACTCTGAATTAGGAATTTTGGAATCCACGAGCCCACACAAGACAAATTCAGCCAACCTAGTTACTTCACTGTTTCAATTTGGAAAGAAGTGATCAAATTTCTAATAAAATGACCCGTGATACATGATTGTCCTTCAAACAGTTACCAGGACACTATCCGTATCAATTTTGTTTCGATAATACGGGCACGTGGATAATACAGCACAGAGGTGCTTTCTTATGCAGGGATGAGCAACAATGAAATGCCCATCCGTACAACACCCTTAAATCCACAACTCACCGCACTCCCTAGTATTTGATACATCTACTCTGGCAAGGGAAATTCAGTTGTTTGAGATTGTGACTTGCACATACGACCTCCCTTCTACTATCGACCATGCGACCCCCCCAAATTAAGCTTCTCAGTGTAACATGGCGATATCACCGTCACGGAACCAAGCGGGGACGGGGATGAAATTCCAAATCTCCCCGTAGAAATAGATACTGCTCTGCGAAACGATAAAAGTACGTGGCCGGTTATCGCTGCAGTTGCACCCGATGATCACTGCTGGCTTCTCATCCCTCGTTTTATAACCCCGTGGTCCTGCAGGCTCTTCTCTCATCGAGGGGGAGAAACAATATAAGGAATGCAGTAACACAGCGTGACAAGAAATTAGGGGAGCCATCTCTCTCACTCCCTTATGCGCTCTTCTTTATTCCACAGCAAGTGATGGCCTTATCGCATTTATTCCCCCTTTTCAAAATGGTCCCTGTGCTGCGGAAGTATTGTATTGCCGATCATCTCTTGAGTTGGGTCGGGCCAGCGCGTAGGGGGTGGGCGATCACATGCCGCTCTCTCCCTGTGTTTTTTTGCCCCCTTTCTGCAGCCCCATAATCCCGGGGAGAGAGAGAGGGACACTCGAAGAAAGAAAAATAGTCGTTCTACTTGTATTTCTGTGTGGAGAGGTCCACAATTATTCTCGGGTCACAAGTATGGGGCCTGGACCTACCTCCCTTGCACAGAACACTACGTAGCTATTTAAAGACTCATGAATAAATGCCACACATTTTACTGGACAGAATGGTTGGTTGGTCCTCGCCGAACGCCAGAACCTTAATACACACTATTTCTTTGCAGAGAAACCCGTCGAATGACGGAATTTGACAAGGGCAAAATCGTTCCACAGTCCGTCCGCAGTAGGGCGTGCAGTATTTTGCTCTATCTACAGAGACCATCGCGCACAGCATAACATTTTGGGTGTTAATCTATTGTGGACAAGGGGAACAAGGGACGCCCTTCGAGAGAAGCAATTTTTTGGGGCTACGCACAACCAAATTAGGAGAACGTAAGGAACCATCGTTGAAAATATCACGAGGCTGGTATTGTTTCACTATAGTTATGGAGCCTTACTTGCTTGCATGTAGGTACAGTAGTTTCTCAACAGTGCTTTATACACAATGCAACATGCCCACTATGGAAAAGTAATTGACTGGTAATGTCCCGGTAAGGGATATTGACCGGCTGGCCCAGTTGACCTAGTGATGTTTGTGATTGCTTACCCTTTTCATTTCCATTACGTAGAATAATTGTATTTGGAAAGGCGTGTCTGTGGGTATCCTTATTCACGGTAATGGACAACAGAAATAGACCAAAATATACTCATACTGTATTCCACACAAGCGGCTTAAAAACTTGAATGCACACAGACAAGATGTCATTCCTAACATTCTTCCTTACATTACAAGCAATAACGCAGCATTGTAGCTGTGGGTATTTCTCTTTTCCTCAATGGGAGAGAGAAGTGATCACAGACCGCCTGCCAAGAGAAAGTGTACCGATAATTGGCTACCGCAGCTTTTTTGTGTTTTTTACTGCGCTCAGTACCATTCAAATTCAAAAAAACACATAAAAGTCTTATGTTTGCCCTGCACAGGTATCTGTGAACGGTCCTTTGTCCATGGGCCTTTCCCTTTCTCTCCGGTAATCTCTACATCATGCAGAGCCCGGCCTAGGAAACGGGCGAGCCAACTCTCCTTTTGTCCGTCGCTGGGCCATTTTTTTGGTGCGGGCTGGCCTTGTTGAACGTGTGACCTGTATCCCGCCTGTTTTTCTTGTTCTTTTCCCCTGCAGCTATTTCTGACGGACATCAGTGTCCGTCATCCCGCCGGGCCCAGTCGCTACGGGATATTCACAGGCAACGAGAAAACTACGTACTAATTTTACCATAAATGATTTTTCTTTGTTTTTTGCACACGGCCCTCGAGCGGTGCGTAGACTACGTACGTCTGGAAAGTGACGATATTTGTCTCGACTTCACGGCCAGCCCACAGAACACGGCGCACGCAGTTTCCAGCCCTACGCAATTCTGCACACCCGCCCGCTATAATCTGCATGGCGAACGGCACTCGTTCCATCGCTGACTGTTTAAGGAAGAACACGATGGGAATAAATAAATAAATATTTGAAACGGTACCATAATATATTGGAACAAAGAGTCAACGAAACCAACGGTCTCGAGCAACATAGTAGATTGTTTGCATTTACAACGATACATCATTTCCCCCATTATTGACAGTTACGCAGTTTTTATTTTTATCGCCACGCTCTGTAACACAATAGACACACAAAAAACGCGAAGAAACCTCCAACACAGCTAACTAATTGGAGAAAAAAGAAAGACAAATAACCGCAATTATAATTACGTATAACCAGCACATTATCAACACAATACCTTGATAATAGCGAGCAAAGAAAGACAAATACTAAAAGGAGTCTACACGTTTTTGTTCGTAGCCTTTGTCATAACAATAGTAACACTGTGATCTAGATACACACTCACTGTTCAATGCTGGTATTACAGATAGCAAACACCCTATAACACTAAACAATAGAGATACTACACTGTCTGAAATACCGTTTGATATCATTTTCCTGCACCACTCCACACTCCACGGGAACATCAACGTGCAAGCCGGGATTACCAGCTTAAACAAACACATTCACGAGATTCTTCTTCCCCGCAAGTAGCCACAGACCTGACTGAACATATACAGACATTATGTGCGATCTATTCATGGGGCAAAGGAGTCAGAATCCCTTTTCAAATATAAATAAAACAGCTCCTATAAGCATTCCGAAACCTCCAACAAAGCAAACTGCGGTAAACCATCAGGACTACAAGAAAAAATCCTCAACTAGTAGTGACATGTCTCTTACTAAAATGACTTCGAGTATATCCCCAACATCAACTCACAGCCCGACTACACATTTTTCACCATTTAACGGAAGCGCAGCTTCATTTCCAATGCCATACAAGTCAATGACGAGTCCGGCCCTACCCATATACAAGCCCCAGGAGCAGACCCACCTGAAACCTAAAAATGTATCTTTGGTGATGGCCGTTGAACTGGGAAAGTTCTTGGAAGAGCACAACAGCACGGATAGCATAATACTGGACATACGATCATTTTCAGAATACTCCAAGGCCTGCATACAAGGTGCCATCCACGTATGCCTGCCATCAACACTGCTAAGAAGAAAGAATTTTACATTCGAGAAACTAATAGAGAGTCTTCCCAAAGAAATCCAAGCTCAAGTGATAACCAGATTTAGAAACGAAAATCTGAGAATTTACCTATACGATAACAGCGCAAGGCAAACAGATACTTCCATATCACAAGCATGTCATGGAATCCTCACAAAACTACTCAATTATCAGCCATACATACAATCACAGAGTCACATCAAGGTAGGAATTTTGTCATGTGGGTTTGCCCAATTCAAGGACCTGTTCCCTGATTGTATTCAATATCCTCTAGAAAGCAGTACTCATAATAATACACCCTCTAAACAAAAAGCGGTTAATGCCGTTTTAGAACAAGGATCGTTTACAGACAGCTTTCAAAGTCCAAGCATTGGAGATAACATGACCTTGAGATTGAATGTTACTGACACCTCAACCTCAAACGCATCCAGTTACCTAAACTCCCCAAGTCCCCAGAATATCCAAGTGGATTCTCCAATATCATCTTCCTCTCCAATTTCTGCATTACTCAAATTCCAACTTCCCTCGCAGAAAGTGCTCCCTCCACAGTTATTCAAATTTCCAAAGAATGAAGAGGCAATGAATCTCGAATCATACATTAGCGCCGTAAATATCAATGAGAAGCAAACAAGAATATCAGAACGCAAAAAGAAGATATACAGAAACTCTCTTAATCTGGAAAATGAAAAGATGATAACGCATGAGGATACGGACAGCCTGTCTTCCTTTGAGTTTCCCAAAAGGAGTGCCAGCTCAGGATCCATGGCCAGTAAGGATGATGAAAAATACAAGGATAAACTAACGGTACAAATTAAATATTCAAAATTGCATTCCAAATACTCCCAAAAGAACATCGATGAAAATATACCTGCGTGGTTTCAAGATTTGATGAGCAGAACTAAAATTCAATTTGCATCTCAGTTTCAAAAGTTGGATATTCTTGAGAGGAGGAGACTGAACAGTTCTGTTTCATCTAAGGACACAACTAGCAATGAGTCTTCGATGCATATATCATCTGATGAACTCAAGAGTGTGCTTTCTCCCCCTCCAAGAGCAAAACTACACAATCATTCCAATTCTTCACTTGGATCTAGTTTCGTACACCAAAACAATGAATCAGAGACTTCCTTACCATCATCGTTGCAGTCTCATAAATCATCTGCATCATTTTCTATCAAGTCTCCACCTATTGCTCCGTACTCCAGGTCTACTTTATTTAAACAAGGAAGGTCTCACTCCCAGCCTGATTCATTAAACTCTCTGAATAAGCCATGGGTGCGTGATATTGATGCTGATTTGACAAATTCTGAAGGCGAAGATGAGAAGATTATCATTTCTTCTGGTGTGGAATTGGGCTCGAAGAACCGTTACAAGGATATATTCCCATACGAGCACACTCGTGTGAAGCTCAAGAAAGATTCTATATCTTCATTGGTCCCACCTCCACTTAGCCATTACAGTAACCTTGTAAATCAGGATATCGACGAAGCGAAGGAATTAAACATATCAGATAGCTATATCAATGCCAATTACATCGATCTTCCAGTCTTGGAAAATTCCAAGGAACTGTTGGTAGAGGCTCAGAGGGCACACCATACAATTATCCCCGCAGCTTCCGAGAAAGTCCGCTATATTGCAACCCAAGCACCATTGCTGTCGACAGTGCATGACTTTTATTCTTGCATAATTACCGATAGGGTTCCCCTCATTTTATCGTTGACTAATCAATTCGAAAATGGGGTTGAGAAATGCTTCCAATATTGGAAGCCAAATAACTATGACGGTATTAATGTCAAAGTTCTTGAGGAGTTAGATGTTCCAGAAATGAACAACAATGTTGTTATCAGAAGAATCAGACTCACTTATGATAACGGTAGCAAAACGTACGACGTGGTCCAATACCAGATTAAGAACTGGTTGGATTTAAGCACGTTGTCAGACCCGATCGAGGTTGTTCATTCAATTTGCTTTAAAAACAAACTAGTTAAGCAGCTAAAAGATAATGGCTTTTTCAACGCGGAAACGCTCCCCACCATTCTTGTACATTGCTCAGCTGGCTGTGGAAGAACCGGAACATGGTGTACCATCGATTCTATTCTCTCAAACTTGGAGAATTTTGATTTATTCCAATTTGAACTTCTGAAGAGCAATGAAACGGCTACTAGGGTATATGACCCTGTGGCATGGACGATCAACGTATTCAGAAAGCAGAGAATTTCGATGGTCCAAAACATTAATCAGTTTCTCTTCATCTATGACTGTTTACTGTATTACTTTACTTTCCAAATTAGGGATAACTGTCAAAAGAGGCTGAACATGTCTTCTCAGTCATTACGCAATATTGATGCTGAAGTTGAAAAAACAGGAGTTATTCACAGGTTCTTGAAAAACAAGACACCTGAAATCCAAATATTTGCATAGTTCTAGTAGCACTAATTACTGCTAGACACCTTTATAATCACCATCATATATAGTTTATATTCAGTAAATGAAAATAGAGTATATTCCAATAAGTACTGCGCCGATACATGATAGTTCTATATTATACCTGTTAAATCATCATGTATATATTTAAATAGGGAAAAAGAAATAGTTGTCAGAGTTGACATGCAAAAATGGCTTGAATTTTAAATATCCTGTGGTCTTTCGGGGTTATACGTCCTAGACCTTCCATGGTGACGCTGTTCAACCTAGCAGGAGTTCGTAAATGATAACCAGTATATTTATACCGATCAGGGGGACTGTATTGATGTTGTCGAAAAGTTCAAATTTCAACAGTAATGTTAGTATATTGTTATTATCAATCAAATGAAAACCACATGGTACATACTTCTTAGTAATGTCTGCACTGCACTAATGAGTGTGATCACCTTCGATTTTGCAGTCTCTTCTTGCTGCCCAAAGGCTGGTATGTCATTTGTGTTCCTGCCGAAGCCAACTTTTCAAATAGGGGATGTTATCCAACATATTGCGGGATAGATTTTTGTTAGTAAACGATATTCTCTCACTTTGTGTTTATCATCTTTTATTCAAACCTAACATACTTCTTCCGAGGAACCTCTCCTCGCTCAGCACTGCAACGGCGTTGATCAACAGGAGAATGACATAGAAAAGCTTGCCTAAACCAAACAGAACCATATTTTAACCTTAGATATCGTCACTAGCTATTAACACACCCTGTTTAATAGAGACCTTCCCTTATGTTTGACAGTACTTCTTCACTATGACTTCTGCTCAAGCAGGTGTTAAAATTCAATACAAAGATACCTAGAATTTTGTTACAGGCGCGAAATCGCGCCGCGCCGCGCCGCTTTACTGGTTGGAAATACCACTAAAATATTGGGACACCAGGCCTATAACGACACAACTAAATGCAAAGATCGTGCATAATCCTCTGTTAAGCGATTACTGCGATTATTTATAGATGTTCTTAAGTCTTATTTTTTAAATTACAATTTAAAAAGATATATATGTATCTACCTGCGAGGTGGAAGGGCGAAACATTTAAGATGGCTGGTTGATGATAATACTAGAGAAAATAAATTAATGGGAATAATTGTATGAATAATTATAATGGGATTAATTTGTTTAGTCAGCGTTACGGCGGGCAACCTTCTTAGCTCTTCTCTTACCGGTACCGAAGATCTTCTTGTCTCTGTTCTTCTTCTGCTTTCTCTGCTGTCTGGAAGCCTTCTCGACCTTCTCGGCTAGACCGTATCTGACCAGTCTGTAGGATGGCTCGAACTTCTTGGCGTCAGCAGCGGAGTTGTAGACTAGACCGAAACCGGTAGACTTACCACCACCGTACTGAGTTCTGAAACCGAAAACAGAGACAGCGTCCTTCTCGGCCTTGTAGACCTCGGCGATCTTCTCACGAAGCTCGTCCTTGGAGACGTTAGCTCTGTTTGGGTGTAGGACGTCGATGACGAACTGCTTTCTGGCTAGCAGTGGGTTGGAGATAACCTTTCTAGTGCGGATAGTGACGGCGTCAGACTATTCAAAATACACGTGTATTACATGAATACAGCATTTTATTGTTAGTAAATCGAGCTTTCATGGGTGTGATATACTTGTGATGGGATTGTTATTCGTTGTAGGAACTCTGTCAGAGTTTATTATAATCGTGGCATTGCTTCATTCTAGTACTGTTCAAATCTTTTCAGGCAACATATTATGCTAGTTCTACTTTCTCACATGCCGTTCGTATTCCATTCTAACATATGGGATTAGCCATCTACTTTACATTAAACCATGGCTTCCGTTCATACGCCGCTCTTCATCTTATTCCAAACTTTTCAACTGCAGTTCCATTGATCATCCGTTTCCGTTGGGTTACAGCTATCCAAATAACGTGCTTGTCCCTATCACATCTATTTTATCCTAATTAAACATACCATTGTGGCTACTTTGTTCGTTACGGTATTCTGTTCTTAATTAGTTATACAAAGGTAATACACTATTAATATGGCAATTTTCTCTAGTATCAAGGCCCCGCTCCCGCTACCTACAATGTGCGTTAGTGTCCACCGCAGTGCTCCACGGGGAGGAGCACCAAGCCGGAGGCCCCAGCCTAGAGACTGAAGGGACATCCTGGCGGTGAGGGAAATTGGGTTGAGGCGGCTGTCTGGATTTGCTGGTTGACTGGAGAAATTGAAAGTTTCTGCCTAGGCTGCCAGCGACGGTCGTCACGATTAGGCAGGGAGGTTGTCTGCCGAAGGGAATCGTAGGCTCGCTAGCGAATTTCAGGCGGGAGAATTTGCCGAAAATTTCACACGGGTGAAAAATGCCGAAATGCGCGAATTTTACAAATTTTGATTTTCGAGAAAATAAGAAGGTGCACGGATGTAGGGTGTGTGGGTGTTATGTCATAACTTTGGTCAATGACTGTCTAATCATTTGAGGTTAGTTTACGTGGCGTGGGCATACATACGAGATTTAAATTGAACCATCCGCAATCCTACAGAGAATATGTACACCATCGTACTTGAAATTACCATAGCAAATATACCCAATTCATTGGTACATAGCATTAACTTGTAATACAACTTGAATGTTTTAAATCTACAAAGGGGTGAGGTGGTATTCTCTCTCTTGGAACACACCGTCCATAACTCACATACTCACCCACTGGGTGAAACAAACAAGACCAGTCCTTTTCTAATATATCTATATTTTCTATTATATATCTATATATGTATGAGAGTAATCTATGTTGATTGGAATGTAAATACATTGTTCTTTAATGTTACCTACGATTTCAGTCATAAAGTGCCTGACTTTACTTCGTAAACCTTCAGGTTATGCTGTGTGGGGAGAGAGAGTGCCGGTATAATGGTGGATAAGGAAGCGAGGTGAATGTCACCACGCCACCACGCCAGGAGCAATCCTCCCTAAGAAAAAAACAACAAAAGGGTAGTAGAAACAAAGCGGAGGAGGTGTGACTGGAGCCACCCGTCCCCCGCCCATATGCTAGGTGCGACATTTCAGTGTCTTGGGTAGAGTCCCCTGCGCTGGGTGAGCGCTTAGAACTCTGGGGCGTCGATGGCCATTCTGACGGACTTGACCTGGGTGTAGTTCTCTAGAGCGGCAGCGCCCATCTCGCGGCCGATACCGGACTGGCCGAAGCCGCCGAATGGGACGCTCTGGTGGAATGCGTTGTAGGTGTTGATCCAGATGGTGCCGGCCTTGAGTCTTCTGGAGACGGCGACAGCCTTGTTGACGTCCTTAGTGTGGATACCGGCGGCGAGGCCGTACTGGGAGTCGTTAGCCTTGTGGACGACGTCGTCGACGGTGGAGAACTTGGAGACGGTGACGATGGGGCCGAAGATCTCGTCCTTGACGATCTGCATGTCCTCCCTGACGTCGGCGAAGATGGTGGGCTCGACGAAGTAGCCCTTGGCGCCGCGCCTCTTGCCGCCGATAACGACGCGGGCGCCCTCCTCTTCGCCGCGCTTGACGTAGTCGAGGATCTTGTCGAGCTGCTTCTGGGAGGTCTGGGCGCCCTGGAAGGTGTCTGGGTCGAATGGGTTGCCGACCTTGATGCCGGCGGTGTACTGTCTGAACTTCTCGAGGACCTCGTCGTAGACGGAGTCCTGGATGTAGACACGGGAGCCGGCGCAGCAGACCTCGCCGGAGTTGTAGAAGATGCCGTGGGCGATGCTGCGGACGGCCTTGTCGAGGTCGGCGTCGGCGAAGACGATGTTGGGCGACTTGCCGCCGAGCTCGAGGGTGACCTTCTTGACGGTGTCGGCGGCGTTCTTCATGATGGTGCGGCCGGTGGCGGTGGAACCAGTGAATGCGATCTTCTTGACGTCGGGGTGCTTGCAGAGGGCCTCGCCGATGACACGGCCGGAACCGGGGACGATGTTGACGACACCGGCGGGCACACCGGCCTCCTTGCACAGCTGGGCAGCGTACAGCGCGGACAGCGGAGTGGTCTCGGCAGGTTTCAGCACCACGGTGTTACCGGTGACCAAGGCGGGGCCGATCTTCCAGGACCACATGAGCAGTGGGAAGTTCCATGGGATGATCTGGCCACAGACACCTAGGGGCTCCCTGACGGAGTAGGCAAAGTGCTCCTTGCCGGTGTCGATGACGTTGCCGTAGAGCTTGTCGGCCCAGCCGCCGCAGGAGCGGAGGTACTTGGAGACGAGCGCGACGTCGCCGCGGGAGCACTCCAGGGACTTGCCGTTGTCCATGGACTCGATTGCGGCTAGGGTGTCTGCGTGCTGCTCGACGAGGTCCGCGAGGCGGAAGAGACACTTGGCGCGGACCTCGGGGTCGGCTGTCGCCCAGCTGGATTCGAACGCGCGCTTCGCGGCGGCGACGGCGCGCTCGACGTCAGCGGCACCGGCCTTGAAAACGCGCGCGATGGGCAGCTCCGTGGAGGGGTCCGCGACCTCGGTGGTGCGGTTGTCCGCGGAGGGCACGAAGTCGCCGTCGATGAAGAGGCCCGTGGGCTGGGTGTAGGTGGTGCCGTTGGGCAGGGTGATGGGCACGCTCAGCGGGGTGCCTGCGACTGCACTAGAGTACAGACGCAGGACGTAGCGCTGCGCGAGGGCGCCCCTGGCGCAAGCGCCGCTGCGCACGGCGCTTCTCAGACACGAGGTGTGAAGCATCGGGAGGGAAAGTAGGTATGTTAGTATGTGTAGCAGTACAAACACGTAGTGTGGTGTGGATGTAGAGAAGTCCAAAATACAGTATAGCATCTCCCTCACCCACACGGGCACAGGAACGCCCTTATATACGCAGGCGCCCGCAGTACCGCTAAAGGCAACAGAGAGCGGGGCCTCGCCACGCCCCTCCATTAGCGGTACAACGGGTGTCCCACGATGAGTCAGTGCGGTGCGCAGAGCGCTGGGCGGGCGCCGGGCAGCGCGCCGGGCAGCGCAGCGCGGCCGCCGATTACTCATAACAGCGCGGCGTGGTGCCCGTTTTCGGTGCCGCAGATGCGCCTTCTGCGGGCGCGTCTGGGGGTGCGGCACCCCGCGGGCACCCGATTGTGCCCGCGGCGCCCCTGGCACCGCCAAAATCTGCGCCGCACGCCCCGGCGCGCGGTGGCGACCGCGCCGGTAGCGGCGTCCTGTGATAGTTACCGGCGGGGGGGAGAGCGTGGTGTGTGTGTGCATTGCTATATTGCTATACGCCTCAGTATTAAGCACGTGAGCATTGCAGGGTAACGGCGGTGTTGTGACTTTGCTGTTGACACGTCGTGCTACAGGTGTTCTTGTCCAGGACATGCATTATTACCTACTCATAGCGCCTTGGCTTCTTGACTCTACATAAATGCATTGTATATCTCGTATACAAGAGAAGTCGAAATTAACGTATGCTCAATTATACTATATTGATAGGTGCAAATGTTGAACTAGGTTTCCGCTTTGAGAAGGTCCTTGCACAACCCGTAGTATCTGTTGTCTGTACTTACGTTTCTCTCGAACACCCTTTTCCTTTATGCCAGTTTAAATTACATTTGTGCACCCGTACATCTCCCCAATTCCACAGCGTTTCCAGTTTGTTTTCCGCGCCCGCAACGTTCCCCGCGGTCGCTGGACAACTTCCCATATACACTCGGACGTCGCTGGTAGTGGAGTAGGGAAGGACAGCTGCTCAACTTCCTAATTGGGAGGTGTGCTGGGAGTGCGTGCAGGGTTTCTTAGGGCGGCGGGTGTTTAGGACACTCGCACTGGCAAAAGTACAACACGGCCAGTGGCACGTGACCTATATGTCTCGAGGGTGTCTCTTCCTATACTTTGGCTTTCAATTACAAATGAATGCAGCCCTGTGGATATCTTGCCAAATTTATAAAAATCAGATCAAATACATTATCAATCGGCTTTTATATTACTTATGGGCTTGAACCAATTCCGAGACATGTCTTGAAATACTCTCCGAATCGCGAGCGACGCGCCGGGGTGACGCGTAGTCCGATTGTCCGGGTCCGCGACCTATTAAGGGAAAAGCTGTTGACGCGGTTAATCAACCACCACTTTAAAGAGGAACAAAACAAGTGAAGCAAATGAACTATGTCGTATATGAATGGCTACTGTAAAACTTACAAAGCCCAGTTTGATAAGGCAGAGTTTGAAGAACTGCTAAGGGACTATGGGAACGGCCCCTCGACCCCTAAAGAGTGGGCGATTGTAAAGATGACCGAAGCACAGCACACAGTTGATATTAACAATAAAGTAGAGTCACTAAAGGCTGAAGTTACTCGCTTGAAGAATCTTTATTCCGAGCTCCGTGGGATCGCTGATGAAAAACGATTAACGGATGAGAAAATAGCTGATCTAGAAGAGCAACTAAGAGACGCGAAAAGGCACATCGAACACCACGGCAAACTAGTCCAATGGAGAATTCGAAAACGTAGGCGAGTTTCCAATCCAATGTCTATCTATTCCGAATGTTTTAATATTCAGAATGACCAGGTTGAACCAGATTTATTTGACTTTGATATGGAGCAGATAATTTCGGAGAATAACACCCCGCTTGCCAGTATTAGTCGGCTTATAAGGGAGTCGATTGACAGGTATCCTATGGATATGTCATTCACGCGCATTTTGGAGCAAAACTATCCACGTATGTTGAAGTCTATGACTGACACTTTGACCTGTTTTGCGTTCACTCAACGTGGTGTAATACTAGGAATTAAGAACTCGAGGTATGCGCCGGACCTTGCCAATTTCCAGCTTGACCTTTGTTGCCTTTTTTGCAAAGAAAAACAATATCACATTAGAGTGAAGAATAAGGAATTTTACTTCAAATATGCCTCTCCCGACGATGAGCGCCATGAATGTCAGGTATCTTTGATAAAGCAGTATCTGCAAGAACGCAGTCCTTCCGCAAAAGGTGAAAACAAGGTTACTTTACTAAAGGGTGTAGAATCACTAGGGTCAGATATTAGCGCTATCATTGCTTACTTGCTCTTTGTTGGAAAGGATTTTGCCTTGAGACGATTATATGGCGCGCTACTGACTCTTCTGATTCTTATAGACGAACGGAAGAAAGTGAATGCAGAGCTGAATAGCTTCTGTGAGAAGGATCTGAAAACCGACTGTATGGCCGTTTTTGAAGAATGGCTCGACATGCAAAATATTCACAGTCGATTATTTGAGAAGAACGACATATTCAGGAGCGTTGGATCCTGTGGCGTGGAAGAATGGGAGTCCTTTAAGAAGAAATGGCAACTGCGTTGTGCTAAGACAATATCTCGCGCTCTTCAAGAAATTTTATCGAATCGGAAAACATCACACAGATCTGATACCCCACATACTGTGTTGTAACTATTTTAAATATTCCTTTACCTCCTGCCCTTATATACGATACAAAATGTTACATAGACACGTGCACACGTGACACCGGCACCGTCACGTGACAGGGCGAAAGTCCCTGGCGGCTGGATTATTTACGCCCCTATGTCCCGTGTATCCCAACGCGCTGACAGGGTATTCACCCACAACTACACAACCGCACACTCGCACACTGGAACCATGGACAGCACGATGGACGTGGAGGTACAACAGGACAATGACAGCAGCAGGGTGGATGCGCAAATGCAGCAGGGCAATAACAACAATGCGCTAGGCGTTGACGTGGAAGTACAACCCGGCAAAGACAACAGCCCGCTGGAACGCACTGAGCTACAACGCGCCCTGGAGGCGGCGCTGGCAACCGCCACCGCACAAGAAGACACCTCTGCCAACGTTTCGCGGAAGCTCAAGGAGGCAGTGCTAGAGGCGTTGCGTCACAACTCGTCGCAGTACAAGTACATCGTGTCAGTGACGGCGCTGGCCCGCGGCACGACCGATGGTGCTAACAACGACTTCAAACTCGCTAACGATGTTGGAGCTCTGTGGAGCGCTAAGAAGGATGGACTGGTGAACTTCGCCCTAGAGGACTCCGCCGCGCATACGCATTATCTCATCACGGTGTTCTATATATTTAAGTAGGTATAATACACACATGTACGTACGATCGCGCTCTATCCTACTCCCGTGGCGCGTACTGGAAACGTGAGATGAATGACAGGTCCGTCGCGAGCTCGTTCAGGCGCAGCGTCCGGTCCGGGTCGTCCAGCAGTGGCGCGGCCGCGGCAAGCAGCTTCTTGCGGTCCGAACTGTCCACGTCCTTGCGGCTCCGCAGCACAGCCTCCAGGAAGTCCAGCCGGCCCTCGGGATACTCCACCAGGAAGTCGCGCCACGTCTCCACGATCTCTCCCTCAGGCTCGCACGCAAGGTCCATGAAGTACTCCATCACGCGGAACCGGCGGTGGATGATCTCCTCCTTCTGGTCTGCGCCGACAAACTTGTTGAACACGCTGAAGAACTGTTCGAAATCCCGCTTCACCGCGTCCAGGAACTTGTTCTTCTTCGTCTTGAACCCATGGCCCTCGTTCATCCCATCCAGGAACAGCAGGAACGCCTCATCGATCACGTTTCCAATGAAAATGTTGAACACCACCTGACTCATCTGCGGCTGGATGTCAGACAGGTACTCCATCAGTGTGTCGCAGATCAGCTTCACCTGGTTACCGCTGTACCACACCTTGCTGAAGATCTCACCGTATGGCACCTTCACATCGTCAAAGATGATCGACAGCAATCCGCGCAGACAGCCCTTCACCACATCGGCAAAACCGTCCAGCGCAGAGTCCATGTGCCGCGTGATCTCCTTCGCGTACGACTTCGTCACTAGGTCACCGTACTTGTTCGAGATCGCCATTGTGTAGTCCGCAGCACGCATTTGGTCGTTCGCCGCAGCGATCAAGTACTCCAGTAGACCACCTGGGCACTCAGCATCCTCGGGTACGTTCTGTGGATCGGCATCGTAAAGCGCGTTGTACTTGAGCAGTTTGCTCACCTCGTCCTTGATCAGGTCGTCCCAGTCCTCCTGTCTGTTGATTAACAGACCGCAGAACTTCTCAATGACACCAACAAGGATCTTGGCTTGGTTGGACCCCGCAGCGACCTCGACCTGCTGCGTGAACATCTGGAAACACGTCTTGGTACCATCAAGGAACAACAGCCCATCACCGTCAGTGTGTGGTGGCGTTGTCCGCTCAATAAACACATCAAACTCTGCACGCTCCAGGTTGCCCAGCCACTCCGTCATCTTGGCAACAATCAGATTCAGGTAGTCGCGGAACAGTGTCTCCTTCTGCTCGGGGCCGATGATGCTCTGTATGTCCTTCTTCGCCATACCGAACTCCTTCACCAGTGTCTCCTGGAACGTCTTGTCAAAGTCCAGGATGTCCAAGATAATAAGCGTCTCGGGCTCAGACTCCACCAGCTCATTGATCAGCAGGTTCAATTCATCGTAGTAAAATTCGTAAAACGTCTGGAAAATGTTCCAGTCTGGCGGACTGTACTTCGCAAGATGGTCTCGCACCACCAACAGCTCATTGAACATCCAGTCCATGTTGTTCAGCACCTCAAACCTCTTGTCGCCTTGGTACGTCTTTCTGACCTCAATGAACATGTCCTGGATCGACTTCCGCAGCTTGTTAGAGAAGAACGTCTTATATCCTCTGACATCCGTTCTCGTGGAAATGGTCCCGTTGATTATCTCTCCGTATAAGCCCTCGCTCGTGGGGTACTCCTTAATACCTGTATCGGCGTGACCTGCCAAACGAGACATATTCTTATTATTTGGGAGTTTCTTAATAGACGATTTCTCCAGCTCAATTTCTTTCTTCTTAATGATGTTTCTAACGGCACTAATTTTCAAATCCTCTCGTTCCTCGAGATCAAGAATCTTAAATAGCCTAATGGCAAGGGAAACCTGTTCAGATCTAACAATCTCAACAATGTCGTAAACTAGCGACTCCACGAGATTGTCAAAGTCGTCTACGAGAGGCGAGAGCTTCCCGAACAACTTATGGGCAGTGCGCTGAACATCGTCCGTGGAAACCTGGGCCATAACAATAGCTTGGTCTTGGAAGTCTCTGGTCATTGACAGAAGATAGTGGATTGGCAGCAGGTCAGGACAACCAGTATCCAGCGCATCCTCCGACAACGCCTTCTTGAGCATGTACTCTAACTCCTCCATAAGCTGCCCGAATTGCATAATCTTCTCGTGTATCGTAGTGGTATTGCTAATCATTTCGTATATTTTGGTGGCGTTGAAGATGACATCGTACCTCTCAATGGAGGTTCTGTTCTCCTCACTCAGTGCGTTGACGTCGTTAATCTCGTCTCTGATGGACGTGACAGATTTCTGTGACTCGGAAAGCAAATGCATACTATCCTGCAGCTCCTCAAAGTACTTCTCAGATACTTTGCTCAATTGGTAATCCACTGTGGACCTCTGTTTGATCAACTGCTTCTTAAGCTCCCTTATCCTCTCAAGAGAGATGTCATCCTTGAGAAGACCCGAGATATCAACAATGTTTGACATACTGGAGCTGTGTTATGTGTGTTCTGATACAATAGGAATGTAGAGGGTGCTTTGTTGTCTCTTTCTGGCTTCCTCCACACCTCACAACAGTCTTTACGCACTCCTTTTGTAGGCGCAAATTGCAGACCGATTCTATGGAGCTTCTGTTTTTTTAGCTTGTTTGCCACTACTAAGCGAACAGGCGCCTCCGTACACACACCAACAAGAAAAAAACGACACACTCCAAACAACCATTTTTGAAATATAATGTATTATGATTTTTTATTTTATGTATGATGGATTATATTATATATAATATTAAGAGATAGAGGAAAATAGACCGATTGAATAAACAAGTAAGAAAAAAATGACCCAAATAATCATCAAATGAGATGTAAAATGCGAAGACTAACCAGAGCACATTTCGCAAGCCTCTGGGTTATCAATAGCACATGCAATAACCTTTGAGTTGTAGATGTCGTACTCGTCATCGTTGGTGGCAGCAGCGGCAATCTTCTCGTCAACCTCCTCAGTCTGCTGGATGGCAACGACTGGGGTGTCGATCTTCTGCTCCTCCTCGGACTTGGCGGACTCGGAGGATGGAGTTGGGGAGACGCTTCTGGTTCTCTCAGCCTTGGCTGGGATTGGAGTGGCGGTCTCGTACTGGACAGCGACTGGAGCTGGTGGAACGTCAATGGCACCTGGCTTGGCAGTGGAGATCTCAGATGGAACGAAGTCGGAGGCGGTGAAGGAGGCCTCAGATGGAATGAAGGTTGGACGCTGTAGGTTCTCTAGATCAGCGACGGTCTCACCGGCCTGGTCAGCAACCTTCTGGTCGATGGTGAACTGGATAGCAGCAGAGGCAGCCTGGGTTCTCAGGTAGTACATACCGGTCTTGAGACCCTTCTTCCAGCCGTAGAAGTGCATACTGGTGATCTTACCCATGGTTGGAGCACGGAGGAAGAGGTTCAGGGAGTGAGACTGGTCGATGTAGATGGAACGGTCGGCGGCCATGTCAATGATCTTCTTCTGAGAGATCTCCCAGACGGTCTTGTACAGGTCCTTGAGCTCCTGTGGGACGTTTGGCAGACCCTGGATGGAACCGTTGGCGGTGATCAGGTGCTGCTTCATGGACTCGTTCCAGATACCGAGGTCGACGAGGTCACGTAGCAGGTATGGGTTGACGATCTGGAACTCACCGGACAGGACACGACGCTGGTACATGTTGGAGGTGATTGGCTCGAAGCACTCGTTGTAGCCTAGAATCTGGGAGGTGGAAGCAGTTGGCATTGGGGCCATGGTTAGGGAGTTTCTGATACCGTGCTTGATGATGTCGGCTCTCAGGGTGTCCCAGTCCCACATACCGAAAGGCTTCTCGTTCCACATGTCCATCTGGAGGACACCCTGGGAGGCAGGGGAACCGATGAAGGACTGGTAGGTACCGTCCTTCTGGGCGATCTCACAGGAGGCCTCTAGGGTGGCGTGGTACAGAGTCTCGAAGATCTGCTTGTTCAAGGTGCGGGCCTCGTCACACTCGAATGGGAGACGCAGCATCATGAAGGTGTCGGCTAGACCCTGGACACCGAGAGCAATAGGTCTGTGTCTCATGTTGGAGTTGCGGGCCTCTGGGACAGGGTAGTAGTTTCTGTCGATGACCTTGTTCAGGTTCTTGGTGATGACCTTGGCGACGTCGTGGAGCTTCTTGAAGTTGTAGGTGGAGGTGGTGCCGTCCTCGGAGGTCTCGATGAAGGCTGGCAGAGCGACGGAGGCGAGGTTACACACGGCAGTCTCGTCTGGGGCGGAGTACTCGACGATCTCGCAACACAGGTTGGAGGACTTGATGGTACCGAGGTTCTTCTGGTTGGACTTCTCGTTACAGGCGTCCTTGTAGACGACGAATGGGGTACCGGTCTCGGTCTGGGCCTCCAGGATGGAGTACCACAGCTTCTGGGCCTTGATGGTCTTACCACGGCCCTCTCTCTCATATCTGGTGTAAAGCTCCTCGAACTCCTTGCCGTAGACGTCTGGGAGGCCTGGGGCGGAGGATGGGGAGAATAGAGTCCAGTCACCGTTCTCCTCGACACGCTTCATGAACAGGTCAGGGATCCACAGGGCTGGGAAAAGGTCTCTGGCACGGATCTCCTCCTTACCGTGGTTCTTTCTGATGTCGATGAAGTCGAAGATGTCGGCGTGCCATGGCTCGATGTAGAGAGCGAAGGCACCTGGTCTCTTGTTACCACCCTGGTCGACGTAACGGGCGGTGTTGTTGAAGACTCTGACCATGGGGATAAGACCGTTGGAGGTACCGTTGGTACCGGCGATGTAGGAACCGGTGGCACGGATGTTGGAGATGTGCAGACCGATACCACCGGCGGTCTTGGAGATCATGGCACACTCCTTGAGGGTGTCGTAGATACCCTCGATGGAGTCCTCCTTCATGGCGACGAGGAAACAGGAGGACATCTGTGGCTTTGGAGTACCGGCGTTGAACAAGGTGGGGGAAGCGTGGGTGAAGTATCTCAGCGACATGAGGTTGTAGGTCTCGATGGCGGCGTCGAGGTCTCTGCCGTGGATGCCGAGGGCGACTCTCATGATGAGGTGCTGAGGACGCTCAGCGACCTTGCCGTTGATTCTGAGCAGGTAGGAGCGCTCGAGGGTCTTGAAGCCGAAGTAGTTGAACTGGAAGTCTCTGTCGTAGACGATGGCGGAGTTGAGGAAGTCCTTGTTCTCCATGACGATGTCGTAGACGTCGTCGGAGATCATAGGCGCCTTCTTACCAGTAGCTGGGTTGATGTAGCGGTAGAGGTCCTCGACGACCTGGGAGAACTGCTTGGTGGTCTGCTTGTGCAGGTTGGAGATGGCGACTCTGGCGGCGAGGGTGGCGTAGTCAGGGTGCAGGGTGGTCATGTAGGCACAGGTCTCGGCGGCCAGGTTGTCCAGCTCGGAGGTGGTGACACCCTCGTAGACACCGGAGATGATACGCTGGGTGACCTTGACGGCATCTATACGCTTTGGGTCGAGGCCGTAACAGAGTCTGGAGATTCTGGCGGTGATCTTGTCGAACTTGACGGGTTCCTTGCGGCCGTCTCTCTTGATAACATACATTGTGGAGATGGGGGATGTGGAGAAGAAGTAGGTTATAGTCTGTTCCTTCTGGTGTATGTATAAGAAAAAGAGTGGAGACTAAAGAGAGCTTGGTTCTTTGTAGCTGAAAAATAAGAGGGAGTATAATTAGTAATACGAGAGGGAAAGAAAAAGCGAGAGATAGCTGATCCCAGGTCCTTATATATATGTATGGAGGTATGAGGCCAGAGGGTGTGAGGGCAACAATAACTACAGCAGTGTAGTGGGTCCCTGCCCCTCTTGTTTTGGTGTTTGCAGGGCAGCGAAACGCGCGGATGTGCTTCGCGATCTTCTAGCGCCCGCACGGCAAGAAGATCAATCGGGAGAGAGAGAGAGAAAGAGAGACGCGCCCACTGCCCACTATAGAAACGCCAGGGCAGGGCGGTGATGCCAAAACACGAAACGCGTAAACAATTAAAATAAGAGGCAACCGCCAAATGTAAACACAGGCCTCCCGCCCACACGGCGCCGCACAACCGCCGCGCACGGGGAAATGCGTCCCAGCCTCTCAACAGCGCGCACCGTCACAGCCAGGGAGAAAATTTTGCGGGTGTGCGTGCGGGACGCGTGAGGGCTGTGTTTTACGCGTTCCGGGGTGGCAACTCCCAATGCTGCGGGCGTGTCTGGGGGCAGACGCGATCGAGCCGCGCTTTTCGCACGCGTGCCGAGGGCGGCAGGGAATATATTGGGGCACGACGCGTCACCCCCCGAAAGAGGAAATTGGACAGCTATATGGGCGGTGTGCGCACAGAAACACCCGCACGACTCCTAGCCCAGCGCCGCCCAGTGCCATTAATAATGCGGCAAACGGGTGTCGGACCGACGCGTGAGGCGGCATTACTAAGGCGGTTGCGTTATGGTGTTGGGGCTTGTGGCGGTGCGCCCGCGGGTTTCTCCCCGAGCAAGGGGTGGGGCGCTTTCTGTGTTTGGGCGTGGGCGTGTTGCCGCCCGTTCCGGCGGTGCCACAGTGCCGCGGCCATTGCCGCGGCCATTGCCACAGTAACGGCCCGTTGGCACGGGTTACGCGTCAGGGCGCTACCCGCGTAGCCGGTAGCCATGGCGACGCGTCAGCGAGGGGTTTGATTGCTGGTGGAGGGCATGGGATGGGTTTGATTGCCGTATACAGGCACAGTGTGCGCGTAAGCGTGCGCGCAAATGTTCGTGTGAGCGTTCGCGTTTAGGTGTGCGTTTCATGATAGTTGGTGGTTTCCCATTGTTACTGTATAATGCTGCCGCGCTGCCGCGCTGCTATGGCAATTATGCGTTTGTTCCCTGATAGTTGGCGTCGATTTGTAATGGTGTCGCGCTGCCATGGCAATCGTGCGCGTGTTTCCTGATAGGTGGCGGTTTCCCGCCGTTGCTTTGTAATGGTCTTGCGCTGCCATGGCAATTGTGCATGCGCATCCAGTTGCTGCTGGCGGCTGCTCTGCCCTCGGAAGAGGTTCTTCCGAATTGTGTTTTTCGTATGCAAATGCCCAGCGTTGTGTGTCCGGTGCGCATCCCTAGGGCATTGCAGCATTGTATTTTCACCTCTTATCTACAGGGTATGCAGCATTGTGTTTTCCGTTTGGCTCTATGGTTTTCCCCATTGTGTTTCCGCCCTGCCTCTGTATGGTTCTCACCATTGATGTTTGTTGCAGTAGAACTCTGCCCAGCGCATTTTCCAAACTCACGTCCCCTGGCAGGTCCTCAAACACCTGTGCATTGCCAATTGGTACAGTCCGGTGCATTTCGTCTTTGTGAGTCGTTACACTCTATCCAAACTGCCCCACTCTCTCGTTTTCTTGCTATTAAAACAAATATATAGTATCGTATGGTGCTTCTGCAGAGTATATCGTGTCAACTAAAGGAGAGTACGTTTCTTACACAGTGTTCCTGTCGTTGATGTAGTGTGTCACCGGGCGCACACCAGCAGCCTGTGTCAGGCGCTCGAACCACGCCAGCAGAATGCCGCCCTGCTTCTGGCCCTCAGGGACAGACATGCCCTTGTACAGGTACTTCACGAGCACGTCCTGCTGCGCCGGCTGCAGCGCCTTCACCACACCCGCGATGTCTGCCTGCCTCACCTGCGTCAGCGTCTCCAGAACGGCCTGGAAGTACGCCGCCTTAGCCTGGGCGTCGGCGCTGTATGGGGGGTCGCTTGTCGCCAGCGCCACGGCCGCCTGCATGTCGCCGCTAGACGCCAGTGTGCGCAGCTGCGCGATCCGGGGCTGCAGCTCCGCCAGCGACACCTGCGTCGCATATGGTGGCGCGATGTCCGCCGCCGTCAGCCTCCCGCTCTCCGGGTCAAACGCATCAATATCAATTCTTCTCCAGTCGGTCATCGTGTATGTGTATGTGTGTGTACCTGCTGTACTTCCCCTAGCACTGCGCCCTCTGTTCTCCCTGTAAAGGGGTATAGTGTATTATATATCACAGGCAGATTGTTCGCCCGGACGGTGAGCGGCCGCGGCGGCGAAAAACGGAGCAGTGCGGGTAACACTGTTGTGCTGTCTCATACAGAAGATACGTTCGATTCGTTTTGTACATAGAGTATATAGGTCACGATGGCTGCATTACTGCAGGATCTTGTCCTGGGGGATGCCGTCGTACTCGCCGTAGCCCATGGCCAGGTTCATGTTCTGGACGGCCTGGGTGGCGGCGCCCTTGAGCAGGTTGTCGATGGTGGCGCAGACGACGATGCGGTCGCCCGCGTCGTTCACCTTGAAGCCGCCGACGGCGGCGCCGTGGGTGCCGGAGATGTCCCTGACGAGAGGGATGTCGTGCTGCACGTGGACGAGCTTCTCACCGGCGTAGAACTGTCTGTAGAGCTGCTCGGCCTGCTCGGAGGTCAGGGAGCCCTTCTTGATGGGGATGGACACAGTGAGGGAGATGCCCTGGAACCACTGGCCGACGTGGGGCATGAAGGCGACGTCGTGGCCCATGCGGGTGGAGATCTCGCGCTCGTGGATGTGGTTGGTCAGGGCGTATGGGATCAGGTTGTCGCTGAGGAACTTGGGGTCGTTCTTTGGGGAGGGCTTGGCACCGGCACCGGAGTAGCCAGAGACACCGAACACGGTTGGCAGACCATCAACGTACTGGAGCAGGGGGGCGATGGTCAGCTGGGAGCCCGTGGCGTAGCAGCCTGGGTTGGAGATCTTTCTGGCGCTGGCGATCTTCTCCCTGTTGTTGAGCTCTGGGAGGCCGTAGGCCCACTCGGTCTCGGGGACGAATCTGTGGTCGGCGGAGAGGTCGAGGATCTTGGACTTGCCGTTGACGCTCTCGATGGCCTGGACGATGGGCTCGGAGATGTTGTTTGGGAGGGCCATGATCCAGAAGTCGATGTCGCCCTTGGCCTCGAGGCGCTTGATGTCCTCGGCCTGGAGGTTCTCGTAGATGATCTCGGCCTTGTTGTAGCCCTTGAGCTTGGTGCCCTTGAGCTCACGGGAGGAGACGTGCGCGATCTCGAAGTGTGGGTGGTTGTCGACCAGGGCGAGGATGTTCTGGCCGGTGAAGCCTCTGGCGCCAATGAGACCGATGCGGCCTGGCTTGGTGTTGGTGCCGACTGGCTTAGGGGTGGATCTGGTGGAGTAAGCTCTGGAGGACTTACCGTTCTTGAAGACGCCGGAGGAAGAGGCGGAGCCGGAGGAAGCGCCGGTCTTCTGGACGAACTTGCTGACGAGCTCAGCGATGGTGTTCAGGTCGTCAACGCCGTACCAGAAGAGGACCTTGCCGTTCTTGAGGTACGAGCCCTGGGACTTGTCGAAGTGCCACGCGATGTTTGGGTCCTCCTCTGAGACGACCCACTGGAGGGCGGTGAAGTCGCGGCGCAGGGCAGCGAAGACGTTGTCGGTGACGTTGTTGAGCCAGGCGGCGCTGGTGCAGACGAACTTGTCGAGCGTTGGGACTGCGCCGGTGTCCTTCTTGACGATGGCGAGTGCCTCGAGGGGCTCGTCTGAGTAGGAGACGAAATTGGAGGACTCGAGGGATCTGAGGTATGTGGCGACGGACTCGACGCCGGAGACGACGTCGGCGTCCTTCTCGAGGGTCTGTCTGAGCAAGTCTGTGGAGGGAAACTCAGCGAGGCTGGATCTCTTGAGCAGCTTGTAGCCCCTTCTGATCATGGTGCCGGCACCGGAGTCCGTGAACAGCTCCTTCTGGAGGTCCTGGACGTTGATGATGGCGACGGAGGAGGAGCGTGGGAGGTAGTCTAGCAGCTCCTTGATCTCCTTGATCTTGAGCTTGGTGCCGTACTTGACCCAGCTCTGCTTCATGAGGCCGTCGTACTCCTCGTCGAGGTTGATCATGGAGATCTTCTCCTTTGTCTCGCCGTTGATGATGCCGCCCTTCTCGTTCAAGTACACGATCTTGAGAGGCTCGAAGACACGGGCGAGCTCGCCGGCAGCGACGTCAGCGTTGACGTTGAGCATCTGTCCCGAGGGGGTCTCGGCGAGCGAGGTGAGGATAGGAAGCGCACCGGCCTTGATGGAGGACTCGATGGCGTCCTTGTTGACGCCGCAGATGTCGCCGACGAGCTGGTACTTGTCCTTGTCGAGGTAGTTGGCGGTGAAGACACCCGATGTGATGGGTCTGGCGCGGACGCCGAGCTTCTCCAGGGCGTTGACGAGCTTCAAGTTCTGCTCGAGGAAGCACTGTCTGACGACGGACATTGTGTGCTCGTCGGTGATCCTGATGCCGTCGATGTAGTCCGGCTCGATGCCCTGCGCCTCCAGTCTGCCGTTGACCTGCGGCCCCGTGCCGTGGAGGACAATGGGGTACAGGCCGACGTGGTACAAGAAAGCGAGGCAGGAAGCGAGCTCCTGCAGATTGTCGGAGATGATGGCGCCGCCGACCTTGATGATGGCGAACTGCTGCTGGGAGACCGAGGTGAAGTACTTGAGGTACTGCTCTACCTCGCGCTTGGTGGAGATGTTGTTGAGCAGCTGCACGACGGTGGAGCGGGTGCCGCTGGTGCCGACGCCGTTGACGGACGAGATGGCGCGTTTAGAGTAGACAACGCGGCGGGAGTTAACGTTATTCGAAAGAGATAGCGTGGCGCTAGCACCTGAACGAGAAACGAGAGCGCTGAGGGACCTGGCGGCGTGGCCATTGACCTGCTTCAGGGTCTGCATGGACCCAATTCTCCTGGCGGAGGATACCAGCAAGCTAGGGGATGGCATTGTGAGGAGATACTGCGGTGACCTAACAAATTCAAAATACACAACTATTCCTTATCTTATTTGCGGTGGCAAATATATATTGGGGAAATGGGGGAATATATACGGCACGAATACCGAGACGAAATTAGGGATGGGATGGGAGGGCGGATCTCTGTGTGACTCGAGTGGAGAGAGATACGAAAGACGAAAAAAATATACAGTGCCAATGCAAGTGTAGTTAAAGGAAGCGGAAAGCGACGGGCGAGGCGGCGCCTTAAATAGTGCTTCGCTGACTCATTCACTTAACGGCAAAAAGCGTCGAGAGAGCGGCGAGAGAGCGGCGAAAGAGCAGCCAGCGACGAGAGAAGCAACAACACAGACGGGCGTGCGCGGCCGTCTGTGCAGCACGCCCCGCCCAATGCGCGGCGAGAAACCGGCGTGACGGGCCGCCCGAAAATCGAAAAAACGAGTGACCCTAAGTGATAAAAGTAGCGACGGCCCACGTGTGTATGCGGTGTGTGGGTGCGCGGGCCGCTGGGAAACCAGGGCCGCACGGGCCGGCGCTGCGCAGCGGTGGCGCTGGGAGACAGGGCGATCCGCGCATCTCAATAGTCGGGCATCGCGGGCCGCGGCGCGCTGGGCGGCACGGTGCCCCTGGCCACGCGCGAGCGGTACTGCGCGACGGGCGGTGCAGAGTCCTGGGCGGGGGAAGATGGTCCTGGGGCAGGGGGCCCTGGCGCGTAGCGGCTAGGCCCGCGGTGGAACTGTCTGCCGCCGTAGCCGCCAGCGTTGCTGTGTGCGTAGTCTTGAGCGTAGTCGTCCCGGTAGCGGGGCGGCTGCGCCGCCCCTGTACCGTGTCCCCTATGCGTACGCGCGCGCCCACCGAGCCCCCCGCCGAGCCGCCGGGGCAGGAAGTAGCCCGGATGTGCGCCCATGGCGCCCTCTGTGCGCCCGCGCTCCACGTCCACGAGACAGCGCTCCCCAAGGATCTCTATGCCGCGGCGCACACCCGTCTCGCGCACGGCGGCGCGGCAGTCTTCGCGGTCCGCGAACACCACGAAGCCGTAGCCGCGGGAGCCCTTGCTCCCCTCACTCTCTCTCACTACGCGCACGTGCAGCAGGTCTCCATAGGGCGCAAATGCGTGCTGGAGATCACTCTCCCCAGCAGCGTAGGGCAGCCGCGCGACGAACAGCGTGGCGTAGGGGTCCGTGCCCCGGGCGTTGGGGTCTGTGTGTGGGTCCCAGCGGGCGCGCTCGGCGGCTACGTGCGCGTGTGCGCGGCGCGTGTGTGTGCGCGCGGCGGTGCCCGGGGCGAGGTGGCGGTTGGGGGAGCCGCGTGAGAACTGCTGTCTGTACTGCGCGAGCGGGGATGCTGCGGCGCTCTTGCTCTTGCCTTTGCCCTTGCCCTTGCTCTTCTTAGAAGGGGGAGCGCGGCACAGCGCGGCGAGGCCCGTGATGGCGGCGGTGTGGCGCTGTGGGAGTGGGGTGTCGGTCGCGCGTAGTGCGCGCAGTGGCGGTGGTGGGGGGAGTTGCAGGGGGGTGTTCATTGTGTGTGTGTGTGTGTTGTGTTAGTGTGTGCTAGTGTGTACTACTGTGTGTATCTGCACTAGTGTGTATGCTAGTGGATGTTACTGTGGGTGTGGGGTGCGACTGTGCGTGTGCCAGTTATTCTCCAGTTTATCCCGCGTGATGCTTGTAGGGTGCGGCTGAATGCTGGTTGTTCTGGTAGGCTCGGCAGTTACGCTGTTGTATGTTTTGCTGCTGCCTTATGTTTTGTAGTGTTCTTCAATGCGCCCTTGTATCGTTTGGCTTGCCTTCGGGTGTGTGTACTGTTCAAAAGTGCAGTGTGGGTGTGCTTACAGTGTGAAGTGCAGCGCTGTATGCAATTTGCTTTTGTTGCAGTGTAATGTGAGACTTTGTATGCAGATGGATGCACTACTATGTATATAGCTTCCCCCGTACACTTCTTCACTACAGGCAGATGCCTGTGCGCTCCAGTTGTTTCGGCTCGCCCTGCCTGGCTCGCCTTGCAATTTTTTGATGTGCGCACAGCGCGGATGCTTCTAGATAGTCTATGTAGCGGGTACGTGCAATTGCATACGTTGTCTAATTGCCAGTGGCGACACCCCGGCCGTTGATGAGCTGGTTCAGCAGGTCTGAGGAGTTAGTGGTTGCCACTGGGTGTGCAGCGTCCTGCACGGGGGTGTGCGCTGCGGTCTGCGACTGCGACTGCGCGAACATCCCTGGTGGTGGGGAGGGCCCGGCGCCTACGCCAGCGCCAACGCCCACCTGCATTCCAATTCCCTGTGCCAGCGGCGTAGCACTCGCGCTCGCGGGGGTGCCGGCCGCAGCGCCTGCTGCGTTCTGCTGGCTCACGGACTGCAGGAACTGCACCACGGACGCAGAGTAGTCAGTGGGCTTGATCGCGAGGATCTCGACCAGCTTCTTCGTCAGCACGCGCTCGCTTTTCTTCGACGCCTCCACGTTCTTCCACGTGAACAGCGCGGGGTACGTGCCGCACGCTGGGTGCTTCGTCACGCTGCTCCGCAGCTTGATGTGGCAGTTCTGGTACTGCGAGAACTTCTTCAGCGAGTCGTCCATGAACTCAACGGCACTGTACAGCGAGTCGTATGGGTCCACCCACTGCTGCTGCTGCTGTTGCTGCTGCTGCTTCTTCGCATTCGCACCAGACGCACCCGCGTTCTTCTTGTTGTTCTTGCCGACTTGGGCAGCCCCGGTGGCGGATGTAGCACTCGACCCCTCGTGGGAGTCGTGGTGGCCCAGTGCGTCGCCAAGGGAGGGCAGGTTCGCGGTCGTGGGTGTGCCGCCCGAGCCGAACGTCGCGGTCTTGGACAGGTTGAGCGGCGTGATCGGCGTCGCTGTGGTCGTGACACCCCATGGGTTCGCCCCAGCGGCGGGCTTTGGCGCGGGCGTCAGTGTGGACGCGCCCAGGCCGCCGTCGTGCTGAAGGTGCGCCCGCAGCGCCGCGGGGGACGACGACGCCGACTGCAGCGTGTTCAGCGACGACAGATTGTTCGCCAGGCCGCTTGGCGCAGCCTTCGAGAAGATACTGCTGCCGCTGTGGTTGGCGCCGGTTTGCGCATTGACGCTCGAGGTTGAGAGGGCCTGTGGCTGCTGCTGCTGTTGCTGTTGCGCCTGCTGCTGGGCCTGCTGTTGGGCCTGTTGCTGCGCCTGTAATGCCTGCTGCTGCGCCTGCTGCTTGTTGTGCAGCTCGCGCTTGTTGAAGGAGTCTGCCTCCTCGCCTGGCTCGTGCAGGAACATGCAGTTGGGGTTGGGGCACGGCAGGCCGCGCAGGTACGAGGAGCAGTACTTCGTGGTGCCGTACGCGGCCTTGACGAGCCGGCCGTCCATGTATGTCCCGTCGACGCGGGCGATGCACTTGGCGGCGTCCTCCTTCTGCGCGAAGGTGATGTACACGCCGAACCCCGGGGTGTGGTGGTGGAAGTTCTCGCTGCCGTGGGGCACCTTGCGGTTGACGACGATCTTGCTGATGCGCCCGTACTGGCCAAAGTACTTGTCGGAGCGCAGGGTGCTGACAACCTCGTCGTAAGGGACCGGTGGATTGACACCAACGACGTACACAAGGTTCTTCTGGATGACTCTGACGCCGGCGAGGTGCTTCCTGCTGCTGTACTCGTTCTCCTTGCGCTCCTTGTCGCGCTGCTTCTTCTCGCGCTCCTTGCGCGCCTGGTTGGCGCGCTCCATCTTGATCTCCTCGGCACTGAGCACATTGTAGCGGACGGACTCGTCGTCGTACTTGCGGCGGCACGCGGGACAGCGGCCGTTCAGCTCCGGGTTCTCGCGGATGTTGTTGTAGCAGAACTGGCAGACCTGGTACCCGCAGGGGCAAGGGAAGAAGTTCTTGTCGGTGATGTCCAGGGGCTCGATGCACAGCGGGCAGACATCTTCTTCCTCGTCGCTCGAGATGAACGCCTCGTCGAAGTTGCTGAGGTTGTGTGCGACTGCGTTCTGGAACGCATGGAATGCTTCTTGTGCGTGGGTGCTCATTTGTGTCGGGTGGGGGGGGGTGAAAGTGTTAGAGTGTGAGGTTATGCAGCGGGGTAGATGTATCTATGGTCTACTGTGTATGCAATACTGATCTTCTATGAAGTGGAGAGTAGAAAGGCAAATGCCATACCGCCAAGATATAGAACGCCACTTGCCAGTAACGCCACCCGCCAGTAACGCCCCTCTGTCCAGCCCAGCATTAAGGCGAGAACGGCCAGCGAGAAAAGTTTGCCGCACCGGTGTCCGCGGGCCTGCGGTCTGTTCTGTGGGGCGCGCGTTGTGTTGGGCGGGCGTTTTTGTTCGAGAACGCCGTGGAAATTTGATGGGCGGGACAGTGTTACCCGGATTCGTAGGTGATGTATATAGGTGCGGTGGTCTACGTTGGGATGCCAGGGTGGGCGCTATAGCTGGTGTATTGTGGCGAGTTGCTTCTTTCTAGGTGTATTAGACTGTTAGGCTTTTCAGAGCTCATGTAGAATTGACATGGATATGCCGCATCCTCGAGAGTCCATATTTATTCCGGCAAGAAGCGTCGCGGTGTAAATATATTCTTGCATGTATTACATACATATTATACAGATGCATATTTCGAAGGTGGATGCATATGGCCCAATATCCCCCTTGCAAGTTTGTGTTTATGCTCCCACTACTTTTCCTATTTCTTCACATGCTTGGTTTATGCATGCGCCGTTATCACTTTCCCCCTTTGTTTACGTTTAGCCGTCGGTCTGCTTATTTGTGAAATCGTTAGGTCATTAAAAATATACATAGCCTGAGAAATCAGAGTGTTACATATATCTATATTTGTATGATCAACCGTTGCTACAGCGGGTGTGTCGCGATGCCATCATTACCCAAACTACTCTCTTGCACCCCCGCTTATACGATTGGGGAGGTGTGGTAGTCGACGGCGACCATGGCGTCGTCGTGGTGGCAGGTGACCTCGATAGCGAGGTTGAAATGCTTGTTGTTCATGGTAGCCTCGTCGTTGTAGGTCCACGTGATGTGCTCGAAGTCCTCCTGCTTGTGGTGGTCCTTGAACTTCAAGGGCTGGTGGAAGTAGGAGCCGATGTCCTTGAGCAGGTGCTTCTCGACGTGCTGGTGCAGGTGGCGCACGAACTTCTTGGAGTGGGAGTTCTCGGTGTCCTTGATCTTGTCTGGGTCGTCGTGCGTCTCGTGCATGATGAATGGAGGGTAGTAGTTGAGCTGGGCGTGGACGTTCTCAAACTCGTCGTCCTCGGCGGAGTTCTTGACGAAGTTCTCGAAGGAATCCAGGTCCTCGAAGACCTTGACCTTCTCGCCGTTCTTGCCAGTGACGGTGGTAACCTTAACCTTTTGCTCCTTCTTGGTCATTGTGATGAGGTGATGTGTTTGTGTATGTGTGTGAGGGGGGTAAGTGAATATAAAACTGTGTTTTGAATTCCTTGGTGTATTGTAAGGGGAGATGAGATAAGAAACAAGATACAAAGGAATGGGGCAATTGGACAAAAGAACGAGATATAATGCCCACTTATATACGTTTGGGAGTCAGAGGCAACAGGCGGTGAAAGCCGCCATCAAAAGATATTCAAGGGGTACGCCCACACTGAGCAAAGGAGACACCGCGGCAACTCAATTGAACAGAGGAGGGATACAGGGGGGCACGCCAAACACTAGACGTAGAGGGGCACATGGCCCGACACATAGACGTAGAGGGGGCACACTACAGAGCAACACCGCCACCCACACCGCACAAGCCGCCAGTACTGTCGCCCCCTAAAACCAGCATACGCCGGGAACACATCACCACCGCCCGAGCAGGCACGGCGGCACAACGAGCCTGCGTGGCCGCCCCCTAGCGCGCCTGTCTCGCCACCCCCTGGGGACTGCCCAGCCCAGCACAAGACAATACACCAGGCAGTGCAGCGCAGCGCAACGTGGCTGCCAGTGGACACCGTTGCCAGAACCTTCCATCGGCAGGCGCTGTAGCCCCTTCCTTCCCCGTACCGCCCCCGTAGCCCCCGTAGCCCCTCCCCCTAGCGTCTGGGGCATCCCGGCATCCCTTCTACCCCGGACTATATGCACGGGGCGACGGGCACGGGGCACGGGGGGCACGGGCCCGTCTGGGCGGAGAACAGTTGCCGGGGCGCTGCCTCCCCCATAGAGCACCGAGAACACGCGGCACCGCTCTCGGTTGCTCGAGCGCGCAGCCCCCTGTTTGATGCAGGCGGGCAGGGAGGCGCGCAGCCCTGCGGTGTTCTCTGAGGGGCGCATTCCTGGGCGGTGCATTGCTGTGTCCGCCCGCCCCGGGGACGGCGCGAGACGCGGGAGACGCGGGAGACGCGGGGGAGTGCGACGGCGCGAGACGCCCATCGGTGTAAGCGCGGTGCGAGTGATGCCCAGTGGATTGTGGGAGGAATGCCCACTGTAGTACAGAGACCGAAGCGCCCACCCACAATCCTTACACCAGGCTTCCATGAGGAAGGGGCTGTTTGTTGTGGTGTATACCTGATCCGGAGGGAGAGGGAAGGGGTTAATGTGGTGTATACCTGATCTGGTGGGGCAGAGCCGAGAAGCGTACAGTGTACTGATTTCTGTTGCACTGAGCCGTGGGGGTCGTGTGTAGTGGGGCCGTGTAGAGTGGTACAGTTCGTACATACGATAGTCATAGTCAGCGGTCACGTGACACTATCATCACTCCGCACGAACAATAACTAACATCACTATGCACGAGACACCCTGTATATCACTCTACACGGCTGTTTTCGCCCCCGCACGAGCGGTCCCGCTCGGCCCGCGCGGCCCGCAACTCCGGTCGTCCGGCTGAACATGCACGCGCATGCATGAATACGCACGCGCCAGAAAACACCCCGCCCGCTCGAGCGGGCCGTCGCCGACATCTCGCACATGCCCAGGGCGCCGCGCGAGCGGGACAGCTGTTCGCGGGACGTTGCCGGCACAGCACCTCCGCCCGCCCGCCCGGCCGAGACGCACCGGCCGAGCCGCCCGCTCCATTGGGCCGGGCACATCGCCGCACGCCGCGCGCGTTGTCCAGCGGCTGCCACGCCCATAATCTGCACAGGGTCCGCCTCGCCTGCTGCCGCCTCTGGGCCGGCCCTCGAGGTCTGTGTAGCGTTTACCCTGTACAAGAGCACCGTGTATCTCCCGCGCTACCGCTTGTGTCAGGGACATCATGCGTTTTCTGCAACTGTGCAAGAGCTTGGGCGTTCGTCATGCTGCGCTGAGTCAGACCGCCTGTTCTTGAAGACGGCGTGGCTCCCCTGGCCCGGGTGACCGGGACGGTACTGGTGCCATTGCTCTGCTCCCTTCTCGTATAAATACCCCGGTGTTTCTTGATATTTCGATTCCCTCGTCTCTTGCAATCTTGTTATGATACAATACAGCACAACAACACAACCACACCACACACTACAATGCCTGTGTCCCTTAACAACGAGAAGAACGAGTTCGAGCAGCTGCAGACCCTGCTGCAGGACGACATCAAGTCCATCGAGCAGTGGTGGGCCCAGCCCCGCTGGTCCAAGACCAAGCGCAACTACTCCGCCCGCGACATCGCCCTGAGACGCGGCACCTTCGAGCCAGTCACCTACCCATCTTCCCTGATGGCCGACAAGCTGTACAAGGTCCTCGAGGCGCACGCCGACAAGGGCACCGCCTCCCGCACCTTCGGCGCCATGGACCCAGTCCAGATCTCCCAGATGGCAAAGTACCTCGACACCATCTACATCTCCGGCTGGCAGTGCTCCTCCACGGCCTCCACCTCCAACGAGCCCGGCCCAGACCTCGCGGACTACCCCATGGACACCGTCCCCAACAAGGTCGAGCACCTCTTCAAGGCCCAGCAGTTCCACGACCGCAAGCAGTTCGAGGAGCGTGCCGCGGCGACCTCGGAGGCCGAGCTCGCCGCCATGGGCCAGGGCATCGACTACCTGACCCCCATCGTCGCTGACGCCGACGCCGGCCACGGCGGTCTCACCGCGGTGTACAAGCTCACCAAGATGTTCATCGAGCGCGGCGCCGCAGGCATCCACATGGAGGACCAGACGTCCACCAACAAGAAGTGCGGCCACATGGCGGGCCGCTGCGTGATCCCCGTCCAGGAGCACGTCAACCGCCTCGTCACCGTGCGCATGTGCGCCGACGTCATGAACTCCAACCTCATCATCGTCGCGCGCTCGGACTCCGAGGCCGCCACCCTCATCTCCTCCACCATCGACACCCGCGACCACTACTTCATCGTCGGCGCGACCAACCCGGACCTCGAGTTCTCCCTCGCCGAGACCCTCGAGGCCGCGATCCAGGGCGGCGCCTCGGGTGCCCAGCTCGCCCGCATCGAGAAGGAGTGGTCCGAGCAGGCGGGCCTTAAGCTCTTCCACGAGGCCTTCGCCGACGCCGTCAACGCCGACGCATCGATCGCCGACAAGGCCGGCGTCATCGCCAAGTTCAACGCGCAGGTCGGCCCGCTCACCGAGACCTCCAACCGCGACGCGCGCAAGCTGGCCAAGTCCCTGCTCGGCGGCAAGGACATCTTCTTCGACTGGGAGCTGCCCCGCGTCCGCGAGGGCCTGTACCGCTACCGCGGCGGCACGCAGTGCGCCGTGATGCGCGCGCGCGCCTTCGCGCCCTACGCCGACCTCGTCTGGATGGAGTCCAACTACCCTGACTACCAGCAGGCCGTGGAGTTCGCGGAGGGCGTGCGCGCGCAGTACCCGGGCAAGTGGCTGGCCTACAACCTGTCCCCCTCGTTCAACTGGCAGAAGGCGATGTCCGTGGACGAGCAGCACACGTTCATCGAGCGCCTGGGCGCGCTGGGCTACGTGTGGCAGTTCATCACGCTGGCCGGCCTGCACACTACCGCGCTGGCGATCAATGCCTTCTCGCGCGACTTCGCGCAGGACGGCATGAAGGCGTACGCGCAGACCATCCAGCAGCGCGAGATGGACGAGGGCGTCGACGTGCTGAAGCACCAGAAGTGGTCGGGCGCCGAGTACATCGACGGCATCCTGAAGCTCGCCCAGGGCGGTGTCAGCGCTACGGCCGCCATGGGAGAGGGTGTCACCGAGGACCAGTTCAGAGACAAGAGCAAGTTGTAGACGTGGTAGTCCTCAGATCCTGTCCCTAGCAATACTCGCAGTTACTCCGGTATATATATTCATCTATTAATAACAAATAAGTCGAAACGTGAAGGGCAAGCGTATTACCATGTATGATATCATCTCCTCGGACAACACTCTATATTTAGAACCGCGGCATGAGAAACGCAACGGCGGAAGTCGAGAATCGGATGATCATGCAATACGTCATAGACGCGTAACACTCGCTCGCTGTCCCGGACAGCAACGCCTACGGCCGAGAACTGAGAGCCGCCCAGAGCCGCCCGCGTGAACTTCCCATGAGGCCCCGCCAAATCTGTGTCGAAGCCGCACGCCCTCTCGCTGCGGGAGAGAGACGGGACGCAAGAAAAATAAAGGTCATGACCATGTCCTGCGGCACAGAAGTGCTCTGCGCTGTGGGCGCTCCGCGGAACGGCGTCCCGCGGATCCGGATCTGTGCGCTGGTCGCTGGGCCGCGCGCGGAACAGCCAAAATACGCCGCACACACTCGTCCGCGGCATGTGAATCATGGCGGCAGGTCGGGGGCGGCCAGGGGATGACTTTCGCATGGCCCCGTGGTGCCCAGTAGCGCCCAGAGCAGAGCCGCACAACAGCGCGCCGTCTCCCAGCACCACCAGCCTGCGCCCCTCCTCGTGTGGCTGCCACAGAGACACACGCACAGCAGAACCACCCTGGTTTTCAGCACCCGCGGGATGCCCAGTGCACAGACACGGGCGCACGCGCTGGATGTGACACCATCCCCGTGAGGGCGAAGAGACCCGCGCAGAACGCCATAAAGCAGAACTGTGCGGCACAGCCCCTCACTTCTGGGCCGTCGGCTCTTCTCGCTCGTGCCCGACGGTGCCCGAGCAGGCGTGTGCTTGCCTTTGCCTTTGCTTTTTCGCATAGCTGTTTGGGGACACGCCAGCCGCTTGTGCCCCCCTGCCCCCTGCGGCTGTGCTCTCGGAGAGCCTCTCCGCCCCCCGGCGTAGTGCGTGCCCCGCGTGAGTCGTTCCCTTGGGGAAGGGGGCGAGGACATGGGCGAGGGCGTGAGGGATGGCCTTATGCGCTGGGGCGTGGTCCTCTCGCGCTGACCTCTGCGGTATGTGGGGCGAGACGGGGGATGGAAGGGCAAGGAAGGAGAAGGTGCGGAGACGGGTATATTGTCCTGTTCTGGAAAGCTGGGACAATAGGGGCTGGTTACTTCGCACTACCGCAAAGCTTAATCATCCCACCCGCTTTGGGTTCTGCAGGGAATGGACTGACTGGGCGCCAGTCACGACGCCTCCCGTACAGAGGCATCCCATACCTGGATATTGTAGCGGCGTAACAGAATGATTACGTTTGGGGGGTCGCCCTGCTTGCTCGAGCACTCCCATATCCTGATCTGGTGACCGCCATTGTCGCAGTGGAGCTTTAGCGGCAGATAGGGTATGCGCGGTTATGCGCGGTTATGCGCGCACAATAGCGGCAAACTCCAGTTATCGCTATTGTCACAACCGCCGCGAATGCTGTCCCCCCAAGCACCTTGCACAATACAAACAAACCACACAAGCCGCGGGTCTATCCCCTTTCGGCTATATTGTCCCAGTACCCGTCGCTTCGTAGAGCGCGGCCCTCTCTCTCTCTCGCCCCCGGGTTTCAGAGCACCGCCACATACAGGCAATCCCGCACACACCACCAGCACCAGAGAAGAGGCCGCAGGACGCACCGCAGCGGGCGAAAAAGCATATTTGGATCGCATCGACCGATCGGTTCGTCCGCGGACCACCCGGGCCACCCGCGGGCGGGCACCGCGCCGCTGTCTCGGCGGTGTTGCAACTCCCCCCCTGGGCGCTGCGTGCGTCTCTGTGCAGCGACCGCACCGCACCGCGACTCCTCATCGTTGACAACTACTCATCGGGGACACCTTTCTTTTTCAGCTGGGCAGTGCGCCCGCGCCGTCGCTTTGCCTCGGCCGTTTCTCTCCGGGCAACGCGCGGGAGCGTAGATGGGCCACGGCCGCCGTGATCGAGGCGTGGCGCCTGCGCGGTTTCTCACGGCTCATGCCAGAGCGACTCACTTTTTTTCCACTTACACGATTTTACGTAATGTTGGGGCAACAAGAGCAAGGCGCGAGTGATAGGAGACCGCGCGCCCACAGAGGCGGGCGGAGCATGTCGGGGGTGCAAACGGCAGATACCTCTTTTGCCTGGCACTTGTCTCATCCTCCGGCAGGCTGCTGCGCCGTAGTGATGGCACATTTGTTGTGTGCGGTTGTGGTTTCACAGCCCCCGCTGTCCAGCAAAACATGCGCACCATCATGGATCATCCCTTGGGCGCAGGCAGGAGAGTGCGGAGCGGGTATACGTCCGTCTCTCCCGGCTGCAGCGACTCATTAGTAATGTGTTACCAAGCTGTGCCCTCGCCCCACCGTCACGCACGCACGGCCACAGCGAGACATCAGCGAAGCATTCGTCGCCTTTGTCACAGCATGCCTCGCCTGCCCAGCGCAGAATCGGACGGTCTTCCAGCAGCACAACTTGAAACAAAGACACAAAGAAACGGAACACGCACAGCACAATAGAAGTGCCATGTCCGTGGGCCTTCCCGTTGCCACCCCGGCTATTGTCGCCCCCATGGTTGCCACCCCGGCTATTGTCCCGCGCGCCGCTGTCACAATAGCCGTTGTGTGTCCCATCCCGCGGCGTGCCCGCTCCGCGGGGCCAGGACAGGGCCCCGAAGGACGCGCGGGGCGCAGGATGACTGGCGGACGGCCCCGTTCGGGAGCTATTGTTGCTATAGTGCGAGTTTTTTTTTTGCTCTCTTTTTGCTGAGGAAGCGCGCACGCACCTGATTGGATCATCCCTTGCGGGCCGCGCAGTGCGGAACCGTCAGATAAACCCGGCAGGCGGGCGCACCACTTCGTCATAATGTTTCCTCGTTGCCTCTGGGCGGCGTGCGTGATTTGTCGGGAGTGCTGCGTGCATCTCTGTGCCGAATGTGTCCCGCTTACTCTATATTAATAAGTCGGCTCGTCCCACGCCCGCTCTTCCCTCCCCCAGCCCGGTCTGCGGGTCCGTCTCTGCCCGTGGCCACAATGTGCATTATTCTTAGTCACCCATATATTTTCTCTCTCTCTCTCTGGTTCTCCGGGGGGAAGGAGCACTGCGCCTCTGTCTGGGGGTACGGCACCAAAAATGAGCCGGTATGTGCCACTTCGCTTCTGTCTCGCTTGTCCGCACCCGCGGGAAGGAGGGGGCGGGTGCGGCCCCCGCGGCCCCGTCTGACCCGCGGGCGTGAGTCTCGCGGTTGCCGTTCTGGGGCCGTGCAGACTATTGCTTTTTATCTGTCTGCCTTCCCCGCCTCAGACACGGCCGCAGCGCGCCCTCTCTTCCTTTTCTTTTTGGGCGGGACTGGCCGCTGAGGGGCGGTTGCTGCCAGCGCCGGTCTGCGAGTTTCTCCTTAAGCGCGAGGCCTGGGATCCGTCGAGAGATGGGCCGTCTGGACATATCCGCCCCTCTCCCGCGGCGTCTGCGTGGGTGGTGGGGCGCCCGGGTTTTCGGGGGAGACGCCCATGCCCGGTTATGTCTATGCCTGTGTTTGTGCGCATACCGCCATCCTATTCTTGTCCGTGCTGTTATTGTTCGCATCATTGTTCGCATTATCATCATTATGGGCGTGTGTGCGCTCTCGCTATTGCGATGTCTCCACGTCGGCCTCGCATTATTCATCATCTAATTATGCAAAAGCCGGCTTTTGTGCGACTTGGCTCTTCCCGCGCCCCGCCCCTGCCCGTCTAAGGGCGCCGCTTCCCTGCCGCTCCCTGGTGATTACCGGGGGGGGGCAGGACTTCCCGTAGATGCACAAGAGGCGGGCGTGTGTCTCTCGTCCGGTGAGTAAGCACAGGCGACAAGGGACGCTGGTGGGTTGGGGTTTTGCTATAAAAGTGGCACCTGTGCGCCACACGCATTGCTGTTTCACCTGTTTCCCACGCCACTTCGGCTTTGTTCCGATTCCGGTTCTTCTTGCTGTGTATTTGTATCTTGGTTATTTAAGCATAGACGTTTTGACACACACACACACACACACACACTGATATAGCACCCTACATATACGTATCTCCGCATACCCCCCACAATGAGCAATAACGAAGAGCGGTTCAAAGTGACCAAGAACTCCGGCCACGGAACCACACACCAGATCAGAGACCTCCTCAACTTCACAGACGCCAAGAAGTGGAAGCGCTTCTCCAGCAGGAGGCTCGCCCTCATCGACCAGTTCGGCCTCAGCGAGCGCAAGGCCAGCGAGCAGGACGACAACATCAAGCAGATCGCGTCCATGCTCCGCACTGAGTTCGAGTACCCAGTCACCTCCCAGGGCGAGTTCGAGAAGCTCGTCACCGCCGCGGTCCAGTCCGTCCGCAGGAACAGGAAGCGCTCAAAGAAGAAGACCATGAGCCGCATCAACAGCAACGGCACCCACGTTCTCATGGAGTCCGGCGCGACCACGCCCATCTCATCCGCGCTGATCTCCCCAAACTCCTCCGCATCCGCCTCGCCTTCACACATGCAGGTGCACATTGCGCCAAAGCCAGTGGATGTGCAACAACAACAGCACACCCCAGCGACGCTGTACCGCGGATCAAACATCGCCGATCTGCTTTCTGCCGGTCCTGGCGCAACCGCCACACAGCAACATGTCTCGCCCCGGTTCTCACCCATCCTCTCTCGCCAACAGATGACACACAACACTGCCGCCACAACCACAAACGCCCAGTACACGACCGCCAATATTAATATTCAACAACCCATCAAATACCTGCTGATGACCCTCATGCGCCTCCCAGTGCCACTGAAGCAGAAGCCAAGCCACGGCATCTCCAACTACCTCCGCGAGACCCTGCTGATCAACGCCCAGCGCTCAGCATCCCTCGCTGCCACCATCGACACATACGACGTCAACAGCAGCGACGCATTCACCACGCTCGAGACTCTGGGACAGACCTCCATCAGGGCCTCCGTCTCCCTCATCGTCGAGAGACACTTTGCCCTCGCGCTGCAGCCAGCCGTGCTCAGCGCCCTCAGGTTCAAGTCCACCTCCACCGAGTACATCGACTCCATCACTGAGAAGCTGTTCGACAGCCTCGTCGTCGACCTGCTTGCATCCGAGGGCTACGCTGTGAACCTCACGGGCGTCCTGCCACAGCAGAAGGTCAAGACCTTCAACCTCATCATCGGCTCCGTTGTCAAGGACAACGGCTTCGACTCCGTGCTCTCGCCTCTCAACGAGATCATCCAGACCCTGATGACCGCGGAGTTCGCCGCCGGCTCCGGATCTGTGTCCCCAATGCACCAGGCATCGCAGCCACAGCTGCAAGCCGCTCAGGCGCCTATCCGTGTCAAGACCGAGATGAACGCACTAAGCATGCTCAGCGACGTCTCTCTGCAGGTCAACGCACCAGCACCAGCGCCTGTGCCACAGGTGGTGCCAAGTTCCATCCTGACGTCTCCCACTGCGGCTCCATCTCAGGCCGGCAGCGAGAAGCTGCCTAGCGTCGCAATCTTCGACAACATCATCAAGAAGATCGGCGTGAAGAGCGAGTACAGCCCAGTGCCCAGCATCGGCCACAGCAGTGCCGCCGTCACGGGCATGCCGCTGCCTCTGCCTATGCAGCAGGCGCAGCAACCACTGCACATCCTGCCAAAGGGCAACATTTCGCTGAGACAGTCCTTCGAGAACCGCAGCCTGCCACAGCCCATCCACCAGTTCTAAGCGAACTCGTGAATGACCGTACATATACATACGTAGTTATAGAACTCAATATCCATATTTGCATTAACAAACGGATGCCAGCGCCTCCAACAAGTGTGTTGGTGTGGTAATGTACAGTTTAGCAAGGTATGGTGCGGGGTGGAGAAGCGGGAATGCAATACGCAGCTCGCGCTGGAGAATGCAGTGATGGGCAGAGGACAAGATATGTAGGAGAGTGTTAGAACGATCTCATATTAATATATATATGTTGTATTCATTTGTGTGTTGCATATCTGATGGGTAAATGGTTTCAATACGGACATATTTTGAACTTACAATCGAACAGGCCCGTTCGCGTCTAGCCGCGCAGAGAAAGATTTTACGGACAACAGTTATATTTGGATAGACCTTCCTTTGAGCATGTGGGGTATATCTGGAGGGGAGTGTACCATCCACACATGCCCTGAATATTACATATTGGCGTTAAAGTACAGTTATTTCCATTGGGGTGAACCGAATAATATATTCTGACCTAAGATGAGTAAATGGATAATAACACAGGACGGTGTGAATTGCCTCATGCGGAATCTAAACGTGCATTAACCAACGCTATTGGAGATATTATTACATGATATTAGGGCAGGTTCATTCTATTTATAATAGGGTGATGGTTCTACCCAGCGGGGTAAATGGATACTATTCCACTGAAATAGATCAAGTCAGACCGGAGAAACATCTCTCCAACTTTCAATCCCTTCTTCTCCACCTACCAGAAGTTCCACATTCTCCTACTCACAGGGCCATTTACACATGCATACTTGCTTTCTCTACGGGAACCCTTTATCAACGACAGAGTGCAGTACGCGATCTACCATGCCTTGTGCAATAACGCCACCGCACCCTCTGCAATTCGACACTTCGGAAACTATACATATACTACAGGCGTGATCTATGGGAATAAATAGACAAGTCAATGGGAGGGAGGGAGTGTGTGCACTCAGTACCTCCGTCTCTGGTTGTTGTTGTTGCCGCGGTTACCGTTGCGGTTGCCGTTGTTGCGGCGGTTGTTGTTTCTGTTCCCACCCTTGGAGATGCGTGCGCCGTTCCTGTTCCTGCTCTCGGCGCCGGCGTTGCCGTTGCGGTGCAGCTTGAGGGGCGCCTTGACGAGCCCCAGCTCGACGGCGAGGGGCGACGTGAGGTCGAGGCCGAACTTCTCGATACGCGCGACGGAGCGCTCGAGGTCGTCGATGTCGGCTTGCTCGAGGCCGAACTTCTTAGCGCGGTGGATCTTCTTTGCAAGGAGGTCGAGGGCCATCTTTGTTATTTCCTCCTTGGTGAGTTCCGGCTTTGGCTCGGGAACTGGGGCGGCGGCGGCGGCGGCGGCGGCAGGAGCAGCGTTCTCAGCGGGAGCGGCGGTCTCAACAGGAGCAGCAGCCTCAGAAATTGGAGCTGGCGCAGCAACCTCAGCAGGAGCAGCAGTCTCGGCTACTGGAGCTGGGGCAGTCTCGGCAACTGGAGCTGGGGCAGCCTCTGCAACTGGAGCAGCAGGCTGGGCGACAGGAGCTGGAGCAGGAATCTCAGCAGCTGGAGTTGGGTCCACGAGGGCGGAGATTGGGGCAGCTCTCGTTGGAGCAGCAGTAGCTGGAGCAGCAGCAGGAGTAGCAGCAGCAGCGGCATCGCTCTCCTGGAGCCTCTTGACTAGATCTCCCTTGAGCCCGTCCAAGGGCAGGCCCCTGGCCGACAGCAGCTCCTTGAGCTGCACTACAGTGGACTTTGCGTAATCGGTCATTGTGTTGTGGAAACCGTGGCGTGCCGAGCTGGGGAGAGTAACCCTAGCACCCTGCCTGTGCCAATTGCCCCAGGATTATATAACAGTGTGCCAGCACATCCAGCACATCCAGCGCAGCGGCCGCGGCGGACGGTTGTTGATGACGCGGCCCGCCCGTGCACCACAGCAGAATGTGCATCGTGCACAGTGATGTGTAGTCACTACTGCATAGTCCGTGGTCGTGTCCATGTCCATCCTCTACCGTCCACCGTCCCTGGTGTCACCCGTGGCCAGCACCCGTGGTCCAGCACCCATGGTCCAGCACCCGCAGAATGCGGCACAATGCCGTGCGCTGCGGTGTGCGACGCCCACCGCGCCATTTTCGACGCCCAGACGGCCCGCAGGCGATGCCCTGCACGCCACAATACGGAATAAGGGGTGCGTGGGGTGCTTGCGTAATGCGCAGTGGATTGTATTGCACAGGGTGTATTGCACGGATGCGCATTGCACGGAGTATGCCTTTTGTCGGCACGGGCTGGTGGTGCCTGGCGGTCACAGACACGGCCTCGAGGTGTATATATACGGGTGTGCGTTCTGCCTGTTTTTGAGCGTTATTCCATTGGCATTTGTTGGTGTTTGCTTGTTTGTTTTGCAATTGACTAGTCCCGTGCCTTGTACAACTGCACTTTTTGCACTATATTACAACACAGACTACACAACTACACAATGACGCTGCCTAAACCTGTCTCCGTGAAGATCAATGCCGCGCTGCTGGACGTGGACGGCACGATCATCATCTCGCAGCCTGCGATTGCCGCCATGTGGCGGGACTTCGGCAAGGACAAGCCGTACTTCGACGCAGAGCACGTGATCCAGATCTCCCACGGCTGGCGCACGTACGACGCCATCGCCAAGTTCGCGCCGGACTTCGCCGACGAGAAGTTCGTCGCGCAGCTCGAGGGCGCCATCCCCGAGAAGTACGGCAAGTTCTCCGTCCAGGTGCCGGGCTCCGTCGCCTTCTGCAACGCCATGAACGCACTCCCCAAGGAGAAGTGGGCCGTCGCAACATCGGGAACCTACGAGATGGCCTCCAAGTGGTTCGACTTTTTGGGAATCAAGAGACCTTCGAATTTCATCACTGCCTCCTCGGTCACCCACGGTAAGCCAGACCCCGAATGCTACACCACCGGCAGGAACGGCTTGGGCTTCCCCGTGAACACCCAGCACCCTGAGCTCTCCAAGGTGTTTGTGTTCGAGGACGCGCCAGCGGGTATTGCTGCGGGCAAGGCCGCGGGCTGCAAGATCGTCGGCATCGCCACCACATTCGACCTGCCTTTCCTTAAGGAGAAGGGCTGCGATATCATCGTCAAGAACTTCGAGTCCGTGAAGGTCGGGGCCTACGACCCAGAGAAGGACGAGGTAGAGCTCATCTTCACAGACTACTTGTACGCTAAGGACGATTTGCTGAAGTGGTAGGCGCCAGGTCCTAGCGCAATATACGACGACACACAGCGCAATATACTATATAACACAATTCAATATATTATACAACACAGCGATATATTATAACACAGCGATATATTACAGCACAGCAATATTATACAGCACAGCAATATACTATACAACACAGCAATATACTATACAGCACGACGCAGCGTCGGCGGGTAGTGCACCCGTGCACCGCGCTGTGCAGATCGATGCGCCCAGATGCAGCGAAGGAGTCCGAGAGGCAAAGGGTCGGCTGGCTCCAGCAACGGTGTGCTAGGGTGTTGGGACGTTCGTTATTCGATGGTTGCATCCATTACTAGGTTTGGAACTACGCAATTGCTATGCAATAAATACACCCCTTCGCTCTTTGATAGTTGCATCGCTTGCAATTGGACACTTGAATCACTCGCTATTGCATAATTGCAGCCATTGATACAGTCGGCGCTGCTACATCCACTCATTCATTGATTCTCTCCATTCATACCCTGAGTACCAACACTATTCCCCATGTCCAGAGTAGTAATTACCGGATACGACTGCATCTCGCCCCTCGGCAACACAGCAGCCCGGTCCTGGGCCAACCTGCTCGCATCCAAACAGTGTCTCACCGCAGTAGAGGACCTTCCGGACTACGAAACTCGCTACAAACCATATACCAAACACCTGCCACCCGTGCTGAAAGTAGGCAAGTGTCCCACTCCACCAGTCGTGGACGGGCTATTCTCCGCCCAGGACAAGCGGCGCATGTCCCCTATGATGATGTCAACGATATCTACTGCGCTGCATGCACTACGCAGGGCAGATCTGGTGGGGGATGCAGAGTCACCATTCACTCTCACGGGAGTCAACCCGGAGCGTGTAGCAACTTCCATCGGCACGGGACTGCCCGCTATGAACGATATATTCGATGTCTCAGTGGACATGGCCACTAGGAACAAGAGACCGTCCCCCATGCTGATACCCAAGATCCTAACAAATATGGTGGCGGGAGCTGTCTCCATAAAGTTCAATGCAAGGGGACCCTCGCAAACTACCTCCACGGCATGCGCCACGGGGAACAACGCCATTATCGAGGGATTCAACTGCGTCAAGAGCGGAATGGCTGATGTGGCCATTGTCGGTGCCACGGAGGAGTCGCTGCATCCGCTGACAATCGCAGGGTTCCACCGCCTCAAGAGTCTGTCGAGCGACTCAAAGTCAAGACCGTTTGACAACAACCGGAATGGATTCGTGATAAGTGAGGGAACCGGTGTGATAATTCTCGAGAGTTTAGAGCATGCTACGAGGAGACTCGGCGCTTCTACGGGACACGCAAGTATATTGGGAGAGCTTGTGGGCATCGGCATGTCCAGTGACGCATACCACATCACATCGCCCATGGAAAATGGTGACGGTGCCAAGAGATCGATGGAGATGGCTCTGCGCACCGCAGAGGTAGATGCTAGCGAGGTTGGCTACGTCAATGCTCATGCCACGTCGACTCCGATTGGCGACATGGCAGAACTCTCCGGTATCAATGACGTGTTTTCGACCAAGCGCAGTTCGCCGCTATATGTCTCGAGCAGCAAAGGTGCGATGGGCCACCTCCTAGGAGCGTCAGGGCTCGTCGAGTCGATATTCACTTTGCTCTCATTGAAAGAGGGGACCATCCCTCACACGCTCAACCTGCACGATGTAATAGATATGGATCCACATTCCCCTGTCCATCTTGTAAAAAACGAACCAGTGAGCGACAGCACTGTGAAGTACGCCATGACGAACAGTTTTGGGTTCGGCGGCGTCAACACTTCGCTCTTGTTCAAGAAATGGGAGGCGTAGACCCTCACGATCTTGTAAATTTTATAAAATGCATTGATAATGATATAAGTATAGAATAATTATTCCGTAGAGTGATGCTGAGGGAAGGGAAATGACGAATGAAGGGGGAATATATGAACGGTTTACTGGTGAAAAGGGGAATGATGCACTACATTGCTTGACTAACGGCCAAAGTACTTTAGCTCGAAAGGTCTAATCACATTGTAAGTGATGAATGCCCAGGAGGCACCCAGCTCAAACCCGATATCACCACCGTTGTCACCAATCAAACGCGAGATCTCACCGACCCAGTAGGACTGGCACATACCCAGAGCCACACCGAACGCGGCAACAATCAAGGCACAGGTACCAGCGATACCAATTGGCAGTTTGCTGTTGTCGTTCCAGTCCGCAACATTGTAATTCTTGAAGGAGTTCCTTCTGTAGATGAGGTGCTCAGACAGCGCAATCGAAATGTAGATTGCCAGGTAGTATCCGATGGAGTCCATGAAATACTCCATGAACGCGTCGAAGTAGTACACCGCGGCAATGGAGATACCCAGGGCAGCACCATTACCGGCCAACGTCCACAGCACTCTGGGGACCTTGGAGAAAGGTGTCCACAGCGCCTGGGCTGAAAGGGCAATAGTGTACATGTTTGGGACGTTGTTAGCGACGGTGGAGAGGGCGAGGATTACACAGCAGAACTCACCGAAGCCGTGGAGGGAGTTTGGGACCAGGATGGCGTAAGTGAGACCACCCATGGAGTTGGTCTCGTAGTACTGGCCCCACACGGGGTCGTTGACGGCACCCCTGGCACACGCAGCACCGAGGATCATGCAGAAGAAGAGGGGGAAGGACAGTCCCGCGACAAGGGAGAAGAAGATCTTGTACTTGTTGGTGTTCTTTGGCATGTACACGGTGTAGTCTGAGGCGTAGGTAGTCCACCCAGCGGCGAATCCGAAGACGGCGGTACCGAAGGAGAGGACGTTACCAGCGGTGGTGGGACCGTGGGTCCACTCGCCGCCGCTGAAGTTCCCGGACATCTTGAGTCTTGCGATGATGACGAGGAACACAGCGAAGTTGGGGATCCACGAATACTTTTCGTAGGTGTGGATGATCTTGAGGCCGAAGAAGGTGACCATCACGGTGGCGCCGATGATGATGATACAGCCGGCCCACAGCGGACACCTGTGGCCGGAGTTCTCGCCCAGCAGGTTGAACAGCTGGGATGAGGCGACGGTGTTGACGATACCCCAGCCGACACACGCGACGACGTTGATGAGGGCGAATATGCGCGCGGTCACGTTGCCGATGAGGAAGCGGGAGAGCACCATCTGTCTGAGGCCGAACTCGGGCCCAAACAGGGAGAAGAAGGCGACGGGGATGAGGCCGAGGATGTTGAAGAAGACGATGACGAGGACACAGGTGCCGAAGTTGAGGTCGTAGATCATGGGGCCGAGGCCGCCGATGGAGAAGGCGGCGAGGACCATGTTTGCCGAAAACCACATCGAGGCGGCGTTGAGCAGTGACGAGTCGTTCTGCTCCTCCTCGGTCACGGGCTCGATGCCCTTGGTCTCGGTGTTGAGCTTGGCGGCAAAGGTGTTGATCCACGAGAGTTTGGTCTCGACGATGGCATCGTCGTCAGAAGTGTGCGATGAGACATCGCCGAAAATCTCCTGCTGGCTCAGCTGGGCGCCGAGCTTCTTGTCGTATGTGGTGGAACTGCTGTTCTTGAGCGACTCGACGTCGCCCATCTCGTACAGTTTGCTGTCGTACGGCATGTTAATTTGAAGGGTGGTAGGATATTAATGTGGCGGATGGATACTGCGACAGGGCGGGACAGACACTCTTATACACTGGCAAGGGAGAAAACTACGAGCAAGAACAAGCATTAATTAACCTTTGTTATTTATTATTTATTATCTTTTTATCTCTTGCGCCAGGAACACCCCAGAAACAAACATGAACACCAGAACCAGACAACACCACCAAAACTTGGCGTTCCGGACCCAGTTATATACCCCGCGGCACCGGAAGAAGAACTGGGGCGCATCCCCCACTCGGCAGCGATGCGTGACACACAGAGCAGCGGGGAGTAGTGCCAGGCAACGTGTGTCACGGCAGATCCCTGGGAGTTTTGAGAGTGGTGCGGGCGTTTCTGTGGGATATCGGACAATTGACTCCCGCCGGGCGTGCTGCGGCATTGTCTGTGCGCACAGCGCCCATAGAGATAATATCGCAAGTTGCTCCCATCGCCGGCACACGGCTACAACCAAGCTAGCTAGTCCACATCGACACATACACCCACCGTTGACACTTCCGGAGCAGGCACAAATGTGCCACCTCGAGGAACGGCGGAGATCCGCCCATTGTAGCCCTAACTGCCCCCGGCCTGCTAATTAATTACGGGCTAATTAGCGCGCGCGCCGGGAGGAGTCAGCGCGGGAAAATGAAGAGGGGCGTGGGGGCGTGGGGGATACGGATGGCGTGGGATGTTAGGGCTGGGCGGCCGTTCTAGGGTTCAGGTGTCTAAGGGTCCCGATGGGATGCCAAGACTGGCGACTTTCAATGGGCTATGGTTGTACTCGTGCTATATACGTGTGTGCTTACTGCGTGACGTGGCGCATGCAATGGGTGTCCGTGCTGGTTATATATGTATGTAATGCGGTGGGGTGGGAGAGGGGTAGCTCGTCTACTGCTCTGATGGGGGGTCATTTAGTGCACTCGCCTCCGCGTCGCTGTGCCAGAAGCGGTAGAGCAGGTTGGCGTAGCGCTCCATCTCCTCGACGGAGATGATGAGCTCGAAGTCGCTGAGCACGAGGAACTGCAGCTCCAGGTGGTTCATCTCCTTGAGGGAGATGCCGCCGACGCGCGCGTACCGCGAGTTGCTGTAGAAGAAGTCGCTGAAGAACTTGGTGCTCACGGTGATGCCCGCGATGATGAGGCGGTGGATGTTATACGAGTCCATCACGAACGTCTGGTACGGCTGGTCCGTGCCGTCAGCGCCGTCAGCGCCCTCCGCACACTTCTCCCCCTCGCGCAGCAGTTCCTTGTCCTCTGTCTCTACGCTCTGCGCCTTCGCTTTTGCAACCCTCTCCGCGGCCTCCTGCAGCTTGCTGTTGCACTTCTTGGATATTCTATCAAAGTATATCAGCAGCGACAGAAACACGTCGTTTGTGGTCGGGCAGTACTTTTGTATTCTGTGGAAGTACTGCTCCAGGCCGATCTGCGGTACGTGCTTCCCCTTGAAGCTGAGTATCGAGCTGACGAGCTCGCGCTGCGACGTGTCTTCGTCGGACGCACCGCCGGCATGTTTCTCCGAAACGCTCTCTTCCAGCAGGTCCGCAGGCGAGCCCGAGTTCAGCCTGTCGTTCGAATTCACGATCTTCTCCAGCAGCGCCGTCAGCATCTGGATTAGCTTGTCCGTGGGTAGTGTTACAATGTTCATAGCGTCGAACTTGTACTCAAATTCCGGCTCGCCATTATTATCGGTGTCATTAGTTGTGTTCTTGATATTATTATTAGATGTGTTGTGGTTATTATTAGATGTGTCATTACTCCTTACCGACCCGTTGTCCTGCGGGACAGATGCCGCTGGCGAACTATCCACTGCGTCTCCCGACGCCACTCTCGTCGTCACAATCGTATCATCTGCGCCCGCATCCGCCAGCGCGCTCTCCTGCGGACTGCTGTCTGAGGGAACGCCCATCTCCTTGGTAATGGCATGGACGCTGGCACTACTCCCGCCACCGCCGCCACCGCCGGCACTCGCTGTGCCCTCGCTCCCGCTGTACGCAAACTGCGTAGGTGTGTTTCTCATGCTCGATGCCGATACCACACTGCTCATTCCTGTGTAAACGCTAATATCGCTGTGTGTATTTAAAGTCACTCTACTTACCACGCCGCCTCCTATCTGCTGCCGTCCCTTCCCCTTACCAAGTGCCGCTCGACCCTTATACCATTCCGTGTGTACGAGTGGCGCTCCGTCGCCGCAGGGGCTGCGGTGTGCGGTGTGTGGGTGCGTCGCGTGGTGCCGTCACCCGGCCTGGCTTGTGTCACGTGATGGTGTGTTTATTGCTATACTATGTACGTTCTCTTGCTATGTGCTGTCTCACCCTGTGTATTTACAGATCGTTATGTCGTGGCGGGGGCGTTACTTGGAGGGTGTCCCCACGCGCTCGCCGTCCTTTGTCGTGACCTCGCCCGTGAGCGGCTGTATCGACTCGTACTTCTTGCGCAGCGCCTGCTGCAGCTCGTGGTCGGACTTGTTGAAGTTGCGCTTCTTCTCCTTGGCAGCGGCGTCCAGGGAGCTCGAGGGCGCGTTCTTCGCGGCGCTTGCGGCCTCTGCCTCTGCCTCTGCCTCGCGCTCCGCCCGCTTCTCCGCTACCCTCTTGGCGTCCTTGATGGGGCCCTGGTGCAGCGTGTTGCGCTCCATGTCCTGCACGTAGTGCACTCCTATCACCGTGGTGACGCAGAACACGCACGATAGTGCGAATGTGATCTTGCTGGCCCTACTCATGCTGGGTCTGCGGACTGTATGTGTATGAAATTAGGGGATGTGCGGGTTGCAGTGGTGTGTTCTGTCCCGTGTGGCAATATTGTGTTTCACAAATACAAATATGTACAATGCAGATGTATCGACCAGCGGGACGTGGAATTGTAGTTGTGTAGGCAGTAGTGTCTTCCCCCTTCGCTGTGCCAGACTTTCCACTTGCTCGTGGTTAACTGCCTCTGTTAACGAGCAAATTTGTCTCCCGCCTGTGCACCGCTGTGGGAAGCCCGCTCCCTGGGCCCACCCTGCGCGATTCCACTGGGCCTGCCCGCTAAGTGCATACATATCCCACCGGCAAAGGGCAGCGGTGCATACGTAAGTGACTGTAACTATATAAGAGGGGTGTGCCATTAACACAAATCTAGGTGTCTACACTGTCCCTGCACACCCCCACCACACAATGGCTATCAAGATCACCCCTGTCAACTCCTCCAAGTCCCCAGCCCCAGCGGCGCCATACTCGCACGCCATGAAGGCCGGCGACTTCATCTACCTGTCCGGCCAGATCGCGCTGACCCCAGAGAACAAGCCCGTCGGCGGCCCAATTGGCCAGAGGGCCAAGCAGATCATGGAGAACATCAAGAGCGTGCTTGCTGACTGCAACTCCTCCCTCGAGCGCGTCGTCAAGGTCAACATCTTCCTCACCGACATCAACGACTTCGCCGAGTTCAACAAGGTCTACGGCGAGTACTTCAACACCCACAAGCCCGCCAGATCCTGTGTCGCCGTCGCCGCCCTGCCACTCGGCGAGACCGTCGAGGTCGAGGTCATTGCCGTCGAGAACGAGTAAGCGACCCGGGAAATCGAATGTAATAGCTCTATATAACCTACGTACACGCAACAGTCGCTGCCCCATTATCCACTAATCAATACAGATGACACACAGACATGCCAGTCCCGAAACGGAAGACACAGGTGTGGGAGATACGGTGGATATTTGTGACGATTTCATGGTGTACGGGTGTATGTGTGGGTGTTGTCTTGAATACGAATTTTCTATTTTTCAGAAATTTCCGCGAAAATTGCGAGAACGGAAAGTGCGCGTGGCCGCCCCACGGCCATTGTCAGTCGTCTGCTCGAGAGCCACCCGTTGTCCAGCTGGGCGGGCCGAACAGCTTGTAGTGCACAGCGTACAGGGCACAGGACACTGCTGGGGCCGTCCCTCACGGGCTCCTGGGCAAATTTTCCAGCTGGGCGGACAGTGAAAGCGTGGGATGGCTGGAGGTATATAGCGGTGGGACCTCCGGTTGGGAGGCGTTGTTGTGTTATCAGGGAGTTCAGGAAACCAGACAACTAATTAACGATGGCTCAGCGTGTTACCTACAGAAGAAACAATCCATGTATGTTACTTTGAACGCGAAATAAAGGGAATGAAGACGTGGAATTAGATTGGGGTTATGAGAGATGCGGAGGAGCGAGCAGACGCAACTATGGAAGTGCTGAACGCAATATAGCGTTTATGAAGAAATGTTGACTGTTGGGATGATTGTGAAGTGGTGAAGCAGACACCAGTTGTCTTCCAAATCGAATATTTGCACCAGGAATGAATTGCCTGTGCATGCGCATATGATTGGCAACACAATATTCGTCCAGACGCTCAGTTCCCGCACTCCACACTCTACCATCCTCTAATGAAACGTTAAACTCCCTTTTTGATACAATGATTTATGACAAGTTTTACTAACAACTCTACTGTGTATGCATAACTGCCGCAAAAGGCGCTATGCTTTCCACACCAATTTCATTACAGACAACACCCGTTCTAACCAGATCAAGGTCGTCAAGACCCCAGGTGGTATTCTACGTGCCCAGCACGTCAAGAAGCAGGCTTCCAGACCAAAGTGTGGTGACTGTGGTATCGCTCTACCAGGTGTCTCCACTCTGAGACCAAGACAGTACGCTACCGTCTCCAAGACCCACAAGACTGTTTCCAGAGTCTACGGTGGTTCCAGATGTGCCAACTGTGTCAAGGAGAGAATCGTCAGAGCTTTCCTAATTGAGGAGCAGAAGATCGTCAAGAAGGTCGTCAAGGAGCAGACCGAGGCTGCCCAGAAGGCTGAGAAGAAGGGCAAGAAGAACTAAGCCTAGTCATTACAAACCGGGATATTAAGTATTAATAGTTTTTTTCTCACTCTGTCTCTCTGTTTCAAATTCACATATAATTATACATGACAAACTCAAGATCATTTTCAAAGAATAAACATATGTAGGAGGAGGTGTCCTAGCCTCCCCATGTTCCTTTGAACCTCAATTACCCAATCCTTTCAGCACACATATATATCATATATATATAAATTTACCTGTAACATGTTATAGTCAAATGATATTTATTAGTATCAACGTTTTGGGGAAGGTGTATGCAAAGACTATTTGTATGGTACGTTTTGGTTACTTGTAAGTATTCCTCCATGTGGCTCTTAGGATGTTACATGGTGCAAGCTGAGAGAATGGATGCAACCTTAGAGCACTCTGCATTATACTCACGTCCTCCCAGTCACTGAGTATTTTACACATTTATCTTTCCCTCGGGTTCTACTTTCTGTGTTGAGCTCATGGTCACACATTTCTCGCTACACATCGTACTGAGTTTTCTGAGGCAGAGTAACCGACGACAGCTTCCACTGTTGTGGGTGTACGGGCTATTACCCTTTTTGGATACCCTGACACCTCTCCATCGCGTCACAAAAAAATAATTATTTAATTTTCAAGCTCTGTTTTTTAAACCAATTTCGCCCGCGCCCGAGAAAAAGCTGTCGCCAACGCAGTTCGCGCAGGCCGACAATGAAAATGAGGGTGGAATATCGCCATGAATGATGATAAAAGCACCCTTCCCAATAGAAGTTGAAAGGGAAGGGGTTGACTTTTCGGTTATCTGAAAATTTCATACGCCATGAAATCAGACGTATAATCGTGTCGAAGTGGAATGAAAGTGATATCTCTATTTCTGACCAACGTAGTTCTGTTATAGTCGAAACTGGGTGTTATTTGTCGAGCCCGAGCAGCACGTTTTTCTGCACATATCTAGGGGCCCCAGGGGGTCGTCCAGAGGGTGGCAAGGGATAAAATAAATAATTTAAGGCCTAACTCATGTCACAAGTTATACTGTAGAAATTTCATAAACAGTCTGTACAGCTGCACGCCTGCCTACTATTGACATACACACAAGCTCTATGATGTTTTCTGACCTCTCCCAGCTTCCTACCATGTCAGCTTCCTAAATTTTATACGACTCCTACACCCACACATACACTGTCTCCATCCCACGGTTCCATTGGCCCGCGTATACTCCCGCAGTTGTCATGTCTCGCCTCCTGCTACATTTACTAAGCACTTATTTTTCTGTACACAATTCTTATATGTATTTTTCTGTGCTCTGTCACCCTTCAGCAGTTCTTTTGTCTCGGCGCATGCCGCATTTTTTCATGTGATAATCCTTTGCACACAGAAGTTCGCAGAGCGCGTTGGACGACTTACCGGAACCAGAGACCGACACTGCCTTGTTTCGGTTCGGTTCCGGCCTTAGGAAAAGGTGCACCCTTCTCTTATATTTGGTGACATGAGAATAAAATCGAGGGGCTCTATTGTATTGTTATAGTGGGATGAATTTGTTTTTTTGAAAGGAACGCCCTGCGCCATATCTCTGCGTCACTCTTTGCTAGGTGGTACGGTGACTCCTAATGTAGTTCTTCGTATATGTATTAGTAATTTCTTGGTATCTGCCGACATTGTCCGTTTTGTTGAATTTGGGACAGAAGTGGCTGTCAGCTGGGGGTGTATATATAGCGCCTTCAAATGACAGATATATTCAAGTTCGGTCGCGCATTACAATTGTGATACCTTTCATTTCACGTGTTTTCCTTCTTAGGTACGTTACTACATTTTTTGGACCATATTTTTTGTGTTTTTCCGTTGTGTTTCTCTTCCCGTCCAATTTGAGGGAAATTAATTTTCGACGTCAGACAGCGATCGGCATAGCTCTACTACGAGGTTCGCACTGCACATATTTCCCGGTGTTACAAGCCTCGATTTTCCTGTTCCCACTACTGCCGTTAAGCGATACTACATATAATTTCTGTCGCCCCACTGTGATCTTAATTTATATTTAAAGAACACAGATTTTTTTAATTACAAGAAAGGTTTCGGCTTATTTTTACTAACAGAATTTTTATCATCCGTCTGATCAATTGATGTTGGAAGACTCTATTGACAAGAACTACACTGTCACAGATGTAGAAAGAGGTGATGAGTTGGTAAATCTTCCTTCGAGTGTGTCGCCTGTTAGTTCTCTGGACAAGAAAGGTGAGTATGGTATTGAGAACGACTATCCTCGTGATAGCACTGATGTCTGTTCTGGTGAACTTTCCTTCTATGAGAAGTGGTTTCAGGAGCATAATGTCGACTCCAGTGGTATTGAGCCGCTGACCGATGAGCAAAAAACACAGCCATCTCTTCTCAACCCTACCATTGTGTGGTTTTCTGCTAATTTTGTTCTTTCTGCGTATGCCATTGGCGCACTAGGTCCGATGGTGTATGGCCTGAACTTTGGCGAGTCAGCACTAACGATTATATTTTTCAATATCCTGGGTGTCATCCCCGTCGGCTACTTTTCTGTCTTTGGTGCCAAGACCGGTATGCGGCAGATGATCCTGTCCCGTTACTGGATGGGAAACATCACGGGCCGGTTCTTTTCGTTCATCAACGTCATCGCGTGTGTTGGCTGGTGTGTGCTGAACACGATTTGCTCTGCCCAGCTGCTCAACATGGTCAATTACGGGTCCGAGCATAGACTGCCGCTGTGGGCCGGGTGCCTCGTCATCATTTGCGGCACTGTGATTGTTTCGTTCTTCGGCTACACTGCGATCCACAATTTTGAAAAATGGTCCTGGATCCCCAACCTCGCCATCTTCCTCGTCATCCTGGCGAGATTGAAACTCTCGGGCAAATGGAGCAACGGTCCCTGGACCCACGGGCGCACCACAGCGGGTGACGTCCTGTCGTTCGGGTGTGCTGTGTTTGGTTACTCCGGCGCCTGGGCGACGTACTCCTCTGACTACACTGTGTTCATGCCGCGGTCCTCCAACAGCTACAAGATTTCCATTGCGCTTGCTGTGGGAATCTTTGTCTCTCTGTGTTTTGTCATGATGCTGGGCGCCGCTGTCGGCATGGGCGGTGTCAACGACGCCGCGTGGGGCAAGCTGTACAAGGACAACTCGATCGGCGGGCTGACGTATGCGGTATTAGTCCCCAACTCCGTGCACGGCTTTGGCCAGTTCTGCTGTGTTGTGCTGAGTCTGTCGACGATCGCGAACAACCTGCCCAACATGTACACTGTCTCGCTATCTGTACAGGCGCTGTGGTCACCCCTGGCCCGCATTCCCCGTCCGTGCTGGACACTTGCCGGGAATGCGGCGGCGCTGGCCATCTCGATCCTTGCGTGCTACTTCTTTGAGTCGTTCCTGGAGAACTTCATGAACACAATTGCGTACTACGGCGCCATCTACATCGCGCTGGGCCTCTGCGAGCACCTGGTGTTCCGCCGCAGCTTCAGCAACTACAACCCGGCTGACTGGAACGACCGGAGCAAGCTGCCCATCGGCATCGCTGGCACGGCTGGCTTCATCGTGGCCTGCTTCGGCGTGGCGCTGGGCATGGACCAGTCGTACTGGGTGGGCGAGATAGGGAGACACATTGGCAAGTACGGCGGTGACATCGGCTTTGAAATGGGCGCAGCCTGGGGCGCGGTCGTGTTCATCGCCATCCGCCCCTTCGAAATCAAGTATTTCGGCAGATAACAAGATGCCTGTTTGCCCTTCTCCCTTCCATCTCCCTCAAACCTTATACATAATCAATCACCCACCCCTTTTTCTTTACTCAGCAAGCGTACGTAATCTATATATGTCTGAATAGAGCTGGCAGATAGAGATAAGGCAGGGTGCACTAGCGGAAGCAAGCGGTGGGGGAGGGGCAGTACCCTAGCGCCCTAGTACCCTCTTACCCTGCTGCTTCCCAGTAAATACCGCCGGGCGTTAACAATAGCCTGTTGCATAACTGCCAGCACCCGCACACCACGCCTTTACTCCCCCCCGCCGTGACTCCGCCCGACTCACGCCTGCGATAAGCGGCGGCGGCATTCGCGCGGCATTCGCGCGGGTTTGTGCGCGGGTTTGTCTGTGTCGAGGGCCCTGGCCTGATAAGCCCGTTGCAGCGCGACACCCCGCGGCGCAGACGGGGCCGCAGGGCGGGGCTGGCAACTGTGGCGGCAGCGATTGCGCGACACAGTTGCGCCCAGAACGGCCGAGTCCCGTCTGTTATCGGTTACTTGCACAGAACACGGCGGGCAGTGTTGTTGCTGAAGGAGTGTAGCGTTTGTGCGGTGGCTGAAGGAGTATAACATTTGCACGTCTCTTTTGCTGCTGTCTGGTTGCGTCCTCCCCTGATAAGGCGGAGGGGTTGTGCCGGAGAGAAGGGCGTCCCTGCTCCGGAGTCTGGCGTGGACCGCGGGCGTATCAGTTCGTCCATATGTTATTTATTTTAATTTAGTGGTAATTTATTTCTGCAAGATGTCTACTTCTCCTGCCCATATTTTTCAGCCATGGCTGTCAGTCGCCCTCGCAGAGGTGAAAAGTTTTCTCATCGCGTATTGTTCAGAGTGCTACTCCTTCTGTCCGTGGTACTTCTGCGAGCTGTTGTTCATGACGCACCGTTGTGTCAGTGGTATAGCTGTAGGGGTGGGTGCAAAGTGGTTTTATGGAATTGCACAGGTTTAGGGATGGTATATATTGATGGCAATTTGCAGGTATCCCTTGCTCTTGGTCCTTGTGGTTGTAATTGTAATTGTAGTTGTTTAAGCTCTTTCCCCCCTCAGTAACACAACTACACTACGCAACATGGGCTTCTCATTCAAAGGTCTTGTTGACAAACAAACACACGAAGTGTCCACGCTCTCCGATGTGTCAGACATGGAGAAGCAGGACGTCCGCACCAAAGTGCTGGACAAGGGCGAGCAGGATATGTACGAGTACAGCCAGAGCCAGAGCCACTCGCCCACGCCCGGCGGCTCCGAGAAGTACGAGCCGCGCACTTTCCTCGACGAGGCGGAGGACGATCTGTACGCCGTCGAGTCCGCCGTCGAGGCTAAGCTGTCCTGGTTCAACCGCCTCGCCATTGCGATGAAGGCGGAGACCAAGGGTATCGAGCCCGTCACGGAGGAAGAACGCAACCCGGACGAGTCCGTGGTCAACGCCGCGTCCATGTGGTTTTCGGCAAACATGGTCATCGCGGCGTACTCCCTCGGCGGCCTCGGCCCCATGATCTACAATCTGAACTTCGGCACCTCGGTGCTCGTCATCGTCTTCTTCAATATCCTCGGTCTGCTTCCAGTGGCCTACTTCTCCGTGTTCGGCTGCGAGCTGGGCCTGCGCCAAATGGTGCTGTCGCGCTACCTTCTGGGCAACGTGACAGCGCGCATCTTCGCGCTCATCAACGTCATCGCGTGTGTCGGCTGGGGTATCGTGAACACCGTCTCCTCGGCACAGCTGCTCAACATGGTGAACAACGAGTCCGGGCACGCGTGTCCGCTATGGGCGGGCTGCCTCGTGATCGTTGGCGGTACCGTTTGCGTCACATTCTTCGGGTACACTGTGATCCACCAGTACGAGAAGTGGTCCTGGGTGCCCAACTTCGCCGTGTTTCTAGTGATCATCGCGCGGCTGGCGAAGTCGCACAAGTTCATCGGCGGCGAGTGGACCTCGGGCCCCACCACGGCGGGCAACGTGCTCTCGTTTGGTTGCACGGTGTACGGCTTCGCCACGGGCTGGACCACGTACGCTGCGGACTACACGGTGTACATGCCCAAGAACACCAACAAGTACAAGATCTTCTTTTCGCTGGTCGCGGGACTTTCATTCCCCCTGTTCTTCACGATGATCCTGGGCGCGGCCTCCGCGATGGGCGCCGTGAGCGACCCCGTGTGGGGCCAGTACTACAAGGAGAACTCGATCGGCGGCCTCACATACGCCATCCTAGTGCCCAACTCGCTCCATGGCTTCGGCCAGTTCTGCTGTGTCATCCTCGCGCTGTCCACGATCGCGAACAACGTGCCCAACATGTACACCATCGCGCTGTCGGTGCAGGCGATGTGGGAGCCCTTCACTAAAGTGCCCCGTGTCGTGTGGACCCTAGCGGGCAACGCCGCCACGGTCGGCATCGCGATCCCCGCGTGCTACTACTTCGACTCGTTCATGCAGAACTTCATGGACACGATCGGGTACTACCTCGCGATCTACACGGGCATCGCACTCTCGGAGCACTTCATCTACCGCAGGAACTCGTTCGCGAGCTACAACATCGACGAGTGGAACGACAACAGCAAGCTGCCGATCGGCATCGCGGGGACGTGCGCGCTGATCGTCGGCGCTTTCGGTGTCGCCCTGGGGATGTGCCAGACGTACTGGGTCGGCGAGATCTCGAGGCTCATCGGCAAGTACGGCGGCGACATCGGCTTCGAGCTGGGCATGTCGTGGGCCATCATCACGTACAACGTGATACGGCCTTTTGAGATCAAGTATTTCGGGCGCTAGACAGCGGGTATGTAATCAATAGTGAAAGTAATCAATATCAAGAGTAATCAATATATTATAGTAATATATCAATACCAATGTACCAATATCGATGCCAATGCCAATACCAATACCAATGCACTAATGTACCCATGTCAGTACATCGGTGTATATGTATGCAATTTACACTATTATACCGATCCACTATGTAGCAGTACCAATATACTAATAGTAATATACCTATAGTAATACACCAATAGTAAGATACTTATAGTAATAACCAATAGTGATACATCAATATACTAAAACCAATACCAATACCAACATCAATGCCAATACTAATACGAAAATGCCAGTATACTAGTATCTCTGTATACCAATATCAATACCAATATCAATACTTAATACCAATACCTGATACCAATACACCAGTATCCCAACATACCAACATACCAACACCAACATACCAACATACCAACATACCAACACACCAACACACCAATCCCAATACGCCAACACCAACATACCAACATACCAATGCACCAGTATACCAATACCAATACCAATACACCAGTATACCAATACACCAGTATACCAATGCCAATGCCAATACCAATACCAATACCAACACCAACACCAACACCAACACCAGGGGCGACCGTACGTGAGGGTAACCACCACACCACCCCCAAATAGCCGCCCAGCCCTCAACACGCACGAGGGAATGACGCGGGAACTCGCCCGCACACTCCCGCCGCCTCGTGCACGGTGACACGCCCCCTGCCCCGGCGCCCCTGCGGTCCCGTCTGTGCGCCTGACTCTGCCGCGCGGCCCGCTAATTAACGATCGCGCCGCTTAATTAGCGGCCGCTGGGGGCCCTGCCCTCCTGCGGCACCTTCTGTGCACTCCGCGGACCTCCGCCGCCGCTGTGAGTCAACGCGGGCGTGCCGGGGCGTCGTTTGTGCTAGTGCGGACAGGGGCGGTGCCACGTTCTGCCACGTTCTGGCCATAGTGTGCGTGTGTGCCCGTGTTGTTGGACGTCCGTGCTCTCTGCCTCTGCTCCCGTGCTTGACTCATACGGGACTCTGGCGGTGCGTATCTGTATCTGCATCTGGAGGTGCCGTGTTGTGTTGTGCTCTCGCCCATGTGCCGTGTTGTGCCCTGCCTTATGTCATGCCGCGGTGCCCCTTTCTGATGTATATAACAGGGCGGTGCGACGGCCATCTATTGTCCCTGTGTAGATGTGTCTCTTGTCAATTGTAAGTAAGTAACCACATACACACACACACACATATACCCTTACTATGGACCTCGTAAACCACCTCAACGACAGACTACTCTTCGCCATCCCCAAGAAGGGCCGCCTCTACCAGAAGGCCGTCGAGATCCTCAACGGCTCGGACATCAAGTTCCGCCGCTCGCAGCGCCTCGACATCGCGCTCTCCACGAACCTGCCCGTCGCGCTCATTTTCCTCCCCGCGGCCGACATCCCCACTTTCGTCGGCGAGGGTAAGTGTGACCTCGGCATCACGGGTGTCGACCAGGTCCGCGAGGCCGGCATCGACGTCGAGCTGCCCATCGACCTCCAGTTCGGCGCCTGCAAGCTGCAGGTCCAGGTCCCCGAGAACGGTCCTTACACTACCCCAGAACAGCTCGTCGGCAAGACCATCGTCTCCACCTTCACCAACCTCACCTCCCAGTACTTCGCCAAGCTCGAGGGCGTCCCCGTCGAGCAGATGTCCACGAAGGTGAAGTACGTCGGCGGCTCCGTCGAGGCCTCCTGCGCCCTCGGCGTCGGAGACGCCATCGTCGACCTCGTCGAGAGCGGCGAGACCATGCGCGCCGCGGGGCTCACCGACATCGCCACGGTCCTCGACACCTCCGCACACCTCATCCAGTCCCGCAGCCCCAAGGGCGACCCGGAGCTCATCGAGACCATCAAGTCCCGTATCGAGGGTGTCATGACCGCCCAGCGCTACGTATACTGCACCTACAACGCCGCCAAGGTCGACCTCCCAACGCTCCTCGCGATCACGCCGGGCAGGAAGGCCCCCACGCTCACGAACGTCGGCGACGACGGCGAGTGGGTCGCGGTTGCCGCGATGATCGAGAAGGGCAAGAAGGGGCTCATCATGGACGAGCTCAAGCGCGCAGGCGCTACGGATATCATCGTGTTCGATATCTCCAACTGCCGTGTCTGAGCGGCGTGCTATGTACTGCATTATATAGTGTAACGAACAATGTATTGTAAGGCGCGGGCGTATACTTTCCCATGGGCAAGTGGGACAGGCACAGGTGTATGATTGTTTGGGGGTTGTCGTGCAGCGTAGAGCAGGGGAACGGCGGCAACAATTAGCTTACAGGGCGAAAGTGTGTAATTAAGTATAGCTTTCAAGAATACAGTCTGATTTTCAAGAATACAGTCTGGTTCTCAAGAATACAGTCCAGTTTCCAATGACACCGTCTGGTTCTCAATAATACAGTCTGGATTCCAATGGCATGGCTTGGTTTCCAATGCCATTTCTCGGTTTTCAATGACGCAGCCTATTTCCGAAATTGGTCCCACTTAGTTAGTTTGTTAAGGTGCATAGACACGTTGCATCTCACTTAAGGCATTGCGGGGTGTCGAGACAAGGTGGGGTCTGGACGGTATGAGTTGTATTGTAAGGTGTAGGTGCATATATCTGCTGTTGTTTATAGACAACAGCGTGTCTAGGCGAATACTTCAGCGGCTCCGCTTATGATGTAAGCGATACAACTGCGCAATTAAAGTATGACGTAGATGAATAGAACTCCGTCGAGAAGAATTAGATGTATAGAACTCTGTCGAGAAGAGGTGGATGTACGGAACTCCGTCGGGAAGAATTAGACGCACGGAACTCCGTTGAGAAGACGTGGATGCATACACCCCGCCAAGAGATCGGTTCCGTCGCAATGCGCTTATATATTTCGGTCTGGAAGTCCTAACACAGCAATTTACCAATGCTGAGACTAGGCCACATAGTTGGCAAATGTATTACCCGCCTACCGCAGCGTTGATCCCACGGATTGAGCCTGGAGCGGACTATTCTCAGTACCCTTTGATTAACAATGACGAAGACCATTCTCGCCAAGACGAAATCCCATGCCTGCACCATAAACCATTGAAGTTGCATATGAACCCTAAGTACTACAACTACAGCGTTGTAGGGGTGAGGGACCAGGTCCAGGCCAAGTGCTTTGTACAGCTCTCATTCGCACTAAAATGTAGCGTTTAAGGGACAATTTCCCCATGGTGCATTCCCACTACAGTGCAGCCCGGCCCCCCTCTTATTGACGTGATAATATATGATATTGTGTTTCTATATAGTTATAAAAGCAGAGAGCGTTAATCAGTAAAAGCGTTTAGGCAATTTACATAGCAGCGTTCATCTCCTCAGATAGCTTACCCTGGGCAATCAGAGCATCTGGACCGTCCATGACTGGAAGCATGATCTCGATCATTCTGATCTTGGATGGGATGTTGAAGGCCTTGTCGGCGATCAGCTTCTTGAACTCACCAGTGGTGGCGACGGTGCAGGTCTCGTAGTCCTTGGCACCGAAGACTGGTAGGATCTTTAGGTTGTCCCAGTTCTGGATCTCGTTGTACTGAGCCTTTGGACCGTGGATCAGTCTCTCGATGGTGTAACCGTCGTTGTTTAGAACGAACAGGTATGGCTTTAGGCCCCATCTGATGATGGTGGAGATCTCCTGGACGGTCAGCTGTAGAGAACCGTCACCGATGAATAGGATGACTCTCTTGGCTGGGTCAATCTCCTCAGCGGCGAAAGCAGCACCGGCAACGGCACCACCGGCGTAACCAATGGAACCCCATAGAACCTGGGAGATACCGATGGTGTTAGCTGGGAACTGGGTGGAGTTGATACCGAAGGAAGAGGTACCAGTCTCGGTGATGATGACATCGCCCTCCTGGAAGAAGTTGGCGACCTCGTTCCATAGCCACTCCTGCTTTAGAGGGGTGTTGTCTGGAACAGCGGCGTTGGCGGCACGCTTTGGTGGGGCTGGGACGACCTTGTAACCCTTGGCGGCCTCACCGATGACCTTTAGAAGTCTCTGTAGGACGAACTTCATCTGGACACCTGGGAAGGTGGCGTTCTTGATCTTCATGTGGTCGGAGTGGAACTCAACAATGTTCTTGGTCTGGTAACCGTAGGTGAAAGAAGCAGTGTTGTAGTCGGATAGCAGAGCACCGACAGATAGGATCAGGTCAGCGGACTCGACGGCCTTCTTGACGTCTGGTCTGGATAGAGAACCGACGTAGATACCACCGAATCTTGGGTGGGTCTCGTCAATGACGGCCTTACCTAGAGGGGTGGCGAAAGCTGGGAAGTTGGTGACGTCAACAAGCTTCTTGGTCTCAGCCTTGACCTGGTGTCTGGAAGAGCAAGCATCGGCGATGATGATTGGGTTCTTGGCGGCCTTGACCATCTTGAGGATCTCCTCGATGACCTCGTCCTCGGACTCCTTGTTGTTTGGCTTTAGGGAAAGGTCAATTGGGGTCTGTAGGAGAGAGGCTGGGACGGTCTTCTCGAAGTAGTCAGATGGGAAACCAAGGTAGGTTGGTCTCTGCTGGACGAAGGTCTCTCTGATGCAACGGTCGATCTCGGCTGGAGCGGAGGCCAGGTCGGTGATCATGGAGGTGGTGCAGGAGATGTTAGCGGACATTCTGTGGAAGACATCGAAGTCACCGTCAGCTAGGGTGTGGTGCAGTAGCAGACCCTTAGCCTGTAGAAGGGTGGATGGGCAACCGACAATGTGCATGACACCGACGTGCTCGGAGTAAGAACCGGCAATACCGTTCAGGGCGGAAAGCTCACCGACACCGAAGGTGGTGATCATAGCAGCCATACCCTTGACTCTAGCGTAACCGTCGGCGGCGTAGGCAGCGTTCAGCTCGTTAGTGTCACCGGACCATCTCATGCCCTCGACCTCGTATAGCTTGTCCAGAAGGACAAGGTTGAAGTCACCTGGAAGACCGAAAACGGTGGTGACGTTAACCTGCTTTAATCTCTCGAAAAGATATCTACCTAGTTCAATTTGAGCCATTGTGAAACGATTGATAGGATGGGGAGGTGGAAGGAAGAACAAGAAAAAAACAAATTACAAAATACAAAGACACAAGAACAAGATCAATTGGAAAGGAGCATCCCATGCCGTCCTTTTATATTCCATTCTCCATTGAATCAGCAAAGTGGAAACCAGCAAAAAGGAAAGACCACGCAGGTGCAGGTGCAGAGCAGAGCCCAACACGACACCCTACAGCGCAACACGGTATACGACCACGCACCACTCAACAACGTGCGCCCGAAGAACGCAGACCCGCTCACCGCGAACTACAGCACCCGCGCCCTACACTACGCTGCACTCCAGGCGCATCACGGCTTGCCGAGGAAGCCGGGGAAGCACAACCGGTGCCCGTCCCAGTACCCTTCCACACACAGGCAAAAGCACGCACAGACACACTTACGTATGCACTATCATTGCCGCCCGGGTCCCTCCGCCAGTTGTTACAGAGCGGCACGCACAGCACAGCGACAGGCGCCCGAACAAGTAAGCCGCCGGCCCTCACAAGCGCAAGAGGCAAGAAAAAAATAGACGCAGCTGGACCCGGCCGCCATTTTGCATAGAGTATGCGTTTATGCACCGGGATCCCATACCCCAACGCCCCAGGGCGTGGCCTGACAACAGCACAGCACAGCACAGCGCCCGCTTGCAGGGACGGCAAAAAGCAAGAAAAACACGCAGCCAGGCGCAAAAGAGACGTGCCCGCGCGTCTGGCTGTGGTGTCTGGGTGGTGCATCCCTCTCCGCTCCCCTTCTCTCGTTTTCCCGCTATGCGCATACGCATAAACGCATAAACGCATAAACACATTTGCATGCCCGGCGGGCTGCCAGCGGAAAATTTTTTGAGGGGCGCACGCGATAACGAATGAGCCGGTGTCATGTGATGGAGAGGGGCTTCCGTGCACAGTGACATCGCATCGAGTTCTGGTCACGGAAAGTATGTCCCCTGCAACTCGATCTTGCCTGCACCATGTGATGAGACACACATCCCGTGCAGCACACGCGCGACGTCTCCATTTTTCTGCACTCTCCCCCGCCAGGCACCGGAGAGCGCAACGCACACGCTGCGGGGAGCGGCCTGCGTTCTCCGCGGGGTTGCCCTCGGGAATAGCCGGGCCGTGTCCGAGGGGGGGAGAGTATTGCTGGCGGGCATGGGAGGTGCAGAGTATTCACGGAATACAGAGGTGTTTGTGTAGTTTATATGCATCGTGTAAAACGCATTTGCGCCATATACACGCTATATATACATACGCCCCGACCAGAGACTTGCACTAGCGTCTCCCCCGAGACTTGCCCCTTGCATCTTCTCGAGACGCAGCACTGTAGCGCCCACCACGGCACGGTATACTCCGCGACGGGCCCCACACACATGCCGGCACCCCTCGTTTTTCTTGCATGCCGGGGGGAGTGTTGTACCGCCCCTGCGCACTGCGCGCTGAAGCATATTGTGCGTCCCCGCGCTGGGGCATGTGGCCAGGCTGCGCAGTGCATCTGCGGCCGGTTGCCTGGCGCTTCCCTCTGTACGCCTATTTACCCCCTATTTATTGTTGAGTTATTGTCGCTGTCGGTGTCACCCTGCCATTGCCCTATTGCCCTGGTGCCCTTCTCTCCTGTGCTCCCTGGTTGTTTCATGGCGGACAGGAAGGGGTGACAATTGCGATCTTCGCCCCGCGCCATCCAGCGATGTGCTGTCGCTGTATGTACTTCAGTATTATCACTCTACACACTATATAACTAATTGCAGTAACACACTGCAGTAACGCACCACGGCCACCTGAATACCGGAAATACACAAGGACCAGAGGAGCCAATCACCTGCCGTACTACACACATTGCACAGTACAGCAGCTGCCCCCGCACTAATTCCAACACAAGAGCCTATTGTCCGCAGGATAAGGAGAGAGCCGCCTATTGTACGCCACCTCTCCCACAGCCCGCAATTCAATACTTCCACTCCGGGAACACCCACAATAGCCACCGCGCTTCCATCCCGCCCCCTGCACGCCACCCCGCGGAGTATTATCGCAGCGCCCGCACGCACGGAACGGAACGGAACGGAAAAGCGAGCAACCCCCCAGAGAGAAAAATAAGGGGAACCTTTAGAGAGGGAACGCAGTACAGCGAATTGCATTGTGTCCTGCTCGCTATATTATTAATTTATTATTCAGCTATCCCTGTTCGTGAGTGATACCGGGACCTCCGCACCTGGGAGATATATTCAACGCCGAGACCAGCGTTCGAGAGCCATTTGTCTGACAAGGCATAGCGATTTTGCATTAATAGCAAGGAGGAAATAGCCCATATTGAAAGAGCAAGTTCCCACGTTTACACAAGCGCAGTACGTCATATCGCAGCACCACACCCACATGTACATCAAAGCAGACTGCAAAAAGAGGGATCTGGGCGCAAAGCAGCCCGGCGTCGTGCGCAGCGGCAAGGTTGACGGAGAGCTTGACCCCGACACAGACGAGATCGGACCCAATGACACAGACGCAAGCACGCCCCGCAGCAGGCGCGCCGATCTGCACGAGAAGCTGAAGCAGCTGCCCCAAGTCATCACGCCCAAGTCGCTCCGGGACGAGCTGGATCGCGTGCAGCAGAGCAAGGCCGCGCGCAGGTACCATGTGCTCAACGGCGACACGAACCTGTCGTCGCTCAAGTTCCTGCACAAGCCCCAGCGCGTGGCGCACCTCAACGAGGACCGGTTCCCCGAGGACGAGCTGCAGCGCAACACGGACCTCAACAAGAAGCTGACCACGAGCAACGGGTTTCCCGAGCTGCAGCCCTCGTCAGTGATGGAGGAGCGCAACATCGAGTCCATCAACTACGTGTTCAACAACACCTCCAACGAGAGCGTCATCCCGTTCCCCACGCCCGTGTACAAGAAGTCCGGCGAGCTCGTGCGCAGCTCGCTCAAGAAGCGGTCCAAGTCCCTGCCGTCCACGCCGATGGTCAAGAGCCACAGCGAGGACAGCGAGAGCGGGCCCGGCAAGGACAACCCCTTGCTCCTCTCGCGAAGCAAGAGTGTCCACTTCGACCACAAGACCCCCGTGAAGTACTTCAGCACCGACGAGAGCCCCAGCCTCGTCAACACCGCCGACGAGCAGAACAACAGTCTGAGCTTCATGCACAAGCCCGTCAACCTGATGGACTACGGGCTTGCCGCCGAGGACGACAACGGGCTGCTCTCGGGACTCCGCAACATGCGGATGAACGACAAGTTCACCAGCCTCGACAGCCTGCCCAAGAGCGAGCCCAAGAAACTCCGCAAGAGCAAGCGCTTCCAGGACGCCATCGCCAAGGAGAAGGAGAAGGAGAAAGAGAAGGAGAATACAGAGCCGAATGTGAATAGTAACAACGGAGATGGTAAGCCCGTGTCCACGACGAGCAACATCATCAGCAAGCCGGCGCCCAAGATCGCTGCGGCGAGCAAGGCGTTCAACGACTCGCTGGTGGACGTCTCGGAGTCCGATGCGCAGGCACAAAACGTGAGTTCCACCGGGGCGACACCCACACGGGTGCAAAAAGTCGTTGGCCTGTACAACAAGAACTTCCCCATTCTGAGCAACAAGAACCCGAAGTCGCTCAAGCTGAACATCTTCATCAACCTGTCGCAGGGCAAGAAGTGCTTCCTGCAGGAGCTGACGCTGCACATCCAGGCGCGGCAGAACCTGGCGAACGGGGTGAACCAGCAGGACCCGAACTCGTCCGTGTCGCGGTACATCCTGGGCAAAGTGCTGGTGAAGAACGTGTACTACGACAAGCGGGTGATTGTGCGGTACACGTGGGACGCGTGGAAGACGGCGAGCGAGGTGGAGGGCATCTGGCTGAGCAACAGCGACTCGATCCTCCCGGGGACGAACATGGACATCTTCCACTTCCTGATCGACGACAACAACAGCTGCCGGGACGAGGCGGCGGTGGGCCACCTGGAGTTCTGCATACAGTACACGACGCGCGACGACTGCCGGCGCGAGGAGTACTGGGACAACAACGACGGGGGCAACTACAAGGTGGACGTGGTGCTAAGGGGATTCACCAACCCATTTGAGTTCTAGCGCGGCGTAGTAGCAACAATGAATCAAACAAGCGTACGAATCGCCGAGTTGCGAGATTCAGGCAGATATACGGAGCCAGATCAATGCACATAGGGAGTCGGCACAGCGCGACAGCGCCACCACGCATCCCCGACGCTCCGGGAACCCCTAGAGTAATCCCCCAGGGGAAACTCTACAGGGAAACGACGCCCGATGCGCCATATACCACAATAGCGACATATAAATAACGACATAACGATACACGCGAGAAAACAGGGGCAGCACAGCATAGCACAGAGGCAGAGCCGCCGGGCGGAAAAGCGCGCGCCGCGTGGCGTGGTCCCAGACGGGGCCGCAGGACCGCAGGGATACAGACCACAGACCGAAGGGTCCGAGGGCGGCACAATACAATGCCAGGACACCGGGCCCTGGCAACTGTTATCCCGCAGCCGCCTTGTAAGAGCCCGGCGTGGCTGCGGTGACAGCGGTGAGTACATACATGTATATAAGCGGGTGTGCACAGGTGCGAGGAGCGCAGCGACGAGCACAATAGTGTTGCGCTCACACACACACCCTCACTCTCTATCCTCTCCCCACTCCCCCTCTCAACCATGCAACTGGCCCACCCCCACGTCCCCCACACACTACTCCTCATCGACACGCTGCGCGACCTCCAGGTCTTCTGCTGCCTGCTGCTGGTGTTCACGTCGCTGTACCTCGCGCTCCACCGCCGCGTCCTCAGCCGCATGAAGCACGCCGTCCCGGACCTGGTGCCCGAGTAGCCGCCCAGCGGGCGGGAGCGTCTGTGCCCTGTGGCCCCGCCCGTGGCCGCCTTCCCCGAGACTCGGCGGCTGCTCCGCGCTTTCGGACAGGCGGCCCAAACCCCCAGACGGGCCCGCACGGCAGCCCCGCGGTAGCTCCGCGCCCGCCCCGCGCCCTGCACTGCACTGCACTGCACTGCACTGCCGGAGCCGCGCGGCCTTTTCGCGCGCGCACCCACGGGCCGCACAGACGCGCCCGCAGCACCCGCCGCCCCGCCCGCTTAGCATATCAGGGGGCAGTGCCTCGCCCCTCGCTGCCGCCTCCCGCCCGTTGCCGCCGTCCATCTGGCCGCCTGCCCGCGATATTGCCGGCTGTCCCATTCGCTCCTGTCCCTCCCTATATAAGCCGCTCGACTGTGTTGCTCGTATACTATATCGTATTGCACTCTCATTATATACCTCATCACATCATAGTATAGTCAGTTATTTCTTCGCGATACAATTAATTGTCTGTATCCCTTTATTGTGTGATTCAATTAGTTGATTGCATCTTTTGCTTAGAAATTTGCTATTATAGCTTAGATATACACTCCTCCCCATGTCCACACCCAAACCCTCCGGCATAGAGCTGTACACCCCCCAGTTCTACGCCGCGTGTACCCTCGGCGGTATCGTCGCGTGCGGTCCCACGCACTCCTCAGTGACGCCCCTCGACCTCATCAAGTGCAGGCTGCAGGTAGACCCCACCTTATACAAGGGCAATCTCGACGGTATCAAGAGTATATACACCAAAGAGGGTCTCAGCAAGATCTTCACTGGTGTCGGTGCCACCGCTGTCGGCTACTCGCTCCAGGGTGCCGGCAAGTACGGAGGCTACGAGTTCTTCAAGCACACGTATGCGCGTGCCCTGTGTGGCGGCGAGAACACCGCGTCCTTCCGCTCCTACAGCACCGGTATATACCTCATGGCCTCCGCGACCGCGGAGTTCCTCGCGGACATCATGCTGTGTCCCTTCGAGGCCATCAAGGTGAAGCAGCAGACCACGCTGCCCTCGTTCTCCACGGGTCTCGTTGACGGCCTCAAGAAGACCATTGCCGCGGACGGCGTCGGTTCGCTGTACAAGGGCATCGTGCCCCTCTGGTGCAGACAGATCCCGTACACCATGGTCAAGTTCACCTCCTTCGAGCGCATCGTCGAGAAGATATACTCCTGCCTCCCCACGCCCAAGCAGCAGATGTCCACCCTCCAGCAGATCGGCGTCTCCTTCACGGGCGGGTACCTCGCCGGCATCCTGTGCGCCATCGTGTCCCACCCGGCAGACGTCATGGTCTCCAAGATCAACGGCGAGAACAAGAACGGGCAGAGCATGGCGCAGGCCTCCAGGCGCATCTACAAGCAGATCGGCTTCAGGGGGCTCTGGAACGGACTCACAGTCAGGATATTCATGATCGGCACTCTGACCAGTTTCCAGTGGCTCATCTACGACTCCTTCAAGGTCTACGTCGGTCTCCCAACCACTGGCTGAGCGCGGGAGATTACGTAGTTATGTTTATGTAGCGTGTAATTAATATACCAACATTTGTATGCATGTGTGCGGTGTTTCCCTTGTATCTACGCATTATTAAATACACGAAGGAGAGAGCGCAAGCAGAGCAATGCCGTGGGATACCGTATCACTAGAGGATCGTATATTATTGTATAGTAAGGGCGGATGTGCATTACTATAGTGCGACGCCTGTGCATTTTCACAACGCAAAATAGCAGGTATACCAACTCCCACAATGATTACTGTGCAGAGCTACCACAACGCGCGCGCCCCACTTCCCTGCATTGTGCCTGCCTGCGTATAGTAGTCACCACCGCCTCTATGCGCCAAGACAACTCCCGCCAGCCGCACTGCAGCCGCCACACCACGTGACAAACTGTGGCGTCTGTCCGAGGCGCGCCCTTTGCGCGCAGTGCCCTGCGGCGCTGCCCTGCACTCCGCGAGTCCGCCCCCGGCCTCCGCCGGCCTGCCTCGGCCTGCCTCGGCCTCCGCCGTTGCCGCGCGGCGCCGGGGTCCGCGGCCCCTTGCTGCGGTGCACGGGTGCACTGCGACTTTTGCGCCCACCGGCGCTCCGCTGGGATTAGTCACGCACGCAGCGCACGCAGCGCGCACAGCGCGCACGCACATTTGCGCTCTGCGCTTACGGCGCCCATATATATGTGCATCGCAATTTGTCACAGCGCTATTTGTCCAATTGTCCAATTGTATATTTGTCTATTTGAATATTTGTACATTTGTCCACTTGTCCACTTGTCCACTTGTCCTTTTTGTTCACTTGTCCTCCCTCAAACCACCAACAATGCTGCAGAAGACCAACTGGGTTATTCAGAAGTTCGGCGGCACGTCCGTCGGCAAGTTCCCCACGCAGATCGTCGACGAGATCATCAGGTTCTACTCCCAGACGCTGCACAACGACGTCGCCGTCGTGTGCTCCGCCCGCTCCTCCTACACCAAGGCCGAGGGAACCACCTCCCGGCTGCTCAAGTGCTGCGACCTCGCCGCCCAGGAGGCCGAGTTCCAGGACGTCATCGATGTCATCGCCCAGGACCACATCGACAACGCAGAGCGTTTCGTCCAGGACCCAGTCCTCCAGACAAAGCTCATCGGCGACACCCAGAAGGAGCTCCAGCTCATCGCCAAGTACCTCGAGGCCTCTCGTGTGCTAGGTGAGGTGTCTACGCGTACCGTCGACCTCGTGATGTCCGTCGGTGAGAAGCTCTCCTGTCTCTTCATGGCCGCGCTCTGCAACGACCGCGGCATCAAGGCGAAGTACATCGACCTCTCCCACATCATCCCCTCGGACTACAACGCCGCGGTGCTCGACAACAGCTTCTACACCTTCCTCGTGCAGGCCCTCCGTGAGAAGCTGCAGCCCATCGTCAGCAACAACGCCGCACACCCAGACGACAAGATCGTCCCGGTCATCACCGGTTTCTTCGGCCTCGTGCCCATGGGCCTGCTGAACGGTGTCGGCAGAGGCTACACCGACCTGTGCGCCGCTTTGATCGCTGTTGCCATCAGCGCAGACGAGCTACAGGTCTGGAAGGAGGTCGACGGTATCTTCACCGCGGACCCCCGCAAGGTCCCCACCGCGAGACTGCTGCCTTCGGTCACCCCCGAGGAGGCCTCCGAGCTGACCTACTACGGCTCTGAGGTCATCCACCCATTCACCATGGAGCAAGTGATCCGCGCGCAGATCCCCATCAGGATCAAGAACGTCCAGAACCCTCAGGGCGACGGCACCATCATCTACCCGGACAACATCGCCAAGCGCGGCGAGTGCACCCCTCCACACCCTCCCGAGGCCCTCTCGTCCTCTTTCTTCGAGAAGAAGCGCAGGGGCGCCACCGCCATCACCACCAAGAACGACATCGTCGTCCTCAACATCCACTCCAACAAGAAGACGCTCTCCCACGGCTTCCTCGCCCAGATCTTCACCATCCTCGACAAGTTCAAGCTCGTCGTCGACCTCATCTCCACCTCCGAGGTCCACGTCTCCATGGCCCTGCCCATCCCGGACTCCGACTCGCTCAAGTCCCTCCGTGGCGCCGTCGAGAAGCTGCGCGCCCTCGGCACCGTCGACGTCATCAAGAAGATGGCCATCGTCTCCCTTGTCGGAAAGCAGATGAAGCAGTTCATCGGTATCGCGGGAACCATGTTCACCACCCTCGCCGAGCAGGACATCAACATCGAGATGATCTCCCAGGGTGCCAACGAGATCAACATCTCCTGTGTCATCGACGAGGCCGACTCCATCAAGGCCCTGCAGTCCATCCACGCTAAGCTCCTCGACGCAAACATGCAGCGCGAACTCGAGCACTCAAAGAGCACAGCCTCCTTCGAGCACGCCGTCGACGAGAGACTCGAGCAGATCAAGAGACTAGACTTATAGAAAGGGAACCAGCAAGAGCAGCGCAGCAGCGCAGCAGCGCAACACAGCTCCCCCGCCAAACGAACCACAACAAGCAAAGAGACACCGGCACACGGACACCCTGCCCCCGAACGCACAGCCCAGTCACCCACACACACTCAGAGTGCACACGGCAGCGTATATATCATGTATAGTACCCTCCAGCCTCATCCTCTAATGAATAATTACAATGAACGTATTTATATAGCGTATACGCTGTGGTGCAAGGGTGTCACCATCAACGCCGAACCGAATTTCCAGCGAACTTCGACGATTCTGAACGTCTGAAGCACTGTTGTTCTGCACAGGAAGACAGTTTGTAAAGGGATGTGTTGCTTTATACATTGTTTCCACGTTTAGCAAGCAATTCAAACCGAAACAATAAGGTACTGAGCCCATAGTATAAGTTTGTACGCCCCGTTTTCCGCTCAGAACTCCCAACGACTCCCGCAATGCTACTCCGCAATAACCACGCAGCCTTGAGCAGCGCCAGACTGTTCAGCACAACCGCCAGAGTGCGCGCAGGTGGATTCAACTTCCCTCCCAAGGGTACCACCAACGCCAACCTGTTTGACGCGCTCAACGACCGGTCCAAGGGCGAAGAAGGGGCCGCGGCCTCCGAGGGTGCCTCTGCAGCACAGACCATCAAGACCCTGGAGCCCAGGCTCGTCAAGGATTTCCAGCAGACAACCATATACGATCCATTCGACTTCTCTATGGCCAGAATCAACCTCGACTACAAGAACAAGTCCAACTTCAGACAGTTCGGCAAGAACATCAATCCTCTGGACCTCTACACTTCCCCAGAGATCCTGTCCCAATACATGTCCTCCACAGGGAAGATTCTGCACAGCGACGTCACTGGTCTCTCCGCCAAGAACCAGAGAAGACTCTCCAAGGCTATAAGAAGAGCACAGGCTATCGGCTTACTTTCAAAGACGCATAACTAGGCAGGCAGGCAGTGCGCCTGTTGTTGCAGGGGTAAAAAGCACACCCTATCATGCATATATATAATGACTGGCTTGCTGGCACAGGAGGGCGTGTACATAGTCGCATGTGGCTTCACTTGCGTAGTTGTGACTCCTTTTTTTTGTAAATAAATGTTCCTCTCACTTAATAAATTATTCTTCTTTGTAATGCGCAAATCGTCGTTTCATCGTAAACTATTCTGCTTTGTAACGTCGAATCGTCGTCTCATTATAAACTTTTCTTTTCTATCTTGTATATATGGTGTACATAAGCAAATTATACTAAAAGGTCCAGCTTTTTCTTCTTAATATGTGTTAAAAACAGTAGCGACAACACGCTTACTCGTCATCCTCATCGTCATCGCTGGCCTTGACGTCCCACAGCATCTTGATGTCCCATCTGCTACCCTTGGCGCCCCAGCTGACGTATTTGACGAACTCTAGAATATTCTCGTCCCTCAGCACAAGGTTCAAGGTGTTCCAGGAGGCAGGCTTGTTAATCAGAACAGACTCACCGCCGTCATCGTGCACAACGGCCTGGTCATCGCCGTTGTCCTCCTCGTTCAGCATGTATACCTGGTATCCACCAACATTGCCCTTCTCCCAGTCGTCAAACACACTCAGAGATAGAGTACCCTCCAGAACACACTCCATGAGGTCCTTGACGTTCTTGTTGAGTTGCAGCTTGTCGGCTAGGGTAAAGTCGGAACCTGGTCTGAATCTTCTGACAATAACAGACTGTGTCATTGGCACGAGACATGTAACCGCGGCGATGAATTTCTTGAAAGTGAAAGACTGAAGGAACTGAGACACCTCGTACAGCTCCTTGTCGAGCTGGTTCTTCTCGCTGTCGCTCTCCTCGGAAAACTCAGCCTCGTCAAGGTACAGGAATCTCCACTTGTGAGGAGGCTTGGCGGTCTCCCATGGCTTCTTGGTTTCCTTGACAGTCATAGGACATTCCTCATTGAGCTCTCTGTGCTTGATGAGCTTGTTCAGGCTGTCGGCAGTGGCATCGTTCAAAAAGTCGACGATAGAGACGGCAGAGTCCTCTAGGAATCTGGTCTGTAGAGCCTTGAGACCCTCAGCAGTCAGGTGCTCCGGGTGGATGAACTTGGCCAACACACTGGTCTCCTCAGCAGTTAGAGCAGTGAGCTCCTGAGCAAGTTTGGCAAGAGACTGCTCCTCATCCTCAGACTTGACAGCAAGCTTACGCTCGTCCTTAGGGTACTCGTACTCCTGTAGCAAGTTGAACTCTAGCTGGGCCAGGGTAGAGTTGTTGTTGTTGACCCACGCCTCCTCCTCGCCTGGGATGTATCCCTCTTCACCCTCCTGTGGGATGTGGTACCAGCCCTGGATAGAGAGTCTGTGTTTGTCGACCTTGACCTCCTCAACGTCATGGAAGGAGTAACCTGGCTTGACCTTGAAGAATGCGATCTGGTTGAACTGTGGGACAAGCTTAGCGCAGTGGTCGGCGTATGGGATGTTGTTAGCGACACTAGGGAAGAGTCTGAGACCGCCACCGTAGTGGTCCTTCCACTTGTGATCAGGGTCTGGAAGGTACAGGATGAAACTGACACGTCTGGAGCCGATGACATCATCGTGGGTAAGCAGGTGGCAGCCCTTGGTGTATGTGTTGGCACTCATGTCCATCTTCTTTCCGGAGAGGTACTTGGAGCCGGTAACCTTGGCGATAACCTTTCTGTAAGGCTCGGAGTAGAGAATCTCACGGAGCTTGTACATGTTGGGGAGACGAGAGAGGTCAGCCCAGTTAAGACCAGAGAGGTTGGCGAGGTCACCACTCTGATTGACCTTGTAAATGTCTGTCTCCTTCAGGGTGAAGTGGATCTCTGTCTCGATCTCTTTGCGGACGGCACGTAGGAGTGAGTCGTCGACAAGGTCGGTGATGGAACCCCATTGGTATGGCTGCGCGTCAGCAATGGTGTCGCGCAGGTTGTCCTGCCACTCAGTGTTCCAGATCTTCTGGTTGAACAGCGCCTTCATCTTGTCCTCCTCCATGGCCAGCTGCTTCGCGGCCGGGGCGGCGGCGCCGCCGGTGATATCCTGGGTTTCCTCAATCTTTCTCTTCTGCTGGGACATTTTTGACGTAAAGTTGTGTGATGGGGGGGTATTCTCGTAGATTAGCAACAACAGAGGAACAAATCAAACAAAGTAATTGGCCAACAACAGTGATATATACAGGTCCACTCGACGTTCTGGTGATCAAAGGTCATCGCAAAAGTGAAAAATTTTGCGCCGGAACGACTCGGCCGATATATCGCCGAGTTTTGGGAGCACAGACGGGTCCGCAGCGCTGCTGAGTAATGAGGTGAACTGTTGCTATTATGTATATATACACGTGAAGTATAGATGGGTGATGGTGCGGCTGAGACAGTGTGGCGCTAGCGTCTCACACTCCCGTTGGGGAAGGCGTGTGCTTCTGGGAGTCGAGTGGCTCGACGACCAGTTTGTCAAAGGTGTACATCTGCGATATGATCGCCTGTCTCTTGAGAACGCCAAGTTCCTCCTTGGCGTCAGCAAAGGCGCGGGCAACCTCCTCAGGCTTCTGTAGTGCCACGTTGGCACGGAAGGACTCCCGCGAGCGGCGCAGGAAGTACTCGCGAAAGTTGTAGTTGTTGAACTGCTTAGAGTTCTTGATAAACTGCTTGTAGAGCGCAAGGACCTGTAGTCTGGTGGGAGCGACGGCCATGGTGTGTATGTGAGTGTGTGTGGATGAGTAGATATTGGGATATCTTGAAACCTTGTCACTTCTCTTCCCTCTGCCCTGATGGCCCAGCGTCCCATATATATTGGCAGCCGGCCATTGGATTTGGCGGTGACTAAGCGGCGCACCCCTTTTTGGTGTGTGGTGTATGGGTGTTTTGAGAGATGGACTGGGAATCTCAAGGTATGAGTGACAGAGACGGTTGGTGGGAGTTGTGGGTATATGTGGTGACCCTAACAGTACTCTGACCCAACGTGCAGTTTCTTGTAATAATAACGACACTTATTAAAGGGATATTCGGAAATGGTTCCAATATCACGTTTTACGTTTTGTTTACGCGGAGGTACTTATACGGAACATTATCAAGTTTATATAAATATAAAATATGTACGTCTTGGCTAATTTTTGTGATTTGTGGAATGAGATTACAGGTTCAGTGGAATAATGACTAACTAATATATGTTTTATAGTGAGTAGCCTACCTATTACAAAAACAACAACGAAAATACAACAAAAAATTATAATATTAATCATAACATCTCAGCCATTTGTTTCCTGACGTTTGAAGGTGTTAATGATGCAAAGAAGCGTTGTCATGATTTTGAAAACTCGAGAAATACCGTCCAACGCTTATTGTGTGCTACCCAAAAACAGTTATAATCCCTAATATTTTATTTTTGATATCATGGTGGGGGAAGTTAAATGCCAGTATCTTAACAGTATGCCTTAGAAATTGTCTTATATGATCTACTCGTAGTTATTACTGATGTAGAACGTGACAGATACCACCTCATATGCGAGTAAATGTAGCGTTCTCCAAATAGATAAATTGTCAGGTAATAGACATACTCTTACATTAATTACTTGACCTTCTGTTCTGAACAAGCTGTACTTAGGGTTATGTTCCTTATTGGACGGAAGTCGCATTTCAAATAAGGTGAGAGAGTTACCAAGATAAAATATTACTGAGTTCCTGATTAGATAGGTTTATAGACCTCAGGATTTGTTTTTGATATTACCAAGAATTACTGGAATCTCTGTCTATTAGAAAAAAAAGAAACTGGCCAAATACATCTTCAATATGATCTTAATGTAACCCTCACTTAGTCCTGTTACTGCTTTCCGCAATCAACTAATATCTAAGGGGTGTTATAAGAAATGTGTTTGGCCTATTGCATTGAATACAAAGGTAGACAGTAAATAATTCTCGAGTTGTAAACAAGCCAAACATTTCTCGACACACTTAAAATAGGTGACTTCACAGACAGCATTGCTGAAAGTCATTCGTTAAACTAAATCCGATTGGCCTTTATGCGCATCGCATATCGTATGTCCGATTATATTGTAAATCAATTCTGATACCGTCAAGCAGACTTTCAAAAATGCAATAGAAAATATCCTAAACCATCCTCACTCACCCATTCAACATACACACTGCCTTTGATTACCGTCACCCAGATATGCACCACCATATCAAGATATTCTATTCTATTATCGGCCTCCGATAAAACCGGCGATGCGCTATTAATCGGTGCAGACCACTCCAGCCACAAACGTCCAACAAACACACCATCACCTAAACACTCCCACCCACATCAAACCCACACAGCACAGCACACCCACCCAGCGTGCTTCCACAGCCGCCCAGGACCCTGGCACAACTGCCAGGCAACACCCACACACCACACACTCCGCCCGCGTCAACAACGCACAGCCTCTGGACGACACTCCTGGGCGCCTCTGGACAGTACAAGAAGGCACTGATCAGGGTTTACACAAGGAGGTGGACAGTTTTCGCAGGTATGCGACCACACAATGGTGAAGGATACTGAGTACTACGACATTCTGGGGATTGCGCCCGAGGCGACTGCCCCGGAGATCAAGAAGGCGTACAGGCGCAAGGCAATGCAGACGCACCCTGACAAGCACCCTGACGATCCCGAGGCCTCGGCGAAGTTCCAGGCTGTTGGTGAGGCTTACCAGGTGCTGAGTGATCCGGATCTGCGGAAACGGTACGACGAGTTTGGTAAGGACGACGCCGTGCCCCAGCAGGGCTTCGAGGACGCTGGGGAGTTCTTCACGACGATGTTCGGCGGCGACGGGTTCAAGGACTGGATCGGCGAGTTTTCTCTGCTGAAGGAGCTGACCGAGGCTCAGAAGCAGGAGCAGGAGCAAGAGCAGGCACAAGAGAACGCAGAGGCCTCTGGCGAGACCGGTGTCGAGCTGCACAATGCCGACAAGGCTGCCGCCACGGCCGCGGCGCAGAACAAGAAGATGTCCAAGGAGCAGAGACAGAAGCTGCTTGAAGCGGAGCAGAAGCGTCGCGAGGAGATGATGCAGCAGGTCGACGAGCTGGCGAAGAAATTGGGGGACCGTATCGACAAGTACGTCCTTGCCGAGAAGGCTGGTCACCTCGACGAGTTCGCACGCAAACTGGACCAGGAGATCGAGGACCTGAAGCTCGAAAGTTTCGGCCTGGAGCTGCTATACCTGATTGCACGTGTCTACAAGACTAAGGCGAACAACTTCATCATCTCGAAGAAGACTTTCGGCTTCTCGCGGGTGTTCACCGGCACGAGGGACAACGCGCGCACCGTAAAGTCCGCTTACAACCTGCTCTCGACGGGCCTAGACGCCCAGAAGTCCATTGAGGAGATGAGCAAAGTGAACCCGGACGACCTGGACCAGTATGAGCGCGCCAAGTTCGAGTCGATGATGGCCGGCAAGGCCCTCGGCGTCATGTGGGCCATGTCCAAGTTCGAGCTCGAGCGCAAGCTCAAGGAGGTCTGCAACAAGATCCTCAACGACAAGAATGTCTCGAAGCGCGACCGCATAGCCAAAGCCAAGGCCATGCTCTACATCGCCGACAAGTTCAGCCACGCCAAGCGCTCCCCAGAGGAGGCCGAGGAGGCTCGCGTCTTCGAGGAGCTCATCCTTGGTGCCCAGGAGAAGCAGAACAAGAAGCACAGGCTGTAATCGACCCGCCCAGCACACCTGGACAGTACGCATCACCTACTTACATGTATAATAACACAACACCGGCACCTCGAGCTGCCACCACATCGAGCAGCCCACACAATACGCAGCCGATCCCCACAGAAAACACCGCACAACACGCCACCCGGCCGGAGCGGCGCACAGTTTTCACGGAGCGAAGGCGCGGGGGGCGCCTGGCGATACAGGCGCGAGGTTATATATATATATAGACTTGGGCCATCTGGATCAGGTGAGGGATGGGACAGGCAGACAACGGTTTACTTTTGTTCCATTTTGCACGGTTAGAGCACTACACACTCATTTATTTACCCCGCAGCACTATTCTCCTGGTCACCACGATGGATACGTCTACGGCTAACCATAGCATTCTCACCAAGTTCTCGCGACTGCGGAAGAAGCCTCAGCAGCCCCTCACGGACCTCTCGGAGCTGTACTCCAAGGTTGCAAACGAGTCAATATACTACCTGCGGCTTGAGGAGGAAGGACAGGCAACGCGCGCCCTCCAAGGGTGGAAAATGCTCACTACAGACACGATATTCCAGCTCACACGCATTGACCACGCTCACCCCAACCGCGCCGCCTACACCAAGGATGAGACAAGTCTTGAGAGCGGCGTAAAAGAGCTCTACCACAAGGCACTAGGGAATATGGAACGTGTACAGGCACAGGTAGACACATTTAAGGCCTCCATGGCCCTCTCGAAGTCGCCATCGCCGTCGCATTCCCCGGCCACTACTCCGATGACTAGGCCCCAGGCTGCTGCGAGGACGATGTCTGCGGGATTCCCTCGCATGACTCTCCGCGATAAACCATCATACAAGACGAAAGATTCGGGGTACCGGAGCAGGGATCCGCCTCAGTTCCCCTTCGCTAACTACAACAGCGGACCCACCACAGTGGTCACCCCGCCCCCGAGCACCGCAAAACAGCGGATAGAACGGTCCAAGAGCACAGATATCTTGCAAGAAAGGCGGCATAGCAATAGCAGCAACAGAAGCGGACACCGCATAAATTTCACAACTTCAAAGAGCCCAGACGACTACAGGAGAGAGCTGACCCCGGGAAGCGATGGAGTACAGCAGGAGGTCGTGAGTACCGCTTCCTCATTCATATCCGCTGTCTCACACGAGAGGGGAGAGGAATCAGAGGAACTAGGGAACATACAAAAATACGTCTCAGGAGATTCCAGTGTGTCGAACACGGATTCGTATGGCGAGGGATCTGAGCCTGCAATGGAAGAAGAAGAGGAAGACAGGGACTCGAGCGAGGCTGATTTTGACGTCACCGACTACTACGACGATTACTTGGATGATGAGGACGGACAGAGCAGTAGTGATGATCTCCATAGCCAGCAAGGGGAGAACACTCCTGACAATACTCTCGAGGATGTAAACGCCGAGTTCCAAAAGTTCTCCTTCGAAGGTGCAGACGATCCTCCACAGATACCTCCGTTACCACGCTCATCACCCGTACCACCAGTACCACAGATTCCGCAATACATGCCTCCAGTGCCGCACGCACCACCACTTGTTCCGATGGCGGAGAAATCAGAAACGAAAATTGCATTACCAATAAGCAACAATACTAGCCTAGAAGACAACCTGGATGAAACGAAGCCACGCAACCGCATTGCTCTCAAGAAGACAACGCGGGCCAAAGTACTTGCTGGTTCTTCTCGTCTGAAGGCTGTGTCATCGTCCCCCACACTACAGGGACCAAGGCCGAAACACAACCTTACCGGAAAGACATCCTTGAAAACAGGCTTCAAATCTACATCATCCATTACACTGGGGTCTCGAGCATCTCAGAACGATACACGGGCCCACGAATCGAAACAATTAAACACCGCACAGATCGCCACGTCACAACAGGCGGCAAGGATGGTGCTGAAACAGAAATTACCATCGAAGAATGGCGCTAGCAGACCTCGAACAACTGCTAAATCTGCATCAACTTCACGGGTCCCATCAAGACCCCATAGTTCAAATAGCACTCCCGTGAAGGGAAAGACAAAATCTACGTCATCACATACAAAGGAAAGAGGTACCGCCAAAAGGACCACTAAGAGAGCACAAACCAAGACTTCATTATCAAAGACACCAACTGGCGGTAAACCAATGAAGAAAACAAAATCACTCACATTGGAATCGTCGACGTACGACGACAGCAATACCGAGAGAGGTTTGGGCAGCAAGATCAGTAGGAGAACACCAGCATCAAGCGGTGAAAATACTAGGACAAACTCCGACCTAAACAATTCCCCAGAAGATAAAAAATCGCTAAAGGAGGAGTTAGAAGACAAAATAATAGACTCGATACCAGGTGTCGACAGGATGGCTGCCAAGCAGATATTTCAGGAGATTGTAGTTCAGGGTGATGAAGTTCACTGGGATGACATTGCTGGGTTAAATACAGCTAAGAATTCTCTTAAGGAAGCAGTGGTTTATCCATTCCTAAGACCAGATTTGTTCAAGGGGTTGAGAGAGCCAATTACTGGTATGCTATTATTTGGACCTCCAGGTACTGGTAAAACAATGCTTGCCAGGGCTGTAGCCCACGAGTCAAAATCAACATTCTTTTCCATCAGTGCATCAAGTTTGACCTCAAAGTATCTAGGTGAAAGTGAAAAACTAGTTCGTGCATTATTTGCAGTTGCTAAGAAGCTAGCCCCTGCAATCATTTTCGTAGATGAGATAGATTCTATCCTAGGAAGTAGAAACAACGAAGGAGAAAATGAAAGTAGTCGCAGAATCAAAAACGAATTCCTAATTCAATGGTCATCCCTTTCCAGTGCAGCTGCTGGAAACGAAAAGAACAAATCAGGTAGCTCACCTGACGCAAATGGTACACCGAGTGACACTGATACAAGGGTCCTTGTTTTAGCGGCCACAAATCTACCTTGGTCGATCGATGAAGCTGCAAGAAGAAGATTCGTTAGAAGACAATATATCCCATTACCTGAGGGTGAGACTCGTCTTGCCCAATTTCAGAAATTATTGTCTCATCAAAAGCATACATTGTCTCCTGACGACTTCAATGAGCTAATCGAATTGACGGATGGATATTCCGGTAGTGACATTACATCATTGGCGAAGGATGCAGCAATGGGACCCTTGAGAGAACTTGGAGATGACCTTTTGTTTATGGACCGAGAAAATATTAGACCAATGGGACTAGTCGATTTCAAAAATAGTCTGGTATACATCAAACCCTCTGTGTCTAAGGAAGGACTAGAAAAATATGAAGAATGGGCCGATAAATTTGGATCATCTGGCATATAACAATATTCCCGTACATAATATAATAATAAACCTTAATGGCTATATAAAATTACATCTAATGCTCATCATTTTGTAAAATTTCGAATATACTGCTCTAAATCGATATTTAAGGGTCTACAACAACGAGACCCAAATATGCTTAATCGACAGGCAACCTTACCCATACTCTTCTTCGTACAAGTCCATTTCTGTATTTCCAGTGCCTACTTCCAAAGGCCCAGCTATAGTTCCATCCATCGTCATCAGTGTCTTCGATAGACATGAGGATATGCCATTTGGTTTCCGGAAGCTGAACTCCTGGAGCGACAAAATCTAGTGGATAAAACGGTTCAAAGGACCTGAGTATCCTATTAGAAAGTTTACTGAGACTAATGTTGATTGAATAATCACCGTTGTGCTCTTTGTTCTCTTCAAAGTAAACTATCTGGTATTGCGGAGGGTCTACCTTTGGTACCAACAAATGCGGGGAATACCACATAAACCCAAATAAGGTAATACCTCGTTGATTCTCTATAACAACCTCAGTATTAGAATCGATCTTGAAGTCTTTTAATATGGATGGTTCATTCATTCTGCTCCGAGGAAAGCTGTGCCACTTCCAGATTTTTCCAAGCATGGTTCTCCAATCGTCACACTCCAATCACTTCGCTTTTTGTCCCCCGGCGGCTAAATTATTAGACCATAAAACTGTGTGAAAGTTCAGTGTCCTCCCACTTATACAATAGACAAAGGCCAAACAATCATTTAAACCACTCACAAATGACAGAGGAGCATGAAATGATCATCGTATGTGTTTCTTTCTATCGAAACTATTGCCTTCTGAAGCATCAAACTAACAAATAAGTTTTAACCCAGTGCTTAGCAATAATAAAACAGAGAAACCCTCTCTTATGGTACCGCTATAAGAAACTTCAAGAGACAAACAAAGTTCTAAATCCTAGTCAAAATGTGGATCACAACTACACCAAGAGCGCTGTGGCATTAACAATACCCCGCCCTTTTGAAAGAAGGGTATCTCCTTTAGTAAAATCTCGCCTTAATCTTGCTTTCGCCTTTTCTGTCAACAGAAAACATTATAAACAAAAGTTTACCTCACAAGAATTACTAAAGTTAAGGGGAATATCAAAAGGTATATCACCCTCAGCTTACAATCAGACGTATCTTCCAAAATTTAATGTAATCGTCAGACTTCTTTGCCTCCAGTCAAGGTCCAAGTACAGAGACAATCATATCAACTTCTCTGACTTGTATGACTTATTTAGAGCACTGTATTGGTTTACTATCGCATACCATACCTTCCAATCAAGAAATACTACGACTATAGGAGCACTTCCATCATGCACTGTTCAATGGATATTCAAATCTATTAATGAAGTTTTAATCCAGAAAGCAATACCCTCAAATAACACGAAGGCCTATTCAGTATTTTCATCTGAGTTAGCAGTACCGAGAATCTGGAAAATTAATTTGCAGAAGCATTCTTCAGCAGCGAAGACCTACTGCGATATTTATATTGCGTCTTTAGCATGCGTCATAAACACCAGAGCAACTATCCACAACATAGAAACAATTGACCAGAAGGAAACAGGAACACTATTAAAAGATATTACTGACTTATTTCTCCTGTTGGAAAGCTTTTGTCATATGGCGGCACTTATAATTTTTCAGAAGAGCACCTCTACTAATCAGATTGGCGTTTCGTCTGCCTATCGTGAATTATTCGAACGAAGAAGAAAAAACATACCAAAGACATTCATAAAGAATCTCACTCTAAGTTTTGAGAAGCCTGCAATAAAGAAAACCTTGAAAATAATCATTCGCTCAATTATTGATATTATTCCCGCTATTGATTGGGACCAACTAAGACAGGTTGTTCTACGTCACGAAAAGGGACATATCTATGCTAAGGAAGTGAATAGCATTCAAAAGTACATACAGGCTACTCTTTTAATCATGGATGACTTGGATCTCATAACGCAGTTCCAACTGGTCCAGCGCTGCATAATTTTCGGATGACACTGCAGCTCGTTCAAAACGTCGCTTTATCCCTTATTTCCACGTCTCGGGCCACAGAAAATGTCGCAGCGGGAAATGAACGCCCCGGCCTTTTCTGAATCAACAGTTAAACGAGCTGCGAAGGAGTACTTCAATGCAATTTCTACCCGATACGAGTTGCAAGAAAATCAACAAGCATTAGCTAGTCACTATATATATGGGGCTCTTTTCGTAACCTTCTAAAGTTCTCAATAGTGCTTCCCGTTTCTCAATTAGTAAATTGTCCCACCAAATAGTCAATTAAAGACAAAAGTTTGCAAAAATGCTTTCCTTCCAAGATGTTATAGAATGTACTCAAACTACCCTTAAAAACATGCCTCCTGGCTATCTACCAAAGTGGTTGTTGTTCATTTCCGTTGTTTCTGTTTTCAACTCTGTCCAGACCTACATCTCTGGTCTAGAATTGACCCGTAGGGTCTACTCCAGACAACCAAAGGAGACCACCAACCTCAGTGCCAGAACCTTTGGAACTTGGACCTTCATTTCCTGTGTTATTAGACTCTACGGTGCCTTCTTCCTACAGGAGGAGCACATTTTCGAGCTTGTTATGGTCTCTTATTGTGTCGCCCTGCTTCACTTTGGTTCTGAGCTGTTGATTTACAAGACGTGCAACTTCGACTCTGGTTTCATGGGCCCATTGATTGTGTCCACTACTTCTCTAACCTGGATGTACTGCCAGAAGGAGTTCTACACCGGCATCCCATGGTAATATTGCTACAGTGATCCTGCACGCATTTACATGTGGTATCTCTTATATATATTTACGAATGTCACGTTTATAAATAAATTGTTCCATTTATTCACTCGGGAGTCTATCAGATCAATCATTCTGTTTTTGACATTAAAGACCAGAGACAGTCTCGAAGAGTTTAATGTGCGGATACTCGATGGTTCTTCCCTCTTTGTAGGCTCCATTTGACCTGTCGGTCAGCTCCTTTATTTCCTCCTCTGTAAGGCCAGTATTACCATTTTTGGAATCATCAGAAAACCCAATACTAGACTCTCCACTCTTGAGCAATAAGGATAACTCTGTAACAAGCTCTTTATTCGTTGACTTGGCAGTAGAATTAGAACTCTGTTTCAAAAAGGATCCTTCATTGAATGCTAGTTTTTTGAGAGTATTAAAGCGGCCCATCTGAATGACCATTCGTTCAAGTTTTCTCTTATTTGAGGCACGAGTAAGAATGACATGTTCAATGGTGTTATCACAGCATAATCTGTATATTATTACCGGCTTGGTCTGTCCTATTCTATGACAGCGGTCCATGGCCTGTAGGTCTACCTGAGGATTCCAATCACTATCAAACATAACAACGGTATCCGCTGCTGTTAAGTTAATACCCAGACCGGCAGCCCTTGTGGATAACAAATACACAGAATGATCATCACCGTCAGAATTAAATGCCTTAATTCCTTCCTTTCTGGTTTCGTTATCCACAGAACCATCAATACGCAGAGATTTCAAGTTGTTAAGATCACACCAATCCTCTAATAGATCCAGCATTTTAACCAATTGAGAAAATATCAATATTTTGTGACCCTTCTGGATTAAAGGAATTACAAGCTTTTGAAGCAGTTGCAGCTTACCAGAGGTTTTCAACAGATCGTCCAAGGTCAGATCCTCTGGGTGAAGATAGGGGAAGAAAAATAGATATGACGAATCAACAATCTGTCTCAGCTGCATCATCATGTTCTGCAACCTCTGGTTGACAAGTTCACTGTGCATATGCTCCTTATAAAGCCTATCCATATCCTTTATTGTGTCATTTGGGTAATCTCCATCTATTTGGTCATCATTATTGGAGTTTAACTTAAAGTCAATAAATTCTCTTATGGTCTTATTTGACACACGCCCAATATACTCCTGGTTTAATGAAAAGAATTCTTTCACTAGTTCTTTGAATATAGTGAGTTTTAACTTCCCATCTAAGGCTTTGGTATACATCTTCTTTTGGATTGGTGTCATACTGCAGTTAACAATATATTCTCTCTTTGGCGGTAGAAGTCCCACCAAGACATTTTTCTTTAGACGTCTCAGAAGGAATGGCTTCAGAATTGTGTGCAGATTTGTGATTAAATTCTTTTCAAGTTCATCATTTATCAGTTTGTTTAGGCTCTGCGAATTACTCTGGAGATCCATATCCTTGAAATCAAACCACTTGTTGAACATTTCAAAGTCAGAGAAAATATCCGGCAGGATAAAGTTTAACAGTGACCAAAGTTCAGCCAAATTGTTCTGCAGAGGTGTTCCTGTCAGAAGCAGTCGATTGTTAGTATTAATTCTCTTTAGTTCTTGAATTAGTTTTGAGTTGATGTTTTTCAAACGGTGACCCTCATCGACAATTAGGAATTTCCACTGCAACGACATAATATAGTCAGCATCCCTCATGATGATCTCATAAGATGTGACCACAATTCCGGTGCCTTTCGTCTTTTTGAAGAAACGTTTTAGCAGCTTTTCTCTTTCCGCAAACCCGGCACGATGATAATACTTGAGGACCGGAAGGGAAGGCGCAAATTTCTCAAATTCAGCCATCCAGTTGTCGACTGTACTCAAAGGAGCTGCAATAAGGAACGGTCCCTTGGTGTCCATTTCATATATAAACGCCAATAATGCGATACTTTGAAGTGTCTTTCCCAGACCCATTTCATCGGCAAGGATACCATTTAGGCCGTTCTCATAGAGTGTAATCAGCCAGTTTAGGCCTTCCATCTGGTATGGTTTCAGCGTGCAATTTTCCAACAAGGATGGCTGTTCATTTGCGATATCGTTGTCTGTTTCGTCCTTGACCGTAGTTTCCGCCTCTTTTGTGGGTAGCGACGCCTTCTCTTCTACGGGCTCTTCCTTACGCTTAAAGAAATCCAGGATAGAACGTTTGCCCGTCTTTTGCTTCTTCACGGGTGGCTCCTTTTTGTCTTCCTGTATTTCGATGACATCTTTCTTGTTAGTGTCAGCATCCACACCCTTTTTCTTGTTGTCAACCTCCTCCTTGCGCTCATCCACCAGTTCAGAACTGCGTTTTAGCAGAGTGTCTGCGATAATACCGGAGTACACTTTGCTCTGGTGGACAAACTCGTCAAGCTTCTTTAATTTTTCCCTGACCATCCTCGAGTCCTCTTTGCTGACCTCCTCGTCCTCACTCTCGTTATGGTGCGCCTTGTCATGATTATCCTCGATCAGCTGGTTAATCCGCGCGTCATCTTGCTCCTCTTCAACATCAGAGTCCAACGGAACATCCGATCCTTCATCAGCACCATCCTGCAGCCACACGGGAGCAACCGACTCCTCAACGGCATTGGATGCCGTGCGATCATCCTCGTCATCGGAGGGGATAATGTCAGCCTGAAGGTCAGACTCTTCCTTCTCGAGGTATGCGACTTGTGGCTTTCCCCTTGCGGACCGTGTAACTCTCGACTCAATGGATGCCATTGTTGATGATACAATACTGTCTTATTACAGCCTGTAGTAACCCCAAATGCAGGTGACCTCCCAGGTAATCAGCCGCCGTTCTTACAAATATTCGGGAGACCAGGCTGCAGATGGCCATCGCGACGCGTTTCGCGTCTCGCACACGTGACTATGCAGAGTCCGGGTGACCCCACGCCAGAATTATTTTTCGTCCTTCGCTGCGTCTCGGCTCGCCCGGCTGGTCGAGGCGCGCCTCCGCACATGCGGGCCCGGTCGTCTGTGGGTGGCCTCAACAGCCAGCAAACGGTCAATAAACAAGTGGGGAGCACTGGGACCTTGAGGATGCGGGATGCTGGAGAGGTTAATTCAAACAACAAGACACTGTACGATTGGTCAATTTGTGATTTTCCCCAAACCGAGTTGGCGATATTGAAAGCGTTTACGTGAAGAGCTTTTGTTTGGTAAAGAAGAAAAAAAGAAGAAAGTACATTAGGTACACATCACCATCCCGGGTTTTACAATTTGTTTCGCAGTAATTGTTTGATCACTAGTATTTGAGTCTTTAATACAATGAGCACAGCCGAGAACGAGAATAACAGCCCTGTTGAGGAAGCTACTCCAGCGGTCGAGACCCCAGTTACGGAGGCCGAGACCCCTGCTGAGACCGAGACTGAGACCCCAGCCGCTGCTGAGCAAGACCATGTCGAGACGGCCCCAGCTGGTGCGGTTCCTCCGGTTGAGGAAGCCAGAGTTATAGACTACGAGGATGAGGCGCAGAAGCTGGAGGATAAGGCGTTCCGCTTCCTAGCCAAGCAGACACACCCCATCATTGTCCCATCTTTCGCCTCGTGGTTCGACATATCCACTATCCACGAGATCGAGAAGAGATCGCTGCCAGACTTCTTCGATGACTCCTCCCGCTACAAGTCCCCCAAGTCCTACAGAGACACCAGAAACTTCATGATCAACACCTACAGACTCTCGCCATTCGAGTACATGACAATCACCGCTGTCAGAAGAAACCTGGCTATGGACGTCGCCTCCATCATCAAAATCCACGCCTTCCTAGAGAAGTGGGGACTCATCAACTACCAGATCGACCCAAGGTCCAAGCCCTCCCTGGTTGGCCCAAGTTTTACTGGCCACTTCCAGGTCATACTGGACACACCACAGGGACTTAAGCCATTTGTGCCACCGGCTTCCAAAACACCCAACACTCAGACTGAGGACGGCGAGACCGCAGATGGCAAGATGGACGTCGATGAGGAGCACCCAGAGGCTCCAGAAGAGACAAAGCCTTTCCCAGTGAACCTCTCCCTCAGAACGAACGTGTACGACTCTTCCAACGACTTCAACACCCTCCAGTCGCAGAACAAACTTTCTAAGCAGATCCAAAAGACATATGTTTGCCACACCTGCGGCAACGACGCCGTGATGGTCCGCTACCACAACCTCCGCGCCAAGGGCGCGAACCTATGCTCCAGGTGCTTCCAGGAGGGCCACTTCGGTGCCAATTTCCAAGCATCCGACTTCATCAGACTTGAGAACAACAAGAAGATGGGCTCGAGGGAGTGGTCTGACCAGGAGGTCCTATTGCTGCTAGAGGGTATCGAGCTGTACGAGGACAAATGGGACAAGATTGTCGACCATGTTGGTGGACAGAAGTCCGTTGAGGAGGTGGTTGAGAAGTTCCTAACCTTGCCGATCGAGGACCAGTACATAAACGATGTTGTCAAGAAGGAGCAGACATCAAGGAAGAGAGCACACCCAAACAGCTCCCACTCAGTTTCCACAGTGGAGGCAATTGACCTAACCATTAAGGCGCTGTTGGATGGAGCACACAAGGATGCGTTGGAGAAGGATGTGCCAGCCTCTGCCTCTGCCACTGCACAGAAGTACATCACAGAGACGCAAAGTATCGTCCAGGAGTTGGTGAAACTAACTCTAGATAAATTGGACCACAAATTTGGGAAGCTTGGTAAATTGGAGGAGGCCCTGGAACAGGAAAAGTCAAAGCTAATTACAGAATCAGAAAAGTTGATATCCGACAGAATATCCTTAAGCAAGCAGGTCACAGAAATGAACAACGAACTGACAAAACTCAATATTTCAAAGAAGTTCGTGCTGATATCGGAGCAGGTCGACTCGGGTATCAAGTTGGTTGAGAACGACAACGAGTCTGCTGACAAGAAGAACGAGGATGAACTGAAGAAGAAGGCCGAAGCTGAGATCGAGGCTATATCGATAAAGGAACCACAAGCCTACACTCCATGGTCCCTATAATTGTAATTTTAATAGAGCTTTATATATGAATATATAAATAATCAACTGAAAAGATACGCGTATGAGGTTCACAGACATCTACTTTATTTTCTGACGGGATATATTTGTATGAATCTACTGTATTCATTGGAGGGTGTGGCTTTTTTTCTGTACGTCTCTTTCTGTTCACCTGTTAATTGTACGCGAAAGCGAAATGCTGACGCGTTTTTCCCAGACATAAACAGTCTGGTCCTCGATATTGGGGTGTAAACAAATGAAAGCATAGATTGCCTTGCTTACAAACATCAGGAATAGAAGAACACATTTCCCTAATAGCTAAGTACGGTTTATTCAACAGTGGTACATCTGTAAAATCGCATATACAGTGACCACGTCTTAATCCATTTTTACTTTTCGAGATTGGATCCAATTCAAAATGAGTGACGCCAGCAGCGCTACAGGTTCTGATGACGAGGATGTTTATCTCCAATCAGTCAACGAAGATCTCAACACTTCATTTGATGAAGGAAGTGAGAACGAGTTTGATCCAGAATACTCCAGCGACGTCGAGATCGACAATGCCAATGATGACGACTACTTCCCCGATGCCAAAGGCAAGAGAAAAGCCGAACTGGAGCATAAGAAAGAGGAGAGAGCCAGGAAGAGATTGAAGAAGGTATCATATGCATCCAGAGCAAAAGTATCCGCAGTTTCTGGAGAGAGCAAGAAAGACCAGGAACACTATCTAGAGATGATGAAGGACTTTGAACCTACCGAGCTGTTCTCAATCCTAGCTTCTTCAGAGGATGTGTCTATTGAAGAACTTCTAAGAGAGCTACTCGAAAGCTATAATGATGATAGAGATACTGTCATCCAAAAGATCGTTAACCTACTTCTTGACTGCTGTGGTGTTATGGTTCATGTGCAAAACCATGATGTCCATAGTAACGATTCAGCAACTGATACCGTCTCTGAAGTTCAGCTTTCATTTCAGAACCAAAAACTCCACGAATTTACTTTGTTAATCAGTAAGTCAAAGAAGAAGAAGACTAGGTATACGCATCTGTACGATAATTTTGTCGAGTTTATGCATAAATTCCTGGAAATTGCAAACGAACTGCAATTGCTATTTGCCGAGGAAGATCACAATGAATCAGATGAAGATGCATCCTCTTACAACGAAATTAAAATGAGTCCATTAGTTATGGACTTATTAACTTGGTTAGCATCTTTTTCTGTTTCCAAGATCAGATGCTTCAGGTATGTGTCTTCCTTGTCACTCTATATTTTCCAAGACTACCTGTCAGGTCTCGCTGTCAGTTTCGAGAAGGACTACTTGGCAAAATTGACAAAACAATTAAAGATGGAGAGTGCTAAGAAAAGACCAAATAAAAAAATCATTGAAAAACTAACAGAGAATGTCGAGGAAATCCAAGGTAGTAAAACTGTAGTAGACAATATCCTTGATAATATCAACAAACTATGCTTTGTTCACAGATTCAAGGATGTCGACGAGGGAATCAGGGCTGAATCCATGGCTCATCTTGCTGTTTGGGTGGAGACTAATCCAGCGTACTTCATGAAAGTGACATACCTAAAGTACTTTGGTTGGTTATTGAGTGATACCTCTGCTAATGTGAGACTTCAAATCCTCAAGGCACTTCCGAATATTATCAAAGCAAGTCACCATTCCTCAATGGTGGACAACCCCGCAATCAGACAGTTTTTTGAACGCTTTAAAGGTAGGGTCATAGAAATTGCAACCCTAGATGTCGAAACTGATGTCAGCATAGCTGCAATCAATGTCCTGACCGAGGCGATTTCCCTGGATTACCCTGAAGATGACGAAATAGTTTCAATTTCCAGCTTGATATTTGTCAACGATGATGTGAAGGTTTCATCTTATAGTAAGAACGCAAAACTAATGGCGAGCATCGCAAAATTCATTGCTAAAGCTGCAACAGAAAAATTTACCTCTTTTATGGACAACTCGGAATTACCAAAGGACACTGCGAAAGTCAAAACGTCCTCCATCGTAAAAATAGGAACAATAAACAGACTACTCGAGAACGCATTGCATGCTTTCCTAACTAGATCAGACAGCCATCAATCGAGGATATCCAATCAAATGCAGATTATATACCAGGCTGCTGAGTTTTTGTATCCGTATTTTGGATCTGAGATTTCTAATATTTGTGAGCTTTTAACCGACGACAGCGAATTTACTGACATATACGAACAAATTACAACTGTGTCGGAGAATCTAAATGAGAGCAATGCTGATATAGACATGGAGAGTATCAACTCACAACAGAGTGCCCATAATTCTCCCATGCTCCCTGATTCCGAGAAGCATATTTCCTTTTATTTAACAGTCCTGAGTGGTCTTTGCAACGGTGGTATGAATGGTAGAAATCAATCCAGGACATCCTTAGCTGAGGCTGTTCTTCCACACCTTAAGAACTTGCTAAAAAATCTTTCAACGAACTCTAGTGAGGTTTTTCTGCAAATCCTGACCATATTCAATTTATTTGATCTTGAGTTCTGGATTAATTCCGGGCACAAGAAGGACATTAAAGGCATCAATCAGATGATACTAAGAGGATTCAAAGGTGTCGTTTTTGAATCAATCAACCCTGATAACAGATTATACACAGTCTTTTCAAAAACAGTTGAGCATCTTAAGGAATTTAAACTTAAGGAAGTTGACGATACTTGGATCAAAGAAATATCTATGATCAAACTGCAGTTTCAGAAATTTCTGTCAGGATCTAAGGAGGATACAACAGACAAAAACTTCCTAGAATTTCAAAACACCATCTACTCCCAATACTTCAACAGACTTGTAGTTTTAGGCAAAGAGTATCCGATCGAGTTTTCTGAAGAACTTCTTGAGCTGATTAGGACGCGTTACCTATCAAGGATTGCCATTGAAACCGAGCTCGGTACAATCGAAGATGCGACAAATATAAATTTCAAGCTTCCTGTTATCCTGATAACCTGGGAAACACAGAAATGGTTTGATATTGTTAACAATTCAAAGGATATTAATGATCTGTCATCTTCAAGAACTACCGAACGTTCAGCGGCCATAACTACTGCAAAGACTGTGAATGGTGCTATAAGTTATTTTTCCCAGATAATCGAGGGACTGATCAAAACACTTGTTGAACTGAGTCACGCTAATAACAGTTCTGACACTGTGGTGCGGGATATATGCATCTCGTTGACGAATGCCATTATAGATTCAATGGTATCCCTGAAGAGCTTTGAATTAGAACTTCCAGATAATGAAGTGAACTGGAAGGATATCTTGGAGGAAACCATTAAGGAAAGATACATGACCGACGAGACTTGTAAGATACTCCTAGATACATTCTTATATCTAGAAAGTCTTTTTGCAGCTAGCCAAAACCTCCACTTGGAAAGAGAAGGCGATGAGGATGTCACTTTGAATGGTCTAAACAGTAGTGCAGATGCTTATGAAACAGAAAAGAGACTTTGCATGTACACTATAAAGCTAACAGGGCTAAGGAAGCTAGGTTTAATTGAAGATGATATTTTCAACAGAGTTACCCTAAACAAAGAGGTCCTCGGTCCGTTGTTTGAGAGTATTATCGATGATTCGATATTCGGTAGCAAGAACTCCGGACAATCAAAGACTAGGAATCTTCGAAACAACATTCCTGAGGTTTCACTACCACACAATTCAGATGCTTCTAACCTCGCACAGGATCATGAGGCATCAAAGTCAGAAAATGAATCACATGGAAACGTCAACAATAAACCATCGCGAGGTCTTAATGTGATACCAGAGAATTCAGATGAGACTGGTGAAGCTAGCAGTGCGGCAAATGGGGCTATGGAAAGCAGTCCACTTCCTACCTCTTTAGCCAGTGGCCTAACGTCCGAAATATAAATGTAATGTATTAAACGAGGCATTATCTGATCGTAATATATATAGTATAAACTAGCTATATACTATGTAAGTAATTCTTGCATTTTGAAAGATTAACTATAAGTACTACACCCCGCCTATATTGTTGTCGGGAATGAATTTACCTCTTGAGTGTTCTTGAGGAGATATGAGCATATCTAGAGCTATTCGAAACTAGAGTTGGGAAATTAGACTCAATCGGTCTTGGTTCCTTTATGCTTTCGATATAATCTGGGTCAGTTACTTTAGTAGATGTCCTTAATGATTCCCTGGCGGCTAAACTATTTCCTTCAGAAGTTATGTTGAGAATTCGTTGATCACACTCCTTGATGAGAGATTCCACGTCTTCTGAGTCTAAGGTAATAATGGTAGATTGCATGTTGAATTAGTTTTCTTTGGGTGTAACTTGGTTGTTTGGAGGGGCAATTAGGTGGCAAATTGACTTACAAAGGTGTACGCTTCTTTTTTAGGGTGCATTTTATATATACGGGAGAACCTCAAGCATGTCGTATAATGTGTACATAGGAGATTTATTATACAAGAATCAGCATTGTTTATGATGCTATTTTCCTTCTATTAGTACTGATATAATAGTTCATAATACCCAGCCCTTTTATCCATTTCATCGTTATTTGGATATTGTGAGGATTTCTTCAAGCAGGTTTTGCATACTAGTCACCTGCTCCGCAAATCTAGTCGTGCCCTGTCATATTTTCAACAGCACTACTGGTTGAAGCTTTTCTTCAATAGAGTCTTAATTTTACTTCTTTGAAGCCTTTATGAGGCTCGTCCCAAATATCATATCATATATGGAAGAATTGAAAGATTTGGTAACATTCACCAGAGCCCTTAGCGTTGGTTTAAAGGATATCAGAAAACTGGCCCACACAAAACTCTGAATAAATGGCATCACTATCATATCTCTAAGAAGAACCTTGGTTACTACTTTGATATTGGGGTTCTGCAGATTCTGCTTCTTGGTCTCTTTGGCTAAGGAGTTGTAGAAGACATTAGCAAATCTTGTATCTGGAATTGGAAAAGTGGGTACTTTCTTTACGGGCATCATAATTGTGGTGACAGTCGTTGAGGTGATCTCGATGATTTTAACTACTGACCTCTTCAGAATGAACGTTTCCAATTTGTCTTTTCGTCTGTTATGTTGTAATAGTCACCAGGATATAGCGAAACCCGGATTCGTTCGACAATGCGCAAAATGTGGGGACAGTTAACTCTCTCAACGTACTTAGTGATTTTAAAACAAATATAAGTATATGACGGAATTATAGGGAAAATGTTGTTGATTGGGACAGCATATCTTACTAACTTCACGAAATAAAAATATGTTTAATTCTTTAAAGAGACAGTAGTCTTCAATATCTGAGACAGCTGGAAGAAGCTGTTGATTCAACTGAAGTTGACTCGGACGGATCACATGATCTGTACATCATGCGGCGCGATGCTCATCGCTGAAAAATTTTAAACAACACTCGTACAAGTGACACACTGAGAATACTATTGCTTCTTAATAATTACAGATATAGCGCTCCACTTGGAATTTTAGTCATTGTCAAGACTGACAACATCTGTTAACATACTCCACAGCCTGCATTTAAAATATGGCGAAAGACAAAGACAGTGAATACCTTAAGCAATTGGAACTTCAGAGGCAGGCGTTTGAAGCCCAGTTCGGCTCACTAGAATCCATGGGATTCGAAGATAAGCTCAAGGATACGGCGGACAATTCATCCAGTGACTCAGAAGATGCAGAGTCTGGGTCTGGATCTGGATCTGAAGATAACGAAGATGAAATCGATGATGAGGACGTCAGCGACCACGAACAAGGATCCGACGAAGAGGACTCTGATGAGGCGCACGCGGCCGTTATTCCCTTAGCATCTAACTCTACGAAAAGGGCACCTCGTGTCATTAAATTCAATGGACCAAGCGACGAGTATGTTGCTCCCTCTAAGCAGGAACAGAAATTGGTCAGAAGTGGCAAGACCCTGCGCCAACTCTCGGCTGCGGACGCCCGCCGTGCTGAGATTGAAGAAAAGAAAGCAAAGAGAAACGCCAACGTTGATGACAACGATGCTGAGAACCTCGAAAATGATATTGAATTGCAGCAGTTCTTGAAGGAATCTCACCTACTAAGTGCATTCAACCAGCCCGGCAACTCCAGTGAAACAAGTGGTGCTGAGTTGACACTCAAGAGTCTCAATGACAGCAATGTTGCTTATCAGGACGACCAAGTGACCGGCAAAGCCCGTATGAGGACGCTGGAGATGCGTCTATCTAACCTGTCCCAAACCAACGGTAAAAGTAGCAAAGCCAACCGATTGGAGAAGGTGCCTATGCATATCAGAAAGGGCATGATAGACAAGCACAGGAAACGCATAGAACAATACGAGCGCGATGCGGCAGAGGGCGGCATCATTTTATCCAAGGTGAAGAAGGGCCAGTTCAGAAAGATCGAATCTACGTACGTCAAGGATATCGAGCGCAGGATCGGCCAGAGCATCAAGACCAAGGACAAGGCGAGGTCGGCAAAGAGAGAACGTGGTCTCAAGATCCATTCCGTGGGTAAGAGTACCCGTAATGGCCTGATCATATCAAAGGATGATATCTCCCGCATCGGCGGTACTGTTGGAAATAAGCGCAAGTGGAACAGCAGCAAACCCAGAGGGAGGCGGTGATCTATTTCCGTTAAATGTTACCAGTCCACATACCTACTGAATTGTGTTGAAAACTTTCCTATTAAGACCGCAAGCACAATACGCTCCATCTGGTAGGAGGTGTCACTGGAACAATTTGTTTTGGGTAACGATCGTCTTAACCGATGAGCAGCATATCTGCTGAAAGGGAGTATGCACATACTTAGGCAAAATCGAATTCCCACAGCAAAAAAAAAGGATCGTAGAGGATAGTCATCCTTGATTTCCTTATCACGCGTATGATGCTGTCAAAATAATCATCGATTTCTAAAAAAGCGCATTAGGGGATCCGGAACCTCCAAGAATAACATGCATATCTGATAAAAGTGTATATACGACAAACCAGCAATGTAGCCCAGCATATACATATATAACAATAACACACACAAGTATACGCACACTGTCACAAGACAACCGGACGGAAACGGTTCGCGAGCACGGTCCTAAAACTAATACGGAGACGATGCCAGTCCTGTTTGATTGTCTTCCCCGAACAATCAGTTTCAGCAACAGCCAGAACACCTCTTCCCGTCACCTCTTCTTTTTTTTTCTCTTGTTGGATCCATCACAGAAAATGTAACCTGTGCTACTATCAATAGTGCGTGTGGAGCTGTGTTACGCCCTTCTGCAGCAATGGTGGAAGGGCCATTGTGGCGTTCCACCCGCACATTGTGCGTATGTGTGTCATGCTCGTACCAAACGACATCAGCCGCTTTGGGACATGGCAACCCCGTGGGCCTGCGCCGCCCAAAGAGGAAACTGCTGATAATGTGCCGGAGAGAGGGGCCCGGCCGACGCGTCTTCGCGCGGTATGTAATCGTAAGATTGCGCGTGCGGGTGGTGTGGCGTAACGGAGGCAGCATCGGGGCGGAAGCACGCGAAGGCCCGAGGCCACAGAGCACAAGGCAGGAGCGCAAGCAGAGGGTGAGAGAGCGCCACAGCAAAGAGGGGAGAAAACAAGAGAGGAGTCAATACCTCAATGGCACCCGTGGTTCACCACGACTGTTTCAGTGGCTGTGCCACTACCTCCCTCCCTCGTCATCGCAAGAAAGCAGCAACACTGTGCACCAAGAACCCAAATGCTGGCTAACGTTGTGTCTGCTACTTATCTTTAGAGTTGCATGAGTATCTTCTTCGTACTGTCTCTTACTGGGGGCACCATAGCTACACGCTAAACAATCTCCCCACTTTCACTTAGTTGCCTGGCTGTACTGCCTCTACAAAAACACTCCCCCTCGTGACGGTTGTACGTCCCCTAAGTTTTCTCTTTATTTGTTGTAACTATTGTTTCACAGCTCGGTGCTACCTTCATTTCTCACACCCGGTAGTAGTTTGCTGCACAGAAAAGATAGCACACAACTGCCGACATTTCCACGACGCCTGCTACAAGACAGGATTTTCACTCTTAGTCCCAAGAAAGAGAGACCAAAAAAAAGGGACTTTGTATATTCTCTTTCTGTTGAATTAACCACCGCTGCCTCGTCTGTCCTTGCGTTTGATTGCAAACAGTATACAGGCACCGCTAACCCGTCGGATTTTCAGTGCAAAACATACGCACAGCACCGGGATTTTTCAACCCCCCGTTACATTCTTAGGAGTGCAATACGCTTTGGCTGGCATCACAGTAAAGCCATCCTCTTTTGTTGTCGTGTGTTTTTTTCTCTTTCCATCTGTCTATTTCGTGGTATCTGTGAAAGCACTCGCCTTTTGCCACCGCCTTCTAAGTTTTTTTTGTCTGTCTGCTGTGCTTTCTACCAGCAGTCTGAAAGGAGCAGGTCTCTCGAGAAACGCTAATTTAGCTCGACGTCCGTCAGATTGGTCGCCGCTGTCCTCCTCACCTATTATTCGTGTCTTTCTGGCTTTTCCGCTCTCTCAGTGGTAGAGTTAGTTGAGTTTGAAAAGCGTACTGTTTTTTTTCACTCATACGCCTAAGATACATCACTTTCTTTTGTGTTAAGAACTCGTTTATCTCAGCTCGCCAGTCAGTACCTCATATATCTTTGTGGTATTATACTGCAATACCTATCCTGGACATTATCTACCAGCTGAGCTAAGTCTATTCATACGTGCAATAGATTCCGAGAATTCATCCGGGCACAAGAATTAACTGAAAGTGATATATATATCACCAGTCCAGCCAACCGACGTGTCTTACACGTATTGACTTTATCCATTTTACATTACTGTTCCACAGCAGGGACACACTTCTCCTAACTAAAGTTCACCGATTATCAGAGAATTTGACTTATTCTTTGGCAAAATAGCGTGACCTAATTAAGAGTTTTTTTTTCCTATTATTCACACCCAGAATTTCTGACCAAACTCCGGGTATATTTCTATTGAAAGAGCAACACTAAAAACGCATACATACAACAACCCAAGACCATGGATTTGAACCACTCCAAAAGTATTCTGGACCAGGTAGACGAATACCTACATGACAACGATACCCACAGCCATCAGACATATGCAGACCATGACAAAGACGGTGTGGCTACGTCAGCTCTATATTCTAATAACTGGCTCACCGATGCCATCCAGCTGGATTTAGATCATATTGGGGAATCCTTTTTCAACACAAACCAGAGCGAGCAAACTCTACACCATGCCACGACAAGCAATCACAGCAGTAATAGCTCAGGAAGCACCCGTGCTAATAACATGCAACACCACACGGGTCACCTTCACAAGCAAGGTTCCGATATGGGTAACACTGTGCATAATGATGTGTTCCCAGCTATGGGTCATGATCTAAAGCACGATGAATCCATCTCAAATACAGCGCTGGGTAAGAATAATCATTTCTCTGGTGTTCACTCAGAAATGATGTTTTCACCATCAGCATCACCACTCGTAGGACCAGGACAGAATTCCCTCGGACTGCAGGTAACGCCGTTTATGAACCCACAGGTTCTTATGGGGTCTGGACCTGGATCTGGAAGTATGTCCAACATCAACACCCCTTACATGCGTGATACGACGATGCAGGACCCCCGCCAGGCTTCCGGGAATGTTGGTACAAGCGCAAAGGCTACGCCGCAGGTGTCTCATTATTCTCCTCTGAGTTCACCTGCAGTTAATGATAACCAGATGTATTCTTCGACAAACTTTGCCTTACCTGATTCGGCAGTAAAGCCAATTACAGACGAGAATGGAAATACTAGTTCTTCTTCGAGCATAAAGAATGGTAAAACAAAGAGATCGTCAACTTCTTCCAGAGCCAAACGTATCTCATTCTCGAACTCAGGAGGATCATCAGGTAAGCCGTCATTTAGCAACGGTTCTTCAAAAGTACGAAAGAACAGTCCATATATGAGCGCTAACCGTTCCAGGAGACAATATCAAGAGCTAAAGAGCAAAAACGGTACAAGTGTCAGTAACAATAACAGTGCTGGTAACACACCAAATGGAAACACATCTACGACGCCCAACAATGCATCCTGGGACGACATGGTTTTTAAGCTGCCCGAGAGCAGTTCAAACATCTCTCAGTCGAAGGAAAGCAGCGGTGATGGTACTCCTGATGATGCTTCCAAGGAGCCATCATTAAGTGCAAGTCAATTTTCCATTGCTACCAAGATTCTCCCAGTGTCCTACGGTAGACCCAGTGCAAACGGGATGCCGGGTTCTGTCAACGGCGGCACACTTCAAACAAGTATTGAGACTACTGAGTCCTGGAAGATGAAAACTAACTCTGGAAGAACCAAGTCTGTGAATTCCTATAGTGGTTCTAGCGCATCTCCAACAAACGTCAAGCATGAATACATTATGAATGAATCTCCAATGATGAATGCGAGATCGTCTTCAAAGGTCGAGATGAATGGTCTTACAAGAACAAAGTCTAGATCATCTGAAGGCAAGTCTGGTAAGAAGGATGATAGCAAGAAAGAGGTTCACAAGGTAGCCGAACAGGAGCGTCGTAACAGATTAAACAATGCTCTGAATGATCTCTGCACATTAATCCCTGACGAGCTGAAGGCTACCGTGAGCATACCTTCGAAGGCGACGACTGCTGAACTGGCAAGTGTCTATATCATGCAACTACAGAAGAGGATCCACGACCTAGAACAAGCACAAGGTTTCCGTTAACACAGATGACAGTATTTAACGAAACTGTTAGTAATGCTCAAAACAACTTATGCTACTTTGTCAAAAAACAAGAAAAAAAATAGAAATTGGCGTGTATATGTAAACTCCCTTTTTAGATGTACATTAATAATGTAGGTTATGTACATGTGCTCGTCATAACGGGCATTAATGATATTATTCCAAAAAAAAATAGCTATGTAACAGATATACTGCCCATTTATGATCGGCTGTTGGCTGGGAAGCTCCCTCGGCCGGCCAGCCAATGATAATGAAGAATTCGGGATGCGGTCGTGCAAAGCGACCTCCGCACCGTATCCACGAAAACTCCGTAGAGGGCCCCTTAGATGGGCGAGGCGGCCCATCCGATAAACCCAACTGGCGGGAAGCCTACTGGTCTCTCGGTATATATACATACGGGAGACATAGGGCTGACTTTTTGAAGACAGTTTGAAATACCTTCTAATTATTGTGTATCTCTACTTCTACAAGTACCATTCGTGAAATACAGCGAAAGCTAACTTCTAATATTTACCAGAACACATACACTAAACCCAATATGCTAAGCTCCATTATTGACTACGTGGAAGAGCTAAAGGACCAGTTCGTTCCATACGTTGCCAAGGCCGAGGACGACGTTGAGGTATGTTTACATTTACAACTTCCAGATACTCTCCACAAAGACAATGTTACTAACAAATGTATGCCACCGGTATACGCTATACACAGGACTCCAACGACGCTGATGAGGACGAGGACGAGGATGACGAGGATGACGAAGACGAGGATGAGGCCAAGGACCAATACGACGAGCTAAAGGAGGAGTGCTTGAACACAGAGAAGGGTAAAGAGCTACACCACCACTACTTGGAGTGTGCCGAGAGAGTTCAGAAACAGAAGGAGCAGCCAGGTTACGAGGACCTGGAGCACAAGGAGGACTGTGTCGAGGAGTTCTTCCACCTACAGCACTACCTAGACAGCTGTGCCGCTCCAAGACTATTCAGCAAGCTAAAGTAATGAGTATGTTATTGGTAATGCCCATCGATTGTGCCACAACGGCAAATTCAGGCCTGCCGCACTACATCTCCCTTTATTTAAATATTCCCAAAGACGAACAAGTCACACACTGTACATTTTATCACCATTGCCTGACTTCATAACTCACCAAGCCTTCCCACAAGAACACATGAATGACATCAATAAAAAGATAGATATTCAAGAAATAATTACTGAGTTGTAGATATGTACATTTATAAATATTTACAATGAAATCACCTTATTTATTTTGATTTCGAAGGTTGCGCCCTCCAAATATGTAGGGAGCCGGCCGCACGGACGTTGTCAGTTTGTTTTTTCCGCATTGCGAGGGAAGCTTGATAATTCATTTTTTATGACTTCGCGGTGCAGTGTGTATAACACCCGTACATCCTGTAATTTTTATAACATCTATTTTTCATCCGGAACTGTATTCTCATAGCAAAAGATATAATTTCCTAATACGAACATGTGCACCGTCCGCTAGAGGCAGTCGCGATATTCGGATGTCGCTGTAGTGCTCATCTCTGTCGAGCCAGTTAGAGAAGCTACTGTTAGTGTGGCGGTCGTGCGACGGCCTCGGGCTGGAAAATCCCAACGTCCTCTCTCTAGAGCCTCTGCAGAGGTTGCAGGACGGCCATAGTGCAGCGATCTATAGTGCTTCACTAACGAAAGTTATAGAAAGAACAGGGAACTTGAGAGGCTATTAGGGTTGACTTTGAGTGAAGTTTACGTCGTCGGAACAAAATAAGCAAAACAGTATGTACCATTAGGAGACATTTTTGACGCAAAGAATATGGAGTATTGAGGATGAAGTATATTGGGATAATTGAATAGTAATCGTAACGCCAAGGACAGTGCGTATATTATACGATATTGATCATCAAAGGAAGACGAAGTGAAATTATGCATCCAGATTGATGGTAGAAGTGCACCATGGTATTTTGACCTATTTGTGATAGGTGAGACGACGGATCTGGATAATTGAAACTATGATTGACGTGACCTACTCCAATATCTCAACAAATTCAATGAATATGGACCGATCATTTGCCAATATTCCAACTACCAATTCATGCAGATTACACTGCAGATTCCATACTCTTTGTTGTTTTATAAAATAACCCATTTTTGAATTCATTTTTACTAACAGTACCTGCGATATATATGCATGTCGCCTGAGTTTTATCATAGAAATGGCTAAGTCTAAGAACCATACCGCTCACAACCAGACCAAGAAGGCTCACAGAAATGGTATCAAGAAGCCAAGAACTTACAAGTACCCATCTCTAAAGGGTGTTGATCCAAAGTTCAAGAGAAACCACAAGCACGCCCTACACGGTACTGCTAAGGCTCTAGCCGCCAAGCGCGCTGCTAAGAACTAGACTACTGGAAAATATTCTAATTTAATATTTCATTCTATAAAAATATAAGTTTTTATTCTTTTCTAATAGCACATTCATTAAACTCTAAGTGTATTGACGATACTCAAAGCACATGCTCGCAATGATGCCTAACATGTCTTTTGATAGGGCTACCTTTTTATCGTTTATTATATCTTCTTTCGTTCTCTTTTTTTGCCCTGCTTCCACAGAAACGTTAGGGGATGCCCGCCTTATTTTGTTAGCTCCGCGGCTATTTGCTATTCCGAGTGACACAAATCTGAGATTTCGCAAAACCACATTAAAAAAAGGTGACATGTAAGGTTTTTTTCGAAATGAATACCACCATTTATAACTTTGAAAGAAAAGAATTCCTCTTTCTGAAACTATATTTGACAAGTTCAGAGTTTCAAATAGTGTTCCCCGATCTACGTCCCTATACCATTAACGATGCTACGTTTAAGACATCAGGCTTCGGATTCACCACTGTACGAAGGTAAACCGTCTACTAAAGTTTCCCTCACTAATTTAAGTTTCGACCTATCTGAGGAGGAGCTTTTTGATTACCTCAAGGACTACGGGGCAATCTGGACTATTTTGCCTGTGCACTCCGTCTATGGCTTTCGAAAGAATCACCCACAACCGCTAGGGATTGCATATGCTGAGTTTGAAACAGTTGAGAAAGCACAGACTGCAATTGATGCTCTATTCAACCAACTTTACAAAGGGAGGCCAATGAAGCTTCGCTTTCATCAACCCTACGTCCCAAGACAAAAGCAGAGATGGAGGAGAAAGGAATCATCTCCAACGAATAGTGAGATCGCCTTAGAGACAGAGGAAGGTCCGGTTGAACACCAAGGACAACATGAAGGACAAGAGTCTCAGGAATCATTGGAAATACCAAATATACATGAGTCGCAGAGACCACCCGATTCACAGGAGCCATTAGAGCAACAAGAACCACTAGAATCACGAGCGGTTACTATCATCGAGTCTCCTCCAGACGGTCCTCCCCCAGCATATAGATTCAGAAGACAAAACAAAAAGAATAAACAGTTATCCATGGAAACGGTTTACTGTAAGATAATACCAGAAGGAACCACAGACGCACACCTAAGACAATTCTTCAAAGCATACCGTCCAAGGGAAATCTGGATATTTAAGTCCCGTCCTGTGAAAAAGGGATGCTTTGGAAAGCCTGGAACTACTTTCACATCCGCTCTCATTACACTGAGTACAAACTTACCACTCAAAAATGTCACGAAGTCTATGTCGAAAAAGAAACTATTGAATAGCAAAGTCGAAATTATCCCAGCACCACTTTCAAAAATCGAGGAGGTGAGAAAGGTTGCCCAGTTAGAGCGTTCTGTTCAGGTTGTCCCTGAAGACACGCAATCAATAGGATCTCCGCAAGAAAATACGCTCGATGGAGCACAACAAGAGAGCGATTCACCGGACCCTGTAGCAGAATCTCGCGAGCGTTTACCTGGTATCCAACAGGCAACCCCTGTACATGATCCAGGTCATTAGAAATTACATTGGTAATTACAACAACATCCTTGTGAGGGGTTGCCCTTTATAATATTCTAATTATTTTACCTATTATATAGCATCAACATATTCTAAATATTTGCTATCTAACATGTCACCAAGTCTTTCTCCGTCATAATTAGACTTTTGTGCACTATAATTATAAGACCAACTAAACACCCGTACATCTCCATAAACATCCGCACATTCCTCCAAAATTCGAGTCCAATTTTTCTAGCGCTAAAACAAAGCTAAAATATTACCTGTCTCGCGAAATGGAAGCCGAAAATTCAATTTGTCTCTATGTCGGACCCACACAGGTAGTCCCCTACTCGATGTCGGTTCCAAGCACCTCTCTCTAATATCTCATTACGTATAACTAAAAAGGAACGCCTATTCTCGCATAATACTTTATCAAGCTTCAAAGAAACCAAACGGAAATTTTACAATGGGTATGTTCCAAAACAACAGCAAGAACTCATAGAATATCAATGTGGTGATTATTAGATGATATCTATTTTCCAAAATAAAGCAGACTGAACTAATTTTGAGAAATCCATGTTATTCTTTCAATTGACATCAAATTCCCAAATTGTTTACAGTGGATTTAATATCATCATCCATCTCTTCTAGAGGTGGTGTTGTTTTCGTGTTTTAGGATAACAGCATTGATATTTCCCGATCTACTATTACCAGAATGGTTGCTCTCATTGGCTTTGAGTATGAACCACAAGGTATAAGGCGGCAGCAGTGTATGCATACGCTGTTGACGTATCGTATTTCGGTCGATATATGCAAGCATATCATGCGTGGTGTATCTTGAATACTACGCTCAGGTTGACGGTTAATCATGCATGTGTTGGGATGTATTTCGTCCCAAGACACATGCTCTGTCCTTGACTTATGATTGCTTTGATATTTTATAGGTTTCGAAAAAACTTCGGTTACTGATGGAACCATTTACTAACAAGACATGTGGAACGAAACTTTCGTCCTCCAATTTGAACAGGTAGAGTTATTAGAAACCAAAGAAAGGGTGCTGGCTCCATCTTCACCTCTCACACCAGACTGAGACAGGGTGCTGCCAAGCTAAGAACTCTGGACTACGCTGAGCGTCACGGTTACATTCGTGGTGTTGTTAAGCAGATTGTCCACGACTCTGGTAGAGGTGCTCCTCTAGCCAAGGTCGTCTTCCGTGACCCATACAAGTACAAGCTACGTGAGGAGATCTTCATCGCTAACGAGGGTGTCCACACCGGTCAGTTCATCTACGCTGGTAAGAAGGCTTCTCTTTCCGTTGGTAATGTTCTACCTCTAGGTTCCGTCCCAGAGGGTACCATTATCTCCAACGTTGAGGAGAGACCAGGTGACAGAGGTGCTATTGCCAGAGCTTCTGGTAACTACGTCATTGTCATCGGCCACAACCCAGAGGAGAACAAGACCAGAGTTAGACTTCCATCTGGTGCCAAGAAGGTCATCTCCTCTGATGCCAGAGGTGTCATTGGTGTCATTGCCGGTGGTGGTAGAGTTGACAAGCCACTGCTAAAGGCTGGTCGTGCTTTCCACAAGTACAGACTAAAGAGAAACTCCTGGCCAAAGACCCGTGGTGTTGCCATGAACCCCGTTGATCACCCTCACGGTGGTGGTAACCACCAGCATATTGGTAAGGCTTCTACCATCTCTAGAGGTGCTGTTTCCGGTCAGAAGGCTGGTCTTATTGCCGCTAGAAGAACTGGTCTGCTACGTGGTTCTCAGAAGACCCAGGATTAAACTGTATATTAGATTATTCTTTTATTTGATTTCTTCTATATATTTTTGCAACTCTTAGTCATTCCCAATAAACGTTATAAGTAATACTAAAAGCTGAGCTTCGAAGCGCCTTATTGGCGAACATTCATGATTATAGATTTGGTATGTTTAAAATTGCTCGTGGCTATTTTTCTCCGTGTGCTAGTTATTTCTGGTTTATGTAATTCCACAGAAATAAACGGAGAAATCTAGCATAGCTAAGAATGGTCACGTGCCGGATCAAACGCATCCCAAAAAAAAATGTTTGTTGACATATCCACTGAGATAGGGTGGGTAAATAGCACATTACAAACGTGTAAATACGCTTACTTATATCATTGAAGAGTCTAAACAAGAGGGCAACCTTCTATTTCCATAGCCTAATAGTGATAAACACTCTCACATAACCCATTCGAGCTCACTTTATCATCTCTCATATACCGCGTTGCATCATGAAGGTGGAGGAACTCATTATTGATGGGTTCAAGTCGTATGCTACGAGAACTGTTATATCAGATTGGGATCCCCAATTCAATGCAATTACTGGTCTGAATGGTTCAGGTAAATCTAATATCCTGGATGCGATCTGTTTCGTATTAGGTATTTCATCCATGTCGACCGTCAGAGCCTCGAATCTGCAGGATCTGATTTACAAGAGGGGACAGGCGGGTGTAACAAAAGCAAGTGTCACAATTGTCTTCGACAATAGTGATGCGTCTAATTCACCAATTGGATTTAACAATTCACCAAAGATTTCTGTTACACGTCAAATTGTACTTGGAGGAACCTCAAAATACCTTATTAATGGTCACAGAGCACCCCAACAGTCAGTTCTACAGTTATTTCAATCAGTCCAATTAAATATAAACAATCCTAACTTCCTTATCATGCAAGGTAAGATTACAAAGGTCTTGAACATGAAACCCGCCGAGATTTTGTCTCTAATTGAAGAAGCTGCAGGAACTAAGATGTTTGAAGATAGAAGAGAGAAGGCCGAACGCACCATGGCCAAGAAAGAAACGAAATTACAGGAAAACAGAACATTGCTGGCTGAAGAAATTGAGCCCAAATTGGAAAAGCTCAAACAAGAGAAAAGGATGTTCCTAGAGTTTCAAACAACACAGGCAGATCTCGAGAAAATTTCGAAGGTTGTTTGTGCCTTTGACTATAATCATATTAGGGATAGATATGAAACGGCCAAGGAGACTATGCTTACTGGTGAGAAAAGAATGTCTGAAATTGGTGTAAATTCTGAAAAGACAAAAAGTGAAGTTACATCTCTGTACGAGGACCTTGAGGAAATCAAGAACAGGAAAAAATCAGAGGTTGAAAAAAACGGTAAACTTGCCAAGTTGGAAAAACAAGAGGGTGATCTAATGGATGAAATATCCAGGCTCAAAACTGCACACTCCATTTGCAATAGAGATTTAGATGAAGCAAATGGAGTCATATCCAAGTTAACTAGTAATACCGAGCATGTGACACAGAAATTGGAAGAAAGTAAACAATCCTATATTGATGCTGAGAAAGAATATAATCAGTTGAATGTACAATTGGATGCGCTAAAAAAAACGCATGATGCTAAAAGCGAACTTCTTTCAACATTATCTACTGGAATTTCTTCTACAGGTGCCACTGATAATGGCTATACAGAACAACTGGTCAATAAGAAACATGAACTCAACGATTGTCAGGTAGAGATCAAAAAAATAAAAATGAAGATAGAGATCATGAAACGAGAGCTCACTGCTAACCAACCAAAACTCGTGGCAGCTGATAGTGAGCGGCAACAATTGGAAGCTCGCATAAATGAATCTGAGGTTATCTGTAACAATTTGCGTTCTGAGCTAAGTCAATTTGGTTTTGATCCAAACCTACAAAATGAATTAAAAAAGGAGGAGTCACGACTACAGAATGAGATATACCGTGTGTCGGGTGCGGTAGAAAACCTGCGTAGACGCATGAATAATTTGGAGTTTCAATATAGTAAACCGTCTGAATCATTCGACAGTAATGCTGTGAAGGGTGTAGCTGCGCGGTTATTCACATTAAAAAATGAAAATAGAGACTGTGCTACAGCTTTACAAGTTTGTGCTGGAGGACGCCTGTACAATGTGGTGGTTGACGATGAAAAAACGGCATCTCAGTTGTTAGAGAAGGGTCGACTACGTAAACGTGTTACCATCATTCCTCTGAACAAAATTGCGACACGCACAATAAGTGAAAAGGTGGTTAAAATGGCAAAATCGCTTGCTCCTGGCTCTGTGGAGTTGGCATTGGACTTAATTGGGTATGATGACGAGGTATACAAGGCAATGGCATTTATTTTTGGCGGCAGTCTGATCTGTAAAGATGCTGAAACCGCTAAAAAGGTTACATTCAACCCTAATGTACGCACCAGAAGTATCACCTTGGACGGTGACGTTTATGACCCAGAAGGTACATTATCTGGTGGTAGTAGAAATGTTTCTAACTCTTTGCTTCTAGACATCCAGAAATATAATGAAACTAATGCAAACCTTGCTGCGCTTGAAAATAGCTTATTTCAAATAAAGGAAAAGATCCAAGAGCAAGATGGAATCTCACAAAAGACAAAATCGTTACAAAATGACCTTAACCTAGCCTGTCATAAGCTCGATATTGCCAAGAGTAGTTATTCATCCAATAGCGCAACCCAGTTAATAGAAAGGAACTCCGAATTGCAAAAGGAAATAGAAGAATCAGAAAAGATTATTAATGAAAAAGAATCGCATATGCACTCTGTTGAAAAGGAGATGCAACTTATTCAAAAGGATGCAAGCGAATTTGCAAATGATAAGGGAGCGAAATTAAAAGAGTTGAAAAATGAAGTTGAATCACTATCAAAAAAAATATCAAGTCTGGATGATCTATTAGAGAAGAAGTACGATATTTACCAAAACATCCAGTTGGATACCGAGCAATTAGAATTGGATATCAAATCTAATTCTGAGAATATAGATTCGACAAAGAAATCCGTGGATAATTTAAAATCGAAGAAGGATGATCTGGAAGAAAGTATTGGCATCAAGGATAGCGAATTAACAACTACTCAGAAAAATCTTTCTGAGGAAAGAACACGTCTCTTTGAAATCGATGAGGAGGTGAAAGAACTAGAAACCTTGATTAAGAGTAAAAAGGAACTCATCTCCCAACATGACCTGGAACTGCAAAAGATAACTAATGATATTAGCGATTATAAGCATAACTCTAAGAGTCTAGAGAAAAAAATGAAAGAACTTTTAGAGGAGTTTTCCTGGCTTGAAGATTTAGATATGGTAAAGGGTATCATCTCCCAACATGAAGGTATTAACATTGCGCAGTACAAAGAACGTGCTAAAAAACTTGAGGAAAACTTCAAGGCCTTGAGACCAAAGGTTAATCCAAATATCATGAGCATGATTGAAAATGTTGAAAAGAAAGAAAGCGCTTTGAAGACTATGATTAATACGATCGAAAAAGATAAGATAAAAATCCAAGAGACTATATCTAAGCTTAATGAGTACAAGAGAGACACTTTGGTAAAAACATGGCAAATTGTTACTAAAGATTTCGGTAATATCTTTGCCGATCTCCTACCTAACTCGTTTGCCAAATTAGTCCCACTTGAGGGCAAAGATGTTACTGAAGGTCTTGAGGTCAAGGTGAAACTAGGAAGCATATGGAAAGAAAGTTTAGTAGAATTGTCTGGTGGTCAAAGGTCATTGATTGCCCTGTCGCTAATTATGGCACTTTTGCAATTTAGACCAGCCCCGATGTACATTTTGGATGAGGTGGATGCTGCTCTGGATCTAAGTCACACCCAGAATATTGGTCATTTGATTAAAACCAGATTCAAAGGTGCCCAGTTTATTGTTGTTTCGTTAAAGGAAGGTATGTTCACTAACGCAAACAGGGTGTTTAGAACGAGGTTCCAAGATGGAACTTCTGTTGTCAGCCTTATGTAACTATCAAAGAAATATAAACAGAGCATTTTCTAGAGCATATTTTGAAAAGAGAGATGAAATATAATCATTCCTATATAATAAATAATATAAACATGAAAATATGTAGGCAATGGGCTTAGTAGACTTCCAGAATGTATCTAGATGTCTCCTTAAGCTCCTCGATGGCCTCGTTGAGGTCTACCTTAACATTTCTTTCCTTGGCGTCAGCACTGATGATATCTTCTAGTGCAGAAGTGATATCTGGAACGGGCCAGGTTGGACCACAAAGGAAGAAAGAGCCCTTCTGGTCGATCATTGCGACCTTTAGATCGTCCAGGTTCTCTCTGATACGGTCCTGAATGTAGATCTTCTGAGCCTGGTCTCTAGAGAAAGCAGCACCGATGTGGGTAATGATACCAGCATCCTTGTAGGCCTCCCAGACCTCACCGTATAGGTATTCCTGTCTACAGTGTCTGGAACCTAGGTATAGGAAGATGTCACCGATCTCAAGACCCTGCTGCTTCTGCCATAGCTTCTCTTCGACAATAGCCTTGAATGGAGCTAGACCAGTACCTAGACCACTCATGATGACCGGAGCCTTTGGATCGGCTGGTAGCTTCATAACAGAAGGCTTGACACTGACCACTAGCTCCTGGCCAATCTTCAAGTCGGAGATGTACTTAGAGGCCTGACCGTATCTCTTTCTGCCCTGGTTGTCAATCCAGTCAACAACGACAATCAGTAGGTGGATCTCATTTGGATGCATCTTCTGGGAAGAGGCGATGGAGTACTCTCTTCTCTTTAGTGGAGCGACGATGTTGATTAGGTCACCTAGCTCAGGTCTGACAGATGGGAACTTCTGGAAGATGTCAGCATAAGTGTAGAATTCGACCTCCTGGTAGTTCTTCAGGTCAATGGCACCAGCTGGAGTAATCAGCTCCTGTAGGACCTTCTTCTCCTCCTCATCAGCAGCAAATGGAATCAGGGACTCGTAGAACTTCTTTGGTGGCTTACCGAAGATGTCTAGGTTCTCAGCAAAGACCTGCAGAACAGTTCTTGACTCGATGAACTGAGGCTGGTCCTTGTTTGGAACCTGAACAACCTGCTCTGGGTCGAGGCCGTACTGCTGTAGGAACTCTAGGACCTGGGCCTCGTTGTTGCGGGCATGGATACCAAGGGCCTCACCAATGTCGTAAGTCAGATCGGTACCGGAGATGTCGAACTCGATGTGGAAAATGTTTCTGTCGTAGTCGGCTGGGGTGAGACGTCTGTTCTCCTTGACCTTGATGACGTGGTTCTTGATCAGTGGGAGATCTGGTCTCAGCTTCTTCTCGACGTGGTAGGCCTCCTTGAAGGCTAGCTTCTTGGTGAGCTCGGTGATGGTGGAAGTGACGGATGGGGCCTCGTTGATCTTCTCCTGCTGCTCTCTAATGTAGTTTGGAGTGAACGCGTTGGCTCTGATGGAGTAAGGTAGCTCCTCGACGACCTCCTCGGAGAACTCTGGCTTTGGAAGCTGCTCGCTGGAGTAGACAGCAACGTTGGATTCATCTCCGTTGGCGTTGATCAGGTCGTGGATCTGCTCCTGGGACAGATTGGAGGCAACCAGCTGCTGCAGCTTGTCGGATGGGAAGTTGGCAGCGGAGTAGAAGTTGGCCTGAGCCAGCACAGCTAGCGAGTCGACATCCTCAGCGAGGGCCTCGGAGTTGATAGCAACTAGCTTGATGTCCTTGGCGATAATGTCGGCGACGAACTGCTGTGGGTACTTCTCGACCTCGGCGCCACCGATGTAGACAATGGTGCCCTTGGCCTTGACAGCGTCGACAATGTCGATGTGGTTGAGGAGGTTGATGTCCTCAAATACAGCGACGGCGGAAGTGGCGGCACCTGGCTGGCCGCTCAGGGTGATGCGAGCCTGGAAAACACCAGTGTGGACAAGACTGTTGAAAGCGGTGTTGAAAACGACGTTCTCGCCGGCACCGACCAGGGTCTTGGCGATCTTGGCTGGGGTGTCGAGCAGCTTGGAGTTGTCTGGAAGGTAGAAGACGTAGTCTCTGGCGCCATCATCCGCGGACTGGGCTAGGGCTGGGATAAAAGTGGCAGCAACGTTGGCGGCATCCTTGGCAGTCCAGTTGAAGTCTGGCTTGTACTGGTGCTCGGCAACCTTGACGCCTCTACGGTTGTGGAAGAACAGGGCCGCAGAGACGTCCAGTCTGAGTGGGGATGGGACGGCGGTGTTGTCGTTGGCAGACTGACCGACAACAACGATGGTCTTGGCGGAGGCTGGGATGCTCTCGACGAACTTCTGGGTGTCGAATGGAAGAGCGATTCTGACCGCCAGGGTGGGGGCACCGACAGAAGCAAATAGCTCGGACTCGGTGGCACCAAAAGTGACGAACACAGTCTCGGCGTCAGCTGGGCCGGAGTACTGGAAGTTGGACAGAGAGGCGCCGGAAACGGCGTTGACCTTCTCGACAATCTCGTCGACGGATGGGTCATTGGACAGGCCCTTGCCAATAGCAGCTAGGGCACCCTCGACATTCTCCAGAGTGGAAGGAAGGTTTCTGAAGGTCTTGGAGTAGCGGACACCGTCAAACAGGTAAACGGTGGAAGCCTTCTGGAAGTACTGAGCGAGGGCCAGAGAGAGCAGAGTAGACTGCTCAGTCTCCGCTAGGGAGACTGGGGAGACCACGTTGAAGCCCAGCTGCTTGGCAACAGACAGTGGAGTGACAAAGTCACTGCCTAGGGTGCTGTCTTTGTCGTCGTAGGATAGAGCGGCAACATTGAACAGGAATCTCTTGTCGGCACCAGACAGAGCGGAGGCAAAGTATGGCAGGCCGTAACCTGGGGTGACAATGCCAACGGGCTTGGAAGCGACGCTCTGGGAAGAGTAACCTAGAGGGGCAAGACCAGCACCAGCCCTGATGTCGACCTCCTGGAAGAAGTAACCGGCATTAGGGGCGGACTGTAGCGATGAGTACAGCAGGTCCGACTGGGAGTAGGTCTTGTAGCCAAACACAGCAGACACGCTGGAGGCAATCACATTGTTGATCAGGTCAACGGGCGTGCGGTAGGAACCGTCAGCGCCACCGACGAATGGGTTTGTAGCAGCTTCGACACTAGACATGCTGGCTTTTCTGTCTCTGTGCGGCAATAAAGAGGTGTTGGATCTAGCTCCTTTGAATTATAATGTCAACAGCACAAAACAACCAGAAACAGAGGAGCCATGACATGCTAATATATATACCGGGGACAGATCCAGCGGTTGAGCAGTTAAACGCGTCCACAGCGTCGAGCCCTTGTGGCACCGGCGCCACACTTTGCTCTTGGGCGCCTGTCCGATGAGACGGCGATGTGACTCCGCGCCGTGGCGCCGAAATGTCACGTGCGGTGGTGTGGCTGTGGTGTGCGGGTGTGGTGAAGGTGGTGCCAGGCTGGTCGAGCTGTGCAGAGACGTGACTGAAGGTGTGCCAGGCAGGGTCTGGTGTTGTTGCGTCCTGGGTGGGTCAAGGTATGCTCTGTTACATTGGTGAGGGGTAGCACGCCGCGGCCTGTCGTTATGCCGCTTCTACCTTTCCCGCGCGAACGTCACTGGGATAACGCGTCTGACACAGAACAGACCAGCGGCACTTTCAAGATACATAGGTTTGGGGCATTGGTTGTATTAGAATAATGTATGTGCCGTGTACGGATATGAGGTTTGCGACTATATAGAAACATCGGCCGTTGTTTGAAGGTTTTTCGTGTCAGTGTGCAGTGAACACATTCGTCGTCCCTGACTATACTAAAGGAGGGATCCGTCAATTCACAACTCGCCGATGGGCATTATGTTGCGATGTCTATGAGTTGTTAATTGTACATATCTGCTGCGCCCATGACAAGTTGCTTGCGACAATACTCGCCCATTTTGCAAATGTGACAACAAGCAAAAACAAGTCGATGTTCCATAGCGACAAGGAGTCTCTGCCACCTCGGACGAACTTTTGATTAGGTATAACCTGGTTCGCAGCTATTGTAATGCAATCATCTACGCCTCCGCGGTGGTTATTGGGAGCAGTCGCAGGAACATTGGAGCCATCGCGTGCGTCTCGGGTCTCCTGGTGCTACGTTTCATTCCCTAACAATCGACACAGAAAGGTGTTCTGCGTGTATTTCAGGGCTGCATCTCGTTTAGGAAGTACCCTGCCCGTCCAAAAAGAAAAGATGGACGGAAAAGGAAACTTCAAACAATTCAGGCTGCTTTTCCCTGCAGTGATCACCCTGCAAGAGAGACGAGCTACTTCGTACCAATGGATGTGTTATTTTTTTGTACGTCTGTTCCTTGGTTTGAACATGTCAGATTATGTCAACGCTGGCCCTCCCCCATTCCCTCAGGTGCCTCGTGGTTTTATTCTGGGTGAACATTTCACTGTGGTCAAGCACCGCTTGGGTGTCTTCCGACTGATCATTGCAGCACTCGGCTCTCTTTTGAGTGAGCACCGACTCATGGTCGCGTTCGTATTAGGAAGACGCTATGGTGCAATGCTGCTACTAATTTTACCCGGGAGTTTCTTCGTCGAGAGCTTGAGGGTCAAACTCTCCGCACAATGAGGTGCAGGGTACTTTTTACACATATATTTTGTGTTGTAGGAGCATCCAGTGGACGTAAGAAATTGCGTGGGTGTTTTATAGACTGTTATGGATTTTTTTGCTTACATAAAAGAGCTGTATGTCTGCCCGACTAGAATAAAAGCAGCGGAGCGTTTATCAGCCAAGACTTAGTCTCTTCTCAATTTGTAGATAATTCATATCTTCTTGAGAATATTCTACACCGCCCCAATAACCTCTGATAAATATGAGATTAATTGACCTCCTGATATCATCGGTCGCTGTCACGTCAATGGTCGCAGGTGTTGAGCTTGATGCCACGCTAAAAGCGGAGGTGGAAGCCCTAGTGAAGGATATTAAGGACAACGAATATGAATATTACTCTATTGCCCTTAAGAACCCTGACGTTTTTTATTTTGATGGATTGCCAGGAGTAGCTATGAATACTGACGATAATGGATATTTCACCGGATCTGAATCATATCTTCAGCATGATCTTGATCTAAAACATTTCGATTACATTGTCCACAAAATGCCTTGGTACTCAACTAGACTGCAACCATTGGTTGAGTCTTTCCTATCTGGTGGCGATACTTCTGCTTCAGCGACAGCTACCTCTCCAACAATCGCTAACACAACTACAGTCACCTCGTCTTTTAGCCAGATTACCTCTACATCAATTTCAACATCTGCCTCAATGAATAAGACTTCTTCTGCCGAAGCTGGTAACAAATCTAAAAATGGCTCTACTTCACCATTAGCGAAGGGCATGGCTGCCTTGATTGTTGGCGCCGTGGCTATGCTCTTATAAGAATACATACATACCTTCATATCTACAAAAAGAACAGGTGTATTTGTTCAAATTAAATGGATATATAGCTCCATTCAATGTTGAATTCAAAATGAATTTGTGTATTTATTCTTTATTGAGTAGTGTTCATACTAGTATAGTCGATAGTACTGTTGGAAATGATTTAGTAGTCACATATGAGATGTTGTCAGAGGAAGATAACTTGAGAAGGTGCTGTGGTATAAAAGTGAAGCTATTGCACACTGCTGATACTGGTGTTGTTGAAAGGTAGTTGCCAAGGCCATTTTTTTTTTACATTTCATATTACTAATTAGAAATGTGTACACTGAGCGGTATCTCATATCATATGACAAGAAAAGTAAAACGAAGAGTGAGGAGACACCGAGTAACCGGTGAAATTCTTCAAGAGATTCCAAGTAAGCAACAACATATGTATTACATGTTTCAACTAGCTTCATAACAAGAGACCCATCAGATAAAGATATTAAGAATATGATGTCTGAAAGGGTTATTAAAGCCTCTGATTTCCAACGGTTTTACTACAAAATAGAAACATCAGCCGTTGTTTGAAGGCTTTTCTTGTCAGTGTGCAGTAAACACATTCGTCGTCCCTGACTATACTAAAGGAGGGATCCGTCAACTCACCACTCGCCGATGAGTATTTCATGCAATATCTATGAGTTAGTAACAGTACGTGTCTGCAACGCCCGTGACAAGTTGCTTGAGGCAATGCTAGCCCATTTTGCAAATGTGACACAAAACAAAAACAAGTCGATGTTCCGTAGCAACAAATGAGTCTCTGCCACTTCTGAAAAACTTTTTGATGGATGAAGGCTTGTTCGCAGCTATTGTAATGCAATCATCTACGCCTCCGCGGTGGTTATTGGGAGCAGTCGCAGGAACACTGGAGCCATCGCGTGTGTCTCGGGTCTCCTGGTACTACGTTTCCTTCCCTAACAACCGACGCAGAAATATGTCCTGCGCAGCCGTCAGGGCGGCATCTCGTTTAGGAAGCGTCCTGCCCGTCCAAAAGAAAAGAAGTGGACCGAAAAGGAAACTTCAAACAACTCGAACTGCTTTTTCTGGCATTAATCATCCTCCTAGTGGGAGGAGCTGCTTCGTACCAAGGGACGTGTTATTTTTCTGTACGTCAGTTTCTTGGTTTGAACATGTCAGATTATGTCTACTCGGATCCTCCCACCCGCTTGGCTGCCTTGTAGTTTTCTTCCGGTGGAACACTTCCTTGTCTTAGAGAAGCACTCGGGTGTCTTCTGAGTGATGGCCGACTCATGGCCGCGTTCGTATTTGGGAAGACAATGTGATACAATGCTGCTACTAATTTTGCCCGGGAGTCTCTTCGTAGGGAGTTTGGGGGGTCAAGCTGCCCACTCAAATAGTTACAGGGTATTTTTCACACATACATTTCGTTAGTAGGACCTTCTAGCGGATGTAAGAAGTTGCGTGGGGTGTTCCTGAAACTGTTCTTTTTTTTCTTACATAAAAGAGTGGAATATCTAGCTGACTAGAATTAAAACTGTAGATTCGTTATTAGTCAGTACCTAATATCTTTTATTTCGTAGATAATCCATATATTCTTCAGAATATTCGATATCACCCCAATAGCCCCCCTGAAAAAGATGAGAATAATTAACCTCTTGATATCCTCCGCCGCATTCATGTCAATGGCCACAGCCGCTGAGGTTGATGCCACACATATCGCGGAGGTGGAAGCCCTAGTGAAGGATATTAGGGATAACCTCTCTGATTATATGAACATGGCCACCAATGACGCTGATTTTACCACTCCAAAGGGATTGGTGGATATAAGAAACCAGTTTGATGATAACGGACGGTACACAGGATCTGAATCATACCTGAACTCTATGGTTGATCTTAACGCTGTCGATTCCATTGTCCACAAAGTGCCTTGGTACTCAACTAGACTGCTACCATTGGTTGAGTCTTTCCTATCTGTTGATGGTACTTCTGATTCAGCGACAGCTACTTCTGCAACAATCGGTAACACAACTACAGTTACCTCGTCTTCAAATCAGACTATCTCTACCTCAATTCCAACGTCTTCCGCGGTGAATAAGACTTCATCTGCCGTTACTGTTAACCCATCTGAAAACGGCTCTACTTCACCATTAGCCAAGGGCATGGCTGCTTTGATTGTTGGCGTGATGGCTATGCTCCTATAAGTATGTATATGTATATAATATCTACTAAAAGAACTTGTATCTTCATTAAATGCAAAGAGTTCCTTATCTCTGATGTGAATGTGATTATTTGGCATTGGATATCGCATGTACAGTGGGTGCCAATCAGCGTTTGTTGGAGTTAATAGGCACTTATTGTTGCCTAACAAGGTAGTTTAAGGCAACCTGTTGGGAAGAGAAGGCTGTAAAGAGATTCTTAGATCCGAAAACAACAAATACAGAGTAATGTTCCGAATAGTTTTCCGCAGTAAGCGGCTGGAGGCATTATTTGTGATGGAGTTCTCACCAAGGATAGTTTGAGTTCCTACATTGATTATAAGGACAAATAATAGCAAGCTCATTAGATACATCTATCATATTACCTCTTAGTGAGGCCAAAGATCAAAAAGGTTCTTATATCTGACATACTTAAAACTTATTCTCGATACCCAAAGACCAATTACTATCCAAGCTATTAACTCTCTCTAAGAAGCGATAAAGGTCTCTGGGTTCAAAAGGGTGTACCATTCAACGGTCATGCTAGATTCCTTTTACATGAGTATTGTGTTACCGATAACACAGATGAAATAAGCAGCATAAACTTATAGTTGGAAATCACGTGATCTTTCAAGAACTATTTTAAAATCCGCTCTAATGAACAAATTTTTCAAGAAAATAAGGAAGTTTGGCCGAGCGGTTTAAGGCGCCAGATTTAGGTTCTGGTATCTTCGGATGCATGAGTTCGAATCTCATAGCTTTCATTACTTTTTTGCAAAAATTTGGTATGATAACGTTTTATACAGAGAGTGCTTCGTATGGTTATAGAAGATTCCTATTGTGGAGTATTGTGTGCATACTACCCCTTATGAAGCAACGATGATCTTAAAATGAAGGAAACTTCGGAAAATCAAAATAAGGTCCACTTTGGTTGATGCTAACTAATGGCCCGGTTCTCAGAAACCCTAAAAAATTCCAAAATATATATGATATGTAGCAATCTATTTTTTGATGTGGTTATAAGATCCCTCGGATTTGTACTGTGTTGTAATTGTGATCAAAAGTTGGGTATTTTCCCCACGTTTGAGACTTTGTGACTTAATCAAGAGTTTTCCAAATTTAATAAAACTATAATAGTTGTTATTTATAAAACAGAGAAACGTTGAGAACCAATTTTGATAGGATTCTGAGATACTCTGTAGACTATCTTATTATCCTGCTCGACTCGATTGCGTGGCTGTTCGAGTCGGCCGCGGGTTCCGATTTGAAAATTTAAAAATTGAAAATTGGGCTTTGGTCAACAAAAGAGTTTGTTATTGTCATGAAGCAATGGAGGAAATAACCAAGCCTTCGGGCTGTTATGAATGGCAACAAAGAAACTTATAGACGTCAATTTAAAGACGGCTAATTTAAGGAAGCCTTAGGGTTCTACAGAAGTAGGCCTTCATCCGAAAGGGATACGGCTTTCATGAAAGTCGCAGACGCAATGGCCACAGTAGAACTTTGAGACATTATCGAGGAGTAGAGAACTGCTTTTGCAGCGAAAGAGGCCAGCATTGTTGAGAGAAACACAGTTATCACCACCTTGGAAAAGCGATTAGAGGATAAGAAAACCGAGAATACATGTTTGTGTCAGCTTGCAAATGGACAGAATGGTATACGCTTGAAAAAGAAAGCAGTTAGTGATGTATTGAGAAGGACTAATAAGTGTTTGAGAACTATCTTTAAAGTGCAATTACCTCAAATATGGAAGAGACGACCCTGTCAAACATTTTATTTGCTTCCTCTATTCACGACTGGGTGGAAGGCATGGCTGCATCCTCAGCCACCAATGAATTGGATATGGGGGGAGTTACGGCTGAAGGTAACTCATCATTTGCTCGAACCATTGCAGTTTTTGGCGACGATGTGGAATGAATAGCAATATCGGCACTCTCCATGAGATGTTCCGTAAATGTAGGAACACTTTTTGGAGCGATTCTATCAACACTGATGAGAATGGACTTCAAGGAGAAGAATCCTCAAAAAAAGTGCTATAACAAATGTTGATTAAAAGAAAGATTGTATATCTACAATTAATAAGGGTGTTAAAACGCAATACAACTATGAGAGATTGTTCAATATGAATCCAAAAATCCAGAAGGAAGATGGCATCTTACTAATATCGTATGATGATTTTGTAAGAAGTGGTATAGTCGTTGTCTCCAAATAGCCAACCATTCCTTGAAATCTAATGGTTTAAACTGGTAAAGTATCGGCAATAATACACTTCCTCCGACTGTCACCGCTGTTGCTAATTTTCTGTTGTATAAAACAAGTGGATCATTGCTAGTTGGAGCATTTAAATCTTTACCTGGAAATTTACCTAAAGACCCATCAAAGGTACGGTTATTGTTTGGAAATGTTGAATACATGAATGCTGACGAATGTACTTTCGTTGATGATAGTGAGAATGATGAGACTTCTCCATCTCCAACTATTATTGGAGACCATGAGATTTCGTCATTACCTGAAAATATGGAAGGTGACAGCCCAGTAAATGATTTTTTCTCCGCTAGCGACATTCAAGGATGCTAGAAAACGATTAGTAAAGCAGCACTTATGAGGCTATGACAGTCCCCAATAAAGGCGTATCTTTTGACAATAAGGAAATGTGTCACATTTTTGAGAACATTAGGGATGTGGATAACCTGTCCGGTCCTGAAATCAACCCAAAAGAAAAAAACGTGTCAGGTTTATATTCTCTTTTGGTGTTCAGATATAAGGAAGAGCAGATTTAGGTGTAAATTTATTGAAAACACATTCCTAGACGGTTTATTTTTATATGGGCGTTTTGGTTCACTTCTCAATATCTGCGATATAACTATTGACAACAAGATACTTTCTCTTTCCCATATGCTACATGATATTGGCGAGAAATACGAGCATATGATATTGTTCTTGAAGCTAATAAAGAGATATATTCCTTTAGACTGGAATACAATGCATATGATGTGTGACCAAGCTAAATCATTCGAGAGTGCACATACCGCTGTTTTTAGTAAACTCATCTGCACTTGCTCGGTGTAACCTCTAAAGAACGTTATGGTACATGCCTAAGGGCAAGTAACAGCTCTTTTCCATAAAATGATCCACGCCATTGACAAAGAAATTAAGGAGGGAACTAAAAGTAAGCTCTTAGAGATGTTTCACGGTAAGACGAGAAATCCAGAACATTCTACCTATAAGAAAGTATACAGTCAGGCTAATTTGAATTGTCGATGTCAGCGAACAGACAGATTCGAGCAGTTCACAGCTAATCCTGTAGAGCAATTCCAAAGTACTATAAGGTCTGTGAAGGAAGCAAGTGTTGACAATCTGGTATCTCAATTATCAATGATTAAATTAATCACCTTCAATGCTCCTTCAAAAATGAACGATGTAGATGAGCCTATTTTGAGTGGATTTGGTCGAGCAGTCATTTTATTGAATGTTGCGTTAGCATTAACAATAAAATTCGAAAACAAGATAGAACATAGGTCGACTCCCAAAACAAAGACTATTACGCTTCTTTGCATACAATATCCAAAGACTACATGGATGCGCTAAAGTGTAAGAAAAATTATAGCCGTTGCTGGTTACCTACATTGATTCATTAATAGATTGCGCAGCATCAGGTATTTCAGAAATATTTCGTCCATTATACACGGAAGATACCTCATATTGTTATTATACGCATACTCTTGTTGTTGGATTACGTGTGTCACATTCAAATCTGCGGGAGATTGCTCATAAAAGATGGACTAAAGGTGACTATATTACCATTGGTTGAATCATGCTTAGTTTGCAGAACTAGTACAACTTTCTGGATGACATTCACCTCTGTATTGGATTTTCCTCTCCACAGAGATGAATGTCATCCAAAAAGTTTAGCTAGTTCAGCCGAAATGAATGATACCGTTCAAAGTGTATCAGGTAGAAGGTTAGACTTTCTTGATCAGAGGGCCAAACGCCGTCGGATCGCCATTCGTAATCAACATAATGAGAAAATGTTTGTTCAAACTAATTTTGTATAGCTATTGCTTTCTGTCTATATCGCTTTATATTTTCTGTATACTCATAATAACCAACAGACATTGATTCAAAACAAAGTAATGGTGAAAATATTCCTCCTGTCAGTTTGAATAGACAACTGCTAGAAATTCTATCTGATGGACATATAGCGTAATCTAAGTGGATGTGATTGCTTTGTACGAAGAAGAATGTAATGACGAACGCATAGGTTAACTCAACTATGATCCAAACAATAGAAACTCGGGATTGACGAATCAATCATCAAAACTAAACTTCTGTAAGATGAGGAACTTACCTCTCACCCTAACTATATATAAGAAACAAAATGACTAAAATATTTTGTTCCTATGAAAAAGAAGATACAACGTAACGAATTCTACATTATGTATTTTTTATGTCTACATAGAGAAAGAATGTTCATAGTACACGTAGTATGTCTGATTCTAAGTCTGCCGACAGAGCTTGTCAGTAGGAATATAAGGCTGCGTGTATTCAAATATTTTTGGCATATGCAATAACCCACAACTTTTTTATATTTGGGAAGACTCACTATGGCGAAAATATGTTTCTAGCGTAAATAAAAAAACAAAAGTGATAATAAGAAAATAGTGCGATTCACATTACTTGGTAGATATTCCTCGATATAAATCATTTAGGTTCCCAGAATTTCAAAAATAGAATAGGAAAGCTTCAATATTAAGTGGTGTCGTGTTCCCCTTTCTAATCACTTATTCTAAAATACCATGATATAGATCAGGTTATGTCTAGATATTTCAGATATGTTTTTTGAAGCTTCATGTCTTTCCGTGGTTCTCAACCACTCTTATCATCATTTACCTGATTTCTCCACTTTTCACAATACTGGTTATACACTTTCTAAAGTCCTTACATGAGACTACGTAAGCAGTCCCTTTTTTGCTTGTTGACATATACTTCCTTATAAAAATGCAAAACCAAATCTTCAAGGTCTCACAGTGATTTACCATTTTACGCCTTTTTCTCACATCTAAGTCAGCATATTAGCAATAAAACATTTGGAATCTATCATTGTTTAGTGAAAACACGAGAAATCATTAAACTTAAATGAAGTAGAACGACTTAATAGTTAAGAATGTCATTAAGTAGCTAATATGTTGTTGATAATGGAATATTTCTTGTTTTTTAATGGTTTTCGTTAGCCTAGATTGTCTAAAAACTATTGTTCAAGGTACTCAAGATGAAGCCAGAGCTGAATATGGTACTTTTCTAGATAACACATTCACCTAATCTAGAATAAGAATATCTTAACTACAGCTAAAAATATCAATTAGATTAATTCCATCTGAATATTGCAGGTAATATATCCAGATTCCTGGATAAAGGTAAAAATAAATTTTTTAATGTCAACCCTCAATGGTAAACATATACTTAAATAAAGGTCAACTTTTTCAAGAAAATAAGGAAGTTTGGCCGAGCGGTTTAAGGCGCCAGATTTAGGTTCTGGTATCTTCGGATGCATGAGTTCGAATCTCATAGCTTTCATTACTTTTTGCAAAATTGTAAGACATCACGTGACATCAATAACTGGCCAGATAGTCCCTCTTCTAAACACATTTTACACCAATTACTTGCAGAGTTGGAGTGCAAAGTAACCCGCATCACTGTATCCGAGGTTCACTTTCCCCGAGCCGCTTCTATGCACCAGTTTCTCGACATCTGGTGTCTGGTACTGGGGAAAATACAAAATCAATGCGGTTATAGCTGTCATCAGTGGAACTAGGAGGTATGGACCAGACATGTTACATCGCGAGCGGACCCTCGACGAGCCATTTGGTGTGTATTCCTCTTTCTCTTCTAATTCTACTTTCGCTTCCGCTTCCGTGTTCCGTGTTCCGTGTTCCGTGTTCCGTGTTCCGTGCAGTTCCGCTTCCGTCGATTTCGTAAGCGAACGATCTGGGAGCTGCGATCCTTGGACCTCGACCCTCGACCCTCGACGCTCGACGCTCGACGCCATCGACGAACACGCGCTGAGTAAGACAGGTAGCATTGTTGCTGCTTCTGCTGGATCTACTTCTGTGGCAGTCAGCTCCTTTTGTATGGGTGCACCCTCTGGATTATATATAAACCTGGTCTGCTTCCTTACTCCCCTACTCATCGCTGCACTTTCTGTACCATCTGTACTTGTTTGCGCGCTATCCCACACCCAACACACACACACACACACACACACACACACACACACACACACACACACACCATGTTCACCGGTATTGTGGAAATCATGGGCACGGTTGCCGAATACAACCCTCTAGACACCTCCGCCTCTGGTGGCCAGGGTGTCTCTGTCACGATCAAGGACGCCGCTGCGATCCTGGGCGACTGCCACATCGGAGACAGCATTGCATGCAACGGTATCTGCCTCACGGTGACCGAATTTGACGCTGACTCGTTCAAGGTGGGCATCTCCCCCGAGACGATTGCGCGGACGGACGTTGCTGACTGGACGCCCGGGACGCGTGTCAACCTGGAGCGGGCCGTGTCGCAGGAAGTCCGCTTTGGCGGGCACTACGTCCAGGGCCACGTTGACACCGTCGCCACCATGGTCTCGGTGACCCCCGAGGGCAACTCGCTCGTGTTCGGCTTCCAGCTGCGCGACGCCAAGTACGCCAAGTTCATCGTCGAGAAGGGCTTCGTGTGCATCGACGGGACGTCGCTGACGGTCACCGACGTCGCCGCGGACGGCACATTCTACATCGCCATGATCAAGCACACTCAGGAGGTCGTCGTCATGCCCCTCAAGAAGGTCGGCGCCCTCGTCAACATCGAGGTCGACCTCACGGGCAAGCTCATCGAGAAGCAGATCACCCACGCCCTCCACAACCAGTTCGACAACAAGAACTCCACCCTCAACAAGCTCATCGACTCCATCATCGACGAGAAGGTCAGGAAGTACATGTCTAAGTAGTACCGTAGTATTATATACGCAGTCCCTTCACTGTGGAAGCCCATCGAATAATTTTTGCTGCCCGCCTGCAGAGAAAATTTGTGCCTCGATGCATATATAAGAGGGAGGGCGATCCCCACACAGTGGCAAACGGTGGTAAAAGAGGAGCAACAGGACCTTAATAACAGCGTGTTCCACCTTTCGTACTCCCATATCGACATGTACAGTGCACACGAAATCAGCAGGGAGAGCCAGAGCGCCGGATTCTCCTGGGGTTACTCCCTGGGGCCCAAGACCCAGCAGCAAGAAGCGCCGAATGTGCAGCTTAGAAAGGATTCCGGGGCTCTAGTGGCCCTGGGGGCTCCCCACTCAGCCCCAACACCCGCCCAGCCGCGGTGCAAACGCCAGTTCGATGATGGCGACGGTGAGAGCTGGACCAAGGGAGCGCTCAGCGCAAACGTGCGTCCGGAGTCCGCCCCCGTGCTCCGCAAGTACATGGTGGCGAAGAAGAGGCCGTCGATGTTTGCGCGGGCACCCGTGGCTGTGGTTCCCGAGCCAGAGAGCTCCTCGGCATACGTTCCCACCAGCATCGGCGGCCTCGAGGGCCAGCCGCTGCCCATGCCTCGCAGCCTCGAGCTGATGGACAAGGCACAGCTCCAGGACGTAATCATGGACCTGGTGAATGTGCACCCCCAGGTTGCCCAGTACCTCCAGTCCTCCATTTCGCAGTACAGCTTCTCCAGCGACAAGCGGCTCGCTGCGCTGCGCAACAAACTGCACGAGGTTCACGCGGCGGTGCCGTATAACAGGGACTACGCCAACGACACCTCTGCGCAGCTCGACGACTATGCGTTTGTGCGCATCAAGCCTCTCGTCCTCGAGTTCCTCAACTGCCTCACAGACTACATCCTCGCGGCAATGCCACCGCGCTCGACGAGCGTCCAGGAGTCTCTCGTGTTCCTCGACGCATGCACCCAGATGGTCACCGAGCTGCCGCGCTTCCAGCTCCCCAGCAACAACTACTACTACGACAAGTGCCTCGAACAGCTCGCGTACATATGGTGCACGCTGATCGAGCACATGGCCCGTCAGGAGACCCCCAGCGCCGCGCCACCAACCACCCCACCCACGGGAGCCACCCGCACGACTCCTGCATACCCACAACTCCTCCTCGAGGCAGACAACATACGCGAGAAGCTGCAGGGCTACAACGCCAGGGCCAACAACCTGCTCGCGAGACCCATCGAGCTGCTCAAACAGCTCACAAGCATCGGCAGGCAGAACGCCCTCAACCAGCAGCACCAGCCACACCAGAACTTCAACATCCTCACGTCAAACCACCCAAACTAGCTCCAGCAAGACGGGCCTGGTCCATATATAATACACCACTGCAAACACATTCCTTCCACGATTCCCACTACTGGCATAATATATAGCACTATGCAAGGCATACGAACCACAAGCACAATATAACAGTATACAACAGCAATATAATAATACAAAAGCGCAACACATTACCAACATGCACATATATACTCAAACATACACGTCCAGCGTGCCTATGTGCTCATCGGCGAGGCCTCGCCTGATGCACAAGGCGACAATGGTCAGCGGCCGCTCCGTCCTATATAAAGAAGGGGGACTACAATAGGCGCACCGGATAAGGCAGGCAGAGAGACAGAGACACAGATACAGAGCAATTACACTTTATACATCCACACCACCATGCGTGATCACGTCCAGCCCATCCACTATGACCCAGCCACGGTAAAGAAGCTTACCCGTGAAGTATGTTAATTGCGCGCTTTAGAGATATCCCGCCCCCCTTGACCTCATTTACTAACATTTCCATCGTTTACCATAGATCGCCGTTGCTTGCTGCATCGGAGCCGTACAGGGTGCCCTCATCAGTATCACCACGGGGCTTATCCTCCGCAGAGTATCGACCGTGTACAGGAATGTGCGCATGCAGGTAAGGGTATTCTACCACTGCTCCTGGATATCGATGGGAGCTGTGTTCAGGGCCGACAAGCAGCTCCTGATCTTCCAGAACAACTACTATGCTAACGAGATGAAGCGTAGGAGCAAGATCCTCGACGAAGCTGCCGACAGGGGCGTATTTCTCGAGGAGGACTTCATTTCCGACAGCGTGACCCACAACAAGGGCTAGACGAAAGAGGGGCCGTAGGAACGAGTCTAGAACAGTTCGCTTCCCATATATATCTTGTACAAATATTCAGAGTTCAAATGATTACGATAACAGTTTTTTTTTAAACAGCGTGTACTGGGCAGTAAGGGGCGACATACCACCTATGCGACGGTAACTTGCTCTCACCACAGCAGCCAGCGGACGGCCTTGAACACCAGACCGAAGGTAAACTTGATCTCCTGCAGAATACTGACCACCAGCCATATACTCCACAGCACGACCACGATGAAGAATTCCAGCATTTTATAGATGGACTTCGTCATGCGCTGCGACCGCATAGACCGCATCGAGCCGAACCTGTCGGTGTTCTCCTGGAACAGTTTCAGCTTCAGTGTCAGAGTCGTGTTGATGTCACTAAGAATTCTGTCACTCGCGGAGATCAGCGTCTCAACTCTTATAGAGTAGTCGTTAAGCAGTTTCGATGTCCAGTTGTTTCCGATCTTGAGCACCTTGTCCAGGCCCTCGCCGTATTCCTCGATGATGCGCTCGGTATCGGCCATAGTTTTATCTGCATCGTCATCCACTTTGATCTTGTTTCTCTGGCGGATCGCACGCTGACGAATTAGGTCATGTGTCTGGCGCCTGTGCTCCATGATAGATATTGTGCTGATAACATACCGCGTGTCCTGCCAGTACTTCTCGAGCTGAATATCAACAGGGAGGTCATGGAGCCCAGTACTTTCGCTGCTTGCGGCAGGGGAAACCTCCTTTGTCGAACCAGACTTGGTATTCGCGCCGCTATTGGGCGCTGATGATGCTTTGTTATTCCCCTCGCCTGTCTCAATAGTCAGTCTTCTATGCAAATCATTGTCTATAATACCGTTAGAATGCTCAATGTTATCGATCTCTGCATCATACTTCAAGGTAGAACTGTTCGTCTTTGTAATATCCTCGGGAATGGTGGGCTCCTTCTTGGGGCTGTGTCCCTTTAATGTTCGAATAGGAATGCTATCTAGCATGTTAGGTCTCTTGGAATCCGTTGCATCTGCTGGAGTCAGGTATGTGTCATACACACTTTTCCCTACTGGCCCGCTTACACTGCCACGGCGACCTGTGTCGCTGACAGACGACCCCGCCGAAACGTCCAGCTCAAGCGGTGTCACCGAGCCCTTATTCATCTTAACATCGCTGATATTAGTTTCTGATAGCTGTTTAGACGGGGATTTGGAACGCGACCAACGTTTGGCCTTTTCTCCAGTCTTGCTGATGATCTTTTCAAATTTATTAAGATGCCCTTTACCGAGGAGCTTATCCCCATCGTCATTATCCTCATTGTCTGATGGTCCCTGTACAAGAACGTTCACACTCGCGTCGTTGTTATTGTATGGTGGAGCACTTCCAATACTATTATCATTACTAGCTGTGCGCTCATCCAGGTAATCATCGGACAAGTTACCCTCCAGCTTCAAGCTGGGCGGCTTTTCATTGAGTGAATCGTCAGTGGAGTTATACGAGAAGTTGCTGACCTCACTTCTGGTGCTGTGTTTCCGGCGATGGTGCAAATGTCCCTTTAGATGTGTATGCGTGTATATCTTTTTGACCTTGCCGCCGTCAGGGCGGAATTTGTGTTGCTTCTTGGCACCAAACCAGAGATTACCTGAAGGATCTTTCAGTTCGCTCCAGTGCTGTGATCTGAACGTGATATCGCCGTACTTTTCGTTCACGTCCACAAACCAACGGTACTTCTTCCTGTTCGGAATTCTGGAAAACTGCAGGATAGCTATTACAGGGGCCTTGTAGAACAAAAATCTATTAGACGACACCTCATCGTGGTACTTCTTCCGCAGTTTACGGTTCCTTATGATTTGTAGTGGGTTATAGACGCCCTCAACTCCGTGATGCATATTACTCCTTTCGACGCCATTCTCATCCTCGCCTGATCTGCACGCCGCTTCCAGAATGTTGTAGTAATAGTCCAGGTATATCCTCACCCTCTCTGCTCTAAGACGGGACGTTTTGGACACTTTGGGGACTGGAAGCTGCTCCTTCATCGGTATGAGGTTCAGGTAGTTGCCCCTGGGATCCGTGGCAATATTAGGATCGTCGTTATCCGACTGGGCCTTCTTGAGGTTGCTCTGATCCGAGCCAAACTCGCCCTCGTACCCCTTGTCAACGTTCCTATTATAGTTCAGATCATCCATCAGCCCAGAGTTCATATCTACGAGCAGTTTCGTCACCATCTTCACACGCTGGTTATTGTTATTCACGCTCTGTGCTCGCTCGTTCCTGCCACCTGCGCCATCGCTATTCGAACTGTCGGATTCCACCATGGTATTGCTGTTTTGGTTAGAAGAGTTGTTTTCTGAGGATGTTATCTTATTGGATAGTGCAGGACTGATACCCCTGTCGCCAGGGAGGTCCTTGCTAGACATGTGTTGCTCTTTGAGAGGTATTTCAACCGAGATGTCTCCTTGCTGCCTGTGGGGTCCGCTATTCAATGCTGCGAGTCGTAGAATACTCTAGTAATCGCGATGTAAAATGGATATATAGACACCACAGTAAAATAGAATGGACAATACGGCGTTGAATGCTGTTCTTGTGCTTTATTACTAAGTTTTAATCGCCTCCCTTTAAAGCCTCCCATACTTTTTGCCTGCAGCCCACGACATCGCCTGTTGGGCTGTGTGGAAAAATGTGTGTTTGGCGTGGTTTATATAGAGGCTGGCCACCTGGGCGTTTAGGAGACGATAAGGAAGGGAAAACGGTGGGAACATACTTGCTAGTGGACACTGATACAACATTGCATAACAACTCTCTCACATACTACCATGCCGCAGTACTTTGCCATCATCGGTCACAAGGACAACCCCATTTACGAGGCGGAGTTCTCGATTCAGCAAGGTAGCCAGAAGAACATCGGCTTCACACAGGAGCTCAAGGAGATGAACCCGTTCATACTGCACGCGTCACTCGATATAATAGACGACCTGAAGTGGCAACTGGTCCCATCAAACACTCAGTACAATGGCGATAATGCGGGTGGAAGCGGTAGCAGCTTCAGCATAGGGAGTTCGGGCGGCTTCCTGCGATCAAAGAACGCGAACAACACAGACAACTGCTACCTGGGGAAAGTGGACCACTTCTACGGACTCGCAATCACTGCATACATCTCATACGGAGGAATGAAGTTTGTCATGGTCCATGGCAACAGCAACGGCGGCGCGCCCTCCAGCAATTCGAACGTGATTATTGATGACAACGCCTGTAGATCATTCTACCAGGAGGTACACGAGCTATACGTCAAAACATTGATGAACCCGTTCTACAAATCTGGCGATCCCATCACAAGTCCCGTGTTTGACTCAAGGGTACGATCATTAGCCCGCAAGTTCCTCAACAAATGATTCACGATATCCATACCCTCACACCATTTCAAAATGCAGTCACCATTCTCTTATCAATATAAATAGACATATACACGACTATATAGTACTTTCACCTATTATCTCCGCCATGCAGCTGTCCAAGAGAGCCTCCAATTCTTCGTTATCTATGCTCGTAGACTCTGCGTTCAGTTTCTCCGGGATCTGGTTCAGAATCCACTTCTCTCGTATGCTTCTCGTGAGGAGCAGTAGATCCTGGATACCCTTTATCAGCTGTGTCGTCTGACTGTTGACCAGCATAACACCAGATGTAGCCACCGATATATCTGTTTCTGATGTGAGTGCACCGCCATTGTTGTTTGCATTGTTGGGACTGTTGCCATCGTCGTCGTCATTGTCGTCTGCGTTTTCCAGCGCCGACAGCTTAATGAGCTGGGCAAGTCTCACGCTCAGCTGCTCTGTCGTCTGATCAAGTTTCTCGTAAAGAGCCTGGTTACTCATGTCGTGTCTGGATGTGGTTTTTGTTCTTGTTTTGCAGTGACAAAGAGTGTCCTGTTTTGTCTTGTGAAGCAGTTGACCGTTATATGTTCGCGGCCCAGTACAGCGCGCGGTACCTGAGGAAAGAGTGGGAAAGCAGTTGTTAGCTCAAACAGTGGGATTAGTAGAACCTGTGTGGATATCCCAGAAGACTTGTAATTGAGGCAAGGTCCATATGGCGACGAGGAGCAAAAAGAAATGCGCAAGCCCGGAATCGAACCGGGGGCTCAACGATGGCAACGTTGAATTTTACCACTAAACCACTTGCGCTTGTAATTAATGATAACTTAAAAGGTTTCCATGATTGGTAAAGTGAAGAGTCATTGTCACGTGACTGATAGAGTTTTGCTATTAATTTAGATATATTCCCTTATAGACGCCGAATATTTTGGAAAGTTATTTTGCCTGATGAGAGTATTTAGAGGTAATTGCGGGTATTATAGCCAATTCACAGTCTTCAAATTATGACGCTTGATTATTTAAAATAGTGTTTACAGTTTAGTGTCTGTCCTAAAAAATTTATATCGACAGTTTAACTTGGTTGTGTGACGGTATAAGCCAGGGAAGATATCCATAGAGCAGTTTAAACCGTCTTGTTGTTTTGCATTCCTTGTGGATCTTTGAGAAAAAAATATGGTGCTCAGTATATGGCGAGTTTGTATGTAATGTTCTGCTGTTTTGTAAACTTGCTGGAAAGTCACTAAATCGTAAAGTAATATTATACAGCTATTCACGCACATGGGCCTGATTGATTTCGTTAAATCACTAGCTACCCACTTTTACTTGAAACACCATTTTTCCTGGATAAATCAGCGCAACACCGGAAGGGCTCAGTCCGGGAGCATATTACCGCGCAGTGCATCTGCACCTCCAATCCATGTACGAGTCCATGTATGAGATCTCATTCGCAGTTATCCTCGTTATCAATGTTCACTGCTTCCCATGTGCTAAATGCTCTCTCGGCTGAAGAATCTATGTGAGAGTATATTAGGTCTATAATATATAATGAGGATACAGAAAGGTTCTTGGTTATATGGTACAGTAATGCAGTAGATACTTTTTTGTCTTTTTTTCGTTGGGCGATGCGCTACCCCTGTCGTTACTCCTTGTACTCGTTGGCGGAGTTCATCTGCTCTGAGAGCTTCCCCTGGGCGATGAGCGCCGTTGGGGCGTCCATCACAGGGAGCATGATCTCTATCATGCGTATCGTGGAGTTCTTCTGGAACGCCTTGTCGTTGGTGAGCTTGCGCCACTCGCCGACGGTGGAGACGCGGTATGTCTCGTAGTCTGTTGCGCCGAACACGGGGAGCAGCTGGAGGTGGTCCCAGCTCTGGATCTCGTTGTACTGTGCCTGCGGCCCGTGGATGAGACGCTCTATCGTGTACCCGTCGTTGTTGAGGATGAACAAGTATGGGTGGAGGTTCCACCTGATCATTGTTGATATCTCCTGGACGGTGAGCTGGAGGGAGCCGTCACCGATGAAGAGGATGACACGCTTGTTTGGGTCGAGCTCCTCTGCGGCGAAAGTGGCGCCACAGACGGCACCGCCGGCGTAACCGATGGACCCCCAGAGGACCTGTGAGATACCGAGGGTGTTTGCGGGGAACGTCGTTGAGTTGATGCCGAAGGAGGATGTACCTGTCTCCGTGATGACGATGTCGCCCTCTACGAGGAACTTGCTGAGCTCGCGCCAGAGCCACTCCTGCTTGAGCGGCGTGGAGTCCGGCAGCGTATCGTTGTTTGGGGGCAGGGGCTTCGGCACGTCAGCGGGGACGTGTGGCAGCTTCTCCGTTGCGAGCCGCTGGACGAGGCGCTCGAGGACGAACTTCATCTGCACGCCGGGGAACGTAGCGTTCTTGATTTTCATGTGGTCTGAGTGGAACTCGACGATGTTCTTTGTCTTGTAGGAGTAACTGAAGGATCCCGTGTTGTAGTCCGACAGGAGTGCGCCGATGGAGAGGATGAGGTCCGCGGACTCGACTGTGCTCTTGATGTCGGGTTTCGAGAGGGAGCCGACGTATATGCCGCCGTAGCGCGGGTGGTTCTCGTCGATTGTGCCCTTGCCCATCGGCGTGTTGAACGCGGGACACTGGGTGACGTCGATGAGCTGCTGTGTCTCGACCTTGACGTTGTGGCGGGACGCGCATGCGTCTGAGATGATGATCGGGTGCGCAGCCTTGCGGAGCAAGCGGGTGATCTGCTCGACGCACTCGTTCTCTGCCTCCGGGTCGTTGGGCTTTAGCGACAAGTCGATGTGTGTGTCGAGGAGTGCGCTGGGGAGGTCCTGCTCGAAGAAGTTTGCGGGAATGCCGAGGTACACTGGCCGCTGGTAGATATATGCGGCGCGGATACACCTGTCGATCTCTGCGGCGGCGGTTGTGAGGTCTGTGATGACGCTGGTGGTCTGTGAGATGTTTGCGGACATGCGGTGGAACACTGTGAAGTCACCGTTGCCGAGGGTGTGGTGCAGCAGGAGCTGTTTAGCCTGGGAAGAAGTAGAGGGTACACCGACGACGTGGAGCACACCGACATGCTCAGAGAAAGAGCCAGCGATACCGTTGAGCGCGGACAGCTCTCCGACACCGAAGGTGGTGACCATGCAGGCAACGCCCTTGACACGGGCGTAGCCGTCCGCGGCGTAGGCTGCGTTCAGCTCGTTGGTGTCTCCGGCCCAGCGCATGCCGTCGACCTCGTACAGCTTGTCCAGCAGGACGAGATTGAAGTCGCCGGGGAGGCCGAAGACGGTGTTGACGCCGACCTGCTTGAGACGCTCAAAGAGGTAGCGCCCGAGGTGTATGGTGGACATATTGCAGTGTGTGAGGAGCGAAGCGACGAACACACTAGTGTATGTGTAAGTGTGTGAGGAGCGAAGCGACGAACACACTAATGTAAGTATGTGTGAATGTGTATGCACTTGTATATGACAGATATCTAATACTGGGAACAACAGCTGTACACGCAGCTTCTAGATACGCAGTCCGGGAGCAATTGCCTGTCGAGAGGTCTCTGAGCGATACGGGATCACAGGGACAGCGGCAACACACAGCGCCACCGAGATGCCCGGATGTATATATAAGCATATAAGCACACAACATACAAACACACACATACAAACGCACACATACAAACGCACACACACACACGCACACACACACACACACACACTACCGCCAGACGCACAGCGTAAGCGCATAATGTATGCGCATACGGGGCAGGGCACGGCCCGCGCGCGCGCCCAGACGCGCCCGCAGCCCGCACAGGAAGCCGGTCCCAGGCGGGCAGCACAGGGCAGGGCAGGGCACCGCACAGGGAAGCGTGGCGGGGACAGGCGGTTTGCACAGAAGAGGCCGCAGCGGGATACCGGAAGCCGGCCGTGCGGCGTGATGTCCGGCGGCTGGCGGCTGGCGGCTGTGTCCTGGTGCAGTAGAGCATAGGTGTATAGCGGTATGTGTTGCAGTGTGTCTGTAATCACTGGGTATGCTGGGGGACTCTCAAAGGGTTTTATGAACTAGCTTTCGGAATAGGAGCCATGCCGCAGGTTGCAGCGCACTGTGATATGCGATATCGGTATTATGTTATTATGTATATTGATTGACTTACGCAGTGATACTGGGGTTTGGCATTAGTAGCTGTTGTGTGATGGCCGCCTGCCATCATTAGTTTGACTGTAATAGGTAATTAGTATGTATTGGTCGTCATGGTTCCTTTTCTTGTTTGGTTGTTGCTGGCATGGTGGTATAACACTTCTGACACTTTGATGCGCAGAGTAGCTATGGGGAGGGCAGAATAGCCGCCGAGCAGATTGTCGCGGTGTGCAACCATAGTGATGATCGTCCGCGGCAGTGTTACCAACAATAGAGAATAAAGACGGGGTGATATATTGCAAATGCGTGTGTAGAGGAAACGTATTCGAGCGTCGCACACCTACACAGCACGCAATGTACAGCAGTAGAAGATTGATACCTTTCTACGAATCATCAGTTTCATTTTTACGTTGTAATAGTTTCTATTGAAATAGGGAGCTGTGCTTTCGCCTGATGCATTGGTCTCTCTGGCTCCATGATGTCACTTTATCTGAATGTTCTTCTGTTCTTCCAACAAGAAGTCTTTTGGGGTTGAAAATTTGGCATATACTTTATGAGAGTGGAGGGACTAACAATGTACAGTCGACTGGTTTCCGTGTCATAAAATACCAACATGTGAAGTAAGGCGTGAATTGAATAATTTCGATAGATGATATGGTCCCCCAATTATACATGATCGGATTTGTCTTCTCGAGATTATGTAACTCAGTCGTCGATGGAATCTGCGAATTATTAGTAATTGTGGTGCATTTCAACTTCACCTACAAATTTGAAATGTCGATTGAAGACGAGGTAGCGTTGCGTACGAACCTTAGTAGTTTTTCCTGGCAACGTTTAATTTTTGGAGAATTTGCTACATTATTTATCTGAATAATTTTTGGGTTATAAAATCCTATTTCTGCTATGTGAAACATAGCAATACCATGTGCATCTCATAATATTTGATTACAGACGGACGTTGTTCCACTTCTGACAAGTTGTCAAGGTTTCTGTAATCAATAAACTGCCTGTTACAATGTGTGTTCTGAATTAACAACTATTTGATAATATTACTCTAGACTGCATATTATCCGAATTGAGAAAACTGAAAACCTTCTACAAGACTGGATATAATATGGCTACAGTTGATAGTAGTAATGAAACACAGTGACGCACCCACAATTGACAAATATAATTTCTGTAAAAATCAGTACCCTAACCATTTACATGCTCAAAAATTGGTCACTTTTTCATCAAATAGTATCCGGTATAGTGTAACGGCTATCACATCACGCTCTCACCGTGGAGACCGGGGTTCGACTCCCCGTACCGGAATACATTTTCTTTTTGACCATTTTCAGACTGGTCTCAGTTTTTTTTGATCTACGGACTGATTAATATCAAATATTCACTAGAAAAATACATTGAAGTTCAGTAGACGTCATATAACCTCATTATTCGCCGCTTTATCTCTCAATTTGCCGCCAAACCTTCATATGCTAAACCCTTCAGCGCAACGCTCGCCGCCCCTACGGCAGCCGGCCGAAAAAATTAACACACAGGAAGGAAACGGTAGCTCATCGGTCGAAATTTACAATGCGCAGGGGCATTTGAAGAAGTGTAACTAGTCGAGTCTATCATCACATAAACGTATACCCACATCACCACACCCACTTCAGATGAACCAGAATGAAAAGGAGGTTCTGAGCATCCTCGGGACGGACGATACCACCATCCTCGAGTTCATAAAGAGCATTATTCAGAAGTCCGACGGACCCCAGCAGTTCGAGAAGCAGATCGTGGAGCTGGAAATCGGCCTGCAGCATGACCCAATAAGCAAGATATACAGCCTTCTGGCTCCAAAGAAACAGTTTGATCTGAAGGATTACCTGGTGAAAACAATCGGCGTTGAATCGGACTCAGACGCGCTGCTATTGAAGGATTTTATAGAAGACCTCCTGAAGAAGAGTGAGTCGCTAGATGCATTTGTGACGCAGATGATCAAAATGGAGTGTGGAATAAGTGAAGAATCGCTAAAGACTATCTACAACTCAATGAAGATCAAAGAGATCACTGAGAAAAACACAACTAATCCATTCACCAAGAAAGACGAGGTGCACGATGGCTTGCAGCTTCCAAACAAAAAGATCGATTGGAAGTCGCTCGATGATGCAAGCGATATTGTGAGTGCAAGGAGCACAGATAAACATGTTGAAATGGACCCAGAGCCGTTACTGAACAAGGTATACCCAGGTGTCGTTAGAAGGATAATGCCGTTCGGCTGCTTTGTCGAGATCAAAAACATCGCCCGCAGGAAGAGCGATGGACTAGTTCACATATCAGAACTCGACAAAACAAGAGTTAATGAAACGCGAGACGTTGTTGAAGAAGGTCAACATGTCTTTGTAAAAGTAATAAAATTGGGAGACGGCGGACGCATCTCCCTCAGCATGAAAAGGGTAGACCAAAATACCGGACAGGATCTGGAAATAAAAGAAATAAAGAATCGGGATGAGGACAGGGGAAGATCACAAAGGAGAGAAGAGACCCCTGTCAAAGCTATCAAGAAGCGTAAATTAACATCCCCTGAGAGATGGGAGATACGACAACTGATCGCTAGTGGTGCAGCCTCCATCGACGATTATCCGGAATTGAACGAAAGTATTTCAAAGGATCATACGGGACCTGATGGAAACAAGGCACCTGGCTCATCAGGTGGGAACTTCGACGAAGAGATGGAGGATCTGGAAGTCGAGCTCAACACGAACGATAAACCGGAGTTTTTGAAAGACCAGATAGATAAGAAGGGTGCCGTACTGGAACCGGAGAAGATAATCAAGGTTCCTAAGGGTTCCATGAATAGAATGGCATTGAACGGATCTTCCATAATGAAGGAACATCGTGAGGAGAAATTGATGAAAACAAGAGAGGTTGAAAATCAAATAAGGAAACTCCGTTCTGTGGATGACCCAACCAAGAAGAACATGCGAGGTTCGAAGGAGATGGAGGAATTAAGACAGCAGCTTGTCGTAACTTCTTGGGAAAGAAGTAGGATTCGCGACAAACCAACGTTTGGAAAAAGAACATCTCTCCCAATCAGTCAACAGAGAATGGATCTTCCAGTGTACAGCATGCGCAGTACATTAGTAGAGGCAGTGAAGGCAAACCAATTTTTGGTTATTGTCGGTGAAACTGGTTCTGGTAAGACAACACAGATCACGCAATATCTCAATGAGGAGGGTCTTGGACGGAAGGGGATCATCGGATGTACACAGCCACGTAGAGTAGCTGCTATTTCCGTGGCCAAGAGAGTCTCGGAGGAATTTGGGTGTGATGTCGGAGATGAGGTAGGTTACACTGTTAGATTTGACGATAGGACATCTCGCCGAACTCAAATAAAATATATGACAGATGGTATGCTTCAGAGAGAGGCGCTGCTCGACCCTCTGATGTCGAGGTACTCTGTCATCATGTTAGATGAGGCACACGAACGTACAGTTGCGACAGATATCCTGTTTGCACTTCTGAAGGAAGCTGCCAAGAAGAGACCTGATCTCCGCGTTATTGTTACTTCTGCTACACTGGATTCTGATAAATTTTCCAAGTACTTCAACGACTGCCCTGTCATCCACATCCCAGGTAAGACGTTCCCAGTGGAGGTCTTGTATGCGGACACCCCTCAAATGGATTACATTGAGGCGACGCTTGATTGCGTGATGGATATTCACATTAACAATGACTCCGGTGACATTCTTGTTTTCCTGACCGGTCAGGAAGAGATCGACACTTGTTGTGAGATTCTGTATGAACGAGTGAAAACCCTCGGGGACGCAATTGGCGAGCTGATTATCCTCCCCATATACTCTGCATTGCCCAGTGAGGTTCAGTCCAAGATCTTTGAGCCGACACCAGAGGGCAGTCGCAAGGTCGTGTTTGCGACGAATATTGCGGAGACTTCCATTACCATTGACGGTATCTACTATGTTATCGACCCCGGGTTTTCCAAGGTGAACATCTACAACCCGCGTGCCGGTATGGAACAGCTTGTGGTACAGCCAATTTCCCGGGCTCAAGCAAACCAGAGAAAAGGTAGAGCTGGGAGAACAGGACCCGGCAGATGCTACAGACTATACACCGAAAGTGCGTTTTTCAACGAGATGGCTGCGAACACTGTCCCTGAGATCCAGCGACAAAACCTGTCAAACACAATTCTAATGCTGAAGGCGATGGGTATCAATGACCTGCTAAATTTTGACTTCATGGACCCACCGCCCAAGAATATGATGGTATCTGCGCTATCGGAATTGTTCAATCTGGAAGCACTGGATACGAAGGGGTACTTGACGAAACTGGGTCAGCGAATGTCACAGTTCCCAATGGACCCAACGCTCGCTAGAGTGTTGCTATCATCCGTGACGAATGAATGCTCGGAGGAGATCACTACTATTATCGCAATGTTATCCGTGCAGAGTATCTTCTACAGGCCGAAGGACAAGCAGCAGGAAGCGGACCGGCGCAAAGCGCGGTTCCACCATCCGTATGGCGACCATCTGACGCTGCTCAACGTGTACACGCAATGGGAGAACGCCGGGAGCAACGACCAGTTCTGCGACCTGAACTTCTTGCAAGGCCGGCACCTGAAGAAGGCGCGCGATGTGAAGAAGCAGATCCTGACGATCGTCCACCAACTGCGGCTACCCGTGACAAGCTGCCGAGGCGATGTGGATATTGTGCGCAAGACGCTTGTGACCGGGTTCTTTATGAATGCGGCGAAGCGGGATGCCCAGGAAGGGTACAAGACTGTGATGGGCGGCACTGCGGTCGGGATCCACCCGTCGAGCGCGCTGTACGGCAAGGCGTACGAGTACGTGATTTACAACTCGCTTGTGCTGACGAGCCGAGAGTTCATGTCGCAGGTGACATGTATCGAGCCTGAGTGGCTGTTGGAGTATGCGCCTCACTTCTACAAGGCTGTGGATGCCAATAGTGCGTCGCGCAAGCGCATGAAGATTGCACCCTTGTACGACATGTACTCCAAGAGCCAGAACTCGTGGAGATTGAGTTCTAAGCGCAATGCGAAGGAGAAGGCCATTCGCTACCAGAAGTAAGGACAAAATAGGGGGTAAGTCCACAACAGAGACGGTACTGTGCTGACGAGCAAGTGCGAACGTTGTTCAACAGCAATATTAGCATAGAAACATGTAGCATAAATATAAGAGAACGGGTGATATGGAGGTAAACGAATAACGTATATAGAAATACAACCTGTTATAGATAAGAAAACATTTCAAACGAAAAGTACATGGAATTATTAACATATAGGCAAGCAAACAAGTAACATATCTACGCTTAGAAGACGACACCGAGAAGAAGCTAACAGAATAAATGAACCTGCGCAAGCATTATATAAAACAGAGACGAGAAATGTTTCCAGTAAGTTTGTTATATAATTCAAGAGGCAATCGTTATTGCCGGAGTTTCTGGCCCCCCCGTCTGCGGACATATGTTCAAATCCAGGTGGCATGGTTGTTACACTGGTGTAAAATGACGCGCTGATAAGTCCGTAAGTTAACGAAGTATAATTTGCCAACAAAATCGACGTAAACAATAATATAAGAAAAGGGAACAACCATTCATTTCCGTGGATGCGATAGAGTCAACAAGCCCATTCTCATTGCCACATTGTTTAAATATACGTGGAGTGAGATTACGCCTTGTATTTCGCGGCTGACTGGTCTGTCGACCACCATGCCCGTAGGTGTAACGACCATCAAACACGCGACATTCAATAGTATACGTACATACAATAATGTAGTTATACTCAAGTGATATGGGAAGCGCTTAAATACAGACCACAAGTAATACAAAGAAACGATCCACTCACACACGCGCCAAATATCAGAACAAGACAGCACACCTAGGCCCCATGTAGGAGTAATCCGAACACTCACATAATAAGCGACGCATGCATGAGAAACAGGGAAATAATACCAAATGGTAATGAAGACACGCACAACGCAGACATCCATACCTCACCCAAGCACACACACTCCAATAAATACACCGACCGAATCGCTTCGACTGCTCTATAGCAACAACCGCCAGACACGGATCACCCCTCGTTTAATGCGGGGCCGCCCCTGTCACACTCCCTGCGGGCTCCCCGTGCGCAGGCACGGAGCCGATGGCGACAGCGCGAGTCGACAACGCGACGTCGGGAACGGGAACGGGAACCCCCCCTGTACGACAGAGAGTAGTACGAGCGGTGGTATATAGGGAGGGGTAGGGGCAAACTACTATACAATTACCCCATTGAAGATCACCACACCCAATTGAGCGTAATACAACATGCTAAGCCAATTGACGAAACTCCCCGCAAACGCCCGCGTGGGCGTGGTAGGCGGCGGCGTCGCTGGCCTAACATTCACGTACTTCCTGGGCAAACTCCGCCCGGACGTGCAGATCACGCTGTTCAACCCTGAGTCCCGCCCTGGCGGCTGGATCCACTCGTGGCACACGCAGGGCCCTGACGGCCGCCCCGTGATGCTGGAGCGCGGCCCCCGCACTTTCCGCGGCGTCTCGGACGGCACGGTGCTGATCCTGGACACCCTGATGCAGTTGGGCCACGGGGACAACATCCGCTCTGTCTCGAAGGACTCCAGCGCGGACCGGAAATTCGTGCTGGACCCGCGCGACCGGCTGGTGCAGGTGCCCAACTCGCTGGGCTCGCTGGCCCGATTCCTCGCGAGCCCGCTGAGCAAAGGTCTGCTGTGGGGGCTCGCGGGCGAGTGGGCCCGCAAGCCCGTGGGCGCGGACGCCCCCGATGAAAGTGCGGAGGCGCTGCTGACGCGGCGCTTCGGCTCGCCTTACCCCGCACGCAACCTGTTCAGCGCGGTGTACCGCGGCATCTACGCGGACGACGTCGGGCGGCTGAGCGCGCAGAAGGCCGTGGGCCGCATGGTGCGGGACGAGCGCGCGCACGGCTCTCTCACGGCGGCCGCGTGGGCGCGCTGGCGCAGTGCGAAAGCAGACACTTCCGCGGCCCCTGAGCTCAGCCCCCTCGTGGCGGCGTACGGCCGCGCGCTGGGCCGGGACGCCCAGGAGCTGCGCTCCCTGGCGCACCGCCTCGCGCAGTTCCCGATGCTCGGCCTCACGGGCGGCCTGCAGCAGTTCCCCGACGCGTTCCAGGCCGCGGTCGCGCGCTTCCCCAACGTCGCGCTGTGCACGGGCACCGTCACGGGCCTGCGCGGAGGCGCTGGAGCCGGAGACAAGCAAGCTGTGGCGTTGGAGTACACGGACGCCCAGGGGGCGCAGCACAAGGGAAAATTTTCCCACGTGCGGCTCGCGGTGGCGCCGAACCGCATGGCGCCGCTGGTGGCGGGGGCGAACGCGCCCTTATTCTCCAAGCTCAATGCCATCCGCTCCAACACCGTGTCCCTCGTGAACATGTACATCCCCGGGAAGGACATTGTGCCGGCGCAGTTCCGCGGCTTCGGGTACCTCGTGCCCGAGAGCAATGCCAACCCGGAGAAGCTGCTGGGTGTGATCTTTGACTCTGTGATCGAGCAGAGCTTTGCGCCGTTCGCCGTGGCGGATGGTGCCGCGCCAGCGGCGCCAGCCACCGCGGCTGCCGCCGCGCCTGCTGGCATCTACACCAAACTCACCGCGATGGTGGGCGGCTCCCTCTACAACGACGCCGAGGGCCACCCCACCATCCCCAGCGAGGCGGAGACGATCGCCCGCGTGAAGCGCGCGCTGTCCCGGCACCTGGGCGCGTCCCCCACGGACCTCGACGGCGCGCAGTGGCTGCACACCGTTGCGCGCGACTGCCTGCCGCAGTTCGTGCCCGGGTACGGAGCGCAGGCCGCGGAGATCGAGCGCGCGGTGCTCGCGGACTACGCGCAGGGCGTGTCCTTAGGCGGCATGGGCTTCGCGCGGGGGCCTGGTATCCCTGACGTCGTGTCTGACGCGTTCACTGATGCCATGAAGCTGCACTGAGCGTAGAGAGCCTGAGTATTTATATCAATGTATATATGTATATAGCACATCGTATGGTACATACAAGAGATGTTCATCGACTGCTATGCCGTGCCGCCCAGCCCTTACCTTTGCAACAGGCTCTGTATCATGGTCTCAAGTGTCGCAATGTGTGATATGTACTGTCGAAACGCCAGAAAGTGTAGTGCCACGACACTACATAAACCGATCTCTACCGTGAGAAGCGAAGGTGTGTATGTACCAGCACAGCACATTGAAGGGTGGAAACCGGCCCCACCGAGACGGCCGAACCCCTCCTGCCTGATCCACTCCCACTACCGTAGTGCAGGCTTCTGTGCCCACGCCCTCCACACCCGCCTACACCCGCCGCACCCTACAGCACTACCCCAACACTCCCACAACACCCACACACCACACCTAACTCCGGCCCGCGCGGCTAATCCCCGACGCGCCGCCGCTGTGCGCACCGCTGTGCAGCCGCCCTTCGCCCTGCCCTCCCCTATTTCTTACCCCAACGCCACCCGCCGAGGTATAAGGGCGCGTGTTGGGGTACCTCTGTTTTGTCACGCCGTGATGCTCCACTTCTCTCCACGCAGTAGTCTCCACGTCTCTCCACTCCAAGCTAGTTCTTTCCACCACACCGGCTCTTCCCCCGCCCATGCTATATAAATGCGGCCAGGCAGCGGGGTGTACTTATCCCTCGGCCGCGCCGCAACACAGTATACAAAATACACGCTCTACAATTTCTACAGACTATACAGCACCTACATGTACGAAACATACTCCCTCTCAGACCTTATTCACACAGACCCGCGCTTCAAGCAGCTGAAGGAGAGGCTCGGCGGCTACGCCCGCGGATCTGATGAGTACCTCGCACAATTGATAAACGAGCTGCCGCTGACTAGCTACCCCGACTACAAGACTTATTTGAAGAGACAGTCGGTGCCATTGCCAAAGGGAAGTGCAAGTGGCAATGACAGCCCTTCCCACAGCGACATATTCCGCAATGTGTTATCCCCAGGCAATTTGGTCACATGCATCGATCAGCGCCTCGCTACCGGATACGACCACTTCATGTTCTCTGTGAGACAGTACGGTACCAACGACTGTCTCGGAGAGAGGGTCTACGACCCCGCAACCAAGCAGTGGGCGTCCACATACTCCTTCCAGAGTTACTCCGAGGTCGCTGAGCGCGCACACGCACTCGGGTCGGGTATCATGTCCCTGGTAAATGTCAAACGTAACAGACCACTTCGCTCTAACGACTTCAAAGTAGCCATCATGGCACACAACTGCCCGCAGTGGATACTCACAGACGTCGCGTGCCAGGCGTACTCCCTCACCAACACCGCGCTGTACGAGACTCTCGGGCCCCGCACCTCCGAGTACATCATGAACCTGACAGAGGCGCCCGTGCTCGTCTTTGCCAAATGCAACCTATACAACATCCTCTCCATCCTGCCGGACCTCGAACACGTCAACACCCTGGTGTGCATGGAGGACCTGTCCCAGCACGAGCTGGACACCATCAACACGCACTTGCTCACACGCACTTTCAACAAGAACAACGAGCGCATCTCCATGTTCACAATGAAACATGTGGAGGAAGTGGGGCGCCTCAACAACATCCCCGTGATACCCCCAACGCCGGAGACCGTCTACACCATCTCCTTCACCTCGGGGACCACGGGCATGCCTAAGGGCGTCGTGCTCACACACCAGAACATCACCGCAAGCAACGCATTCGTCCTCTCAACGATGAAGATCCCAGAGGCAAAGCGCGGGAAGCAGCTCTACGACCTGTGCTTCTTGCCCCTCACACACATCTTCCAGCGCCAGACCACATCGTACACCCTGTCCATGGGTGTCGCCGCGGGGTTCCTCCACAAGCCAGACCCCCTTGTGCTCGTCGAGGACCTCAAGATCCTGAAACCCGACTTCCTCTCAATGGTGCCCCGCATCCTCACGCGCTTCGAGGCGGGCATCAAGACCAGTCTCGCACAGTCTGCGGTCCAGAGCACCATCGCCTCCAGCATCATCGGCTCCAAGGCCGCCCGCTTCGCCTCCCACGGCGGCACCGACCGCTCGTTCCTCAACTCCATGCTCTACCACCGCGTCCTCATCGACAAGGTAAAGGACTCCCTGGGGCTCACCAACAACTCAGTCATCGTCACGGGCTCAGCGCCCATCTCCCACGACACACTGCTGTTCCTCCGCAGCGCCCTCGACATCGGCATCAGACAGGGGTACGGCCTCACCGAGTCGTTCGCTGGGATGTGCCTCGCCGAGCCACACGAGCGGGACATCGGATCCTGCGGTGCCGTCGGCATCAGCACCGAGTGCCGCCTCAGGGACGTCCCCGAGATGTCGTACTTCGCAAGGCGCGACCTCAAGGGCGAGCTCCAGCTCCGCGGGCCCCAGATATTCTCCGAGTACTACAAGAACCCCGACGAGACGTCAAAGGTGCTCGACAGCGACGGCTGGTTCTCCACGGGCGACGTCGGCTTCATCGACAAGAAGGGCCGCATCCACATCATCGACCGCGTCAAGAACTTCTTCAAGCTCGCGCACGGCGAGTACATCGCCCCGGAGAAGATCGAGAACGCATACCTCTCGTCCTGCCCTTACATCTCCCAGATATTCGTGTTCGGCGACCCGCTGAAGACGTTTCTCGTCGGAGTCATGAGCATCGACCCGGACGCAGTGCGCAGCTTCCTCGGCGAGCGTCGCCCGGAGCTCGGCGCGCTGTCACCGGCCGACCTCGTCGCCACGATCAACGCGGACGCAGCGCTCAGAAGGGAGTTCCTCCTCCTGATCAACAGGGGGATCGAGGGGCTCCAGGGATTCGAGAAGGTGCACAACATGGTCGTAGGCCTCGACCTCCTCAGCGTCGACAACGACACCGTCACGCCCACCTTGAAGATCAAGCGGCTCGTCGCCACAAAGCACTTCAGGGCTGAGCTCGATGCGCTCTACGCCCAGGGATCCCTCATCAGGACCGAGAAGCTGTAGCGGCAGCTCCCCACACACCCCATGTACTCCTAAATACACATCTATCTTGCTCTTCAGCGTCCGTCAACGTTGCGAGGCGAACCTGAAACGATGGTGATACATGCACCCGTGCACCACACCGTTTCTGACGCGTTACGCGTTTGTGAAGCAAACATCAACAAGTAAACAGTAAACATACACAACAAGTAAGATTTGATTTAAAGGAAATGGCAGGTTAGAGTACGTTAGATCAAGTGTGACCACTGCATCAACACGATACACATGAGCAATAACATCGGAGAGTCCCGTACGGACCTGCTGAACTGGCTGAATGGCCTCCTTAACCTGAACTACAAGAAGGTAGAGGAGTGCGGCACCGGCGCTGCGTACTGCCAAATCCTCGACTCCATCTACGTCGACGTGCCCATGCACCGTGTCAAGTTCAATGCCACTGCGGAGTACGAATTCCACACCAACTACAAGATCCTGCAAAGCTGCTTCGCGCGCCACGGCGTTGAAAAGACAGTGTACGTCGAGCGGCTCGTCAAGTGCCGCTTCCAGGACAACCTTGAGTTCCTCCAGTGGATCAAGAAATTCTGGATGCAGAACAAGGACAGCACCCCCTACGATGCAGATGCCAGGAGGAAACACAGGCAAGTGAGCGGAGGCGCTAACGGAAGCGGCAGCCGCAATGCGAGCGGCGGCGCCCCAATGTCCGCAGGGTCCATAAGCATCGCAAAGCGCAAGACAAGTCTCACGGGTCCATCGTACGGATCCACGCGGTCCTCCTACGGCACCAGCGGCATCACGCGCAGGATATCAAACGACCAGTACCTCGCCATACAGACAGAACTGACACAGGCAAAGAACGGCATGAAGGAGATGGAGGAGGAGATCAACGGATACAAGGACACAACGAACGTACTGGAACGCGAGCGCGACTTCTACTTCAGCAAACTGCGCGATATCGAGATATTAGTACAGTCTACGCAGGATCTCATAAAGGAAGGCGTGTACGAGAGTGGAACCGGCGAGCTCGACAAGTTCCTGAGCAAGGTCCAGCAGATCCTCTACGCAACTGAGGATGCAAACGACAGCGAGCAGGATGCACAGAATAACGCCAGATCGGATCCACACGCCCAAGCTGACGAGCCATACGTTGACAGAGACAACCTCACCAACCATTCACACACAAGCGGTCATGCCTCAAACTACCATGCTAACAATTACCCAGACATATCACACCCCCATACTGCCGCTCCAAACCTCATAATAGACGACGAGACGTTCTGACAATATACTCTCTCCCGCAACAAATGCAATGAATATTGACGGGCCCTACTCATTACACACCTCGCACCTATGGCAAGTACGCATAAACCGTTAAATAAGAATATATGTAATCAATTAAATCTTAATTAGTAATAAAAAAGAGAATTTTATAAAATATCTACATGAATATATTCGAGAGATTAGGGGGGTACCAATCTTAGCGTAAGATCATACCTCTTGGTAATAATAATAAAATAAATGTGTGGCAAAATGAGTATGGGTTAATGCATTATATTTCGTGATGGAGTGTGCGAGTGTGTGTTTTTCATGGAAAACAAACAAATATTCTAGTTGGTAGCCGGAGAAGACTCAGAAGGCTTGGTGTTCTTTGGGTCGAGGTACTTCTCAAAAGCCTCATTTCTCTCAGGGAATGGTCTTGGACCGAGTAAGATGATCATATCTTCTCTTGTAATGGCCTCCTTCTTCAGCAGCAATTTCGCGACCTTGTCTACTTCGCTCATCTTCTCTGTTAATAGTTTAACACACTGGTTGTGGGCATCATCGATGATGCGTTTTATCTCAAGATCAATGTTCCTGGCGGTCTTTTCGCTGAATGGCTTGTTAATCTGCAGACCACCACTGTCCTGGTCGTAGGATAGGTATCCTACCTTCTTCGACATACCCAACGATGTCACCATAGCATGTGCCATCTGGGTAACCTTCTTGAAGTCATCGTGGGCACCACTTGTCACTGATGGGAAGTGCAATTCCTCAGAAACGCGTCCACCAAGAGCCATGATCATTCTGTGCTGAAACTGCTCCTCACTAATCAGGTATTGGTCAGGAGGCAAGTACTGGGCGTAACCTAGTGCACCCTGGCCTCTTGGAATAATACTTACCTTCAGAAGAGGGTCAGCGTACTTCAAGTACCAGCCACAAATAGCATGACCAGCCTCGTGGTAGGCAACAGTGGTCTTTTCCTCCTTGGACAGGACTCTCGATTTCTTCTCGAGACCAGCGATGACCCTCTCAATAGCTTGCTCGAAATGGTAGAGCTTGATGTATGGGTCTCTGTGTCTGGCGGCAATCAAAGCAGCTTCGTTACATGCGTTGGCAATATCGGCACCGGTGAAACCTGGTGTCAATGCAGCAAGCTTACCGGCAAGGTCATGACGCTCACCCTCAGTCTTCACCAAGTCTGGGAATAAGTTGAGTCTCTTGAGATGAACCAGGTAGATGGCGAGTCTGCCATTGATATCTGGGGCGTCGATTTGAATGTGTCTGTCAAATCTACCGGGTCTCATCAGCGCGGAATCCAAAACGTCGGGACGGTTAGTACCTGCTAGCACTACGACCTGGTCAGAGGTTGTGAAACCATCCATCTCCACCAGAAGCTGGTTAAGAGTGGCTTCTCTTTCATCATTGGCACCACCAAGGGCACCACCCTTACCTCTCTCCTTACCAATCGCATCGATCTCATCGACAAAGATAATAGATGGTGCCATCTTACGTGCCTGTTCAAACAGGTCCCTCACTCTGGAGGCACCCACACCGACAAACATCTCGACGAATTCGGAACCGGAAACAGAAAGGAATGGCACACCTGCCTCACCAGCAGTAGCCTTAGCAAGCAAGGTCTTACCAGTACCTGGTGGACCGGACAGGATAGCACCTCTTGGGATCTTGGCGCCTAGAGCGGTGTACTTGTCTGGGTTCTTTAGGAAGTGGACGAACTCCATAATCTCCTGCTTGGCCTCGTCGCAACCAGCGACGTCCTTAAAGGAGACCTTGATATCGGTTTCCTTGTTGAAGAGCTTGGCCTTGGATTTCCCTACACCGAACATGTTTCCTAGGGAGTTACCGCCGGAACCACCGGCACCTGGGGCGCCGCCTGTCATTCTCTTGGTGATGAAGTAGAGACCACCGAGAAGGAGGATCGTTGGGACAAATGGGAAGAGGTACTGCATCATGGAAGTACGCGATACGTAAGTGATTGGAATTCTGTCATTAGGCGCGATCTTTAGAGCGTCCTGGACCTCGTCCATCTGCTCCTCGAATACGTCTACTGAACCGATAGTGAATGAAACGACTGGGGGACCGCCACCGAAGGAGCCGAATAGACCTCTTGCGTCTGCACTGCGGTCATTTGACATGTTAGATGCCTGTGGAAGCAGCTCGGCCTGCACAAGGTACTTGTTTACAACGTAGACCTGCTTGACAAGTCCCTTCTCGAGGTATTTAGTTTTGAAGTCCTGGAAGGTAAGGATGCTGTTTTCAGAGGCATTATTGTCGTCTGGTGAGCTCAATAGCGAGAACAGGACAGTGAAACCCACTGTGAGGTATATCGTCTTGGCAAATTCCTTGGATCTTAAGTACTCAGTCAGCGACTTAAACTCCTCTTCGTTCTCGTTCTCTGGCTTGTTCTTCTTGTTCCCATCGTCCTTCTTGTTCCCTGGCTTATCCTCACTCATGGTAGAGCGGGTAGCTCTGAACATACTGTATGAAGGCGTGTGGAACGACCTCGTACTGGACAGACCTACTACTGGACGGTCAACGGATCTCAGCTTCGTTATGTAAGACAATGGTCTTGTACTGCGCACGGGGCGGACACACAACCGTGCGGTTGGCAGAAAGCCCGTGCATCTCGACAGACTTTTCAACCGTGTGTTAAACATCGTCCTTTGTTTTCTTCGTTGCGCAAGGTATCAAAGGGCCAGTGCAATCCGGATAAATAAACGTAACACGGGGTAGTAAGTTCAAATATGAATATAAAAAGGGGGAAGTGCTGTTAACAGTCTCCAGGGGTAAATTGAGTCCAACTTCGAGTCTTGTAAACGAAGACTCACTAGTAGAAAGAGAAATCACAAAAAACAGGGGTAAAAGCCCAGAATAACGTTACAGCTTAGTCGTTAGATTGTTATGGCTGTGTTCTAAGAAATAAATAACCAACCTTCACAAGTCTGCCTTCCGAACTACTACTGATAACTACTGAACTACAGAGATACCACGAGGTAGGGGCACAAGAGAGTTCCGCCTTGCCATTGTGCAGAGGGTCCAACCTGGGTGGCAATTCGCTATTTGCTCAGTTCTCGACCCGCCCAGAAGCATTACGCAGCGCGCGATTGCGGCTGGGCCCCCCGCGCGCTGTGGTGTGTGGGTGCGTGCAAGCCGCGTTTACCCGGACTTAAGGGAAATTGCGTCACGTGTTTTCAGGGAACACGTGACGTGTTGTACGCAATCACGTTGCACGACGGGATTTATCGTTTTTGGACGTATCGGCGGGGCGTTTTCGCGCGCTGTCGGGCTGCGCGGTGTCTCCCCGATAAACGCCCGCGCATATGCAGGCAGCCTGCGCATATATCGTTGGGTAACCGCCGAGATGGCGTGGGGCGATGGATGACTTTCTTTCTGGGGAGGGGTGCCTGCCAGTACAAAACCAGGTTGCATTTGCCTTGTATTTATGGTTGATGCTGTTTCCTTGTCTCTCTGGAACCTATCTTGCAAATTGTTATGTGCACGTATCCCTTTTTGCTTATGAAAATCATCGACTGACTTGCATGGTCCGTTTGGGTAAGCTGATGTACCCCTAATTTCGCACGTCCCATCTACAACATATACCGGATGATCCTACTCAACAATTGTTCCTGTGCTGGTGCTGCTCTATCAAGGCAGTGTCATCGCACTTCCCACAGCATAATACTCCCATGTCTCGACAGGGAAAATGCTAAACAAACACATCTCTCAACTCCGTCATTCGGACCTTGGGGATGGACTGACTTACGGTGAATGGGCGACCCCAAAATACCTCATTTGGTAACAGAAAGCCCTGCGCGGCTTACGTAATATCTACCTGGCACATCCTCATTTGACGGTCACACACCTGGGGTGCCTTTATACCACTACAATAAGAAGTTCGGTGTTCCAGAGCACACTCTCACATCACATGCATTGTCATGACAGGAACACACCCATAAAGGGGTTACCGAAGGCCTCATTCAGTGCGCCTTCCATAATATGTCACAATATGCATTGTCATTTTTTGCCGCGTGCCTTCACGGAACATGGAAATAATTCTTGGGACCGGAAGAGGCTCCGTTCGGACGACGCCGGCCATCAACCCTACTTTCCCCCTGTCAGTCATAGGGCAACATTGGCAACGACAACCAATCCCCTTCTGGGCGACAATTCGACCCAGCAGGTCGCAAATTCCAGTTTCGTGACTGGGTGATGACATCAGCGCCAACGGCTGCTCCTGCTGCCCCCCTCCGATTCGTGCCGGAAAAAATAAGTGCTGCGATGTGGTAAGGAACCGCGCAGGGAGAAACAAAGTGCTCAGAACAATTATGTTGGATTGCATAATTCCCTCAGAAAACCTCGCGGCAGCCCCCTCGAACGCAAGGATAGCCGTTGGCGGAATGGACACTACGCAAAGAGGGAGCGCGGCCACGGGAGGCTCGTGCCCGATCCGTATTGTTTGGATCCTGTTGAGTGGCAGCACACCGGACAAAGACGCGCTGGGGACACGGGTCTGTTATGGTTCTCACAGGCACCACTTCGGCAGACTACCCTACATATCACAATGGAAGGACCTGCTAGGCAGTGCAGGTCCTAGTGAAAGGGCCGCAGGAATGGGCGCACTGCGGGCGTGTCTGAGCCCCTCGGACAGTCGCCGATAAAACATGAATTTCGTGGGTAACGTCGACCCGAACAAGAAATTTTCACGCCGCGGCAGATTACACAGGAAAAAAGAAAGGAGCGTCGCACGGAGAGGGAGCATCCCCTCTCTGCAGCTTTAGTGCATGCGGGTTTCTGTTCGTACCCCCCTCTCCCCCCCACCGGCCCCACCTCCATACACGTATCTCCTAGACAAGGACAGGGAGGGTTTCATACACAACCTTTCACTGAGAATGCCTAAGCATCTGTCTGAGGAGCGGATTTCCGAACTTGCGCTAGGTAGCATTGTGCACTATTGGAGAATTTCACATGTGAAAGAAGGTTACAGAGGTTAGAGTAACCACACGGCAACTGCCGTGGAGAAGGTCGGAGCATTCCAAAACTCCATTTGTTCGCAACTACCACGAAATTTCATCCTATCGGCAATGACAATTCAGCCTTCCCCCCCTGGTAAAGCCTCGGGCAGTGGTTTCCCACACAAGGCTTACTAGGACTACATCCCACACAAGGCCTACTACGAGTACATCCCGCACAAGGTTCACAAATACTGGCCGCTCACGGTACTACCATATGGTATGATTATTCGCCGTGAGATGCAGTATCATATCCCACCATTTCAACTCCCCCCACGCTAATCAAACTGTAGCATGATTAGTTAATCGATTTGTGTGTTCTTTTTGCTAGCCCTCGGCGTTTCCACAGGCGGACCATCCCACGCGGTGGTGAGACAAAAAAGACGTACAATCCCACCAATGACAGGGGTAAAATCACGTTTCCTTAGTAACCCACTCCCCATGTGGGAGAATGCATAAACCCACCCAGAGTGGCATGCATCCTTGGTGATTTGTGCCAGGGAAGAAATACGGACGCAAGACGAAGAACAGACCGTAGGGAGCGCTGGGGGTGTTCCACTGTGTCGTCCATCCTTCTTGAGTCAAACGCCACAAATGTACGCTGAGAATAACGCCCACCATATTCTGAAACAGGAACTGTGAGCTCACGTTCCAGAACTCGCTCCGTTCTAACTTTAGCCAGCTCAAATCCACAGAAGTGCCCGCGCAACAGGTCCACATGCACACCAGTCAAAATAACAATGCCATCGGTCGAGTGGCCCGATAAGTTTCCCTTGCGTCTCCACCAGAGAAGGCAGTGCAGCGGCATGGGATGCCATGAACTGTCGGAGGGCGTGTTGTGCGAACATTTGTCTCTGACTATAAAGCCCCGAGGATCTTCGGTAAACACAGAGAAAGGGGCGCAGCACGCGCCAAAAATGCAGAGCACCGTATTCTGCAGAGAAAGGGGCGCAGCAATAGATAGTCTAATCATATCCATTTTCGCACAGCAGCTGCGTCACATGGGAGGGACTGTGTTGTGCGGCTTTTCTCTTGGACAGGAGAGATAGGGCAGGGCGGACCCCGTCTGGCGCCGTACTGCGCCAATCACATTACTGGCCCTAGCGCAGAGGCAGCAAGCTAGTTGGTGCCTACAACTGCATAGGACTTTGCCAATATGGGTCGCTCAACAGTTGGCAAGAAAATGCCGTACCAATTCCTTAAGCCCCCTTTTGTGGACAGGATAGATGTGAAACCTACACAGTCGGCGACTCAGATAATGCCGAAGAGGTGTCCCAATGGAGGACAAACAAGACTGTTTGGATGGCAGCTCGGCGGGTTCTTCTCCGGGATATTGTTAGGACAGCCTAGACAATATCAAGATTGACTGCGCTTGTGAAATTTTGTGTTTACTCCAACTGTCTCCCCCAATTCCGTCGCATTATCACTAGAGACTCCTAGTGGGGGTCGTTGCTTTTTCCTTCTGGGCTACGTTATTTTCTCTCGAGAGGGATCAACTCAACAAAAAAGTAGCGAGACGGTACAGCGAGCTATGGCAACCGTACTACGCGAGGCTACTTGGATTACCACAGAATGGACAGGTGTGGGATAGCAGTTACGTATGCGAGAGACTTCTCCAAGGTGTATGTTGTCCGAAGCCGGAGAAACCAGCGGGTAATACTAATCGAGACCAAAAAGAAACGAGAGCTATCATGAACGTCCCTAATTCATGGGCTGGTTCTACTAGGGGAAAATAAGCTTTTTCGACGTCGGTTGTCATATTACTCATGAACCGATAGAACATCGAATACTGGAATACTCTGTTCTGATTCGTCCATGGTGGAGGGCTGGCAGACAAGACAAGGGGGCGGAACTATTATTATCATTGAGCCGGATTCGCTCAGGAAACACTGCACGGCTTGACAAGTCTCCCCTTCTCTTTCGTCTGCTTCTAAGACATTACGTGAACATCCCATCCCTCACAAGATGCCATGAGAGTGTACATTACAACCGCCAACAAAGCGGGATAAGGCGCCTGGTGTATACCTTCTTTGTTTGAGAGCCTGCGACACACATGCAGGTTCTGGCCGGCCCGTCAGTTACCAGCGATCAGGTTCCACACGCTGAATTGCTTGTCTCGACGGCACACCCTTACACGTATCTGAGCCAATTGATGCCTACCGTAACATAGTGCCAGTATCTTGCCCCAGTAATAACTGCCAGTTTATGGGTGTTTTCTTTTTCGTTACAGTGTACTTTCGGGTGGGCCTTAGTAACCACCGGCCATGCTCTCGGCCCGGCAATTTCGATGGCCACCCGTCTTGATTCCGCCCGTGGGGCTGCACAGAACTTTGTTCTCAGATTAGCTAGGAGACGGGAAGCCAAACCGTATTGTGGGCCCTCTGTTGTGACCGCACAACGGTGTTACGCCCGCAGACCCGAAGGGAGGGAAAACAACCAAGAACCGCAGGGAGACAACTGAGGCAGATACACTTCTGCAGCATGGTCTCTGACGCACCTCTTGCAAGGGAAGTAGGCTTCCGTGCCTGGAAGCGCAGCACAATAGTGAACAGCATATTTTGTGCGCGAGATGTTGGTCCGTGCGGGCCTGTCTGGGGACCTCGCCCAAAATGGCGCGCACAAAAATCACCGTGGCCAGGCCTGCAGTGTTATCAGAGGCCGAGACACACAATTGAAGACTTCCTTTCTATCGGCCCTTCCTCCTCTTGCTCGTCACACCTTTGTCACTGAGGGATGACGGCGAAGGACAGCTGTGCGTCTGCGCCCTGTTGTTAGCAAGGGCGCTTTTTGCCGTGGAAGTGCTCTGCAGAGCAGGAGATAATTCCCCATCCTGCACAACGGCCATCCTCCCCTCTTCTCTTCCTTATTGTAACAGAGCCGGGAGGGGAAGAGGGAGGCCGGGCGTAGGCTCCGTGCAGATGGCCATGGACTGCCCGATTCCGGACGATGGGCTATTCTATTTTCTTTCTCATGTCGGTTGGTGTTGTAGGGGGCTTTCTCACCCGGTGTGAACAATACCACAACGGAGCTGCCATGCACAAGCTTAGCTTTGCCCTCCGGGAGGATTGTGCGCGCATTACTTAATGGTCTCTCAAAATAGTAGGAGTGCTACGACAGTTTCATGCTGGGGAACAATTGCGAACGTACGCTTGAGGCCCCGTCCCACGGCAGGTACTTGACAAAGCTGATTAACAAACTTCCACAATCTTAGTTGTGCGACATTACTCTCCCATAGTCAAAAGCGCATGCTCGCCACTTTGCCAACATGTGGTTCTTTTGTGCACCCCCTTGTGGGGGGTGAATGTTACTGTTCGTATTGTTACAGAATTGTCAGCTTTTTTTTTTGTCATTCGTGGCTCATGCAGTGCGTGGGAGGTCTGTGCGTGTGTTTGCCACTAAATGTCAAGCGTAGATCTCTCAATTGGGATGAATATTTTTCCTTTTTGGCTTCCCGCTATCCATTTTGACCCACCCACTTCTGCACGTTCATGATTGTCCACGGATTGCTACGGTTCTCTACGTATACACTCGAGTACAGTGGCTACGAGGGGGACGCAGCTAAGGTCTCTCGAAGACAATACCGCAGGGTGCATGCCACGCGGGCTCTGGGAAATGATCAGTGCATATTTTTCTTTTTCCTATCGTTAGTCCATGTTTTGTCTGATTTGTGGGTACACTTCGTGCCCAACAGCTCCCTTTTTTTGCTGATTATGGCAGGTTCGTGCTTGATTTCACCCTAGGCCATGTTCTTCCGCCGGGGAGTATGCTCCACCACTCCCTGCCCGTCGATCACTTTTCTGCATAAACACGATGGCGTTCGAAGGGCATAAATTACCTTAGCAGGATTATATATATACCTGCATGGGTAAGCGTCATCCTCGGGTCGATGGGATTGGCGTGGCTTGCTTATTACGGTGTAACCTATTTTCCTCTAACTTGGTAAGTACAATACTATCAATACCCATCTTAACATCAAAAGACAAGAACTATCCTCCAAGGACATTTACTCTGTGATTATCTTTCTTTCCATTGCGTTGTTAGTATTCCCACTAGGTAACCACACCACAACTTGAATCAATATAATCGTAAACCATGACCAGTCCAGGGAACGTCAACCTACCCAGCATCCAAATGCTTCTTTCCAACATCAACGAGCAGCCAGCACCAGTGGCTGTTGCTCCTGCTCAGACCCACGCCTACGGCAACGTTTACAACACCCCACCAGGGTCTAACGGCGCCCACCACGGCCAGACTCCTGTCTACCGTGAGGTATACACTCCAGCGAACGTTTCTTACGAGACTCCGCTCCCACAGTACCACCAACCATACACTGTTGCGATGAACGGCTACGTCTCCCCAATCATGGGTCCCAACACCGGCAACATGGACTCTATGAGATCTGCCCATATTCTAAAGTCTCTGTCCGTGCAGCCTCAGGAGGTTCCACGCTACACTAACCAGGCGTTTGTCCAGGTGACTTCCGGTCCTGCCCAGGTTCAGATGTACCCTCAGCAGCAGCTTCCAACCCCTCTGCTACAGAAGGTGGCCCCAGTCCCATACTACGAGCACACTCACAGAACTCTAGGTGAGCTGGCTCCAGCCGGCTACCCAGTCGAGATGACACGCATCACTCCTGCGTCGCCATCCTCTACGTCCAGTAACGCCAGTGGCAGCAACAGCAACAGCACTGTTGCGGACAAGATCCCCAAGAAGTGTGTCTGCAAGAAGAGTCCAGGATCTGCTGAGCACATCCCTAGACCACGCAATGCGTTCATTCTTTTCAGACAGCACTTGCACTACTCAATCTTCCCCAAGGACCGCTACATGTTGGTCACGCAGGGTTCGTTCAAGACCAACTCGGAGGTGTCCAGGGAGATTGGAAAGCGCTGGAGGGAGCTACCAGCCGACGAGAAGAAGTACTGGCAGGACCTGGCGCTGAAGGAGAAGGAGATGCACAAGCAAAAGTACCCAGACTACAAGTACGCTCCAAGAAAGCTGGTCGAGTCCAGCGACTCCAACAGCGACTCTGACGAGAACGGTGGCCACCACACCAAGCAGAGACGCAGACAGAGAGAGCCATGCGTCTACTGCAAGCTCAGACTGAAGGCTGCACGCAAGGACCACAACACCAAGTTGTAACGCATTTTTGCCATAGTTTCCACCTCCCACATTGCAATATCGCTGCTTCTTTTGACAAGGAGCAGGGAGGGATCCGCTCACCCCACCACTTCGCATAACCTCACCCATACCATTAGCATCATTGAACACGGGGAGAGAGACGGGGAGACGCAATACAGCAGAGCCTAGATGTGCTCTATACAATAATCTATATTCCAGAAATAAAACTTAACCACTACTATCACCACTTTCATCCACATAATACCATTAGCACATTATCGCCGCTGGCTTTCACTCGGCGATACCCCCCACATCATACCACATACCACGTGTGTATGCACAACGCACTGTAACATACAACCGACCCATAATCCTTCTATAAGACATAACTTTTATCTACATGCTATGTAAAGCACACACAATGCAAATAGTTTCAATCACACGCCCGCAACACCGAGCAACTGCCAGTGCCAACTAGGAGGTTAATCCTCTGAAGGTTCGTGGCTGCACGTCCCGGGACTGTCCAATCTGCATGACCCAGGCCCGTCCAATCTGCACGATCACACAATCAGCTGACCCGAGACCAGGGGGTCGATCCTACCCTGTGGGTGGGAAACCTGCATGGGGGGGGGGGATTGCCTTATTCGGATCAGTGGGAGAGACAATAGCAATTGTACTTTGCGCACACAATAGCAATTGTACACTGCGACGACAATATACGCTAGCTATTGTGCTGTGACAATAGGCAGACGAGTCTGTGTTTTGAGAATATGCGGTAGCCTTTCTTCTCGAACAATAAGTGGGTAGTGTACACCAGAACCAGTGCAAAGCAGCGTCCAGTCTTTAACAATAGACACGACGCTTTGCCTCTGAAGCAAAATGGCTGGTGCGCAAGTCCTCTCCAAGAGTTTCCACGGCTCTTCCAGAAGACAATACTGTGCCAGCTCGAAGACAATACTACACCTCATCGTAGACAATACCAGACGGCGCAGACAATACCACACGGCCTAGAAGACAATACTGACAATACTGTGCCACCTGGAAGACCATACCGTGCCACCTGGAATGCAGGAAGGGCCAGCGGGAAGTCCCAGCGGGAAGCCCCAGACACGCACGCACAACCTCGCAACAATACATAGACAAAAAACGTGCTCGCTCCTACACAGCCCACAATAACAAACGGCCCTACAACACAGATAAAATCAGACGGTCGCTGCAAGTCGTGCATGCACAAGTGGGTCTCCCCTTTCGCACAGCTTACACAATACCACAAAAAAATCTGACCATCCAGGAGTGCAGCAAGCGGTGGGAAATGCGTGCGTTCCCCCTTGTTCCGCTGCTGTCCGGCCATTCGCAAGGATTGCAGCCACCTCCTGGCAGTTGTCTGCTCCCTACAGTTTTGTGGCAACACCTCAGCTTGTGATAAATCTGCGATTTGTAGCACAGGAACCGCACCCACATGACAATAGCACCCGCTGCTCGCGACAGACCCACGCGGTCCCGGGCCCCCGGGACTAAACTCACAAACACCGGGGTGCGAGACCAGTATCTTGTCAAAGCAACAGTACACAGCCCGCCCGTCCGAGCACAGTAAGCAGACTATCGCAGTCGAGGACAACGCTTGCACGCACCAGCAACCACAGACACAAAGGGGAACAGCCCTCATCCCACGTCACAGGCCCGGGCGCATGCGTGGGGGCACAGACAGCCCCGCAGCGGGGCAGACCCGTGCCGCCCCACACAAGCACCGCACGGCAGCGCGCATCTCATCGCGCCGGCGCCGCTCCCGCTGCCCACAGAAACCGGCGCACAGCGCTCCGGACGCGTTCTCGTGTGGCGTGATCTGTGCACGTGGTCTACGTGTGTCACGTGACAGGGCCGAAAGTCATGTGACCGGGAATTTCAGTCACGTGGACACTGCTACGTCACGTGTACATGTTCGTCCGCAGTGATCTCGGGCAGCGATTCGGCCCGCCCGCGAAATATCGCCGGCAACCTGCGAGACCACAGTGGAAGGGGACAGGGAAGCCAAGGGACTCGGGTGCACAAGACGTACAACAAGCGATAACTATGGGAAAATCTGCTCTTTGCATACTTTCAAACACCCAGCACAGCACCAGCACCTATAGCCATGTCTCTCAGACCGCTGCTTCTGCACAGACAGCTCTCGTGCACCGCGCGCGCGCTCTCCCAGAGCAGCAACGACGCCCTGCTGGCCAAGTACTACCCCGCACACCTGCTCAAGTCCATCAAGCTGGCCCAGGAGACCATCCCGGACTCCGTGGACCTCAGTAAGCGCCGCGACTTCCGCTTCGCCTCGCCTTACGACGACGACTTCGCACAGCTGCACCCCTTCTGGGACCACAACCCGGCGCTGCCCAACCAGCACTCCCAGCTCGACCCGCAGCAGACCGTATACACCCCGTTCAACTACAAGGGACCCGCTATCCCTGCCAACACCTACCCGGAGGAAGTGAAAGCGCTCGCGTCGCAGAGCCAGTCCTCCAAGAACATCATCCTCGCACAGGGGATCAACAAGCAGACAGGGATGGAGACAGACTACATCAACAGGACGCTCAAGATGAAGCCATTGGTGCTCAAACGTGTCTCCAACCAGACCGGTAAGGGTAAGATCGCCTCCTTCTACGCCCTGGTCATCGTCGGCGACCAGAACGGCATGATCGGCCTCGGCGAGGGCAAGTCCAGAAACGACATGTCCACCTCCATCTACAAGGCGCACTGGGACGCCGTCAGGAACCTGAAGTACGTGCCCCGCTACGAGGACAGAACCATCTTCTCCGACCTCGAGTACAGGTACCACGGTGTCAAGCTGTTCCTGAGGAAGAAGGAGCCCGGGTTCGGCCTCAGAGTCAACCACGTCATCTTCGAGATATGCCAGCTGCTCGGCATCAAGGACCTCAGTGCAAAGGTGTACAAGTCCAGAAACGACATGAATATCGCAAAGGGCCTCATCGAGGCGCTCACGGAGGGGCAGCGTTCATTGAACGAGATTGCCCTCGGCAGAGGAAAGAAGATCGTCGATATCAGAAAGGTCTACTACTCAGAGTAAGATTTGCCCACTTCCCCCACCTCATACCAATTGTACATAGCGGGGGGCAAAGCGCCTTCTGTCCAAAGCAACCCTGATCATTTTGTCACTATTCCATGAAGCTGGCGCAAACCACAACGTGCAAGCACCAATAAATCAAATAAACTGTATATCTCCTTGTAAGTAATGAAGCAAAACAAACAAACATCGAAAAGCTGTACGCGTATGCGATTGCAAGGACGTCCTTGGCCACTTTCAACACGGCAATCGTCATCGCAGTCACACCCCAAGACGCGAAAATTCATCAGACATCCCTCAACGAGATGCCCAGGGATACACCACCCAGTTATCCCCCTGGAATACTCTTTGTTGATCAACTTCTCACACACCATCACACAAATGTGAGGGTCTAGGCCCTCGTACCGCTGCTAGTCCAAATATCCACGGAACGATTGTCAGACTCCCCTCACACACAGATCCCCGAAGGGAAGGATTGAAGGAGGCTTAGGCAAATCGCCAAGCTCCACTTGCTTGGCATGCACCTCGCACACGACACATCGCTCCCTGCGGATGTCTCTACTGCCTTCTGTGTATACGATTGTCTCACACAACGCGGTAATCAGTCGCGCGGCATTGTTGCCCAGAAACGGCTGCAGGCACGAGCAAAATTAAATTATTTCTTGGCAAGTCTGACAACGTAATGCAGCCGACAGAGAAACTCAGCCACGTTTGAGATATAGCAGAGGGGGAATATGCACCTCTGCAAATTTTCCTGAGAAAGAGTTGGGTGGCAGGCACACCTTATACGATAATTGTGCTACGCAACATTCAGTGATTGTTTATTGCTGGTGTGTTCTGCTCTTGTTGTAAACAACAGTTTTGGGAATCTGGTGCCTGAACGATCTGTATCAAGTAATTGAATTCCTTGGGAACCTTTCTGGAAGGTGCGTTTCAAAGATATAAAAGGGGGCATGCCCTCCCAGAAAAGAGTACTTGTCAAACATTTCCTTTATCTCTCCCTTGTAGTCACATCAATACATCAAAGAAATTTCTTCACTCACTTAATACCCTCACCACTTCAACAATGTACTCCAAGATTGCCCTTGCCCTAGCTGCCTCTGCTGCCGTTGCCAACGCTCTAACCACTGCCCAGTCTGTTGAGCTGGAGACCATCATGAGCGATGTCGAGTCCAACCTGTCTGACTACATCTCCCTAGCCACTGACGGTACCATCTCCCTAAGTGACCTGCCATCTGGTGTCCTCAACCTGGGTCTAGCTATCGCTTCCGCCACTGACGACTCTTACACCACCCTGTACGACGCCGTCGACATGGCCGCTGTTGAGACCTGGTTGTCTGTTCTTCCATGGTACTCCACCAGACTCTCCTCCGAGATTGCTGCTGCCCTGTACACTGTCACTGCTGAGGCCTCCTCTGCCGCTGCTTCTTCTGCTGAGGCCACCTCCACCGAGGCCTCTTCTTCTGCTGAGGCTACCTCCACTGAGGCTGCCTCCTCTGCTGCCGCTTCCTCCACCGAGGCTGCTTCTTCTGAGGCTGCTTCTACTGAGGCCTCTTCTTCTGCCGCTGCCACCACCTCCTCCTCCTCCGCCGCTGCTTCCACCACCGTCTCTGCTGCCACCTCTTCTTCTGTCTCCTCTACCGCCGCTGTCTCTCAGCAGACCGCTAACGGCGCTGCCAAGGCCGTCTCTGGTCTAGGTGCCGGTGTCCTAGCCGCCGCTGCCCTTCTTCTATAAGTATGACGCGGTGTCAAGGTTCTCTTGCTGCTGTGCAGCTTTCAGTTTATATTAATCAACCCCCTTTATATTTCTAGTTTTATAACATCATGAACAATACATGTTAGTTTTTTGTGCGTAGTCTGGGCGGCAAACCGCTGCACGCACCACTTCCACCTTAGCTAACGAAATATCAAATTATCAGAGTACTAAATATGTTTACAGATTATTGTGTTATGTTGTAGTGAATGCGAAAGGGAAATGGCTTCCTGTCTATTTCGCTATCTTTGCGGCGATCTCGAGAATCTCCTTGCTCTCGACAATGCGCACCTTCTTGTCGGAGTCTGGGTTCAGGGCAAGATGCACGCCAACCTTCGAGATCTCCTCGGCGTACACTGGGTACCCCATCAGGGCCTGTGCTCTGGATCTGTAGAACATGCCACCTAGCCTTGTGGCCAGACCGTTACCGAAACCCGAGTGGGCCTTGTCTCCTCTGTCGCCGAGGATGGCGCCTGGTCTCAGAATGATAGTGTGGTCGAACCCGAGGGCAGCGAGGTCTCTCTCGATCTCACCCTTCATTCTAGTGTAGAAGAAATGCGAGTCGACGTGTGCGCCGATGGAGGAGACAACGACGACGGTCTTGCATCCCTTCTCGCGGGCCGCCTTGGCCAGCTCGATGTTCAGGTCGTGGTCGATCTTGTACTGGTTCTCAGTGGAGCCAGCAGCAACTCTGGTAGTGGCCAGGGCAGTGAATAGGTAGTCGATGGGGCCGTCAATGGCAGAGATGGCCTGCGACCAGGAACCGCTGTCCTTGTTCAGAATGTAGTCAACGGAGGAGTCGTCATTCAGCGCAATAGAAGGCTTGGAACGGGTGAGGGAGTGCACAGCAGTAAGCTGTGGAGCAGCGGCAGCGTACTTCAGGAAGAAGCTACCGCAAAGACCAGTGGCACCGAGAACTAGCGCGCTCATTGTGTGTGTGTGTGTTTGTGTGTGAAGGAGTTATAGAATAAACGACAGAGTGTAAGCTGACAGACTGCTGTTTGATGGTCTGCTCTAGAAGACACTGTTGATACCCATCGCAACAAGACCAAACAGGCCCTCTTATATAATCAGATGCAGGAGCGCAATCCCGGGGGCAGGGCCCTCCCTTCCCTCAGAGATCTGCACGCGGCCCGCTGCCATCTCGACCCTTTGTCGCAGCACTGCCGTTTTGTGCAACGGGCGCCGCCGCAGTAAAGCGGCGCAGGGGGTTCGGCCGAGACACTGCGCGCTCCTCGGCCGAGACGCGCTGTGTCTGTCTTTTCTGTGTTTCGGCCGAAATCTGGGGGAGGGGCGCAGTGCGGCGTTCCGCGGAACGGGGCTTCGGTGTGTGGGGGTGCGACTGCTGGGCGTGGGGTCCTGGGGCAGTCATGGCATGCAGGCATTGTACGGTGGGGGAGAGATGAGATTACGTAGAAGGGCTTAGTCATGACTACAAGAGAGGGAGGGTCTGTGGTTCTGGACTGACGTGTGTTCTATTTTCAAGAACAAGGATACGTGAACAGGCGTTCGATGGGACTGAATACCCGTGGGTCTCATCAGAGGGCGCACATTTGTAAATATATGTCTGAACAGCGGTGGTTAGGCCAGATGAACATAATTGATTGCGTTTCCTGTTCCGATACCTCAGCTGCGCTATGCTTAAACAAGGTTCTACTTTAGCTATTCCACAAGGTTGGATGTCCGTGATGGAAAACATCGCTTGTTGCTTTAATAACCGTCTTGCTTGTACAAGTAAAAGTTTAACGATTAATGTTAAATATTCAAACCAATGGCAGTATTGTAGTGAGATATGTCATGTTTTTTTGGCCTCCGTCATATAACTTCATATGCACTACTTTCAATCGCCCATTTTTAGCTCTATTCACACAAAACTCAGAGCAGTTCCTGCGCGACGCACCGGTCGGCGTCACAAAGCGTCACGGCAAACACCAACTTTGTGTTCGCGACGTCGCAAGTTTGGGCACAGAAACTGGAAAAAGTATAAAAGGCACTCGAGTTTGCCCGCCTCTCAAAATATTTCTGTTCCTCTGCTTATCACTTTTTGAGAAAATATTTTGTTTTCTATATCTTTTTCTTTTGTTCTTTCTTTCAAAAAGACCAAACCATCAAAAGAGAATATCTTTCCACAAGATATTCTCCAGATATTGACGCCCCATGAGAGTTCCGCAGACTTTATCCCTGCCGTTCTACTCAGTGTTCGAGAGTGTGGGCCTTTCATTCATACCTGGTTGAGAAGAAAGCAATTCCTATTAAGCACCCATCGTTCACGCATACTCCCAGCGTTTGGTACTCGGCATCTGAAACAGATATCCGCTGCTATATGTCATATACTCATTTCACAAGTCAATATCGGGTCAGCCAGCTGTGTAGCTCACAGTCTGGTTGACTTTTCTGAAGCACACATCCCAGGTTAATTCATTGTGTGCAATTCTGCTAACCAGTGGTACTTATTACATGACAGGTTGTTGGTTTTTCCTGTCTATTTCCAGCAGAATAAAAAAACAAACGCTAAAGGACGAATGTGCCGAGGAACCCTTACTGGTGTAGATCTGGTCAATGCATCACTTTCAGGGCTCCTACAGATCCGGCTGTGTCCTTCTCCAATTATTTTCCACTGCCACTATCCAAGTATGGTTTCCCCAATAAGGAGGAATTGAGAGGCTCAAGGTGCATTAGAAGTGAAGGCTATCCCCGACTAGGATAGTCCTTCATGGAGGTGTGCAGAGCTTCCTCTGGTTAGGAAAAGTTGGTGCTGGTTGAGCTTATGCTGTTTAGTCGACAGCAGGGACTCTTCCTTCCCCAACCCCTAACCGACTATATTGGTGAGCAGAATTAAAAAAAAAAAAAAACATAGCTTCTCTAGAAGCTAAAATGATACTAACAATAACCGGCGGTATTCTCCCTGGATAATACTAACAGTACCCCCGGTCTATATATATACTTACTGTATATACCATTATATAGCCCGTGCCCTCGCGCCGTCCCCAGTAGAGGGGAGGGTGTGTCACTTTTTCGGGTATAGTGTGGGTTGGAGAAAAGCAGGTTTAAAGGGGGGGGTGGACAAATTCGGATCTGTTTACTGTGTGGAGATGAGTATATTGGAAATAGTGAACGGATTTGCACTATTTCCGTGTGAAGCACATTTGTTGCTTGTAAGGTGATGGCATAAAATAACCGTAGAACGCAGTGTCACGACTTACGTCGCGAAACGTCGCGAAACGTCGCGAAACGTGGCAATCATGGTGATACGCTGTGAAACGTCGAGAACACTAATATGTGTAGCAAGTATGATGATGTGCCACAAGCATGGATTTGCGTCGCAAAACGTCGCGAAGCGTCATGAAACGTCATGAAACGATGCAGAACGATGCAAACGATGCAAACGACGCAGTCCCCGGTCTCTTCACGCACTTTCTTGTCTTGCAACAGAAACTCGTGGTCACGTACCCTTGGTTCGGGCCTGCGCCTCTATCTGTTGGCGGCTATCCGCGGTACTGTGCAAGCTGTGTCTGTGTTGCACTGACTCTTAACCACTCCTCTACTAGGTATATAGTGCATATTCTTGACAAAGTACAGCAGCTCACCATTCTCGCATGCACTTCGCACATGCGCATTGCACTGAATTGTGCACATCCACACTCTTAGACCAGCGCATATGCTTGAAATCACTGCGATTACTCCCATTTATGCAACTAGGGTACGTGCAATGCACTATGTTGTGGCTGTCCGGCCTACTATTCAACTAATACATATTTTCCACATGGCCTTGTGACTACATGTGCTACTGTGCAAGTAGAGTCTGTGTTTCAATGTATTACATCGTATTTTAATGTATTCATTTCGTCATTATATCACTGAACTCAGGCTGTATTGTTACTGTTCCTCTACCTGCAATCTACGCATGCGCATCGCATCCTCGACTATAACCGCTATAAAACTGACTGTGCTTCACAAAACGACGCAATTACTCCATAGCGCCCACCAGCGCCAGTGCATTGCACTATTGCGACTATACCCTGCTACAATACTGGCTGTGTACCTTTCCGTACTGTGAATACTGACACCGTTATACAATCCATATGGGCAGACAGGGCAGCATAACCCCACTAATATATAACAGATCTGTGAATTGCACCACTGCGACTATACCCTTCAATATAGCTGGCTGTGCATCTTGCCAAATTTTGATACTTGCTGCTATATAACTATATGCCTACAGAGCAGTACGCCAATATGCAATACTACATAATTGCTCAGTGCATTGTGCTATAGCGCCACTTGCACTTCTAATGCGACGTGTTAGATTATATTTCGTTTATTAGAATTGCGAGGGGCACAACACCGGCCCCCGCACAGTTACACATAGGTATATATGATATCAATCAGCTGCACACGCAGCAAAGCCCAGGGAAGAAAAAAAGAGAAGATAAGAGCAATTGCACTTACAGAAGAAGGGCGGCGGCGGCGAGGGCGCCGGCACCTAGACCAGCGACGGCCTTGACGGCGCCGTTGGCGGTCTGCTGGTGGACACCGGCGGTGGTCTTGGCGCCGTTGCCGTTGGAACCGGAGCTAGTACCGTTCTTGTAGCCGGTAGCGGTGCCGTTCTTGTAGCCGCAGACCTCTGGGTGGGTGCAGACGGTCTCGGTGACGGTGTGGGAGCAGATCTCTGGGTGGTTGCAGACGGTCTCGGTGACGTAGGTGACGTGGCAGGAGGTGGCCTCGCAGACGGTGACGGTGGTGTTGTGGAAGGAGTAGGCGGTGGCGGTGGTGGCACCAGTGGCGTCGGAGGCTGGGGCGGAGGTGATCTTGGAGGTCTCGGCGGCAGCGGAGGTCTCAGCGGCGGAGGTCTCGGCGGCTGGAGAAGTCTCAGCAGCGGAGGTGGCAGCAGAGGACTCAGCAGCGGAGGTGGCACCGGCAGCAGCCTTGGCGGACTCGAGAGCTGGCTCAAGTCTGGAAGAGTACCATGGGAGCTTGGTTAGGAAGGTGTCGACAGCGGCGAAGTCGACGTTGGAGTAGAGGGTGGTGTAGGAGTCGTCGGTGGCGGACTGGACAGCCATGGCGAGAGGCATGACACCGGCTGGGAGGTCGGAGATGGAGATGGTGCCGGAGGTGGCTAGGGCCATGTAGTCGGAGAGGTGGTCCTTGACATCGGCCATGATGACGTTCAGCTCGGCGAGCTGGTCGGCGGTCTGGGCGGTGGCCATGGCGGCGGAGGCTAGGAATAGGGCGATCTTGGCGTACATTGTGGCAATAGAGGGGGTAATAAGTGAGTGAATGGAAAACGGTTGTTTCGGAGGGGAGAAAACTGTAGTTGGTATGAGTTGCTGGGGATATGGGAGGGAATGGAGTAAATATAGAAGGGGACAGCTGCTATATCGAGGCACACGCCCGCCTTATATATGTGGGCAAAGCAGGAATACAACGGTACCAGAATACCAGCACGCCGTGTTTATCCCCAACAGCGTCTACCCCAACACGCCCAACACACGCCCACACCCAAAGCAGAAAAGAGCCGTGTTGATGGCGAGCGGCGAACAAAACAACCCACACTGCAAACACTACACTACACTACACTACACACAGCACACAGCACTACCCCAACGCAGGGACGCGGCGACTCCCGGCCGCCCGTGCGGCGCGTGGACACACATTCGCAGTGGTGCAGATACAGTGGTGCAGATACACACAGATACAGATACACAGTGATACTCTCCACCGCCCAACAGGGCAGGGAGTCCGGCGGGAGCGTGGTGGAGAGCGTGGCGCCACGCACAGACGGTGCGGGAGAACGGCGGACAGGGGAGGGATGCCAGGGATACAGATACAGATACAGATACACAGGCACAAAACAGTAGCGCGGCAGAGCGGCAGAGCGGCGGGTGGCGATCGTGCGTGGCGATCGCGCCTGTTTTTGCCGTTTCGGGCGGGAGTGGCGGGCGAGGGTGGGGTGTCTGTGCGAAGGTCTGTGCGCCCTTTTCTGGGGGAGGCGGGAGACCCACGGCGCGACCCGAAGCGGCGCGGAGTCGCGGCTGTGGTCCCGTGTGGTGTGTGGGTGCGCACGGCCTGCACGTGAGTCAGCCGCTGTCGCGCTGTTCCGCTCTTTTTCATTGTCGCGTTGCACGGCGGGATGCACGTGAGTCAGTGCGGGTGTGTGGGTGTGGTGTCGGCTATTAATAGCCCGCCCCCCGCCCGGACACCCGCGCCGCGACGCGAAAAGCAGGGTCTGCACTACTGCAGGCCCAGCACCCCGGGCCAGGCCCGGGGTTTCGCGGCGCAGGGCCCAGGCCGGGCCGTGGCCGTGGCCGTGGCTATTTTGGGCCGCCGCGACGCGAAAAGCGGCGGGACGTGTTCTGCTCCCCGCTGCTCGTGCGGGGTGACATCCGCGCCCTCTCCTCTCCTCTCCTCTCCTCTGCTCCTCGCCTGGCTGCTGCAACAGCGCGTGCTCGACGTCCCGTTACGCTGGGCAGCTCGGCCTGGCGTGCTTGTGCTGGTGTTCGCCCTGGCATCCTGGCATCCTGGCGTCCGTACCTCACGTAAACTGGCGCTGCCTCACGTAAGCTTATTGATTTGGTGATGTGGATGTGATGGGGGTAGTGCTGTTTCTTGATGTGTAGTGAAGAGTACTCGCATAACAGTAGACAAGGACACTGAGACAAGCTGGTATACTGCGGCAGAGCTGAGAGAGCCATACCCATAGCCATCGACTATCGCCTATCGACCATCCCATCTACAAGAGTGACACACTCCCTGAACCAATATTCCTACAACTCCGCTACGCTCTTTAAGCTTCTGTGACCCGGTATCGAGAAGAGATATATCGACAGCAATAATATACCCTATAATACGTCGATACACGATACGCAATACGCAATACGCAATAATATAACACAGTGATACTATACTACTGTGATACTGTGATACCACTGCGCTATACTGTAATACTGTGATACCACTACGCTATACTGCGCTAATATAATACCACTCGTCATGCCCATACACAGACAGTCCCGCTGTTTTGCACTCTCCCTCGCCCTCAGCCTCGCCCTCGTGGCTCACATAGCAGCGGCGGCAGACACGCTGCTCGGCTGCTACGCATCCCTGCCCTCCAGCTTCAAGCTCTCAAACACATACCAATACCAGACCAGCTCATACTGCTCCGATAAGTGCTCGGGGTACGCATACTTTGCGCTATCCAACCACGCAAACTGCTACTGTGGTAACGACAACCCTGCCTCCTCGGAGTCTACTGCCGACACGTGCAACACCAACTGTTACGGATACGGACAGGAGATGTGCGGTGGTGAGAGTTCCTACTCTGTGTACTCCACGGGTAATGCCGCGGCCTCTTCAGACGGTTCCTCTTCAAGTGCACACTCCTCTTCCTCTTCCTCTTCCTCCTCCTCTTCCTCTTCCTCTGCTTCCTCGAGGCTGAGCAGCGCGTCCAGCGGCACTTCCAGCGTCTCCGCGCTCAACACAGACGTCAACATCGTCGCCTCTACGTCCGCACAGACGTCAGACATCACAAGCGTGGTGAATGGCGCCGGTGCCTCCTCCGACCAGCAGGGCACCTCCGTCGTCTACTCCACCACCTTCCACACCGAGGGCGGCTCCACCATCTTCGTCACCAACACCATCACCCAGAGCGCCCTCGCCACGGGCGCCAACAGCACAGCCGGGTCCCACGGCAGCTCCACGGGCGCCAACGGCTCCGGCCACAAGAAGAAGGCCAACGTCGGCGCCATCGTCGGCGGCGTCGTCGGCGGCGTCTGCGGCGCCATCGCCATCGCTGTCATCGCCCTGTTCGCAGTGCGGCACTACAACATGAAGCGCGAGGAGGACCGCATGGAGAAGGAGTACCAGGAGGCAATCAAGCCCGTCGAGTACAACGCCGCCACGGCGGCCGGCGCTAACATCATGAACGACACGCTCTCCTTCTCCTCGCACTCCCGCGACGGCGACGGCGAGTTCGGCGAGTTCGACCACCGCGGCAACAAGGAGGACAGCGGCAGCGCCAACGGCGGCATGTTCCGCTCCTCGGGGTCCTCGGGAAACATCGCCCGCCCGCACTACAACAACAACAATGTGAACAACGGTCTCAGCGAACCGCAGAACCCATTCGACGACTCGAAACGCATATCCACGGGATCTGTCTTCACGGGCGCCGGCGCACACGGCAAGGGCAACGTCCTCACGGTCGTCAACCCGGACCAGGACTAATTACTGCGCAACGGTCCTTTTTGCACTTCTCCAAAGGCCTATATACAGTTATACGAAACGTGAATATACGCAATTATGAATAGGGGCGGTGCGTTTGCAAGCGGGTTATGGAAGGCACGGGTGGCACTGTACAGTGGGTGGTGCAGCCGCCCTGTGCTAGGAATACTGGCAATGTTCTGGAACTCTCTACACTATGGAAACAGTGACAACGCTTTTCAGCCGCCATGTGCTAGAGAGATACTGGTGACACCCTTGTAACCGCCGAAGCTATATCACAAGGCATATTTTCTCACTGTGCGACAACTCGGTACTGTACTACACTAACCTAAATAACATAATTTTAATACATACACCAAGCGTAAGCAACAAATTCGCAATAATATTATAAACTAATGTAATATGTCAGAATACAGACAGCATACTCTCGCAACTATCAACGCCACTGTACAACAACGCAGGCAACCTTTTCCGCCCCATATACAAAAACACAGAATTTCTATGGAAATAATATTATAACCCAGCAGTACTATGAAGATAATATTAAAGCACTATATTAAAAAGAGCACAGCATCATATATACAACATCATAGACACTTGTCTTGACACGACATTATAATACAATCTATAATATTATAGCACACAATGTAGTGCAATGTAGCACATATTATAACACATTATAACGCATTATAACACAATATAGCACATATTATAATACAACACAACACAACATATTATACATATTATACATATTATACATATTATACATATTATACATATTATACATATTATACATATTATACATATTATACATATTATACACATTATACACATTATACACATTATACACATTATACATATTATAACACTATACACAACACACACACGCCCCGCGACCCCGCGTCACTACGTACGACGCGGCACCACTGGCAACACCCACACACCGCAGCCACAGCCCCTCGCCCCTCACTCTGCCGCTATCTTCTGCACTCCCGGTGGCGTTGGCCTATACAAGGAACCCCACATGTCCCGTCCCTGGTTCTCCTGGGGATGACTACTCCCATTGACACATACTCACACACCACTACAGCGACCTAGCCCAGTCTACACACAGCCCAGCACCCCGCACCCTACCCCCGCCCCTAGACCCGCTGCTATGACCAACAAATCCCAGGAAGTCCCCCAGGAGGAGCTCAAGATCCTCGAGTACCTCGTCGAGGTCCGCGCGTTCCTCTCCAAGCTGAAGCAGAACCGCGACAAGTTCCTCAACTCCACAGACGTGCAGCGCACCTACCAGGAGGTGCTGACCAAGGTGAGAGAGCTCGATGCGATTAGAAAGAAGGAGCATGGCGCCGACGTAGTGACAGAGATGACCGCCAGCAAGGACAAGTCCAAGTCCAAGCAAGCCACTCCTACACTTATTCACGATGCCCAGCTGCACAACAGGGTCGACTCTGTGCTAGACGACGTCTTCCAGCTGCTCTCTCTGTGCTTCCTCACCGTCGGGCTCAAGAACTCGGCGCCAGCGACCTACGCTTCTCTCTCCACTGTCCAGTCTCTGCTGGACCACCTCATGGAGTCCAAGATATTCACACACCACGACCTCAGACCCATCAAGGACCGTCTCGACGAGATCAGCAAGATCGTAGACGAGTCCTGCAGCGAGGAGCAGACCGAGGGCGACATCGACGCATCCATCGCCAGCGAGGAGGAGGACGCTCAGCTCAGCGCGGAGTTCAGGAAGATCGACACAGAGCGCAACAAGAACAAGATCGAGCAGGACCTGCTGCTCAAGGCTAAGCTCCACCACTGCCTCGAGCTCTACAACGAGATCGAGTCCAAGCTCGAGTCTATCGACCCCAGCCTCGAGAGTCTCATGGAGAAGCTCTTCCAGATCAGGAGAAACCTGCTCTCGCTCGTCACCTTGTCAAAGAAGAACCTAACGTTCCCCGCCAACGATGACAAGGTCACCTCGCTCGCGGGCAACGGCGCCAGCACAGCCGCCCAGGCCAACAAGGTATCCCACGAGATCGTGGACAAGAAGCTCGCGGCGCTCCAGACTGAGCTCGCGGGGCTCGAGAACAACAGGGACGAGAACGGGAATTTCAGATCCCTAGAGACAAACATGGCCACCGACAAGGGCCAGAACGTCCTCAACGGCCTCATCGACGACTGCCACGACCTCATCAACGACCTGTCCCACCACCCGGGCAGCGGCCAGGACGGGAACAACACCATCGCGCTCTTCAACGACCCAGAGCTGCAGCGCATCTACGACGAACTCATCGACATAAAGACGACGCTCGAGAACCTCATGATCACAAGAAGATGGACCCTCAGAGAGACTGACCTCTTCACCTACCAGAAGCGCCTCAGCGCAATCGACGCAAAGAGGGTCGACGGCAAGTTCCCCACCAGCGACAACAACCCAGCCAGCTCAAAGGGACAGGCCATCCTCCTCTACTTGCTCGGAAGATGCTACACCATCATATACAAGCTGCTCGAGTCCTCCGAGCCAGTCTCGGAGTCTCTCCAGCCCATCCACAACCAACTCTCAACGGTCCGCCGCTGCCTCCTCGACCTCAAGAGAATGGGCGGCGTCGACTCCGAGAGAGAACTGTATCCATACATCATGAAGCTGACCTCCCTCGACAACCTGCGCAAGGACGGAAAATTCTACGACTCGGACGGAAACATCCCAGAGGGACAAGGTATCCTGAACGCCCTGCTGGCCAGCTGCTTCGACATCATGCACGAGCTCAAGATCGAGGCAGAGGAGCGCGAGGAGAACGGAGAGGGAGGAGACTCGGACAGCGAGGACAACTACGAGGAGGGTAACGACTACTACTGAAAGGGTAGTTGTCAGTTCTACTCCTTTTTTATCATTGTCCAGTACGACAGTTCCCATATTCTTCAACAACCCTCATGATATCCACAAAAAAAGACAAGTATAATATATCCTTAGCAGACAGCTCTTTTCCCCCTCTTCATCCACATCTTCATCTCCCGTATCCATCTAGAGTTCAAGCACACCCTGCTTTTTTTTGTGTGTGTGCATGGCGTGCTTGCCTCCCTCTGTTCATTATTTCCTGCCTTCTCTAGAAACATTTTTCCCACCGTCCACCAGTTCTAACACGACCCTATTCTCCAACTATAACAACCCTCATACATTGCAATATGCAGTTTTCTACTGCCTGGAAAACGCGAGGTTCGTTGCGAATCTCACACTTGTAGCTAACAACGATTTACACAATACACACACAACTTCAAACACCGTATATATTTATGTAAACAAAAAGAACCACTCAAAGTAATTAGCCATCGTCGCAGGTTTATACCATCGTATAAGCTAGATACTTCAAACACCGCTTCAAGAGCACGTCAAATACTTGTGTATTATTTACATTTCTATGAAAGTCTAATTGTATAGTCGTCTCCGTTCTGCGTGATGTAGCGCACCCATGGGAAACTCTTGTACTGCAGTTTAGGCTCGTTGATCTTGAGGTAGCGCACCTGGATACCAGATGTCGTGAAGTATGGGATCTGGAACTTGACCTGGACAGGTCTTCTGAACTTGGGCCTCTCTGCATTGTTGATGGAGGGTAGGCCCATCTGCGCAGTCATCGCGTACTCCTTACCGCCAGGGAAGGTGTGGATTTTCCATATGATCGCACTCTGCTCGGGCACCCACTTAATCTTGCCGTGTGAGTATTTGAAAGTCGGGGTATCGGCGTCATCTGGGACGGGTATTATGATCTCCACGTTGGTGGCGGTAGACTTCTTTTTTATTTGGGCTCTTGCGGTGCACGATATCTCGATACGGGACTTGTCGTGTACTTGCACCTTCATGTCGCACCATATCAGCGGCTTGATGGCCGTGTTCAGTCTGTAATTCATCAGCTCGAAGTCACCGTCTGGTGGGATGAAAGTGATGATCTTTTCGTTCTCGAACTTACTTAGCCTGACACACTGGTGGAATTTTAGATCTTCGAGTTCGATGCTCGACTTTGCCTTGCTCTTTGAGCTGGTGATGGAACTCTGGTTGTCCTTGAGATCTGGATGTGAGCTGTCGATGTTCACACCGATGTTGTTACCTTCTAGGTACTTTGTGAAAATGCCTCTGTCGTTGATACCCAGCTTCAAATCTGGCATGCCGGACAGTCTGGATTTCACCTTGACGCTGCCCAGGATCTCGGATCTTAGTACCTTGCCCTTCTGGGTCATGAGCATGTTAACAGACTCGACGATATCCAAAAATGCCTCGTTCTTCTTGTACTTGATTCCCTCCGCTCTCCAGCTGACAGAGTTGGTCAACTCTGAAGGTGGTCTGGCGGCGTTTCTCTTCTTCTTCGACGCCCTCTCCAGCTTGAACGACTTTTGTGTGATGTACTTCTTGAGCATCTTGGCATCTGTGACCTGTGGAATACCGAAGTCCATCATCTCGTCCAGCAACTCGTAAACAATCACAAAGTTATCTCGAATAGACTCCTCTTCGACAGTCTTGAGGTACTCCGCCAGGATATCCATCACCTTGTGCAGAAATGCAAACACCTCAGCGATGTTAACACCCAGTGACGACGCCAGGGCAACCACGTAGAGATCATTGTGCTGAATAAAAAGGTACTGAATGCCATTGTGTGCGATGCAGGGTGGGATGACACTCGTCTCGTCCTCCATGTCGGAGAGCAAGGTCTGGAACTTGTCAATCGCATTCAGCGGTATGTCGTCCTTGTACCGCCTCGAGAGGATTGCCTTTCCCTTGTTGTCGCAAAAGTAAACCGCTGAAGTCATGTGGTGAATGTATTATTCGGATGCGCCTGGTGTTGGAACAATATTACACTGTAGGAATTGCTTTCAGCGATGCACAACAGGAAGTAACGAGAGTGCTATAACAACCTACAAAAGCTGCAATACTTAATCATCACTCATGACAGACCCCACCTCTTAACACCTTGGCGGCCCTGGCAGTCCAGCGTGGGCCGTGGCCTCGGGTTTCGTCTGTTAGACGCGCCCAGCGTTGAAGCGGCGCTGTGCCACAACACCCGAATATCGCTATGCACGAGGTGGCAGGGACCTCATCAGAGTGACAGTAATACCGATTCCGACATGTATTCCGTTCAATATGCAATGGTTATATACTTGGGTGTTTGAGTATGTAGGTATAATATGGGGAGATTGTGTGTATTTGTCCTTTTCTCTTCCCCCTCCGGCATGAAGCTTGGCGTTCTATATTCCGCTCCTGTATACGTACGGCACCGGGACTAGTAGGTCCACCTGGCTCCTGTCGAATATCGCAGCTTGATCTATGACAAGGATGGGGATATTGGACTTCCAGCGCTTGTCATTCCGCAGATCGAGCCGGTATATATCGAGTACTTGTCGTTTCGTTCGGTACTCCACCGAGCAGCTTCCGATTACAAAGAGGCAGGAGACAGTTCCTGATGTGAATCTCGACCGATTGAGTCTCTCAAATGTGGATACACAGTCTGGGGTAAACTCAACTAAGCATTTGGTGCTCGTTGTCCCGTATCGAAGCGTAGACCCTGTAGTCCTCGACCTTGTGGAAGTTGGTGATCTTCATAAAATGGCGCTTGTTACGCATGATGCGTTCACTCCTGAGGGGAGCTTCCATATCTGTCTCAGATAACCGTGGGATAGCATTGCGGATGGGTTTCTGGAAGCCATGTCCATTGAGACGTCTCTCCCGGAACAGTTTCCTGATCCACGGTCTCAAAAAGACTGAATCGGTGAGTGTGTCCCTGGATGGTATACTGTTCGGAGGCATGATGGGACTTAATTACGCGCTTATATGATGGATTGTTTAGCCGATTCTGGTGGATGTTTGAAGGACTCTCTTGTGTATGAATGCCGATTATCTTCATAACCAGTAGAGAGTCCACCAAATATCACCAGTCACGTGATCTCCCCCAATCGCCAAAAAATAATATGAAACGGACAGGAATTGAACCTGCAACCCTTCGATTGCAATCGTGAATTTCCTTGGAAGTTCCAGGATTTAACTGGAGTCGAAAGCTCTACCATTGAGCCACCGCTTCATATGAATTGTGATTGGTTGAAATTACGCACAGTACTTATTACATCTGAAATTTGAATTTTTCGGGGGTTAAACTCTTTCGACAGTTGTCAATTCTTATTTATCTATGGGACCCTAATTAAACGACAATCTAATAACAAAAATAACTATATTTGATTCCATTAATTATATATTTCGGTTTATGAATTCAAATAGAGTTCCCGGCTTGAAATAAATGATTTGGAAATTGAGGTAGGAAATTTCAAATTATTGTCTGACAAATAATTATGAGCCCTTGAATTGTCTTTTGTAAGGGTTGACATGAAATAAGGCATTTGTTATAATACCATAATGTCTTTTTTGTTAATTTTTGGGAAAGTTCAAGGTTCTAAAATTTTGTGACTGTCAATCTGGATATTACTATTATCAGACGTTGTTAAATTGTATAAAAATGTTTCAAAAGTTAGCTGAAGAGGGCCATCTACTCACAATATATTCAATTAAACAGACATGGATTCTATACTTTGATACCGAAAGGCTAGTTGTCAAATTTGGGTGTTCTCTTTACCTTGTCTTTCATATAATTATATCGTTGTTACGGCGACGTATATTTTCCTTGATTCGATACTGGGTCGCAAGCGAACTTAAACTTCAGGCCAATATCTCCCTGTGTTGTCTGTCTGTCATACTACGAGCTCTATCCTTTATTATCTGCCCGCTCCCCAGATACGTCAAGCAGCAAGTCTTCCCTCCCGATTGTCACGAATAAGGTTCCCGAAACCACGATCAAAGACCTAACGCAGGATATCTATCAGTCACCACTTCTAGAGACACCGTTCACCGCCAATGCCCAATGACAAAGTGCCGTCCCGCCCGTATCTCCTCTTATCAGTGCCGCTCTGTTGTGTCAATAAGCCGCTTGTTTGCCAAGCACGTGAAAGATGCAGCGTTTGACTCATTTTTCCACAGAAACCACCGCAGCGCCATCGCCAGGAGCGAAAAGTGTGGAACCGGGCACGGCAAATCGAGATCTGCACCGAATGTGTCGTACACCCGAAAACGATAGGATACATTGCATGCTCATCGCCTATATAACTGTGGGTGGCTCCGGGACATCGGGCTGTGTGGGACGAAGGATAAATCATGTTTCCAGTTGGTATAACAGCATCCCCAAGTTTCCACAACTATGTCCACTAACAAGAATATCGTGATTGCACTACCCATCGAGCGGCTGCTGGCATGCTCTGCTTTGACTGCGGGTGACCTTACTAAGGTTGTTAACGCTGGTTACCACCAGGCCATCGAGCGTTTCCATATAGTTGTCAACCCTCGTGTATCGTCAGAGTCGTCATTCTTCAGTGACCTTTCTCTGAAACCTGAGACATGCATTTTCTACGTTATGGTTAAAGATAAGGCTGCAGTCGGTCCAGATCTAGCTCTGCTTGCGTCTGGTACTGACTTCGAGCTGTACGGTCTGGGTCCTGATTATTCCGACTATAGATTTGAGCTGGCTAATGTCAAGGCAACTGTGGCGTACCGTCCATTGCCCTATGATCAGAACCCCCGTGCATACGAAGTGACGGCATTTTCATCGTTCGTTCCACACGGAGGTATCGACATCTTTAACTACACACTGGCACACTTCCGGTCCAAGTACCCAGCCTGTGATGAGTTGATTGTGCGTGTTATTGTAGAGCATAAATTAGTGTCTTATTACAACAGCAAGTTAGGCTTTGAAGAATACAACCGAGTCAAGATATACAAGGACCGCCTGTTGGAGTCTGGATTCCAGCCATCATTCAAAACTAACAGCGACTTCCATATTGCCGATATGCGCAGGTACATATAGATATATTGTGTATAACATACTATATAGACTAAGCACAATGTATGAACTTCGTCGTACTGGATCAGTGGTGACCTGCCTACTTGCAATCCTGTCTCAAGTTAAACTCTTGAAATATGGGTATTTTATTAATCTATTATTAAAATTGTATATGTTATGTTATGTTATGTTATGTTATGTTACATTAATCCCGAGTGTAATTAGTTTTCGTTCTTTCTGCTGAACATTCTTCTGGATGGAATAACCATCTTAATGTACTTGAATAGCAGAGACCAGAAGTTGGAACGGTATGTCACGTAGTAACCAGCGAACATACCGAAAATGTTGAATGCGACGTACGCGCAGCAGATACCAAAGTTTCTCCATCTGTGGCCGTAGCTCATTCCCTCAGTCTTTAGGAAATCGTCACCAACAGAGTAAGTACAGTAACCACACACAGTCATGGTATTTGGATTCTTCAGATAACCGCCAAACTCATCGATGTATGCCTGCATAAACTCACCGCATGTTTGGCCAATCAGAGGCTGTCCTGGGACCAGCTCCATATTACTACATGTGACCTTTCTGTCATGAAGTAGCAGACTCACAAAGGTGTCAACGAAATAGGTGTATGGGGATAGTCTGTACATGAAAGTCCAGAAACGTGGGAACATACTGTATGGCTGCATAACACCACAGAAGGAGGCTGTGAAACTGTAAAAGAAGGCAACAAACACATTGGCAGTCTGAAGGTTTGGAGCTGTGAAAATAAGAGCCATACCAAACGTAGTGTAATATGAAGCAAACAGGATGTAATTCAGGTACCAAACACCAGCAATGTGGCCAGAGTTGTCAAACTTACAACAGAAGTATGCACAGACAAAGAAAAGACTGGAACTTGTGATGGCAAGAGGTAGTTCGATGACTACCTGTGCCAGTAGTAGAGCAGCCCAGTGGAATGTATTGGATCTGGATTCACGAGCAACAAATACCTCCTTACTTTGTAGGGCCTTGCCCTGAACCTGGTTGATAAGAGGAGAAGAGATACACAGCGACATGAAACAGAAGAAAATAGTGTCCTGTAGACCACTGATATTTCCCTTAATATCCCAGAAAGAAAAACCAATGAATAGACCGGCACCAGCATTCAATGCGTACTTAGCAGCAACATATGTCTTGTCTCTAGCAGTAACGGTGTATTGTCTCTTGCAGATGACCTTCAATTGAGTGAGGAAGTTGGGTTGAGCCCACACATTCTTTGTGAAATCAGCATCAGATGCTCTAGCATCATCCTCTAGTCTACCTTGCGTGAGTTCAGCGTGAGAACGCTCTTGGGAGTGTAACCATGTCTCTGACCACTTGTTGTAGGTTGGTTGATCATCGTTCTTTTCGGTTGCACCAGCGTTGGAGTTACTGCCAACAACGTCGATGATGAAGTCAGCAGGGTTGTCGTTCTCAGCGTTGAAAGTAAGTTGGTTGTCATTCTTGGTGAAGTAGTCGCAGGCTTCGTCGGTTGGACCAAAATAAACACACTCACCGCCTCTCTTTAGCAGGAAAACGTTGTCGAAGTAGCTGATAACACTCTTACTTGGCTGATGGATGGTACAGAAAATGGCCTGGCCTTGCATGGACAGCTTCTTTAGGAATTGGACAATGGTTAGAGCAGCCTCGGCATCTAGACCAGAGGTAGGCTCGTCGAGGAACAGCAGGAGAGATGGCTTGGTAACAAGTTCAACACCGATGGATAGCAGCTTCTTTTGAGTTGGAGTCAATGTCGCAACAAGCTTGTTCAGTGGTAGTTTCAGCAGATCGGAAATGGTCTTGATGTACTCCTTGTCACCGTCACCTCTCAGAACACAGGAAATCTCCAGGGACTCCTGGACAGTCAGTCTCTCGAGGTGGAGATCCTGCTGCTGAACGAAACCGATACTTCTTCTGAAGGAGTTGATGTCAGTTAGTGGTTTACCATCGATAAGAATGTCACCCTCGACGTACCCGCTCTCAGTTCTCTTGGACAAGACGTTCAGCAAAGTAGTCTTACCTGCACCAGACTCACCCATCAGGGCAGTCAGGCCGGAGCTGATGTAACCAGAGACATCATTGATTAGTCTCTTGTCGCCGTTGACGGTGTAAGTGATGTTCTTCCATGAAATGACGTGATTCTGGGACTGGACACCGTTTAGGCCATTACCCTCGGATAGGGAGTCTGTGTTGTCAACCAGAGTCTCCTTGGCAATATCAGAAGAGAAGACGGAGGAGTTGTCGTCGTAGATATCAGATGCGGATAGGCCCTCCTTTCTCGTGTTCCCCTCAGGGACCATGATATTGGCGCGTCTAGCAATGAATGGGAGGTGTCTAATCAGGACCTTCTTCCACTTGCCGTCCTGGTATAGAGGCTTGACGTACTGGCCAGCCAGCAGAGAGCAGAATAGGAAGAACACCAGGAACGCGATCAGGATACCAAAGTTTCTCCATGTGTGGTGGTAGCTGTACTCCAGACCTTGGTCGAGGTAGTCTCTGCCTCTGACGTAGTCGTTACCGAGAGTGGCGCCTCTCCAGGCACAAGCCTTGTTGGAGAAGGAGACGTTGTTGTAGGTGTCACCTCTAGGGACGATGGTGTCCTTACAGTCGAGAAGTAGGTCGAACAGCTCATTGGACAGAATTGTCTCCATGGCGTATCTGGCGGGGTTTAGGTATGCGATCCAGACGAACCATGGGTGCATGTTCTCGAGGTAGATAACGTAGGACGCGTACATTGCAATGGCAAGAAGTAGGATACCTGCAAAGAGGTTCGCAACGGCCAAGGTGGGTGCGACCAGTGCAACGATGGCGAAGAGGGATACCATGGCGAAGTTGTAGAATGAGAGGATCAGCAGGAAGATGAAGTATCTGGCTGCGTCGTACTGCAGATGGGCTAGGAAGTATAGCAGGATACTGAAAATGATAACCAGGAGGAGCTTGTAGCAGTAGTCGAAGCATGTTGTGGCAAGGACCTCCATCCATGGGGAGTAGAAGTGGAGCTGCGCCTGCTTGTCGATGACGGGCTGTCTGTGGAAGGCGGCGGGCATCATTGCTAGGGACATGAATGTGAAGAATAGCAGGGAGAAGAAAGTCAGGGAACCTCTAGAGTAGGAGCCGATGGTGTTGAGTGGCGTGTCGTAGAACAGGGAGCCGATGACGAGGGACTGGATGATACAGGAGATGAGCTGTGCGGACAGGTAGATCCTGTCACCGAAACTTCTCTGGAAGGCTCTTCTCGTGACGAGGTCGAGCTTCTTTGGGAGCGGGATGGTAGAGATGGGCGTGACGTCATCTGGGTTGACGTCGTTGAGATGCGCGGTCTCTTTGGTAATTGCCGATGTCTGGAGCTTCAGCTTCTCGTAGAGCGCTGAGCTGATCCAGTACTTGTGGAGGTCGAACTCGGAGGTGATGTTAGCGGAGGGCACTGGCGAGCTGGTGATCTCGACCTTGCCCTCGCCCTTTGCATCGAGTGACTCCATGGAGTCAGCGGTCTGCGCGGACTGCATGGACATGCGGTTTGTGTGCTTTTTGAACTGGAAGTTGAGGATCGAGGTAAGGTACTCGATGATACAGTCGTTGGGGTTCTTTGGGATACCGAGGTCCCTGGAGAAGTACTCCATGCACTCGTCGATGGACCCGTAGAAGACCTCGAAGGAGTCGCTGAGCATGAGGATCTTGTCGAACTTCTCGACGATCTTGTCAGACGCCTGGGAGATCTTGACGAAGTTGACGGAGCTGGTAGCCCTGGCCATGGACTGCAGGATCGTGAGGAAGTCAAGTGCAGTGGAAGAGTCGAGACCCTTGGTGGAGTTGTCCCATAGGTAGACGGAACCGTTCGCGATGAAGGTCTCGATAATGGAGATACGCTTGCGCTCACCACCGGAGACACCTCTGACGAAGTCGTTACCGACAATGGTCTTGAGGACGTGCGCCAGGCCGAACTCCCTTAGGAGCTCGTCCCTGATGCCGTCGCGCTCAGCCTTGGGGATGTTGAACTTGCAGCTGAGGGCGAAGTCGATGGTCTGCTCTACGGTGAGGTATGGGAAGTGGATGTCCTGCTCGTTGTTGTAGACGATCTGGTGTGGGCACTTGGTGGAGAACTGCTTGAAGTCGTTGTCCTTGAAGCGCGCGGCGCCCTGGGGCGCGTAGTCGAGGTCCTTGTGGCCGTGGAAGAGGGTCTTGAAAAACGCGGAGGTGGGGTTACCGAGCACGAGGACCATCTCGCCGCCCTTGGCGGTGAAGGTGAGGTCGTTGATCTGCGTGGTGATAACCTCATCGTGCTGCGAGATCGTGGTTGCGTCTAGCTTGATGTCACAGTTATCGAAGGTGACCGACGCATCCGCGACGGGCGTGAAGTACTTCGATATAGACATGATCCGGGGGACGGTGTGTGTCTATAGTAGCTTGGTTGAGCTGTAGCAAGAAGGAAAGTATGTAAGTAGCAAGAGGGTCTTGCGCCAAGTATGTAGTAAATCCCAGACAATTTGGTGTCAAACGACGTATATATATGTAGGAAGCGGATCAGATCCTGACGCAACTCCAATAAAAACAACGACACCGTTTATGCACCTCAGCAGTGAGGAGGTGTGGCTTCTAGCCGCCTCGTATACGACAGCGCATCATACCTTCAAAGGTAACTGCAAACATGCAAACAATGAAACAAACAAAGAAACAGGCACCCAGGCCCTTCTGCATAGGCACTAGACTTCCACCGCGCATGCACGATCCATCGTCATGGCACGGCCAGCGATGGCAAACGCAATAAACAATGCGGTGAAGTACCTAGAGAACGGCGTAGGACAGAGCGAAGAGCACAGCGGCAACCACCCAAACAGCCCATCCCACTCTCGTGCGGCGATGTCTGAGGCCCCAGCAGCGCGTCAGTCGTTTACCCGTAGCCGCTGTACGACGGACACGCAGAACTCGCTGGAGCACCGCCGTCTGCTCCACGACGGTACGGCAGACGGTGATCACACCAGGAGGGTCTGTACTGGGAGTCCCCTCCCCTGTGTGTGCGTGCCTCGACTGCGTCTCCCGCCTCGTACAGCCCGCTCCCTCGCCCTCCAGTAGCGCCCTCGTACAGGCCCGGCTGCCCTTCCCGAGGCGCCTCGGCTCGTTCTGGCGTGCGGCGGGGCAGCCCGCGCTGTGCGGTGTTCTCTGTGCAAAAAGAAAGGAGGTGAGGCGGCGTCTCGTTTGACAGCCGCTGGACAAGACGCCGCCGTGGGCCCGGGTGCTGAGCCGTGTGGGTGAGTTCCGCGCGTGTGTGCGAGGGTGTGCGCAGGTGTCTGTGCGTGGAAGACGCTGTTACTGCTGTTGCCGCTGTTGCCGCTGTTGCTATACGATGGTGCGTGGATGGGTGGGTGTTCACGGAAGGGGATCTACGCCGTTGCCCGGCATCTGGCGTCTGCGCTCAGGCACGGGAATTTGTGAGGGGCGGGTGCCGTTCCGCGGCATGAGCGGCAGCAGGGGAGAGCGTGTATGGGGTCAGTAAGCGAGAGGGTGTTTGTACCATGGAACGAGGTCCTATGCAATTGAACGAGACGGCTATGCGATGGAACGAGAGAGGCTTAGCTCTCCTGCACGGTATGCTATATATGGATGTGGCCCTCGGTTGTAAGTGCGTAGTCCGGGCAACGCTTACTAGGGGGAGAGTTTCCCTTGCACAATTACGTTATTGCAGAGTTGCTCAATTGCTCGTGTTTTGGTCTGGTGCGTCCCCGTTCCTATTATAAGTGCTTAGATGCGCGTGTATGTATGTGTATATGGCGGTTCCCCCGCTTAAACTACCTTATTTCTTGTACTGCTCTGGCAGGAAGGAGGATGGGTCGGCCTGCTTCTTGGCGGCAGCGGCAGCGCTGGTCTTGCCGCTGCGCTTCTTGCCGCTCAGCGTGTAGTTCATGAAGAAGTACGACACGGCACCGATGGCAGCGACAAGCAGGATCTGCACGGACAGGAACTGCGGGTCGAACAGCGACATAGGTGGCTTCATGATCGTCATCAGCGTCAATGGCGCAGGCAGCTCCTGCTCCTGCTTCTCCTCGCCCTCCGCGCCAGCGATCTCCTGCACAACCACCTTCGGTTGGATGTAGTAGTCGTCGTCCTTCATGTCCAGGAACGTGACGCGCTGCTGCACCGACACCGTCTGGTTCTCGCCGATGCGGATCGAGGGGTCGAAGCGGCCGCCAGTGATGTTCGCCGCGTTCGCGCCGTTCTCGAAGCGCATGATCGCGCCGCCCACAGCGTTCAGCGTGAAGTTCGCGGCCTCGTGGTTCGTGATGGTGTAGTTCAGCGTCGCGACGTCCTCGGTCTCGAACTCCAGGAACTCGCTGATGTCGTAGGGGGGTCTCTCGAGGATGGTGTAGCTGATGGTCATGTTCGCGCGCACGGGAGCCTCGGTCTCGCCGGCACCGTCAATGACAATCGCCTCCTCGGGGATCGCCTCCTGGTCGCCTTCGACCTTCTGCGCGGCAGCGAAGCCGGCGCCCAGCAGGGTAAGTAGTGCTAGCTTAGAACATCTCATTGTTGTGTAGTGTACGCTGTGGATGTGTGGTTTGTCTGTGCTCAGCAAAACAGCCGGGAAAGAGTCAGGGCTGCTACAGACAACAACACAACACATATATATAGTGCATGCAGCCCTTGCGCGTGCACGCATCCCCGCAACACAAAGGACACCTAGCGGATCACTCGCCCTTGCCCTGCCAACGCAGTTGCACGGCCGCCCCTCAGGCCGCCGCGGAGGGCGGTTGCTGACGTGTTAAGAATTACCCGCTGCATTTTTCAGGCGCGCCTTTTCGCGACGCGTTTTTGTCACTGTGGACGAGGGAGTGGTCCGCCACGTGACGTAGAGCTTGGGGGGCCATCGGCGGCTATTTGCGGTGGCCGTTCAGCGGGTGGCAGTTGCGTGGAGGTCGATATACCATTGAGTTGATTGAGGTAGGAGGGACTTTTACTTGGCTTAAATGGCATCTGACGCTTGTACTTACTGGTGGAGAAATTGCACCCACTGGCAAGTTGCCACGAGGTGTCCTAGCACAAACAGATTATTTGTAGGTTCTGAGCTCCGATAAGCACTAGGCCTTACTCGGCATAGGTTGCTTCGTTGTCAGACTCGATATATTGTAGGTGTGTGCTTGAACATCCATCGCTTACATTTCATATGCTCTTGGTCTATATTTATTGTTTCAGTTGTGGAGAATGAGCAAAGTGGCACAAAGTAGATACCTGGATACGTGCAATGTAAGTGGTGGTTTTCTAACAAGATGATATGAGTTTAAGCTCGCAAGTAAGGACCTACAAGCGTCATACGACAAGGAAAGATAAAGATGTGTTTCCCCTATGCTGTATGAAATTGAGTTACTTTCATTCCTTGCTCCCTATAGGCAGACAATCTGGTTAAAACAGGTCTATGAAGACATTAGTAGAAGGACACGTAGTACTACATTCGATACCAATAGCAAGAAGGACATTCCTACAACCACATGGTCTCGGAGTTGCGCTACTAATTCTCTTAGTAACAGAACGCAACGATTATTGCGGATACCTTGCTCATCTCTATAGATAATCATAGACTGCCTGTCGTTTAGTCAACACTCATCAACCAGCTAGCAGGAGGCACGGTTCGTATGCAAAACCCACTACCCGTAGCCACTGCCTCATGCACCTATTGTTCCGGAGCCGCCATCGGCATGGGCCATCGGGCATCTGGCCACCGGCCGCCGGCCGCCGGGCCAGGCTCTCCGCGAGCGGCGCCAATGCCCCGATCCCGCCCGACCGGTCAAAAACGCCCCGCGCACCGGCCGAAACCGGAGACGTGCACCCACACACCGCTGCCGTTCGGCTCCGGATATGCCAAAAACAGCGCTATCTGCACCCACACACCGCACGATAACCAACCAGGGTGCGGCCCCCGCCTCGTCGGGAGAGCACTCCCGCACAACGGCCCAAACGGGAAAAGAGGTGCTGGGCGCCGTGAGATCCTCCCGCACAACCAGCCGGGCATACAAATGCGTGATAGCGCGAAAAAGCGTGACTAATACTTTGCCAGGAGATTCAGGTTCTGCGGTATGTTCTGTGGGACGCACCCGTAGCTGCTGCGGCTGCTGCGGGATTTCAGTGCAAAGAGCAGGCCTCGGCCCCCCAGAGCAACAGGCGGACAACGGGCGGACAAGCAAAACTGTGGACACCTCTAACTGCCGTCTCTCCTCTCTGCGGCAGTTTCTCCGCCGCTGCGTGTTGTTGTTGCTGTGGGCGCGCACTGTCCGATACCGCTGCGTTGCTTCGGCTGCCTCGTCTGTGCGTGGGCCAGCATGATATATATATGCAGGTGTGGAGATGCTGCGCTGAAAAATTAGTTCTCCATTCATGTTTCGGGCTCGCATTTCTTCCGTATTTCTCTTTTCTTAACAGAGACAAGGACTTACAATTGAATAATAACCCCCAACGCTTTTCTAAAACTTCTGCTCACGCAAAGATTCACACATTTTTTTACATTAGTAACACATAGAGAATACAATATATTACTAATTAAAGATGTCTAACTAAACAGTTTTTGCCCCGCGAAAAGTAGAAATTTTACAAATACAACGAACGAATATTATCAATTTTTTTATTAAATATGTGCTAAACAAATTTATTAATTAAAAAAATTTATTTTTTCCATCTCATCCCTTTTTAGGTTGTTTTTCAATACAAAATACATTTTTTATTAAAGAATCATTTTTATCAATTTTTTAACCCCATTTAAAAATTATAAAGAATATTTTACAATAAATCTTTCCCCCCCCCCCCCTTTAAGTCTCCCCAATTATAACCCTTTTAACAATGTTACCGTAACGGTCTTTTAACACAATGGTCTAATCCACTCCCCCCTTTTTCTATCAAATAATTATTACAATTAAAACAGATACAACAAACACCCCAAACCCAAACCCAAACCCAATTTTAAACAAAACACATAATTCAATTTTCAATCAAGTCAAATCAAATCAATTCCCCATCCTAAGTGCCCCAATAATGTCCCAATTCAACTCTACTAGCCTATTCGCCCCCCAGTCAGCTGCCGGTCCACTTGATCCAGTTGACTCCTTCACCACCGCTATCAACGCCCTTTCCCCAGCCTCCTCTGCCTCTGCCACTCCTATGGTCAAGCACGAGGACATTCTAGACGGCGGCAACTTCATGTTCAACGACATCGATGTTGCCCAGCCACAGCAGCAGCAGATCGACGAGCTCGACTCCGCTGTTGTCGACGCCTTCTTCTCCTCCAGCACTGACTCCACACCAATGTTCGAATTCGACAACGTTGATGCTGGCTCCAGTGACCCAAAGGAGTGGACCTCCCTCTTCGACAACGACATCCCAGTCGTCACCGAGGAGGACGTCCTGGCCAACGACAAGGCCGTCGTCTCCACCGAGGCCAGCGTTTCCACGCTTCCATCCTTCGAGATGGCCTCCATGACCTCGTTCCTGCCAACCCCAATGATCGAGGACGACGTCCTGCCAAAGGCTAGCTCCGCTGCCAAGGCCAAGAAGGTCGCTTCTGCCGGCCGTGTGTCCAAGAAGAGCAACGTCGGTACTATCCAGGCCGACAAGCTGGACCACCTAGGTGTTGTCGCCTACAACCGCAAGGCGCGCAATGCCCCTCTAACCCCAGTGATTCCTGAGTCCAACGACCCAGTCGCTCAGAAGAGGGCCAGAAACACCGAGGCCGCCAGACGCTCCCGTGCCAGAAAGCTGCAGAGAATGAACCAGCTCGAGGACAGAGTCGAGAGCCTTCTAGCGAAGAACAACGAGCTAGAGAACGAGGTCGCCAGACTAAGAAGCCTGCTGGGTAAGCAGTAAACTCCCTTGGTCGCTAATGACGCTCCTTCTACTATCTAACTCATCCCCCTATCTATTTTTTTTTTCGTAATTACTAATTAATATCCTATTTTTTTCGTATGAACTATGTGCTGTAGTATATTTGCAGCTGAATTATATAATGAGGTGTATATGCAGAGAGAGAATGCGTGTTAACCACCGTGCAGAGTGGAGGTGAAGGAGACGATATCGCCATCCTCGATGACGTACTCAAGCTCGCCCTCCAGCTCCCAGTCAGCGTCGTTGATGAGGGTGATGATCCCAGGTCTCACCGTGCCGTCCTCTATGAACATCTCCACATCCTTGGGGTTCTTGATCATGTTTGTAACGAGGTAGTCCAGCAGGTCCTTCACCGTGAACTCGCCCTCCGATGGGATGTCCAGGTCGTAAGTCCTCTGCTTGTCAAAGACAACATCGAGACCACCTAGAAACTCTACCTTTACTTTGACCATAGTGCGTTTTCCTGATATGTTTGCGCCACTTGTTGGTCTGCTGTTGGTTCCATTAGTAATTGGTAAAGATGCGCATTCATATACCTGAGAGGGTGCGAGCTCATCGCTACGCGAGCAAAAAAAATCTGCACCGCGGTGTCCGCGCCGAGCGCTGATAGTGTACAGTGTTAATATTGACGAGCGGAATCCTTAGACGCCGAGTCAGACATATTTAGAGTATCGAGTATAATATTTCTCTATGTAGATATAAAAGATATATAAATGATATTTCATTTTAATTTGTCATCTCTTCCTACGGAAGAGGAATGTAGAACTCAGTAGTCTCTTCTTATATACAACCTGGTTGTATTTTCCTGTTCTTGTCTTGCGGGAATAATGCACGAATATTTGTCCTTCGGTGCCGGTTATCTATTGTTCCAATCATAGTCGAATTAACCTATGCGTTTATCACTACTACGTTTTCTATGCAATCAGTGACCTCGTCTGCTTAGATTAAGCTATATTCTTGTTGAGTAGAAAATCCAACAGTTAAGGTGAAGGTAAGTTACGGAGTAAAGGGTGTTGCAGCTGCTAAATTATGGTGAATGAAATCATTGTGGTGTATATAAGATATTAATAATATTGGTTTGTAAAAGTTGAACATTCTTGCAATATTCTTAATAAATATAGGTAGTCTATTTTCTCATTTAGTTGAGGAGCAGACATTTTCAAACAACAAAAAGATTTCAGAAAATGGATAATCCAACGAGAAATCGTTTTCCTTGAAACATTGAATGTTACTTTGTACAGTACCTTAAGTGAATTTAACAGGTCTTCCAATAACCACACGTAAGATAGATTGACAACAAATTCAGTTTGAGTACTTAAACTCTTGAAATAAAAACGGAACTGCTGGAACGGGAAATGTTACTCACACCCATTCTATGTCGTACAACGCGATACTGTTTGGAAGTAATTTATATAAAAGCCGGATGTTTTTCCGCGATGTATAGATTTCTATATACTACACTTTTTACTCTCTCTCTGTTAGAGGAGGGGGAGGAGCTCTGCACCGATCAAGCGACGCATAGTCCTTGCTCAAGGTGTACAATAGTACTACTACAACTACGTTGGCACCCCAGTTCTCTCCACCTATATTATTATTTTATCTCTTATTACATTCATAATCTATTCACCCAGGAACAACCACATTCCAACCAATAGCTTATACCGTCGTACGAACTAAAACAACAATATTCGGCCCAAAACAATACACTTGAAGGGCAGCATTCCCACGTCATGTTCTACTCAAACAATGTACCGATTTTTCTGTAACATAAAGGCCCAGCAACACCGACTTGTAAAATCGTCACGTGACTAGTCCCGCCACCGAGCCCGCGTCGTCCAACCGACGCGCGCGACAAGCCGTCGTCTACTCGGCTTGCGACGTATAAAAGACGACGCTCCAGAGATACAAGAGCCTCTGCTTACGAGCCTCCTTTATATAGCCTTCGTACAAAAGGACAAGCCATTGTCCCGGATTAGTATATATTACATTTTCAAGAAATTGAGCTCGCATGGCGTAATGGCAACGCGTCTGACTTCTAATCAGAAGATTCTGGGTTCGACCCCCAGTGTGAGTGCTTACTTTCTTTTTTGCTTGAAAATGGGCTATCACGTGACATCAGCGCCTAGCATCTGCACACTACCATATATATCGGGGTATATCCAAACTCCCTCTCACTGTATACCCGGACTACTGTGTCCGTGCTATGCTATTTTGCTATGTATATGTGTATGTACTTGTGCAGTAGAAGAGGGCTCCCGTTACCTACCCGCGTAAAACTGTATCCTGTCGAGCCACAGCCGCTGCAGCTCCGCCCTGCGTGCACGCATGGCCGCCACCTCTTGGGGCGAGTACCACCCGTCCTTGCGTAGCCGGAGGATCACTGCGTCGTATGCGCCGAGCTCCTCCTGCATCAGCTGCCTGAGCAGCGCCGCGTACTCCTCCACCGTCATGCGCTGGCGGTCCCCGCTGGACGAGGCGGAGACTGGGGTGCCGCCGCCGCTGCCGGCACTCCCACCCGCGGGCGACGATGCAAGCTTGTCCCCACTAACGAAAGAGGAGGCGGAGGGCAACAGTGCGAGCCGGGACTGCTGAATGAGCCGCTGCGTGGTGGCGGCGGGGGAGGATGCGCTGGCTACTGCGGATACACCCGCGGTGTGTGTGACGCGAGCGGCCTCCGCCAGCCGGGCGACGTCCACGTCCACAAAGCGGGGTGTGGAAATGTTTGCACTGCCACTGCCCGCGCCCGTGCCCGTGCCGGAAGTGTAGCTGGCGGTGTGACGGACGACCTCCATGGGCGGCCGCTGGACCGAAGCCGAGACCGAACGGTGGAGGGGCGCCGCGGCCAGGGGCGAGACCGCTGCGCTCTCCTCGGGCGTGGATACCCCACCGGAGCTGTTTGTACCACTGGCACTGGCACGCGCGCTGCCGAGACTCCCCGCACTGCCCGCACTGCCGGAACGTGCGCTGCGCACGCTGCGCACCGTGGGCACGGCATTCCCACTGACCATGCGCACGAGCCCGCGCTTCATGCGCGAGCCGAGCGAGACGTTCCGCTTCATGCCGGGCCGACGCGTCGCCGCGGCGGGCGCCTCCGTCTGGGAGCGGGCAAGCGCCAGGCCAGGGGGCGCACCGCCCGTCTGCGCTTGTGTCTGCACTTGCAGCTGTGTGCTGCTGGAGCGGCTGCGGGCCATGTCGGCGCCGAACGCCGCGGGGCTGGCCATGAGCGGGGTCGTCCCGGAGGAGGAGCGGCCGGCCGAGCTGTCGCTCCCCTTGGCATTGCCCTTGGCAGTCTTGGTGGAGGCGCGGCGGAGGAGCTGGCTGGAGGCGCGGCGCAGGAAGGGCACCTTCTTGGCGGGGGACTGTGACAGCGACTGGGCGGACTGGGCGGAGAGCGTCGTGCTGAGTCCGGCCCCCGTCGGGCTGGTGGTACTGTTCGGGCTGGTCACACTGCCCCCGCTGGCGCTGCCGCCCAGGTTCATGGCCAGGCCGAGGGGGATGGGCGGGGGTATCGATATGGGCACTGGCGCGACGATGGCGGCGGCGCGGCTGGCCGGCTCGAGCGCAGCGCTTTTGCGGGTGCGGACGGGGTGGCCCTGCTGCTGCGACGCCTGGGACATGCTGTACAGGCTGGCGGCGTCGAGCGTGCTGGTGGCGTCGCCGTCGAGTGGAGTGAGGGTGGCGGCTAGCGGGACGCCCGGCATCGCGAGCGCCTTCGACAGGTCGAAGGAGTCGTCGGGGGTGCCAAGCGCACTGCCAGGGTCGGCGTGCGCCCCGCCGAGCACTGTTCCTGGGCTGTCGAGGCTGTCGAGGTCCAGGTCCAGGTCCAGGCTGTGGGGGATCCCCAGCGGCGCCACGAGGGACTGCGGCGTCGCGGCGGTGCTCTCCCCACTCGCACCGGTGTTGGGGTAATTGCCGCCCGCGCTGCTGCCCGGCGTGCGGGTGTGCGTGTGCGCGTGGGCATGCACATTCGTGTGTGTGTCGAGTGGGGTGGGTGTTGCCGACGGCGTGGGCGTGGGCGTGGGTGTCTGTGTGTGCGAGCGTTGGGGTATCTCCACCTGGCCCTGCATGGCGGGCTCGCCGGGTGCCTCCCCTAGGGGCTCTGCGTGCGTCTCAGCGGGGTACTCGCCCGCGTACTCGCCGACGTCCGGCAGGGGCGGCAGCAGCGCCAGCTCCTCGCTGGACGCGAACGCCGGGCGGTCTACGTCCCCCTCCGCATCCCTGTTGCTCTCCCCATCGTTCTGGCTCTCCCCATCGTTCTGGCTCTCCCGCTCGCGCAACTCCTCCCGGGGCGGGGGCAGCTCCTCCTGGTGTGTGAGGGCGTGCAGCAGCTTCCCGTCAGCGGCGTCGAGCGGGGTGCCCGGCGTGACTATCACGGTGGCGTCGGGGTCGCCCCCGCTATCGCTGTCGCTCTCACTCCCGCTGTCTGTATTGGGGTCGGGGCCCTGGCTCCCTGTGCTGCTATCTCGTCTGGCGTGTGTGTTCGTCTCCCCACTGGCGTGGCTGGGGGTGTACGTATGGCTATGCGTGTAACTGCCACTGTGGCTATGGCTCTGCACTGGCGTGTCGCCCGTGTCCATGGTCCGCGCGGGCATCTCGCTCACTGTGTCCATCGTTCGCACAGGCTGCATTGCTGGGGTGGTGGGTTAGTGGAGAGAATACACACACACACAGCACATACGTGTTACCCGCTCGCTACATGTAGGAATAGCCGCTGGCCGGGCAACCCTGGGGCCCAGTATGCCGGTGACAGCTGCCAGGCTGCCCACAGTGGCAGCCACACCACGCCGGCCGGCGATGCCCGATGCCCGCCTCGCATTCGGAGGCGAGCGGCGGTGAAAAATTTTCGGCCACGTGACGGAGATGAGAGACACGTGACACGCACGTGACAATCGCTGTCGTGGCACCTGCACGCGCCGCCCGCACACCACACTGCACGCGACGCGCCAGAGAAAATAACACGTCTCACGTTGGCGCGTCGTGGCCTTCGCGCGTGTATATATATGTTGCCCCATGCAGAGGTGGGAAGGGCTTTCCCCTAGTCGTTTGTTCTGCAATTGTGGTTTCGTTGTTGTCCTTTCACACTCTACACTCCCCCACACCTCCACATACACACACGCAATGCTCGGAAACCACTTCCTACACGCACTGCTGGCGCTGTGCGTAGCCCTGACACAGCTAGTGCCCTGCCTCGCCCGCTCCGCCACCGGCGACCGCGCCCTGCTCGTGTTCGACGACAGGGTGGACGAGATCGCCCAGTACTCCCAGCTGATCGAGTCCCTGCGTGAACAGCACGGCCTCGCTGTCGACACCGTCGAGCTGTCCGACAAGGCCGCCAGAGTTGACCTCTTCAACAGGGACATCAGACTCTACGACCACTTACTCGTCTTCCCAGTCAAGGGTAAGCACTTCGCAAAGCAGCTTGCCGCCAAGAAGCTGCTCAGGTTCACAGAGGACGGCGGTAACGTCGTCGCAGTCACCGCCCCTCGCGTCGCCTCCGACTCCGTCCACCAGTACCTCAACCAGCTCGGTATCTACCCTGCGCCCCGCACCCAGCACCTCGTTGACCTTGTCTCCGGGACGGATGTCATCGCCGCCGCCAGCAACGCCTCTCTGAACGCCCACGTCTACTCCGACGCCGCTCTGGTGTTTGGCGACAGCGTCTCCCCAGCCCTGCTCGACAACAGACCCCAGATCATCCCGCTCGTCCAGGCCTCCAAGTCCTCCTTCGCCGTCTCCGCCAACAAGACCAGGGAGCAGTCCTGGACCCAGGGCGCCCAGGGGTACATCGCCGCCGCCTTCCAGAACAACCAGAACGCCCGCGCCCTGTGGCTCGGCTCCACCCAGGCCCTCAGCAACGCCAACTTCGCCCAGAACGCCCAGGCCCTAGGCGAGATGCTCAAGTGGACCTTCCAGGAGAAGGCCGTGCTCAAGGTCACCGGTGTCAGCCACGCCCACGCCGACTCCGGCCTCTCCTACGACCAGCTGCCTTACAAGGTCACCGACGACGTCGTCTACAACATCTCCATCGCCCAGTGGGACGGCGACGCCGCCCAGTGGGCCCCATACGTCGCCGACGACGTCCAGTTCGAGCTCAGACAGATCGACCCATACTACCGCATCACCATGCACGCCCTCGGCGCCGACCCCCGCGACGCCACCGCCGAGCTCTACTCCACCGGCGCATTCAAGATGCCAAACCGCCACGGCATGTTCACCTTCGCCACCGACTACCAGCGCCAGGGCGTCTCCTACCTCAGCGAGCAGGACATCAAGGCCATCCGCCACCTCGCCAACGACGAGTACCCACGCTCCTGGGAGATCACCAACGCCTGGGTCTACGCCGCCGCGATCGCCTCCGTCATCGCCAGTTTCGTCGGCTTCGTCTTCTTCTTCGTCACCGCCCCAGCTTCCCTCAGCGACGGCTTCACTGACGACAAGAAGAAGAACTGAGCAGCTACCGAAAGGAGCCTCTCTCACCATGTATAGAACCTACATATAAACAGTAAAAAATATTGGAAAAACAAACGTGTATGCCCAAGAGATATTAGTGGTGCTGTTTCATTTGTTGGTGATATTTACACAATACACATGCTTACATACGCTGGCGCTACTGCTTCACGACCTGGATCTTGTTGTCCTTCTTCCACTGCTCGAACTCAGTCGCGACCCGCACGAGCTCCGCCTTCAGCTGGCTCACAGTAGTGCGCAGGTTGTCCCGCTTCACCTCCAGGATCGGCTGCGTTGTCTGCACATCGCTCTCCACCAGCGCGCCGCCCACCATGCGGTAGCACTTGCGCTCCGGCGCGGTCTCCCCCAGCGTCTTCAGCACAACCTCGTGCTCGTCCAGGTCGTGTGTCAGCTCGATGATCTTCGTCTGCATCTCCTCCAGCGACTCCTTGTAGCCGTTGTACTTCAATTGGAATGCTTCTGGGTGGAAGCGGCAGGGTCCCGCTAAAACGGGAGCCCACGCCTGCTTGTTAGTAACGTGTTTCACTCACAAAAAGGGGCCCAGCAGGCCCCAGGCTCACAATCGGACATACCATTGACTCTACTCATGTTTATGTGGTGGTGTGTGGTGCTGTGGTCTCTCTTTTGCCCAGCGCACAGCCAGCATGTGTGTTCCTTTTAGTGGTGAAGTTGCCGAAATTTATTTTTCAGGCGGCAGAGGGCGCAATTTGCACGGCCAACACACAAGAGACAGAGCCCAGTGAGGCTTACAAGGGCGCTCTACTCTTTCTGCTGGGCTGATGCGGTGGTCTTGTGGGTGGTCTTGTCGCTGGCCTGGGGTCTTCTGGATCCCATTGCGTACAGCAGCGTCCCGACGAACACCAGGACAACACCGCAGTAGGCGGTCCGGGACATCGCGCTCTTGTAGATGGCTACGCTCAGCAGGAGACTGGCAAACTTGCGCACGGTCAGGATGAACGACAGTGTCAGGGCGTTGGTGTGGCTTGCGAGGATGTTTACGCCGCGGATACACACGTGCTGGGTCAGCACATTGGTCGCGAGCAGCGCCCACTGGCGGGGGATCCTCAGTGTGCGGCTGTTGCCGCCGAGGACCAGCGTGTACACGCCCCGGGAGGCTGCGAGTCTGTGTATCTCGCTGCGTAGCAATGAACCGTCCTTGACGAGGAATATTGGCAACGACAGGAAGTGTGTGTAGAACATGTTTTCCTGCCAGAATTTGCCGTATGTCTTGTATGTCCACTCGTTGTACACGGACAGTAAAGATGAGGAGATCGACGACACTACCAGCAAGCAGATACCGATGGCAAAGGTGCTGTCGGTAGGGATTGTGGCTCCACTGCCTTTTAGGCCATTGCGGAGTCCCTGGAGCGACATTTCGTGGTCTCTGTACAGCGACGTGATTATCGCGCCGGCCGTGAGGAAGACAGTAGACACCACCTGCAGCTTGGAATACCTCTTCCCGGCAACCAGCCAGCACACAACCATAGTGATGACGCTGCTGAAGCACCGGAATACAATGTGCAGCGGGATGGATATGTTGTACTTGAACACGCTGTTGTTGGTCGATGAGCTGATGTAGAACAGCACCACGGAAAGGATGTACACCCTGAGCGGCACGTGCAGCGACTTCAGCGTGGGACACCAGTTACGCACAGTCACAAACTGCGGAAGCATTGACAGTGTGACGAACAGAAACTGCGTGAACGTCACGAGTGTGCCCATGTTCGACCCTTTGTCCTTGATGAGCGCCTCCAGGCTCAGCACGTTCGCGCAGCACCCGCCAAACACGGACGTCAGGCCATTGAGCACAACGAGATCGAGAGCCATTGTGTCAGGTGGAAGTAGACGGAGTGTGTGTTGTTCTTGGAGTCGATCGCAACCCTGTTTTGATGACCTCTGCACCTCTTGAACTTGTGTCCAAGTGCCACGGCGAAGTCAGGCTGGAAGTGTCAATTGCTGGAAAAATGGGCTGGTTGCACTGTGAGTCGCGACCCTTTGAGATTGCACAAGGCACATAGCATAAAGGATACATTACGTAAGTACAACGGCTTGTGTAATAACCTCTGCAAAGCCTGATCCAACACCCACATCACATTAGCTAACCTTCTTCTTTCATGAGCACTGTTGATTTCAAGTTCGCTCCCATTGAGGACAGCGCCTCCTATCTCGAATTCAAGACTCTCCCACCATTCGTGAAGAGCGAAAAGGTGCTACTTCGCACTATATTCAATGAGGTGAGGCCCGAATTGAACCAGCTCAAGACTGATCTGAGTAATGTGCATTCCATTATCCTCCAAGACATCCACAATGAGACGGAGCAGATGACAACACTGGACAGGAAGCTTCACGACTCGTGCAAGAAGATAAACCACATGTACATGAAGAATCTGCGATTCAGGGACAAGTACGGTACGTGTTCTGGCGGCTCGAAGCAACTCCAGCTAACAAAGGACGGTGTTGACGACGTGTCACGCCACATAAGCACTATTGATGTTGTCACGAATGAGATCATAAAAAAGTTTGCCAGCATTGACAGTAAGCTTCCAAAGTCCCAGAGGCTGATCATCGAGGACACTATTAGCGAGAGGCATTATCCTACTTTATTTAAACTATTGAGGGAAAGGTGTCCTGAGAAGTTCGTTAATGAAGAAACCGATGAAGGGGAGTCCAACGATGATAAATTGGAGCAATCTGAACAGATGCTGGACGAAGATGATGTTGTACGAGATATCGAAGAGGATGACGTACCAATAGCGACCACGCAAGAAACTGATCAGGTACAGCAAACGAACGAACAAACGAATGCTAGTGGTATATCCAACAAAACTGATGACTCTAGAGATGACGTACACTCCCAAAAAAGAGACGACAACGAAGCTGAAATTGCTGAAAGTGCTACCAAGATAACAGAAGAAACCAAGGATTTCACAAGCATTAACTCAACTTCTAATCAAGACAGTACCGAAATACTGGACACAGGCAATTCTCCTACAGCCCTTGACGCTGAAGACACATCCCATCAAGAATCGGATCCAATTGATAGGGCTGACCAAAATAACTATACAACTGAGGATGTTCGTGCTACTGATGATGTTGCTAAAACAGGGGATGTTGGTACAACCGAAGATGTGGCTACAACTGAGGATATTGATGCAACTGAGGATGTTGGTACAACCGAAGATGTTGGCACAACTGAGGATGTGGCTACAACTGAGGAAATTGATGCGACTGATGATGTTGGTACAACCGAAGATGCTGGTACAACTGAAGATGTTGATACAACCATACGACAAGATTCAAATCGCGAACCTGTATTAATTGAAAGTGCTTTACCCAGTAGGAGTATTGGCAGGTTTGTAGGCGTTCCCATATCATCTTCATTTACGTTACGCTCCTTTAAGAAACCGATCAAACCATCTATCCTGACAACTTTGGAAAACATCAGCGCGACCGAAATAACCAGTGCGCACCTTTCGGACGAGGACATCCAAAGCCTCAGACACGATAGTAGGTGAATGCAGTAATTAGGTCTACATATATGTACGTAAATGCAAATGTGCTTTTCTCTCTGACCTGAAAATGTCAGGAACCCTATTTAGAATCTTCCGGGATGCTTCTGATCAAGGACTTTCTGTATGATTCCCTGGAATATCTCATGTATGGATGATTCAGAGTACAGCTCTGATAGAGTCTTGTCACTGTTCTTCTGGTTCTCGAGCATGTCCACGAACTGGGGATCAATCGGGATATTACCTAGGTAAGGCACAGAGAACTCCTTCGCAAGAGCCTCACCTCCACCACTAGAGAAAATGTTAGTGCATTCAGCGCAGTGTGGACAGATAAACCCAGACATGTTCTCCACAATGCCAATAATCTTCAAGTCGATCTTCTTGCAGAAGTTCAGCTCCTTCTTCACATCTGCTGTGGCCACCCCCTGTGGCGTCGTAACCACAATAGCACCATCAGGCCCCGAGAACCTCAGCTGCTCTGCAATGGATATATGCTCGTCAGATGTGCCGGGTGGTGTGTCGATCAACAGATAGTCTAGCTCTCCCCAAGCGACGTCCTTGACAAACTGCTTGATCATAGCGGTCTTCTTGGGGCCTCTCCATACAACACTGTTTCCTCTGTCCCCGAGCAAAAATCCGATCGAGATCACACTCAGCGAACCCTTACCATTCGTCTTGACCTCCACGGGTCTCCACCCATTGGTGTCCTGGAAGATTGACTGGTCCTCCAGACCAAACATTCTTGGCAGCGAGGGACCCGTGAGATCAATATCCAGAACACCAACCTTGAAACCTTTCTCGCACAAGCTCAGTGCCGTCTGTGTGGTCACGGAACTCTTCCCTACGCCACCTTTTCCGGATAAGATGAGAATAATATGCTTAATTTGGGCCAGCGAAGGGGCTGGTCCATCGTCTTCTTCTCCGAACTCGCTCATTACGTAACTGTGTACTAGTGAAGTGAGTATGACTATCCGATATCTAAAACAAAACAAGTTAGTAAGAAACACAATCACCCATCAATATATGATCACAAACATCGCAACCCAGATAACATAATAACCATTCGCAGCATTGTGTGCCGCCCTGATTAATAATCAATGAGCTAAGCACAGCCCTCCAGTGCGTAACGCTGGCCGGCGGAACAGCGCGGGCCGCTTCCGCTTCCACCCGAAAACTGTGCGGCGCCGCTGCTGTTGTCCCTCATACATTCTCGCTGTGGTGTGTGGGTGTGATGTCACCCATAGAGCCACACCCAAAACGGAAACCAGGGCCTGCGATTGTGGCCTGGAACGTCGTGAATGGAATTCGAGGGAACCCTGACGGGTATGTTTGACACGGCTGTCTATTGTGCCTGCATTCGCAAACTATCGGCCAATACTCAGGTCTGATTTGGGTGAGTAGGTGTATTTTTTTCATTAATTACATTATTATAGATGCTGGCTATTTCAGCCTAATTCTGGTTTGCTTGTTTAATTTTACATTGCCGGCTAGCCGGACAGTAATGACTATTAGCCGTTCCTCTGCGATGCCACGGAGAGTGAGAGAGAACTCTTGTTTCTTCTCTGTTCTGCCATGGATGGTGGTCGAGCTAGTATCTATGTAGCACAACAGGTTGAACTATTACAACTGTCGCAGTTAAAGTAAAAGGTGAGAGTGACAGAATTACTGATTTACTCAGTGTATGCTGTGTTGTAAATGACACTTGTGGGTTATTTCCATTATTGTTTTTTCCCGCTTTGTGTAAGTTACATTCTGTCTCTCGCTCATACTTTAACGAGGTCCATGGTTATGATTGGGGGCTGCGGCAGAGCCATTGGCACCGCCATTATCCATGCTGTTACCTGGTGCGTTCATAGCAACGTTGCTACCCTGGTTTATGGCCGACCCTGACATATGACCAGCGCCGTTATTACCCGGGGGTGCCCCATTGTTCATGTTAGGAGACGGATTGACAACCTCCTGCGATCCGCCATTGGCCATTACGGTGTTCTGGTATGGAAGATTGGGGTACATGTACGCAACGTTCGGCCCGGCGCCCACAACTTGGTGAGGATATTGGGCCATCGATTGCGACTGGTACTGGTACACCGGGGCCACGGACTGGTTATGAGAGCTGTTTGCATATCCTGGGTAAGCAGCATTGTTGCCTGAGTATGACACCTGTTGCGACGGCACATACTGTGGTTGCTGAGTCATTGTGTGGTTTTGCTGACTGCTCATTTGACCCTGTGTGACAGGCATACCATTGTATGTGCCTGAGTTCATTGTGTTGCTTGGAGTGGAACTGTTTGCCTTGGCGACTCCGTTTATTGGCGTTGGAATAGTTCCCGGGTTGCTGTTTTCGTTGGCCTGCCCAGATGGATTTGCAGGTGGTGCCTTTCCATACGCCGAATTACCACCATAGTATTGCATATTCACATTGACTGGGTACACTGGGTATGGACCCGGGTTGTACGTTATCGACGAAATGTTGTTGACGGAACTGCTATTTGGAATACCGGTAGAACTCACCGGTGTAGCCTCATTCTGTCCATAGTACGACGCGGGGATAGTGTTTCCGTTTGCTCCTCCGTTGTTACTCTCGCTATATCCGTGGTTATTCATCGGCGTAGCGGAATAATAGTATGGGTAGGAAGTGACACCGGGCATATTCGCCTGGTGCTGCACCGGCTGCGTCGGCTGTGCCTTCTGTGGGTGGTTCTGTTGTTGGAACTGCTGGGCAGCATTTGTCTGTGGAGTTTGACCTTGTGGTTGTTGCGACATATAGTCTGAATTCACATAGGAGGCTGCGGTCTGATAACCGTATGTTCCGTTGACAACCTGACCAGTGCCGTTGGGCATTCCGTTCTGAGCAACATAATATCTGTTACTTTGTGGGTTTGGTGATTGTGGAACGTAGGGGTTCATTGAATGGACTACGCTGGATGATGAATTGGATGAGTAGTCTTCATTTTTGACAAAGCCGTTTCTGCCGTTGCCGCTGTTATTCATATTGCTATTCATCGCAACACCGTCCATTCCCTGGTGGTTGTATGGATTGACGTGAGCCGGGTTACCGCCTGCAGTATTTATGTTGACCATCTCCATGTTTCCCATCGGCGTCCCTGAAGGAGTCAATGATGCGTTTTTATTGTGCCCCTTAGTGTTTCCTAGTGTGGTGTTTTCCATGGCGGTTATCAATTCGTGTGACGGCCTGACGTTTCTAAAAAACAGTGAGTCCTTCGGCGTTATCAGTCTGTGCTGTTTGACATCTTCCGTCGTGTAGTACGAGACAATGTGAAAGTTCTCGTAGTAATTATATGGCGGACGTTTCAAGCTCACAGAAATGGTCTTCTTCACGAGCCCGGTGTACTTTAGCGGATGCACAGACCTCAGCGACGATGCTGATGGAGAGCTGCTATCGCTCTTAGAATTGGAATTGCTCTCACTGGAGTCCTGGTTTGTGGATGATTTTACTAACGGTGGTAGTTTTATGCGCGAGCTTGTCTTGCGTTTGCCTATCGACGATGAGTTATCCTTGTCCACTTCCTTGTATATGAGAAACTTATTGGCGATCCTTGATGGAGACCAGGAGACACCATCTGTCCATCTTTTTATGCCTGATATCTCCTCAATGAACACAAAGATGTTACCTGAAACAATGAGGTACGGCCTCTCGATTTCGTACGGCCTTCTAGGGATGTGCTTCAACTTTCCGTCCAGCGTCGCCTGGAGAATTAGAAGGGCGTCATTCTCGTCTTCGATGTAACCTTTAAATGTTGGTTCAATATCCATTTAGTTAAATGTGGGTGTTGTTTGGTGTGTGTTGAATCGTGATATGTTGGTGGGGATGGTTGTGGCTGTATGGCCGTTGCCAATCTCTAGCAAGGGGTTTTGGTGAAAATGAGGGTGAGGAGGATAGTCCTACGTACACGATATTCCGTTCGAACGTCCTTGGGTAGATGTGAGTTGGTTAGTCGCCCTTGCAGGTTGATGACAGGTGTTGTATGACTTTACTTTCTGCGGTTTGTTGCGTTCGCTTACTTGTAAAATATGCCTGCTATTTTGTTGACGTTGCTTCTAGACCAGTAACGTTATTTTTTTGCTTGCTTGTTTAGGCGGAATTGCAAAATTCTGTCCTGGCAATGTCGTGGATCTCAGAAGGAGCGCGAGCGGGAAAAAAAAGGAGGCCCGAGAAAAACAAGCTGGCGGTCTGCGCGATGCTGCAGAATGATCCTCGAGTCGAGAGTCGTAAAAGAGGCTTGCGCGGAACGGTGGAGTGATAGAGACAAGGTTAGGTAAGTGTGTGGTTTCTACACAGTTACACTTGGTGGCTCTGTTCTTGGTGTTGTCGGTGGATGACGTGTAATTTCTCAAGTAGTGATACTCTTGAAAGCAATTGTGTATATCCCCGGTTATGAAATTAAAGGGACGATGCTTGGAGTCTGTGTAACGAAGAAGAGAGATCGATATTGAAATACTCTATTTCTTTTCTTTCGTCTGGTCCCTGTAGATGTAATCGAAATTCTAATTATGTAAGCTGGTTAGGCGGTACAGTAATCTTCTAATAACGGTATGTGCAAATGCAAATCCTATAGGGATATCTGGGTTTGGGAAACGAGTCTGTCTAAGAGGCTATGTGTGTAGTTCAGTCCTAAAACAGATAGTTATGTTTCAGACACTAGTAATTAGGTGGCTGGTTATCTAATCTAATGTGTTAAACAACTACACGTGTGTGTTTCTTGAAGAGGCTGCTTTAATTCAAGGAAAAATAGAATTAAAAGAGACAGGCTCTCGTATGATGGTATCTGCTAAAAACTGGAAATGTGGTGCAAACTATATTTACAGCTCGAAACTTCTGGGAAATGGCTTTCGAAATGAAAGAGAGAACCCTGGAAACGATACAGCTAGTGGATGGAATACGGAAGAAAACAGTAAACCGATGTATATGTTATCTTGTATCTTCTTCGTCAACGAAATAGACTGCGGATGTTCAATTGATTTGGTTGGTCTGAATGCTTCTTACAGATAAGCGAATGGCAGAACAGGCTGTTTAGTTTTGTGCCTATCTATCAGCAATGGCTAATGTGTCAGGGGTGTGAGGGAAATGGTAATGCCAGAACTCGAGTTACTCTTACGTGGAGGTAGAGATGAGACTAATGTTGGAGGCAGAGAGGGAGGATAAAATAAAACAGTGCCCTAAAGGTGAGATGGTGCGGTGATAGATATAATGTGTCTTGGTGGGTGGTTTAAGAGCTCGATGACAACAACTTTCCTATTCTTCTAAAATAGACAGAAGCACACGAAATTACAGAATAATATGCAATGAGGTGGAGGATGCAACAAAAAACCAAAATACAAATTAAAAATAAGTAGCCGTTAAGGATGTGTGCACACGAGAAAGCAAATTAAGAATGGCCTACAAGAAAGAGGAGGAAAGGAAGGAATGGAGGGTCTAAAAAAGACTACTGATTATATAAGTTAAGAACGTTGTATATATATACATGTATATGCGTGCGTGTATAACTAACTATGTGTATGTATGTTTGCACATACATGGAAAACGAAAGAGAGAAAATAATGATAATAATGCACGTATACCTTATGTGTATATCAAGTGACCCTACAAGGTGAGAGAGAGAGCGTGCAGGAGCCTGTGCGAGGGAAGGCGAAAGAAAGAGTGTGGGTGTCTCGGTATATCTCCCACGTCTAGGCTGTATATTGTGTGGAGAGGGAACACACACGACCGACGTGCATGGATTGATGTGTACATAATGATGGTTGCAGCAGCAGCATTTTTCTCTTTCTTTCGCCCAGTGCGTCCCTCCCTGCTTCTGTTGTTTATTTTGTTTATTTTTTGTGTGATTGTTTAGTGCTCCGGCAATACGTTTGGGTTGCTGCCTGTATTCTTTGTAATCGAGCCCCAGTAGAGGCCGTGGCGACCCCCCAGACGTGTGTCAGTCGCTCGGGAGAAACAAGAACAATCCGCCCAAGAAAACTCCCCAGTTCCCTATCCCCCCCCTCCCCCCCCTTCCCTCCGTCCTCTACGCTAGCCCCCCAAGCCTCCCAGCAGAAGCACCGCAGGCGTAGACGGAAATATGAAAAACCTTTTCAACTCCTTTTTGTCTAATTATTTTTTATCACTTTACTTAAAACTTAAACTTACTACAATGATCTGAGAGGGACATCACGGGAAACACTGAGGAAAGCAACAAGGGTGGGAAAGGCAGGCTGTCAGAGAAACGGCGAGGGAAAAAGCAAAACAGAGGGCAGAAAATGAACTGTACAAGCAAACGAAGGAGGAAGGACGCGGGAAAAACAAAAAGGCGGGCCGGCATTGATTAAATCTTTTTCAAGTAATTCGATTCGAAGAATCGATCGGACAGATTAGTCGCGCTGATACAAAAAACGAAAATGATAACATAAATTAAGCACGGCCTGCTTCTTCCTTCCTTCCTGTGCTTCTGTACGTCTCTCTGTCTCCCTTGGTCGGGCAGCCATTAAATAGCTGTGCGAGTAAATACTGCTTATTCCCGGTCTTGTGCTGCCGTGACGCCTGAGCCCCCGTTGGCCCATCTCCCCTTCTTACCCTTTTTGCTCGCAGTAGCACCCACAGACGTGTGCGCAAAGAGGCCTTGGACAAAGAAGGGAGGTGCCAAAAGGGTACTATTTCCCCTTGATTGAGAAGCGAAACAACACTAACTCTGGCTTAACTAAGTATTTGTCCATCCCAGAGAAATCCTAATCGCGCTGCAGGCAGCTTTGAGTAGTTGCAAGAAGGTTTGCAAGCACAGGAGAGAACAAAAGTAAAACAAAACAATAGTAATAACGTAAAATATATATCTGTGGCTGGTGGATTGTTACAATTAGAAGAGTCCCGGCAACCCAATTATTTACTCAGGGTTGAGGAGAATCGGAGATAAACACAGATTCTGGTTGGCTATTACTAGGTAGTAACCGTCTTAGTTCTCTGTCTTGTTCTTTGCCTCTGCGGTTCGAGTGAGGCCCACGCCCCCCACGTCTGGCAATGGAGGTCATCTACAGACAACGCACACACCCACACAAAGTCTCTATGCCTCTGTGTCGCTGGCTCCTCCCACTCCCGTTTTACCACGGCGCACTGTAATGAACACACGGAACCTAGAGCCCTCGTCGAGTATTGTGTTTCTCGTTTGGCCAATCCACGAACGCGTGCTGGCAGCGCAGAATACTTTGTTTCCCCTGCGCGACTTTCTTAGTTCCCTCCGTCGACCCCTGTCTACGCACACCGCGAACGTGGCAGCGAATGATGCTTCGCTCTCTGTTTGTTTGTTTGCTTGGTTGTGTGTTTCTCTTGCCGTAGTATTGGGCTGCAGGCTTATTTGGGTGCGTTCTTTTCTTATTTCGCCCACGCCCGCACAAGGCTTGCCCACGGTGGTTGGCACACGCTACGGTATTTTCTGTGAAACACGGGGAGGACGGGCCCGTGGGGTTCGTTCTCCGGCCGGGCCCTCTGGCCCGCCCGCTTGTTTTCCTTCGTCCGGCCTGTGGCCGCAGGAAGGGGCTCTCCCTGCACCGCCCACTGTGCCCACGGGAGGGGTTGCGCCCCACTAAGAAGGCCTCGCAGGACCGGAGGGAGCAAGAACAGTGACGACGGCAAGAGACACGGGCCACAGATGGATCTACACACATGAATTCCCACCTGTTTCTTTCTTTCCTATCCTCCACGGAGAAGCGACGCGACAAACGGACCGCTACTGGCCTCTTGGCCTCCCTTTCCAGTCTGCCAACCTCCGCAGTATCCTCTTCCCAGGACACCCTACTTGGGGATCCCCACGGGAGTCGTAGGCAGGAGGAGGGGTCGTTCGGCTGATTGGCCGAACATCCCTTTTGCTCAGCGCACCTTCCTCCCCTCGGTGCGTTTCACTGGAGAATATTGGGAGCGGGAGAATTGTATTACGCAAAGAAAGTTAAAGTAAAACATTTGCTTGTTGCTTTGTGTTTCAGGAAATCAAGAAATTAAGCGCATCCCGCTGTATTTGCTTTTGGATAAGCCTTTTTCTTTGTCACGATTACGATTAGTCTTCCGTCTATTATGGCACAAAAGAAGTACGGTTTTGTTTATTTTGGAAACTGCGCTGGTCTATTGGACTTTCATTTGACAGATGACACAATAGTGGCATTATTCATAGCGAAATAGTGTAAATATTCGTCAGCATGATGTGATGCATGCATGGGTGTTAATGCTAGCACACACACACACACCTCAGCATACGGTCGCCGCCTTTTTCTGTTGTTGTTGAGCACGTCCATTGTACCACATTGTCACTATTTTGCTGTAGAACACATACCACCAATCTTCCTCCAGCATACCTCTGGCTATTGTTCTTGCTCACTCACCCCTGCGCCTCCGTCACAGGAAACCGGTCCATACCAGATAAGCAGCAACCGGTTTGCCTTTTTATTTTTTTTCTTGCATCCCCTCTCTCTCCCTAGAACACGTAGCCTTTGCAGGTAAGAGGGGGGCGCAACGGACATCCATCAAAGCTGGTTCCGCGGCGGACAGCTGAATGGGGAATATTTCATTCCTTATTAGAATTTTCTGAATTTCCCGCCACCTGTCTTGACGCATCTTTCCTTCTGAAACCGCAGAGGACTCCATTCGGAAAAGAAAGTCCTCAATCTATTAATATTGATAAAAAAAGATACACCAAAGGAGTATTACAATAACAAGAAAGGTGGCGAAACAGACGGCACTAGGCTGTCGAAGCGCTGCAGCACGACATACGGAGCTCTAGTGTGCTCCCGGTTTTAAGCTACTGCCGTCACCACTACTGATACTGCCATTGTTCTATCTACATTTATTGCGGACATGGTTCCCGTCTGCGTTGTTCAATTTCCGGGTTTACCACGCGAGGTACGCCGTCCCAGCTGGGAAGACCACGCGAAAGACAATACTAAATTTAAATGGAACACACACAAACTCCGGCCCTACTGTATTTCTTTGCCACCACCCCCTGGTTGCCAGTCAGGTTGTGCGCATCTTGTCAGCCTGTTGTGCGAGCGAATGTTTCCTTGCTCCCACCCTGCAGAGTTTGCCCTCCCTCCTTATTATCTTATTTTTTATGATATTTTCACTCCGTTATTACTTTCTTATTTCTTTTTTACATTTCTTTTTTTTCATTTGGGTTTCCTTCGGACATTGTTCCTGAGATATCAGGGCTGTCCTCTGCGCACCTTTCTGGTTGCAGATGTTGAGTTACGGCTCCTCTGTGGTCTCCTCCTCCGTTGTCCGCCACTGCGTTCCTCCCGTGCTGGCTCTCTTTCCTCAGTATCTCCAGCTTTTGTCGGTGGGGTTTTACAGGCGCTTCTTCATACTGGAATTCTCTGGGAATGCGTGATAGGCTTCTGTCTATTTTGGATTGTTGAAGGGTGTCTCTCCGGCGCTTGGGGGATACTTCCTTGTTTCCGATCACGGAGAACGGCTCTGAGCACCTGTCTGGCTGCCGCTGTCTCTGTGGAGCTCTTGCTACGCGTTATCTTTTACTCGGCTGTTGGATGATGGAGCTACTTCCCAGACTCATCATAATCTCTCGATCGGAAGGCTTACATTCACATATGCGTCTTGGTTGCTCAGCATATTTGATGAAGTTTGGGTAGTAGTGCCAACACAGCATATGTTTTTGCTAGAGTAAATGGAGCATCTCTACGGAAGAAATGAAAGAAAACTCATTCAATAATTTCTAGGATGTCAAATTAGCGTCCATTGATGCAGCGAAGCATTCTCGAGCTTTCACTTGGTACCTCAAACAGACAAGCTGTCATCTGATACGCTAGACTTACATTCCCATTCTTAAGTCAGGGACAATACGTGAAAAGAACGCCAATACTACCAATTAGGACCATCGCTCGGTTTGTTCTACGCCACAAATTTTAAGTCAACTGTACCTCCTCAGACCTTGCTCGTTATTTCATATGTGGTTCTACTTGTGTATCGGTCGGAAGTTACACAATACCCAGTTATTATCGTTGTAGAATGTGCAAATGCAACCAACAGGAAAGTATTATATGCGGTACTGTGCGTGGAATTAAGATAGGAAAAAAAGGGAGAGGGGGAGAAACACACCATGGACAATACATATGAAAATACAAGATACATTACGAGAGGAGATGAACAATCGACGGATATTGAACCCCTATTGCAACAACAGATACCCCCCTCAGAGCCCCTCATCAATGATAATAAAACGAATCATAAGTCATTGGACATGTCCGAGTAACAACCACCGATGATTGATCAAGTTATGTATTTCGCTACTGAGAATTATATTCCCTTGGTGAGGAACACAAAAAGAGTTAGGAAATCTTGACTTTGTTTGTACTAAGAGTAATTGAATTTTGGTAGGATAGAAGGTTAGGTACAGGCTGCTTCGATAACTATTTGATAATTATTTGTAAAGGTTGTTGGTCCAGATATGGTATGGTATATGCCTGGACCTACCAAGCACTGACGTACCCACCCAATACGTTTCTTTTACAGGATTCTCGAGTCTATCCTCCCTTTCCAATAAGATGGTTACATTCTATTTGTGGGTACTTCGTGCTCAGATAACGGAGATAGTGGATGAAACAGAAAATAGTTCTTCATATACAATAGTTTGAATAGATGGTCGCGGCTGCCCACTTTTGAGAAAAATAATACTGCGGTTTTGCCTAAAAGCAATACTACATCAAGGAAATAAAGCTCCAATGTCGGTCCTAAGGGTACACATGGCTGGTGACATTCCCTTTTTTCTTGTTATTTCCTTTGGTAACTTCAGTGCAAGCTAATCTGACAGCAACCATCTCTCAGAACAGTAGTAATTTCCATTTCATGCTGTAATATAGAGATTTTCTAGCCCATATGAAATGCGGTATGCCTAGTATTCATATTTTCTATTTTTTTGTGGTAGAAGGCTACCGTTATGTCCGTGACCTTGTTGAAACTCGCAGGTATGCTATGTGCGGAACATACGTTCTTGGATTAAATGGCTAGAAATTGTACATTAATACAAATCTTCAATGGTACTATCTATAGTCTAGTCTTGAAATAATCAAAAGACATGTAATCTGTTTTAAACGAGCTGCAGGCAGAAGAAATTTGCTGCAGCTGTTGTTTGTTACCGGTTGACAAGAAAATACTGGATAGCAAAAATAGCTAAGATTTGTTAAAATTGGTCAATTGTCACGAAATGTAGGGATATTTGAGGAATTATAAGTCCAACGTAATTTCTTCACGTTGGTATGAGCAAGGTCATCTGTGGCGACGCATGTGCGGATTTGTATTACCTCACAACGCCCGAAATACCGGGTACCATCCATTTTCTCTTTCTATTTCTTAAGCTGCATATGATTTTCATAAGACGAGGACATTTAAACTAACGGTTGTCTTTTGTTTTTATCTTTTTTTGTTTGTGTTCTTCCTTTTTTTCTTGAGAGGAGGTTGTATTTTAACGCTCGTATTGTTTGAATACAATGCAATCGATTGTTTTTTGTAAGTTAGGAAAGTCTTTTTACTAACAAGGTTATTTTTTGTTTCTTCTTTGGGATATCTACACTCTCTTTTCAAATAATGTCTCTACAACAATAATTGTTTCACATGTGTGTTTCTCGTTGTTCAACTTACGCATATTATTGTTTTTTTTCTCGCACCTTGTAACATTGTAAGAGTAGGCAGTTATTGTTTGTACTGATTTCCGTTTCGGTCGAATTTATGCACGTTCTCTATACCCCTGCATTGACGAAACATTCAGGAATTCCGCCCTTAGGAACTCTAGTAATACGAAAATATCAGCTCATATGTGCGTCTCGAGACTGAATGTCGCTGTTTAGGGAGAGAATAACAGCTACGGACGCTCAAGAGCAGCTTGATTTACTGATTAGAGGCTTACAAATTAAGGTGGATAAGTCACTGTCTATGTGACTTCCGGCCGACAACTCTGTCCAATCGCATCGTTATATTTCTAATTCATATTTTTTTCGATTTTGGCTCATAGAGCTACAATTTGGGATATTTATCCTTTCACCTCCAAAATGAACCCAATGAGTGTCTTTCAGATACAGTAACAAATAAATTTTGGCCTTTATTCCAATTGGCCCATCTTTATTGGTTGAGTTCAGGTTTGACTTTAAACTGCAAAAATGCTGACCTGGCCTCAGTGGGAGAATGACTTCTACTTTCGCGGCCTTTAGTTTGCTCAGCCAATGAACGTTGAGTTTTAACTTTTGTTCATATATATTATTTATGCTTTTACTTTTTTTGTTGCATTAAAACAGGATCCTCACTAAAGAGCTACAAAGGTGGCACAATGTTTCATGCAACTACATGATTTCTTGTGAGAATTCTGTGAGGAGAGGTTGAAACAGCCCGTCGTCAATTTTGCCAATATCCTAAACCAAAATTTAAAGTCAGATGAACACGTTAATATTGATTATGAAGCTGTTGGTAACTTTGTAGTGTTTCTTAATCTCTGTCATATCAGATTGTCAAATATGATTTCACTGATTGGGAGTATTTAGATATCGTTTGATCCAAGTACACAACTTACAGAAATAGTCTTAACCTAATGCTAAAAACAAATTGGATTCGTCATATGTTAGATTTTCTGCCAAATATTAAAATTGGGCTTAATAATATCCTGTAGTCGACTCTGGGGGCTGAGATTATTAGTTCATTCTATAGCCTCCATTCCTTGTCAGAGACTATTTTGGGAATATTAGGTGTTGACAGAAAAGAAACATCTCCATAACTTGCACCCCCCCTTCCACATATTTAACACACCGCAATCATGCACACCGAGTTTTCGAAGCGCGGCGTCTATTTTCTTGGATACTTAAGATTGATGACATTTATCTCATTTCGTTTTTTAATTTCATATCCATAATTGTTAACTCACTGCAATTGTCCAGTTGACAATTGTTAGAACGAATTATTAATACGAATGCTCATTGTTGGGTCGGTAACACATGGTCAAATATCAAGCTGCATATATACTGTAGCCTGTTCCAGCTCTTAGCCATTCCAAAAATCCTCAAAAGAACTTATAAGTAGTAATGATATATTATTGGAGAGAATATACCACTCTCTTCGAAGATTTATAGATATACTTGTCACAATTGGTACTCACCATATAGACTCGTAGGACAACAGTACCACAATTTCAATTCATTGAAACCCGAATTTTAATTCAACTATGTAGTTTTGTTCACACTACACTGAAAAATACTTACCATTGAAAATTATGTGCAATTGCTAAAGTGGAGTTCCGTCAGTTAATGTGACCTCAGTAATTTGATTATGGTGTTTTGGTGGCGCGACGACCTGGCAACTAGAAAGAAAACTGTTACCCCGCTTTTTACACAAAAAGAGAGCTGGAATTGATTTTTCGTTCCAAAACTATGCCAGAATTCAAAAAATTCAAATAATAGAGTATCATATATAATATATCACGTGACTATATCTTTATTTTTCTCATTGTCGCAAATATAAATACTAATTATATATTGTGTGCGCTTGCCGAAGGGAGAAAAACTAGAGAGATGCGCAACATGCCCAAGAGGTTTCGGTAAAGGATATCCGATAACTTAATTTTTCAACTTCAAAAATTATTGCCGGTAGATGAGTCCCCTTAGTTGAATATCATGTTGGAGGGGAGCAAAAAGACAGTAATCGCAGGCTATAGTACATTGAATGTTAGATATTGCATGCCTTTATCGTTGTTGGACTTGATACACCTTGATTTAGTGATGATTATAATTCGATATCGACAGTTAGTTCAAAATATATGGTGCTAACAGTGGTTCTATCCTGATCCTATCACAAAAAGCCCCAGCGATTTCATAAACCCGTTGGTTCGAAATATTATGCCTTCCGTAATCATAGGTAGAGTTCCATTTCTAAAGAGATGAGGTGAACGAAGTTTCAGTAAGGCATAAATCAGTATCGCTATTATATTAAGGCGTACCTTTGAATATGCAATCTCTAAGGTTCAAATGATTTATCTCTACTTCTTGTCCATTTTGTTATATGAATTTCGACTTTCATCAAAAATCAGTCTTTCACCTAAATGACGTAGCTTTTTCTTTTATTCTGTGTATGCCCGTGACTTTTTTTTTCCCTCGAGACGCGTGCGACCTTCTACCGTGTGATCATCTCGTGCAACAACACAAACAAAACTGAAATAAAGGCAAATGGAGGTTAGGAGTGCTAGCATGGCAAGACTCAGGACAAGCTAACGTCATACCCTTTACAAGACCTGGTCCAAGGTTAACAGAATCATTACCGAACACATGTTTGCTGGAATAGAGCAAGAAGATTGCTATGGTATTGTGATTGATGCTGGTTCATCAGGGTCTCGGCTGCACATTTTCAAATGGACTGACCCTTCAACATTTGATGCGTTAAAGCATCCAACAGAACGACTGAAGTCGGTTCCAAAGATCGAACAGTCCAAGGACTGGACTTTCAAGGTGTCTCCTGGCCTATCCAGTTACGAGCACAAGACTAACAAGGCATTCTCACAACATATCCATCCTTTGTTGAAGAAGGCCGAAAAGATAATACCTTCCAACAAGCTCAAGGACACCCCAGTCTTTGTTCATGCTACGGCTGGTATGCGGCTTATACCTGAGAAGAAGAGAAATGCAATTCTCCATGATGTATGCTCGAATATCCAGAAATCAACGAAGTTTAAAATGGTCGACTGCTCCTCACAAGTTCAGATCATCGACGGTGAGACAGAGGGTATATACGGATGGATTGGCCTTAACTATTTACTGGGAAACTTTGACAACTACAACATGTACGCCAAAGATCATTTTACGGTGGGGTTTATGGATATGGGAGGTGCATCTGCTCAGATTGCGTTTGTCCCCAGCAACAAAGATGAGGTCGAACGCTATAAATCGGACATATCCACGGTATACCTGAGAAGCATGAACGGCGATACCCAAGAGTGGGATGTATTTGTCAGTACCTGGTTGGGGTTTGGAGCCAACCAGGCACGCGCCAGATACCTAGCCCAGTTAGTCAATGCCCTCCCGGAGAATACAAATAATTATGATGACGACGACTTTAGGACGCGTGTCATATCCGATCCATGCATGCCTAAAGGTTGTAAGACAAAATTCAAGTTTAAGGATACCAAGTTTGATGTTACTGGTCTTGGAGACTTTGACCAATGTTCAAAGTCGATATATCCCCTACTCTTAAAAAACATTCCCTGTTCAGAGGACCATTGCCTATTCAACGGTGTCCATACTCCTGGCATTGATTTCTCGAAGGACAAGTTTGTTGGAATATCAGAATTTTGGTATACACCTAACGATGTCTTCAATCTGGGAGGTGAGTATAGTTTCGAGAAGTTCAGCGCGCGGGTTAAAGAGTTTTGTAACACAGACTGGGACACAATCGAGCGCAAGAGCGAGAATGGAGAATACAATGGGATACCAGAAGATTTCCTAAAGGAGGCATGCTTCAAGAGTAACTGGATTATAAATGTCCTACACGAAGGATTTGAATTCCCACACGAAAATCACAAGAGCTCGAACGGCAATGATGACGGTGAGAATTATCCCATGTTTCAAAGTTTGGATAAGGTTACGGACATTGACCTGTCTTGGACACTTGGCCGAATTGTCCTCTACGCATCTGGTATGATCGGGGTTTCGCAGAATTCCAAGACTGTCGGCATAGAGCCCAGTGCACGTTCCGCAAAGGCACAGGGTAGTTCATTCAACCCTGGTTTCATCAATGGCCACAAGTCCACTATCCAAGGATCAGGGAGAATTATTCCAATAATCTTTGTATTCGTCTTTTTAGGTCTAGTATCATACCTAATAAAGATGAAGAAGCTCTCAAACATGACGAGCAGGTTGCACCAATTCCAGCAGGTTGGATCTAGGTTCCGTTACAAGATGTCAGAAATCAGATCACGCCTACAGGATATGGGTGGGTTTGAGTCAACCCCAGATCTGGAGGCTGGCAATGGAACTATGTCGAGGTCTCGGAGTCTAAGAAACCCTTTGTCTTTGCTGAAAAGCAAGAGTATGTTCAACCTGGACTCCCCAAAACATAAGGCTGGTATAGCACAGTCTTCCCCCGACCTTGATGATGGGAGACCGCTCTCTGACGGCCTGCAGTCGTCTCAATCGTCTGCAAACATGCGGCCTAGTTTTTCAATGGCTGACTTCTCCAAGTTCCAGAATGACGACAGCATAGCCTGATAAAATAGTTTACATGCACATACAACTTAGACATTTCGTATTTTCATCGTTGATAAATAAAACTTGCTACGTGCTGATGAGAAAGCCACTGTTCACACTCCTGCAGCATTCAGGGGCCTGCAAATGTATATATCATATATATGAGCCTGCACAGCTCAAGAAAACGCACTTCAGGGTAACCCTTATCCGGATGAAAAATTTTGCAAGATCAGGAAAAAAAACTGCACGGGCAGGTAAGCAGAGAAGCGCGATGAGATGAGCTTCGGGAAAGAGCACATAAAAGATAAATAGAAGGTTGGTCTTGTTGAACGAATATACGCCTGAGTGTATAGAATCTCTACATCGTTGTTCGCTTCTTTTTGTTATCTACACTATTTGAAGTGTTAACCTCACAGGATTCCAAGCAGTCGAAGTAAAAAATGAGAGTTAGAAAGCGTACATCCAAGAGAACCTCTACCCGTATGCGGGAGGGTATCAAGAAGAAGGCCACTGCTCACAGAAGAAAGGAGAGAAAGCAGGCCAAGACCGATGTTACCTGGAAGTCCAAGCACAAGAAGGACCCTGGTATTCCATCTAACTTCCCATACAAGCAGAAGATTCTTGAGGAAATCGAGGCGAAGAAGATGAAGGACATGGAGGAGAGAAGACTTGCCAGAGAGGCCAAACAGAGAGCCAGAGAGCAGGCCCTTGCCATGGGCCAGGCTGTTGCCGACGAGGACATGGAGGATGAAGATGATGGCAAGTCTGGTCTAGCTGCCCTTGCCGACTTTGCTCAGCAGGCTGCTGCCGAGTATGACGGCAATGCCCATGGATCTGGTATGGTGGACGCTGGTGACAACTACGAGACCAAGGAGCTGGACATTGACTTCTATGACAATGACGACGAAGGTGACTCTGAGCTTGAGCAATCCAGAAAGGCCTACGACAAGATCTTCAAAACAGTGGTCGACGCTTCCGATGTTATTCTATACGTGCTGGATGCTAGAGATCCAGAGGGTACTAGATCGAGAAAGGTCGAGCAGGCCGTTCTCCAAAGCCAGGGTAAGCGTCTGATTCTTATCCTTAACAAGATTGACCTGGTCCCACCATACGTTCTGGAGCCATGGCTGAATGTCCTGAAGTCCAGCTTCCCAACTATCCCTATCAGGGCTGCGCCAGGTGCCACGAATTCCACGTCCTTCAACAAGAAGCTTACCCAGTCTGTTACTGCCAACGCTCTTTTGGAGGCTCTGAAGACCTACTCCAACAACAGTAATCTAAAGAGATCCATTGTTGTCGGTGTCATCGGCTACCCAAATGTCGGTAAGTCATCTGTGATCAATGCCATCACCTCTCGTCGTGGTGGCCCATCCAAGGTCTGCCCAGTTGGAAACCAGGCGGGTGTTACTACCTCTCTGAGAGAGATTAAGATCGACAACAAATTGAAGATTCTTGACTCTCCAGGTATCTGTTTCCCAGGTGAGGTCAAGGCGAAGACCAAGGTCGAGCAGGAGGCCGAACTGGCACTTCTGAACGCTCTCCCACCTAAGTTCATCCTAGATCCATACCCAGCTATTCTAATGCTGGTCAAAAGACTGTCTCAGTCTGATGAGATGACAGAGAGCTTTAAGAAGCTGTACGAGATCCCTCCCATCCCTGCTAACGATGCCGATACCTTCACAAAGCACTTCCTGATTCATATTGCTCGTAAGAGGGGAAGACTTGGAAAGGGTGGTATTCCAAACCTCGCCAGTGCCGGTCTATCTGTCTTGAACGACTGGAGGGACGGTAAGATTCTCGGTTGGGTTCTACCAAAGGCCTCTAAGGAGGCTGACGGTGAAGTCAGCACTACACAGACCAAGAGCATTGGCACTGGTACCCAGCAGGCGCCTCAGAAGGTCGAGCAGACTACCATCGTGTCTGAGTGGTCCAAGGAGTTTGATCTCGACGGTCTATTTGGCTCTCTGGACGCTGCCATTGGTGCCGCCAACAATGAGGATGGTGATGCCAACATGGAGTGATCTGTTCTCTCCTTTCTTAACTGCCGGAAGTTCAACCCAAATAAATTAAATAAAATGTACATTATTATAACAACTCTATTGTGTAGCAATCATTCATTATGTTAAAGGATTAGCGTTCCCACGCTTACGTGCCTCGAAGTTGTTATCATTGAGACTGTATGGCGTTGTCGGTGCTTCGCAGCATTGCGGCGCGCTCTCCCGCTTGACATAAAAACGTACAGGATATTGCTTTCCATAGAAGCGTTGCACTCTATTCCTGTTCTATGTTGCTTGGAACATCTCACACAACACCCCAAAAGAGGATTCAACTGACATATATTACCTCTCTCACTAAGTAGGATGGAGTATGACAGAATATAACATTGGAGACAGACTGCTAATAGATGACGAATTTTGTACCATCCGATATATTGGCAGCCTTGAGGTTTGGCCCACCGAGAGGGCATTTGGTGTAGAGTGGGATAATAGCAGTAGGGGCAAACACTCCGGAACATTCAAAGGTCATACATACTTCCAAACGGAAACGTTGGGTGCAGGCTCCTTTCTGAAGGCATCTAAAGTGAAGAAAGCCGTTCGCAGCAGCTTTTTTGAAGCCATTAAGAACACATATGGCGATAGCCAAGATGATACTATAACAACACAATTTAGTTCGAAGATTGTAGAGTTTGTAGGGTTCGGAGACCTGAACGAGCGAAACAGCAAGACGCAACATCTAGAAACGTTGAGTCTTAGGAGAAAGAACATCGCAACCGTCCGGTGGCTCAACCAGGAGCATAAAGACCCATATCCTATCTTCACACATTTAAGAACGCTTGATCTGTCATATAATCTCTTTAATGATTTTGGAGATGTTATAAATGTGCTCGATTCGATGCCTATATTGGCCAATTTAACACTCGATGGTAATATGTTTAGTTTTCCTTCCACGAATGTCTCGCCACACAACAAATATAACAACATTCGATGTATATCCCTCGTGAATTGCCATCTGAATGCCCAGACACTCAACCTGATACTTCAACACTTCCCTAGATTAACGACCTTGGACATTTCAGAAAACTACATTACAGAAAAATGTTTGGAGACATTAGAATTACCTAAGTCGCTGAAGACTCTGTCGTTACGTAGCTCTTCCCTAGAACATATACCACTGAAGATACTAACGACCAGTATAGAGGAACTTGATATATCGTACAATAACATTACATCAATGAGCGCCAAAGATTATGCCGGTAACAACAATCTGAATGTCTGCGCTCTCGATATCTCACATAACTCAATTAATAGTTGGGATGTCTTGGATAGTATCAACGATATATTTCGAAAACTGAAAATATTACGAGTCAACTCTAACACGATATTAGGAGACGATGCATCTGAAGAGACTGTTGCAAACGGGAGTTCTACATTCTACGCAACAATGGCGAGGTTTTCCGATCTACGAGTTTTAAATGGTTCTATATTGACTGCAGAACTGCAAGAGGAGGCTGAGTTGTTCTTTGTATCGGAGATAAAGAAAGGAAACACTACGCTCACTGTCCACTCTGAGAGATGGGAATACTACAAGGAAACATATAACATTGATCAGATAGCGCACACAGAGATACGCAATGATTTTGATGCAGAACTAGGAGGGGCTTTAGAGGTCCTACATCTAACAGTATATCAGAAAGAAACAGATATAGCTACCGAGATATATGTCCAGCCACATGAGACAGTTCGATACATGAAGGGTCTGATAGGGAAACAGATGGGCCTGGACGTCCTCTCGATGACGCTTTCATACTCGCCGTCGGGTAGCAAAGGAAGCATAGAAATGATCAAACGCGATTTCTCGCCTATAAGTGATCTTGCTCTCGAATGTGGCAGTGCGATATATGTTACGGATTGTTGATTTACGTTCGTAGGGAGTTATAGAATTGGGTGTAGATATAAGTACAATATATAATGCGCTTATTCAATGCTGAAGTTCCATAGTGGGTCACCCAAGTGGTGGATGAGCTCAACACCATGTCCCTTATTGATAGACTTGATGTCCTCAGTACTCATTAGCAAACGGCCAATTGCCAATGCGTTTTCCTTGTTCTCCGCCTTGATAATGACTACACTGTCCTTCTCGAAGCCTGGAGCATCTGGCAGCTGAGCTCCTGGAGATGTTAGACCTGGACACATAATATTAGCACCAGACAGCACAAACTTAATGGCACCTCTATCCACCTGGACGGTAGGATATGCGTCAGGGAACTTGTGAACCAGCTTCAAACTTGGGATAAGTTCATCAAACTGCTGGAAGAAAAGGACCTCACCGTTGATAGCGTAAAGCTGGATCTTATCCTCACACTTTATAACCTCAACTTGACCCTTCTTTGGAATAAGCTCATCGATAACTGGCTCTAGCTTTGGGTACTGGTTAACCAGCTTGGTCTTCAGAGTTCTCTGGATCGACGACTTGACGTTGGAACGGGAGTGGATATCCTCTCTTGTAAACTTCTTGAACATTGCGAGTGGTATGCTTGGTCTCTCGAAATATTACCAATGGTTCAACAGAAACTCTTCCTGTTTCTCCCCATAACTGAACATAGTAGCTTCAATGAGGGTGTTCGTCTTCATCTGCAATTTTTTTTCACTAGGTTGCGAGGCGGTCTGCCTCGTCGGTGAAAAAAGTGAAAATCGACACAAAGGCGCACATCACAGCAGACCGCTAGCAAGATCAGAAAGGGCGATGACGTGGAGCACTTGATCTGTTTAACCACATACACACATTGGATTGTCATGCTCACTACAATTGACATGAAATGTTCGTTAACGTTTACTCACACAGGCACATCGGTCTCGGGGCCTGTGTAAAATACATATCTATACACAACGGGTTCTTGCACTAAAACTGGGTTTCCTTGAATAGTTCAAATGACGAAATAATGTCGTTCTTGCTGAACTTCACATGCGTTCCCTTGTAATACTTGTCAATCAGGGTGTATAGCCTTAGGTATAGCGAGACAGTCTGGCCCTGAAGACATGACCATAGTTTGTCGCAGAGGTTGTCTCTCATAATGTCGGGCTGACCGGATGTGAAGTGCTTGAGTAGACGCTTATGCAGTCTGGTAGCCAAGACATTGATCTCCTTGGAGTTGTAGGACGTCAGGATATTCTGCAGATTACTCTTACTATACGCACCCCACATAGCTGGACTAGACGCCTGGTTTGGACTGGATTCAACCACGTTCATCGCACCGTTGACAAAAGATGTCAATTTTGGAATTGCATCCTGAAGAAGGAAATTGGCATATATGTCCTTTTCAACGTCAAATATTCTCTTGCTCTCTTGAATAGGCTTCTCGAAGATACCCTTCAGCGGAACGTTGAGCATTGTCAGGAGCTCAATCAGCCAGTTAGTGTTTTCCAATAGGGTGATAGCCTGGGTCAATTGATCCGTAGATAAAGCTGTCTTTTGCTTTCCAGACACAACATTGTTGTCTACCTGCTGCGCCAGCAGATTGACAATAGATTCGCAGATCGAGCTAAATGACTCATTAACCATCCGTGGAACCTCGTAATTCTCGATGTCCTTGACCTGTGTCTGATGCTGGGTGAAAAGTAGCGCATCCTGTGTGTTCTTGATGAATATTGGCAAGCCAACAACGGTTGGAAGAACAGCCTTGCTGGATGTGTCAGTGGCAATTCTCTCAACATATAGCAGTTCATCTTCCATGAAACCAGACCATAGCTGCTTCAACTGAGTGAGTATTCTGGTAAATGTATCAATTAGAAATTCCTGGTCAGTAGATCCGATTTCTCTTAGTTTCTGTTCTAATATTAGCATAACAGATGGTGCAGCACTCTGGTTGAATTTCATCATCTCGACAAAATATGACATAAGCTGCGTTGCAACTGGATTGAAAACTTTTGAAACCAGCTGAGATTTCTTGAGTGTCGATTCTCTGTCCGAATCCATAATACCAACATGGCTTAGGTCAATGATACGCGAAGAAGGCTCCTTGAATTTCGTGACATACGCAGTGTAGGTTTCGGCAGACGAGATGTGGAAAAAATTGTCCACAAAATTCTGATAAACGATGCATTGTTGCTCAACCAAGTTGATAGTGTCAATGATGTATGTCAGAGTGTCTGATGATAAGGTAACATCGTTAGACATCTTTCTTGTCTTCTTGTAAGTGGTCCACTGCTCTAGTAACTTATCCTCACCAGGCTGGTTGGCAATACCATGAACGGTTTCACTGTTATTCACGGATTGGTCCTGAAGTTTCTTCATTATCTTAATCCACATGTCATTATATACAGATTGGACATTCTTGTTCCACTTGCTCATAATGGCATTGTAAGACTTAACTGATATCTCCTTACAGAAAACAATCAGAGAGGAGAATGTCAGTAGTCGCTGAAGGATGTTAACCAGTTGATCTTTGGTAGTGCCATTGTTTCTGATGTACTCGAACATCGTACCCATTTCTGCAACCACACGTTCCAGAAACAACTCCGTAACCTTTTCGTAGTACTGACGTCTCTTTTTGAGAGCCTGCATATCCTGTAGACTGTATGCATCCTCATTAGATTCACCTCTAATGGCCTTGATAGCTCTTGACAATGAATCTAGCTGAGTTTCCATCCATGGAAGAGTCTTTTCTCTAATAGGACATTTTAGTAGCTCCTTTAAAGTCTCTTCGTCTAGAGATACAGTGTTAAGTAAATCAGACAACGTATTCCAGAGCATTTTCTTGTTTGCACTTTCAATCTGCAAACCATTATCCCTGCTTTCAACGTAATCGATATCGTCTGCAAATGTGTTCAGTTCCATTAGGAACAGAGCGAATGTTGGGTTCATTTTGTCACACTCCTTGTCCACATTCTCTTCGAACTCCTTAAGACCAGGACCTACGTCTTCTAGAGCTAGTATATTCGTGTTGAATTTGTGTTCGATCTCTGCAAGCTGCAAGTCGATCCTTTCCAGCAACTTTCCGGTGTCATCATCAGGTTTCCAATTAACATCTGTTAGGGTGTCTAGAAGCGCCTCGTCGTTCACATCTATCATATTCCTTTTCTTCTGTTTCTCCTCTGGCTTCTCACTGGACAGGCCTGGTTCGACCATCTCCGGGAGTTTCTTCTGACTTTCCTCCTGGATTGTTGTTACCTCGTGGTACACGTGTGGAGTCCCAGGCTCGATGACCTGGCTGTAGCGGACCTCATCACCTCTCTCGAAGGATAAATCAGCTGCCTCGTTGAGTGGCTCGTCATGTATTGACGCATTCAAATCATCGTCCTCACTGACGTCATTGTTGGCAGCACGATCTTTGCTCTGGTCCGTCTGTCTTTGGAAATTGGCATTCATGTCCAGTTCTTCCTGGTATCCTGGTCCGTTGAGGTCTAGGGACTCCTCCTCTGAGTTCTGCTGATTGAGGTCGATGGCACTCCGCTGTGGTGATTCTCTGTTTGAACCTCTGTCCTGGCCAAGGTCGTTAAAGCTAATTGGCTGCATATCCTCGTACTCTGCGTCCAGCGACGCTACGTTAGCGCGTCTTGGTGATCTTTCAGGACTTTCTGCGGGAGCGACTGGTTCGTTCACGCCCAACTGACTGTTCCTGTGGATGTTTGATGGAGAATACATGTCAACGATACTTTTTGGTCTGCCCTGGTATGCATTTCTCTGTGGCGACCTTGACACTGGCCTGTTGGCGGAGCGGGGCTGGGGCTCGTCGGCAGTGTATCCTGTGTTGGCTGAATAGGCAGTGTGCATATCTGTGGATCCCGATGCAGCCTCGGAGTTTGAGTGTGTTACGGGTACGGGCGATCTCGAGGTCCCGCTATGCGTTGAGCGGTACTCCAAATCCGGAGCGTTCTTCACGGGCGACTGGGCGCTGTATATGTCGTGGCTTGGTGTTTGGAAGTCGTCTGACTCGGCGAACGAGCTGGTTTTCCGGTCGTCGTGGTACTGGTTGCTCAGTCTGTTGATTGTGGTGGCTGTTGCGTACGGGGCCTTGTTCAAGCTGTTTCTCTGGGAGTTCTTGGGTGGAGGCGTGGCCTCGGTGGGTTGAGAGCGGCCTTGCGGTGTGTTCTGCTGGTATTGTTGCTGTGGCGCATTCTGCTGGTGCGATTGTGGCGCATTCTGCTGGTGCGATTGTGGCGCATTCTGCTGGTGCGATTGTGACGCGTTCTGCTGATACGTTTGCTGTGGTGCGCTCTGCTGGTACGATTGCTGAGGTGCACTTTGTTGATATGCTTGTTGCTGTGCTTGCTGTGGTCGTTTCTGAGACCTGGGCATTGCCTGCGCTGTGCTGGCTGGTGCTGGTACTGGTACTGGTACCGGTACCTGTGCCTGTGCCTGTGCCGTTGGCTGTGTGTTGAGTTGGCGATGGATCTGCGCAGGTGGCATCTCTACTGCTGGAGAAGAAGGCTGCGAGGAGCCATGGCGCGTGATGACCGCGCGCTGGTAGCTGCGGTCGTCGAGGTAGAACATGCCGAGGTCCCAGTTCACGAGCTCAGGGACGCGCCCGTCAAACACCTGCATGTATATCTTGATGAGTGACTTGACAAAGACCATCTTCTCCTTTGCGCTGTTTGTCTCCCAGTAGTACTTCTTGCCCATGGTGACGAGGAACCCCTCCTGCACGACAGTGTCGCTCTCGATGCGCACGAGCTCCTTGAGGTCCCATGTGCGGCCGATCTGGAATGTGCCGTCTGCGTTCTCGCGGGCCTTGTGCACCTGTATCGCTGCCGGGTTGTCGTGCTTGCTGCTGAGGACGAGGATGCGCTTCTTCTTGTTCTCGATGCGAGAGTCCTGTGCGGGCCTGGACGACGGGTACTTTGCGTCCTCGATGACGCGGACGTGCGTCATGTAGTTGTTGGGGGGCGCGTGTGTCTTGTGGTCTGGCTTGGAGAAGCAGCAGTCGATCAGCGTGCGGCGGTCCCTGTCGTACTGCTCAGCGAGGAAGTTGGACCCCTGGGAGGTGTTGGAGGAGCGGGATGCTGTCCTGTTGTGACTCTGGTTCGCGCCTGATACCGGTGGATGGGAACTTGATGGGCCAGCACCAGTAGACGCCTGGCGGCTGTGCGAGGCTGTCAGGTTGCGGAAGCTGCTGCCAGAGGCGGAGCGCCCGTGCTGAGCCGCTGCGGCCCCAGACCCAGCGCCGTTGCCGCCGAGCTTCTCATCCACGGACGTCTGCCGGCTGTGGCTCTTTTTGAAGGGGGAAGTCGCCCTCTTGATCATGTGGGGAGGGAGGGAAGTGTAGGGATTGGTGGGTTGATCCGACAGGAAGGTCAATCAGCAGTTGGAGAACAGTACTCATACTAATATACGACCCCAACAAGACCACTGGCACAGCCGCCGAGGCCCCTTTTGCCACCGGGCTGCCCAGGGGACGCCAAACAACGGTTCGGGGCGGCGGGACGCGCTTCCCGCGCCGTTTAGCGCGGCCCGCCTCGTACGGGGTGATATACGAGTCTAGCCGGGTAACAGTGGGCCTCAGCCTACTTACGTATACGAGGGTGAGGCGGGTGTGACAGTGTCTGCTCCTACTGGCTACATTTGTTGGTATATCCTGTATCCCATGTATCATCTACCCCCCCCCCTCCGGGGGCCACAGCGCCGCTTTCGGCACCGGTATCCTCTTGTAAAGGTAGCCGCCGAGGTCCGGAGGCGCCTTGTGGAAACACGAGCGACCGGTAGGTAGGTGGGACAACGACTACATGGTACGTAGACCACGGCTTGCATGGACCGTTGCATATAGAACAGAGTGTTCAGTGCACTCTTGCGTATCCGGGTAACGCATCACGCCTCTGTCACCCGGCCGCCCAGCGAGAAAATTTGTGGGATGGCCGGTTACCCAGCGATGCTCTGTATATTGGCCCTGGCATATAACTAGAGGGACGGTTGCGTGCATTGGTAAATGGTTCTGCTACAGCACCCCACTCTCCCACACACACCTCACTTTCGCCCTACACCATGGACTTCAACTCCCTTGCGCAGCAATTCACCGAGTTCTACTACAACCAGTTTGACTCCGACAGAACCCAGCTCGGCAACCTCTACAGGGACGAGTCGATGCTGACCTTCGAGACCAGTCAGATGCAGGGTGCCAAGAGCATCGTCGAGAAGCTCGTCTCCCTGCCTTTCCAGAAGGTCACCCACCGCATCACCACCCTCGACGCCCAGCCAGCCTCCCAGAGCGGCGACGTCCTCGTCATGATCACCGGCGACCTCCTCATCGACGACGAGGCCAACCCTCAGCGCTTCTCCCAGGTCTTCCACCTGATCCCTGAGGGAAACTCCTACTACGTCTTCAACGACATCTTCCGTCTGAACTACTCTGCTTAAGTCTGTGATTTGTCGTGCTGATATGTAGCCCGCTTTTCACTGTTTGTATACACATCGCTTTTGTAGTTACATAGTACCATAAATACATGAGATTGAAATAGGGTAGATGGCGAGTGCGGTATGTCTTTGCGCATTGATCCGTATGGATATATGTCGTGCAATTGGGATGGACCGCGCCAATTCCCATGTTGATAACATTACCCTACTTGGACAGCGCACTTCTGTACCGCTTCTTCGAAGCCTCAGCAGGCTCGCCCCTCGCAATGTCCCGCGCCACCAGCTGGTCCGCCTCGATAGAACTTTTAATATACGAGATGAGCTTCTCCATGTCAACATTTGCCGTCGGGATACGCACCATGCCGTGTGCGTCGCACACAATATAGTCCCCGGACTCAATCCGCATCGTTGTGCGGCGTCTCTGGTGGCAGGAACCAGCGCCCTCCCCAGCTGCAGGCTCTTGTGGAACCGCAGCACAGGTAACAATATCCAGCGGCACGCCAACAGCCACAGGCTTCACCACACCCTTCGACGCAGTGGCGCCCAGGCCGTAGCTGTACACAGGGTAGTGCAGTGACTCAAACTCATCAACGTCGCGCACACGGCCGAACACTACGGTGCCGCTAGCGCCTTGGAACTGCGCACGCCCCGCCATTAGGCCGCCAAATATGGCGTTGTTCACGTACGTGTAAGGCGCCATGGTGGTCTGCAGCTCGGGGGTGTACGCGAGAGTGACCACAGACCCCTCGGGGATAGCGTCGATGTAGTTCACAGCGGGTCGAGGGTCCGAGGCTGGGGCAAAGAGCACGGTGTACGCCCGGCCGACTACGGATTTGCCGTTCTTGCACGAGCGCTCGCTCAGGTTGGGAAAGTAGCCGCCATCGCTCAGGCCGTACACATTTTGCAGACCATCTGCAACGTCGCACGCGCTAAAACCGGAGAGTAAACGTATATATTCGTCAGGCATCGTGGTAGTGGTCTTAGAATATTTATATCTCTAAACCTTAAACATTACAATAAGTGAAGCCCCTGGAAACTGACCCCGCATTCATCCCTCCCTATTTTATATAAAATTTTAATTTAGCCGGTCCCGCTTGTCCCTGCATGTCCCCATATGTCCCGCCTGCACGGCTTGTCCCCGCATCTCCCCGACATGTCCCCGATTTGTCCTTCATTTGTCTCCGATTTGTCCACGCGTGTACATGCGCCGCATGTCCTCATTTGTCCATTTGTCCGAGACCCGGGGAAGTACAACCCCGCTCTGCCGGTGACTCTGGACGCTCACACAGAGAAGGACAGGTATGCAAAAACGTCATACATGTGAAATCGTGAGTGGTGTCACTCTTGAAGTCCGATGTGAGTATTCTCACATCCGCCCTTGGAAATAGATAAACGCTGTGTCTAATAGAGCAGCTTATATAATTATACATAGTACTGGTAGTAGTTGGGTGGATTCCCGTCTCACTGTCTCCACGATTATGGGAGTGGTGGTGGAGGAGGAATGCTCGAGATACCGGCCGAGCCAAAGTCGTCACCAGAGTCGACGGAGTCGGGGATAGACAGCACATCGTCGTCATCGCCCCACTCATTGTCGTCCGTAGCAGCAGGCGCTGGAGCAGCTGGTGGTGCAACTGGAGCAGCCGCTGGTGGCGCCATCTCAGGGACCTGTGGGATAGGTGGGGCCACGGGGACAGGAGGGGCTTGCTCCTGCTGGACCTGTGGAATAGGAGGGGCAACAGGAACGGCCGGAGTTTGTTCCTGGATCTGTGGAATTGGAGGAGCCATTGGAATTGGTGGGGTCTCCGATTGGATCTGAGGAATTGGTGGGGCCATAGGAACTGGTGGAGTCTCCGACTGGATCTGAGGAATTGGAGGAGCAACTGGAACAGCTGGAGATGGCACCTGTGGAATTGGAGCAGCAATTGGAGCTGGGGCAGGAGCTGGAACCGGAGCAGCGATTGGAGCTGGAGCTGGGGTTGGAACTGGGGCAGCGATTGGAGCTGGAGCTGGGGTTGGAACTGGGGCAGCGATTGGAGCTGGAGCAGAAGGAGCAGCTTGAGTAGTAGCAGGCTTCTTCTCTTCCTCTTCGTCTGACCAGCCATCGTCGTCATTGGACAGACCTCTCTGGCTCATTCTCTGCTGCTCGGCAATTCTGGAGTCAAAGGAAGAGGCGGCAGAATTAGGTTCTTGCTTGAAGAATGGGTTTGGCTTGTTGATCTGGGCCTGTGGGGCGCCTCCATACTGAGCTGGTACCTGCTGCGCAGGCTGAGCCATGTTTGAAGCTGGAGGAGCTTGGGCAGCTGGCTGAGAGTATGACGCAGTATTGTTTGAGGCTGCGTTTAGATTGATAGTCTTGGTCATGACGGGTTGGGAGTTAGTAGTGTCATCATCATCAGATTCAGCCTCTGCATCCTCAATTTGCTTACGTAGCTCAGCCAGTCTTCTCTCCTTGTCGGCCTTCTTCTTCAGTTTCAAAGCCTCTAGCTTCTCCCTCAGCTTCTTCTCTTCCTCATCCTCTTCATCGTCATTCTCCTGTCCGGCAGAGTGCTGTTGGGCAGGCTGCTGTGTTGGAACAGTTGGAGTTGTCGCCACTGGAGGAGTGCTGACAGCGCTACTGTCATCTTCGACCTCAAATGGAGTCTTTATAGACTCAGATGTGTTGCTTCTGGAGCGATCGCCACGTTTGTTGATACCAAACTTAGCTAGTCTCTCCTTCATTCTCTTCTGAGCCTGCTCCTTCAGGTAGGCAGCTCTATCGCCACTCGACTTTGAGTCGCTGGCAGTATTTGTGGAGGTAGTAGCGCCAGAAACAGACGACTGGACAGGCTCATTGAACTTGTTCAGATCCTTAATGAAGTCACGGACCTCCTTCTCTAGACCACTGCCGAACTCCCACTTCTCAAAGTCGTTGCCATCGTTGTAAATGTCCTTTCCAGTAAAGATGGCCTTCAGAGAAGAGGAAATATCAGAAATGGAGTATCTAATATCCTTGATGATCTCCTGATTCTTGGCGCTCTCCTCTCTGATCTTGGCAAGCTCCTCCTCGTTCTGCTTGTCGTTGTCATCGTTGTTGTCACTGGACTTACCGGTTAGCGCAGCCATTCTTGCCTTCAGAATAGCTCTACTCTTGGCCTTCTTCTTGTCATTCTCGGTGACTTCACCACCTGGACCGGTACCCTCAATGGCAGTTCCGCTCTTTAGAGAAACTAACTCCATCTTAGTCTTGGTGATCTTGGAATCGACATCGGCAATCTCAGCAAACAGTTCTGGGACTGTGTTAATAATGGAGTCAAATCTCTTCTGGAGGGCGGTTGGGACCTGAGAGTTGCTGGAGATGGATGGCAGCTGGAGACTTTCCAATTCGTATCTGATCTCAGTGATACGCTTCACATCCTCCTCCAAGGTAGAGGTTCTTGTCTTTGCCGCAGATGACTGCTGGGTAGCAGCAGCTGGGGTAGCAGCTGGAGCTGCCTTCTCCTGCACCGGAGCTGGAGATGGGGCGGACTGTTGACCAACAGAGTTGATGTCAGGGTACTTCTCGGCTGCCTCACTGACAGATGTCGCCTCAGTTGGTTGAGGAGATGGAGTCGTGTTGGTAGTGGAGAAGTTCTTTCTGCGGTTTCTGAAGGTTGGAAGACTGTTCTCGTCGTCGTTGTTCTTGTATCCGAGGCCGTTGATTCTGGAGCCGGAGTTGTTTGGTCCGTTGCCACTGCTCTTTAGCTGGGTCTTCAAGTTGTCCAGGATTCTGTTACTGGATGGGATCAGACTTGGTGGCAGGCGGTTTGGAATTGGCTGGTTATTCAGCTTTCTGTAGACCAGGTGCATACCAAGGGCGAACTCCTGTTTGTTCAGCTGGCCAGAATTGTTGGTGTCGCACAAGTTCCAGATGTGCTCGAGGTCGCTTCTGTTCAGACCGGACTTTCTGAAGATCTCGACGGCAGTTGGGGAGTCAATCAGACCGGTGTTCTTGTTGTCGTAGGTCTCGAAGATCTTGTAGAATAGAGACTTCTCCTCGGAGGAGATGGAGTCTGTTTCCTCCTCCTGCTGGTTCATCTGGGTGCTCAGGTTCTGGGTGAACTTGTTCTGGGCATAGATCTCATTGTTACCAAAACCTGTCTTCTGCGCAACCAGAGGGGCGGTTGGGTTGAAGTTGGATGGTGGTAGGTATCCGGTAGCCTGTGGCTGCAGGCCCATTGGCTGCTGCTGCTGCTGTGGCATACCACCCTGGCCGAAGGTAAGCTGTGGCATACCCATAGAGCCTGTGACCTGTGGAGCTATCTGAGCAGGCTGGGAGTATCCGCCAGTCACCTGTGGCTGAATGCCCATGTTCATGCCACTTCCGGTGAGCTGAGGCTGCATGCCCATACCGCCGGTGAGCTGGCCCTGAAGTGGGGCACCGAATGAGGTCTGAGGGACCATCATGTTTGGGGCGGTCATACCCCCGGTGGTCTGAGGCATCAGACCACCTGTAAGCTGTGGTGGCATTCCGAAGCTTGTCTGTGGGATGTAGCCGGTGGACTGTGGGTTGAGCATACCGCCAGTCATCTGGGCTGGCATGCCGAAACTTGTCTGAGGGATCATTCCAGTGTTCTGGGCCTGGAGCATGCCTGTGTTCTGGGCCTGCATTGGCATAGCCATCAGCTCGTCGAAGGGTGTCTTGGCAGATGAGGATTCTCCGGATGCGATGCTCAGGTTAATGGCGTCGATGAAGCTGTTAACCTCGTTCTTGGTCTTGGTGTCGAGCTCGTATGGGATGCTGTCACCCTGCAGGACGTCGTTGACGAGGTGCATGGCCAGGGCGAACTCCGGGAAGAGCAACTCACCAGCCTTGCTGGTGTCACACAGTGTCCAGATCTTTGCAAGCTGGGTTGGCGCAAGACCAGACTTCATCAGGATGGCTCTGCAGCCCTTTCCTGTGATGGTGTTGGACCCTGGCTGGACGGAGGCCCTGAACAGGGTCTCGAACTTAGCCTGGTCCTTGGCAGTGATGAAGGACAGTCTGATGGCTGGGATCTTGATGTCGTTGTTGAGACCGTTGTTCGCGAAGGAGTTGACAAAACCCGTGGCAGTAGGCTTCAGTGGCTCCAGTGGGACCTGGTACTGCTGGGCGTAAAATCCGGTCTGCTGAGGCAGCAGAGGCTGCAGGGTCGCAGTAGCCTGAGGCTGCAGTGGCTGGATTGGAGCGGACTGTGCAGTCAGAGCTGGCTGGACTGCCTGGGCAGGGTTAGGGAAGTACCCAGTTCCCTGGCTCTGCAGTGGCTGCACAACAGCGGGAGTGGTTGCGGAGGAAGCGCCAGCACTGTTGTTGTAGTAGCCAGTACCCTGAGGCTGCATTGGCTGCAGGGCAGTCATAGACTGGCTCTGCTGCAGAGGCTGGGACTGGAAACTGTTCCCGCCCATGCCGGTAGCCTGCATACCAACGCTGCCAGTCTGGTTAGCAGTGTTTGGGTAGTAGGAGTTAGAGCTCTGAGGCTGCAGGTTACTGGTAGGCATGGAGAGACTGGGCATAGATGACTGAGTCTGCATTGGCTGCTGCTGAGGCTGCTGCTGCTGTTGCTGCTGCTGGCCTGGCATTCCCATGGAAGCGCCGAATTGCTGGTTCATTCCTTGCTGCTGCATGCCGGGGTTGTAACCGGCGTTCTGCATACCCGTGTTCTGAATACCGGCACCCATGTATCCCTGCTGAGACTGCTGTGGCTGTTGCTGCTGCTGAGTCTGCTGAAACTGCTGCATATTCTGCTGCATGGGCTGGCCCTGCTGGGAGAAGTTATTCCCAGGGAGGCCGTTCCCCTGGTTCTGGTAGGGGTTGTACATTCCTCAGAGGTAAGCTATAGGGGTGTGTGGGGTTTAACATAGAGATGGAGTAAGCAAGAGACGGTATATATGAAGAGAGGGTTGATGGCGGTCCTGATAACCCTCCAGGAGACCTGTGGTTGCTGTGAGGCGTGTGGATTTCCCGCCGGCGATACGCGCGGTCGAGGCTGAGGGACGGAGAGCAGCGCGGTGAAAAGGGGCCGCGCCGTCGTGCGGGTATTTCTGGGGCGGGGGCTCGAGGGCGGCTGGCTGACGCCGCACACAGTCTGGCGGGGAAGTGTCGGTGGTTACTGTGGGTATGGTATTGGATAGCGATAGTAGTGGTTGGTGCTCTTGGTTTGTTTTACTGGACGGCCGTGGTTGTGGATGGAAAGTACCAGTTTAAAGGTACTTTTATGGCCGTGCGTTAGATGCGGATGGGTATTAAGCAAGGAAATAGTGCAGTGTATGATAAAGTTAGCGATGGCTTTCTCATTTTTGTAAAGGTTCTTAATTTTTGGAATATTATGGGTTTAATTTATAATTACAGACTTTGTCACTTTTCTGTTTTTGTTTACCGGAAGAGGTAAAGATATGGCTTGCTCACGTTTAGCTAAACGTAAAATAATTACTCAACAGGTCAAAAAAGATTTCTTTAAGAGGTCATATTTCTGTTTGATCGACAAAGTAACAGAATAACGATGTTCTGTTGTATTTACATAACTGCATATTAAAACAGAAATGATCACTAACAAGTACCACCTCTTCAGCGCCTTTATAATTAGTCGTAACGACAACTTCCACTGATTAATAGGTTTTTCCTTATGAATATCACTTCTGAAGTCACCTGATTTATCAAGTAAAGCTTACTTTATATCAGTGATCTGCTATAAGCTTAATCATTAAATGGTACCTCAAAAATGAGTACATGTAGCATTATTTTCTTTTCATACAGTGAAGAACAATAGCACTTCTTATAAAATTGTAGAGAATATCTCTCTGACAACGTTGAAAGTTTTATTTTAATGTATATGTTAACATTCAACCATTGAAGACTATTTTAAATCTCGAAAAGATGAATTTATACTGTTTTCAAATATCTTGAAAATGTTCAACAAAACAAGAAATAACCGGGCGTGTGGCGCAGTTGGTAGCGCGCTCCCTTAGCATGGGAGAGGTCTTGGGTTCAATTCCCAACTCGTCCATTTCTTTTTGCTCCGTGACCCGAGGTCACGTGCTTCTCCATAATTCTGGTATCCCACTCTTTTTATCTGGGAAATGAAAATTTACTCTCCTTAGCAAGATTAGGCACATGGGAATATTGCCTTCTTCACAGAGGTTACACCCTCGTATAATTGCGAAGTGACATACTGACGTAAACACCAGCCTTTTTTCCTCCTTCTGGAAGTTCCCTCCTGGTAGAAGTCTAGACTCTATTACTAGTAGTATTGATCGGGTAGATTCTATTTCAAGAAATGGGACGTGGATACAACACAAGAAAAAGACGATGGCTGGGTCGACGATGACGTAAGCAGCGTTAGGTTGTGAAAGAAGGCTGTCAAAAAAATAACCGGCATATGCGATGCTGGTGAAGGCTGTCAAATTTTCTTTGCAGTGTTTTACTGAGCAAGGAACGACCCTCGTGTAGAGTGAAATGCGAGATCCATCGTGCCTATTTTCACTTTTCAACGGAGGACAGGCGTTCTGGGCCCCTCTTGAACCAGCACGAACTGCTTTCGCATCATGCAAAGGCAGACGCAACTGCAACCGCGGACAAACAGATGCACGAGTTGTTCCTGCAAATCAAGCGTGCGTCAACAGGACAACAACTAAACGAGAAGAAACAAGCAAACAACATCGGGAAGAATGCTGCATCGACAACCTCGCTCCGCAGGGCCTCCAGGTAACGAGACTTCACTAGGCCTGTACTTGTTTTGCTCGGAGAAAAAAAAAATAAAGTAGACGCTGCCTCTCAAGGTCAACACAACAGCGGCAATCACAGGCACCCCTCAACAAGGGTCGCTTAACGCTGAGCTTTCCACGCCCCTCTATCAACTGAGAAGCGCGTATAGCCAGACTCGCATGTTCCTGTTTTTGACGCCCCACTATTTCCTCGGAGAAGTCCTCTTGCACGTAGCCCAAAAAATGACACTGCAAACATATCTTTATACGAACAGTAGTCCAGCCGTCCGTGTTGTTGAATGAGCATCGTCAATTAACTGTCCGGCCCTGCCCTCTATCCTGCAAAAGCGATACCCCATGCGACCAAACACAAACAAAGGAGTCGGAGGAAAAACTCCCAGCTTCGGTAGAACCTCGATGCCCTGCTCCTTCCCCGCTCTGACGACAGACGCACCTTGTTACAGATAACATACTTCCCCCCGCCTCGTTTAGAACATTCCATGGAGTGTGGTGAAAGCAAGAGGAAGGCAGGGAGAGACCGATACCATCCCAGGACCACTGCAGGTGTAACCAGTGCGACCGGCAATCGCACCCCGTATACGAATGCAGTAGCAGGAACCTGGAATGCCTCACACGGGCCCTGCCTCTGAGTGACCCAGGAATAATGGTGCGGACGGCCGCAAATAACAAATGGGACCACGGTCCAGCCTCCTCTGGACGCCTGAAAAAGAAACGGATAACAGCTGTGCTATTAATACCCAAAAGAGGCCTATGTTTACGCTCCATGGCCTGTCGCTGCCGTATTACGCTGCCCTATAGCTCTGCTTTTGTGGCCGCGCTCAACAGAACTCTGTACGACGGTGCCTCTCCCCAGAAACAGCCGCAACAAAAGTGAAAAAGAAAAGGCAATCTATTGTGTGGCGTGCCTGCGGAGATCTTTCGTCCCAATACATGCCGGCGTTGCCCGATTGGGATATATGCAGTTTGGGGATGCGCCGGCTGGCCTGCGTAGTTGTACTGGTTTAAGACAGAGGGGCGTAGGACGGGGAGGGCTCGAATGGGACTGGAGGCCGTGCCGGATGCCCCTTTTTGGCACGGGGGTGCTTCCTTCCGTGCTTCCGCGCACAGAGGAGGCCTGACGGGGACAGAGCATAAACCTGATGCGTCTCGATTGCGGGGCCTAGACCTCACATGAACAGCGACGCCCGTGGAATAAGGAAGCGCGACCCAGTGGAGCGCACTGGCGCAGAGAGCATTGAAGGGAAAGGTCAATTACCCGACGGACACCCCTCAGCAGCTACGGTAGTTACTCTGCGTCGCACCTGCATTATATCTTGAGTTTCTTAATGCGGTATCGTGTACACAGTACTTGTTAGGCCTGTACGCACCCTCGAGCCTTGTCTATACGATACTTGAATGCCCTTCGGGAATTGTGTGGGCGCCACTGCAAAACGCATGCACCAGTTTCTTAGAACACTGTGCTATTCGAGGCACTGCCCGCAGCAGCGTACGAAACAAGCCTGCCGGCCCTCGACCGCCCGTCCTAGAACACAACAGAGGCAGCGCGTATAGGGGCGGACGCGAAACGAATGAGGAGCATGCAGCAGATTCCACTATCACGTTTGCCTCCTCTCTCTAGAGAAACGCATGCAGAGGGAGAAATAGCACCCATTCCGAAAATAATATGGAGTAGTTTCCTGCGGTGTCTTCTCTCTCCGATGACAGACGGGCGTCGCACCGTTCCGAGGTCGACGATCCGCACTGCGGGCGTCCCCTGTCGCTCCCGTCGTTCACCGGCTCGTTCCGCCCAGACGCCGCGGCGGGGCGGGTTCCTGCGGGTCTGTCTCCGCGACGCGCGGGCAGGAAAATTTTTTCGTTGCTCCCAAACAACAATGTTGCCAAACAGTAAACAATAACAATTGTGTATTGTTATCTGGTGCGTGCATAGTGACCGCGGGCGCATGCTAATTTCTGCCTGTCGCCAGGCCAAGAAAAGAAGGCTTCCTACGCGGAAATAGGCACTTTTGTTACTACGCGGAATATACGCACGTTTCTTCGTTGCGGTTCCCGCTCCCCAAGAGGAACCTTCTAGACTTGCGTCTGGGTGCGGGCGCGCTCCTTTCTAAAGAAACTGATGGACAAAACAAGGACTGTTGAACGCTCTCTGCTGCAGTGTTGGGGGTGTTCGTATGGGGGTCAATTCCTGTTACATCGAACTATTCCTAGGCTTTTTTGGCTTTCTTTTCCTGGGAACGATCGAAGCTTCCTCACTTGAAAATAACATATAAAAGGAACCCGTCGGTCGCATCTTGCTGGTAGATATCAATTCACTTCTCTCTTTCTTGTAGTCATTTCCTAGATAGCCGTCAACGAACAACACTTTCATTCGCTTCAACCAATAATACCAATAATGTACTCCAAGGTCGCTCTATTCCTAGCCGCTGCTGCCCTAGCCAACGCCCAGACTGCTTCTCAGCTTGCTGAGCTAAACGTCATTCTTGACGATGTCAAGGACCACCTTTCTGACTACATGGGTCTGGTCACCGCCGGTACCATCTCTCTAGCTGACCTACCAGCTGGTGTTCTAGACATTGGTATGGCTCTTGCCTCCGCCACTGACGACTCCTACACCACCCTATACAAGGAGGTCGACTTCGACGGTATTGCTCCATTCCTAACTGCCCTTCCATGGTACTCTTCCAGACTTGAGGCTGAGCTTGCCACCATCACCGGTGAGGCTACCACCTCTGCTGCTGCCACTACCTCCTCCGAGGCTACCTCTTCTGCCGCTACCACCACCTCTTCTGAGGCCGCCACCTCCTCCTCTGCCGCCGCTTCTTCTTCCGCTGCTGCTTCCTCCTCCGCTGCCTCCTCCAAGGCCGCCTCTTCCTCTGCCGCCTCCTCCAAGGCTGCTTCCTCCGCTGCCTCCTCCAAGGCCGCTTCCACCACTGTCGCCACCTCTTCCAAGGGTTCCGCCGCCGCCATCTCTCAGATCACTGACGGTCAGATCCAGGCTACTGCTTCCGTTACCGCTCAGACCGCTAACGGTGCTGCCAAGGCCGTCGCTGGTCTAGGTGCTGGTGTTGTCGCCGCTGCCGCTCTTCTTCTATAAGAAGTTTGCTTACAACCATATTATTAATTTTTCAATTCTTTTAGTTTTATCTTTGTAATTCTTTTTATACACCCAGAGCTTTTTTAAAATAACCCGATATGTAATGATTTATAACTAATACCAACAATAACATACGGTTTTACGTCATCAATTTGTGCGATTAATAGCCTCCAGTGCTCAATTGAGCTTAGTCAAGTGATTGTTAAGGAGCAGTAGACTGAAATTCGGAACTCTATGATACACAGGACTGGATATTTTTGTAGGATAGACCTGAGTCTGAACGCAGGGTTGTCCAGTTCATGAATTTGAACCCTCCTATTCCAATGCATTCTGCGATATTTAAATTGGGAGATTTTCTAAAATTGGGTGACATACCTGGAAATAGGAGGCATGAGATGCATATTAGAAGTTAGTGCCGAAGAGTTAAACTACCCTTCAAATGAAGTGAAATATTCAGTAACTGGAAATTATCTTTGAAAATTTGGGAAACGTTACAATTATGTTTCTAAACAACGGTAACTCAGGTTCACACTACCCACCAGCCTTGGAAATTCTCCGGGTGTAGTTTAATTGTGGAATGCATTTCAGAGTCTTTAATTCTTGTTAGTACCACAATGGCGTCTTGTCATGCACGTCTTGCATTTTTCAATGAAAATCACGAACTTCTATAGCTCCAGCAGAACATGCTGAAACACCAAGTTCGAAACCAATCTCGTTTCACCTTACACCCTTGCGCTGTCATCATTACTAATTGGCTATATTCCAAACTCCTATACACTACTGTGGGGCAAACACCCACATCCCTCTGTCATTTCCCGCTTGCCATGATTTCTAGTTTTATGCCATGCCCTAGGTCCCCACTGCCGCCTCCAAGCATTAACCCCAAACCCTTTCATCTTGATGTAAGGTGGTGCGCATATTCTCATGCTTATCGTCACCAACACCCTCCTTCGTTTGCCGTCTTGCATCATTCGCACTCTTCCCTCGTCCTACCCCATCATCCCCGCTGTTCACCATTTCCACACTCGCCCCCGTTCTGCCCCCACCATCCCCTCGCTCTTCACCCTTTCCACACTCGCCCCCGTTCTACCCTCGTCACTCCCTCCCTGCTCCCCTGCTCGCCTGCTCCCCTGTTCCCCTGCCCATCCCACCTCCTCTTCTCCCTCGCTCTTCCCTTCTACCAACTCTCCCCACTCTCCCCTCTCCCCTGCACCTCGAGGCCCGCTAGCCGCCGAGCCCCAAATTTGCCACCGGGCCAATACACAACGCTGTGCGTTAACAATCAAGGACTACCCCTCCATACTTTTACTTTCGTTTATTGCGTGTATACTGATATACTGATATGTAAGTGCAAGGAGATCAATTGGCGGTGGCACTCGCGGCACCGTGCTTCTGCGTGGCGGCCTCAGCCTTCTCTGCCTCTATCGCCTCGACGTACCTCCCTATCTCGTCGTTCCCGAGTGCCTCAATACTGCCCGGGGTGACCACGGTGATCTCTATGTTCTTTGCGCCGGTCTGCACCACCTCCAGCAGCGCCCTGACCGCTAACTTAACGCAGTCCTCCGTGCTCTCAGGCGCTTGGGCAACGTCGTAGTTCTTCTCGAGGAACTCGCGGACCGTCTTGGCGTTGCGGCCGATGGTCTGGGCGGCCCAGCTGGAGTATATACCCGATGGTTCGGTCTGGTATAGACGCGGGGTGTCGTCGCGCGGGTCGAAGCCCGCGATGAGGGTGGCGACGCCGAAGGGGCGCACACCGCCGGACTGGGTGTACTTCTGCTGCACGCCGGCGACGTACGCGGCGAGGTACTCCACCGAGGCCGGGTCCTCGAGCGTCAGGCGGTGGCTCTGTGCCTCGACGCGGGCCTTCTCGATGAGGATGCGGGAGTCTGCGTTGAGTCCCGCGAATGCGAGGACGGCGTGGCTGTCGAGGCGGGAGATCTTGGAGGGCGTGATGCGGGGGTCCTGCAGCTTGAGCGTGGAGCGGCGCTCGCAGCCCAGGACGACGCACTTGGCGCCCTTGACGCCGACGGCGCAGGTGCCGCGCTTCACGGCCTCCAGGGCGTACTCCACCTGGAAGATGTGCCCGTCGGGCGAGAAGATCGACAAAGCTCTATCGTAGCCGCTCATCGTGTGTTGTAGGGGTAATTGCGGTGGGAGAGTACTCTACCAGACAACAAGAGCAAGAACAAGAACACATCACTCCCACACACACCGTGTATATAACACACTGTGCACTGTGCACGCCCCTCGGGCGGGTGGCAAAACGGTGGCAAACACCCGTGCACCGCAGCGTGGCGTACAAGAGTCGGCAGTCGAGGGAGGGGAGAGTACACTACAGCACACTGCACTACAGCACAGCAGCACAACCACAGATGAGCGACACAGAGCACGGCAACATGGATGGCAAGGCGGAGTCTCAGGAGTCCCCGGATGCTCCGGAGGAGAGGGAAGAGACAGCTGCAGTTGCAGTAACACACGGCTTCTCCCTCTCGTCCGCAGCAGTGAACCTCATCCTGCCGTTCATCAACGGGCTGATGCTGGGCTTCGGGGAGCTGGCGGCGCACGAGCTGGCGTGGCGCTACAACTGGTTCGACCGGCGCAACACCGCCGCCTTCCGCGTCTACCCGGAGCAGCGCAAGCTGCAGGAGGGACTAGAGAAACAGGTGCGGGAGCAGCAGGCACAGCTCGCCAGCGTGCTGTAGATGCACCGACAGACACCCCTAAATACCTATGTATGTCCAGCTGTACACAAAAACATATAGGTATTCAAGATATACAGATATTCAATACGCACGTGACGGCAAATGGTAACCACGTGACGGCAAATGGTAACCACGTGACGGCAAAAGGCAACCACGTGACGGAAATACAGCCACGTGACCGGGAAATGCACACGTGACAACCACGTGACCACCGCCCCGTCACGTGCCCATCACCACCCGCACACCGCAGCGCAAACCAGCGCGGCCGCTGATTTGCTGGCCGTTCCCGCTGCGTTCCCGCTGGTGACGAACGCCGCCGCGAAATTGTCGCGGCGGTGGCGGGAGATCCGGCACAGGGAACCCTCCTCTGCGGACCCCACGGAGATGCGCGTTTGCACGGACGTATATGACAGGGGGTGGATATACTTCCCTGTTCTTCTATTGGGTTCCATAACGCACCAACGATGTCCGCCACTGTCTCCAGGATGCTCATGCTAGGGCCCGTGCGCGGGTCTGCCGTCCAGCCGCGCCTGCTGCGCCTGCCGCTGAGGCCGCTCGTTGCGGGGAGGGCCCTGCACCGCTCTGCCAGCTGCAATGCTGCTGAAAAGGGGAAGGAGAAATCGAAAGATAAGGATGCTAAGCCTGCTGCTAAAGAACCGCTACTACAACGCATCAAACACGAGGTGAACCACTACGTCAACGGCACCAAGCTGCTGGGCTACGAGATCAAGGTGTCCACGAAGCTGCTCGCGAAGCAGGTGCAGGGCTACGAGCTGTCGCGTCGCGAGGCCAACCAGCTGAAACGCACCATGGGCGACGTGTTCCGTCTCGTTCCGTTTTCCGCTTTTGTCATCGTGCCGTTCGCGGAGCTGTTATTGCCCATCGCGCTGAAGCTGTTCCCCAACTTGCTGCCGTCGACCTACGAGTCAGGGTCGCAGAAGCTCGAGAAGCGCACTAAGCTGATTGAGCTGCGCAAGAAGACATCCAATTTCATCCACGATACCCTCGAGGAGTCACAGCTGCTCGCCTACAACGCCATCGAGTCTAAGGAGAACAGACGCGCGTTCTACAACTTCTTCCACAAGCTGTATGCAGAGAGCGCCGGGGATTCCACCACGACGTCCCCCCACATCTACTTTTCCCACGAGGAGATACGCACCGTCGCGTGCATGTTCAAGAACGACACCGTCCTGGACAACCTGTCGCGGCCGCAGCTCGCCGCGATGGCCAAGTTCATGTCTCTCAGGCCCTTCGGCAGCGACAACTGGCTCCGCTACCAGATCCGCTACCAGCTCAAGACCATCATGAACGACGACAAGACCATCGACTACGAGGGCGTCGCCTCCTTGTCCCAGGAGGAGCTCTACCAGGCCTGTGTCTCCCGCGGCATGCGCGCCTACGGTGTTGCCCCCGACGAGCTGCGCGCCAACCTGCGCGCCTGGCTCCAGCTGCGCCTCCAGGAGCGCATCCCCTCGGTGCTCATGGTCCTCAGCTCCACCTTCACGTTCGGCGGGCTGCAGGAGGCCCAGCGGCTCATCGAGGGGTCCCACCTGCGCGTGACGCCGGAGGTAAAGGGGGTGCCGACCACGTATGACAGGCTGCTCGACCTGTACTACGACGGTATCCTGCACGTGCTGAGCTCCATCCCGGACCCGGTGTACAATATTGCCAAGCTGGACGTCCAGGAGTCCAAGTCGGTGGAGCCGGTGCCAGATGCCGGTGCCAGGCTCGCTGAGCAGGTGCGCAAGCTGGAGCAAGCGCAGCCCGGTGAGCGCAGCGAGCCGGGCCAGCCCGCACAGACTGCTACGAGCACGAGCACCTCCACCGAGGTGTCCAAGACCACGGCCAAGACTGCCGTGGCCAAGACCGCGGGGGAGACTCCAGAGGAGACCGCGGAGAGCGCAGAGAGCACCCCGGCGGAGGACGACAGCAAGTTCAAGCTCCAAGTGCTCAAGGAGCAAGAAGCGCTCATCCAGCAGGAGGCCGCGGACGCGCAGAAGCGCCTCGCCGCCAGCAAGCTCGCTGGCCAGCCCGCTGCGAAGCCCGCCCAGGCCCCGGAGCCCGCCGACACGCTCTCCCTCGACAAGGACGACACGCCCACGGTTCCCCCGGTGCCCCTGCCCCCGGCCAAGCACTAGCGCAGTGACCTGGCACAACATAGTGACACAAAGACATGTAAGCCTATTACCCTACATACACCGCACCGCCAACGCCGATAGCCCCGGCCGCCCACAGAAAACGCCGCAGGGCGCGCATTACAGCGCGCCGTCGCTTAGTAATGAGCCGGTGGCGAACGCCATTGGCCAGAGGCTGCATCGATAGCCATCGATATTTACACACCGGAGTATATATGAACGTGAAGCTGTAATAGCGCAAGGATATCGCTGTTACAGGTGCACATCGGTACAACAATGGACATACGCAGCTCGTACACCGCGGTGCCCGCGAAGGACGGGGCCGCGCTGTCCACATCGTCGATACACGTCTCGAAGAACTGGGTGCTTCCCGAGCGCCTCAAGCCGGGAAGGAGGCCTGGACACAGGGTTGCTACCGCTGCCAAAGGTGCAAATGGGTCGCCCCCCGCACGGCACAGCGCTCTCGCTAGCAGTCTGCTGGGATCCGGCCCGGCACAAGCAGCCACGTCAGATGATCAACCCGCCAGTGGCTCCCGCTCAGCGTCCAACTCGGACAGCAACTCGCCCATACAGGCACTCCCATCCATGGACAGTGCGCTCTCAGAGAACTATGATATTGCTCCCAGGCCGCTTACTACAGAGGGAGCGTCAGACAACACTGCCTCCCTCGAGGCGGCGCCGCGTACCGGGGGAGACTCAGTCGCTCGCAGGAGGAAGCAGAACAGGGACGCCCAGCGCGCGTACAGGGAGCGCAAGGCAAACAGGATACATGTACTGGAGGATACCGTCGCGGGACTGCGCGCAGACCTCGACAAGTGGCAGACCAGGGCCGCGTCCGCGGAGCAGCAAGTGGGGCAGGTGAGTGAGCGTTTGGAGAGTGCGGTGCGGCAGAACCAGGAGCTGTGGGCGCAGGTGGAGGCGATGCGCGAGGAGCTGGGGAGGGCAAGTGCCGGTAGTTTGTATGAGCCTGTGGATTTCAATAGTCCAGGGGGCGCTGCGGACTCGAACTTGCAGGAGTTGATTCAGAATTTCACCCCGATGAAGGCGACGCCGCTGCTCAAGAAGAGAAAGACGATGGAGGGCGGGAGTGCCCTCCCAGATATGAGCGTGTGGAAGCCGGGTTCGTGTGGGAATTGTAAGGCGGACCCAAATAACAGGGCGTTTTGCAAGTCGATATTCAAGGGGAATGCTAATCCAAATTCCGTTCTCCCACCGAAATTCAAGAAACTGCAATCCACGGAGGTAGGGAGTGCCCTCCCAGACAGGAGCGTGTGGAAGCCGGGTTCGTGTGCAAACTGCAAGGCAGACCCCAACAACAAGGCGTTCTGCAAATCGATATTTGCTGGAAATGCGAATCCTAACTCGACACTCCCACCGAAATTCAAGAAACTGGAATCCGCGGAGACTCCCACCGCCACGCTCCCAGACATGAATGTGTGGAAGCCTGGGTCCTGCGCAAACTGCAAGGCGGACCCAAACAACAAGGCGTTCTGCAAGTCAATATTTGCTGGAAATGCGAATCCCAACTCGACACTCCCACCGAAATTCAAGAAACTGGAATCCGCGGAAGCTCCCTCCGCCACGCTCCCAGACATGAATGTGTGGAAGCCTGGATCATGCGCAAACTGTAAGGCAGACCCAAACAACAAGGCCTTCTGCAAGTCAATATTCGCCGAAAACACCAACCCCAACTCAACACTCCCACCAAAGTTCAAGAAGCGCGACATATCCGCTCCCGCAAAGAAGACCCCGTGCCAGGGCGGCAGCGGGCCCTGCTGCTCTGGATGCAAAGACAAGAAAATGGGTGCTGTGCAGGAAATACCACAACCACAGCCACAGCCACAGCCACAAGAACCTGAGCCAAAAACTTACATGGCAATCACCGACACGTACCAGAGAATCAGAAAGCACATGACATCTCAGTACGACAACGAGTGTCTGTCGAAGTTGCAGTCAGAATCCAACAAGAATACCACCTTGATAACAGTGCTGGAGAAAATAGCGACAAACTTGGAGATCAACGGCAGAGAGGTGGAGATAAAGAGTGTCGAGAGAGCGCTGGACGGACTGGATCGTGGACCTTTAAAGTAGTGCAGTGAAGTCCCCCAAAATATCAAAGACAGTGGTTCACATGCATAGTGACAGTACATAAGTATCACATATAAAGCACCCTATTAGTAAATATTCTCATTCGTAATTCAGCGGCTCTGTACAGGGAGATACGCTTCGCAGAGGTATATGCCAGACAAGAACGGACAAGCAACAGAGCGGTGGGTGATCGAATTATGATTACGAATGCTTTATTTTGCTCTATAAATGATTTCAATAGGTAACAGAGACTACCGAGCTTACCATATGATGAAGCATTGTTTGAATTTTGTCCACTATTTTTACTATTTTTTCTTGGGGTCTTGAAAATATTAAAACAATTAGATAATTATTTAGAAAAAAAATAGCTACTTCCAACGGATGTACCATACGTATCCAAGGTAGGCAACTTCATAAACTTGTCAGATTGACTACATCGACTGTCATGGAAGTAAAAATAAAATGATCGCATGGCGATCGGCAAAAATGCTTTCACTCGGAGTTGAACCGAGGATCTCCACATTACTAGTGTGGCGCCTTACCAACTTGGCCATAAAAGCTATTAATTGATGTCTATTGTTCTCTAATTATGATCCGTGAACAGTATGGAATTTTGCAACTTTAATTTTACTCCCCATCATTCCTTGTGCAATATAGTGTTTGGTCAAGCTCCTATGTGAATAGTATTTATCTTGTCCATATGTTGTTTAATCAATACTATAAATGTTGTGAGCGCAGTTATTATATGTTGAATGCTAGTTGAGGTGTAGATTGAATAGGTTATATTGTCTCTTAATATATTTTTTTACTGTTTTAATTTATCACAGTTTCTTCTACATGTCTTTTTCTGGCATTGCCCCTTTACACTGTCCTTAAAATTTGAATTCATGCCTAAGGTTTACCATACGACTTATATTTTCCAAAAACAAAACGGTGTTTCAAGTGTTTTTGATCTGATCTTCATTTTTGTGTGAACACTATTAAGAACACATATAGTTTGATAATTATAATACGAAATCGATGCCCTGATGTCACTTTTACGTACTTTATTAGTAAAAATATTATTTGGTATCATCTGTGTGGAGACATGGTTATCCATATTGCCCAAGTAGATTGTAGGCCTCTTAGAGTGAATGCTGCGCGATATGTTTTATCCTCTCACATGATCACTATGTTCAACTTTCTTGAACCACTGGATAATAGGCAGACAAGCACCCATTCTATCCCTACTTCCTCCCACATGCACAATTTCTATCTTATCAATTCATCTATGGACGAAAGAAAATACACCGAAAACAAAACTCGAAGAGGCATCTCCGATTGAGGAATATACTAATAATAATGCTTAATATGTACAGAATGATTATTTACAATGTTGGAAAAATGCTAAAAAGTTAATCCTTAGTCTCGCCACATCTTCTTTGGCTGGGAATTGTCAATTGTTGATGTTGTTTTAGATCCCTTCAGACCATAAGCGCGTAACGTGACCTTTAGATCATTTACTTTCGAGGATTCAGGCTTCTTCTCTTGTTTGATAGGATTACTTCCCTTTGCAGTATCCATGGTAGTGCTAGCTTCGTCTTCTTGAACAACTGACTGATTTCTCAATGCGTTAATTTTTACACCACAATATTTTAAGTACAGCTTACTCAGATCAGAGGGATTCTTCAATGGGGTATACACGGCATTCATTTTCCAAGAGTCCACATCCTCCGGCCGCAAGAAATTAGGTGTCTGGAAAGTAGGAGACTTGGAATAATAATCCGTTGTGAGTGGAGACTCTAGAACATCACCTGCACTAGACCCTTGATCATCACCTGCACTAGACCCTTGATCATCAGAAGGTGGTTCGCGCTTGACATAATTGTTGACTGCATTGCCTGTGTGCTGACTATGGGACAGTCTTATTTCGAAACCGATCATTTTCTTCGTAAAACTCTTGTTATTTGCCTCGTTCTCTATCTTTGTTTCGTAAGCCGCCACCGCCTTTTCTATCTTCTCTCGAGGAGTACTTGGCGAAACAACATATTGATCCTTGTAGTCGAGAGGCAATGGGAATGCAATAACCTGCAGAATGGGATAGTCAAATACCTCTCCATTCGAAAGCTTTACCGTGTCGGTGGTTGTCTGCATCATGATTTTGCATTTGTCCCATTCTTGTGCCTTCATTTTATTGTTTATTTCTGACTCAATGTAGGCAAGGATATTCTGCAGTAGAATAAACGAAGCCCTGAACTCGGAATCTGCCACCCTTGTGGCGATCTCCCTCTGCTGATGCAGATGATTCACAATATAATCCGTCTTTCCAACAGAGTCGATAATGTCCCTGTTTCTCTTTTTCAGAATTTCCTTGAATCTTGGGTGTTGGTCAGAGTGAATGATGAAGTCGAGCTCTTCTTGTGGCAGGTACTGGAACCCAAACATTTTTGATATGTTGTGATATGCGACAAAGATACCGTCCATCTTACCAATTCTGCTCTGCAAGGAATATTTCAGCAGCGTCGCTCGCGTCAATTCAAAGAATTCCTTCTCGAGCGACTCGTACTGTCCGTGGACCTTGTCGATCTGGTATCCTGTTGAGTTGTTGTTATTTTCAACGTATGCTAAGTCGTGGCGAATTGCAGACACGGCTCTCGTCTTGAGGTCAAACACGCCTGTCCCCGGCAGTTTCGGGTCATATGCATCCAGCTGCGACCGCACAATGAACTTCCCGATCTTCGAGTAATGGTAAAAGTCATCGCCTTTCTCCTTTGCAGCGGACCCTTGAGGAGGCTGTACCGTCAGAAACTCCTCCAGAGCGTGTCCAAGTATGGACAGCACGATCTCCTTGTCGAACGACCTATCCGAGTCAATGGATCTGCAATGCTTGTTCATCTTGCGCATTATGACAGTAGCAGGAAAGCGTGCACCCCTGGAGAAAGTGCAGTTCTGGTGTGGGAACTTGGACGAGATGGGCGTCTCGTTGATGTTGAGCGGCCGGAAATTCGAGAACAGGAAGTGCATCTGCGAGAGGATCGAGGTCATTGAGCTGGACGACGAGATGTACTTTCTCTTGCTTTCTGTGGCAACAGCCATCAGCGCCTTGTCCTTATAAGGAGTGGTGAATACCGCGCTGTCATCGTCAGCAGCCGCGGCGTCACCGTCCTTATCTTTGGGGAATGTCTTCTTCTCGAGGAAGGACGGCGTTATCATTTCGAGTTTTGGGTCGAACAGGTACACGCCGGACCTTGGATCACGGAGCTGGTGCAAGGTCAGCGGTTCGTACAGCACCCTGTGGAGCTCTCCGGACAACTGTGGCGGTTTCTCGCTCGTGGGCTTGCTTGTGTCGGAGCCGCTATTGGGCAGCACCGTCTTCTGATGGGTGTCCCTAATAGTCAGCCAATGTGAGAACGACCGCTTCTCGAGTTCCTCCGGGAGAATCAGCTCTCGGCACTCCTTGTTGAACTGCTCGCTGTTATACTCAAAGTAGCCGGAGCCCTTGGCGGGTTTGAAGTCCTCGGGACTCCTGGGCCGGGCGGCTCTCTTGCGTCCCTTGACTCTCCCCAGCGGCTCCTCTGTCTCCAGACCCTTATCACCAGCCGCCAAATCCTCTGGCAACACTAATGGCGGGATCTCTACCACCGTACCGTTGGCCAGGTCGACCTTAATACCGGTGTTGAACCCTGCGGGTCTAGCGCGCGTGCGCCTGATCCCAGTGCTATGAAGCCTGGACATGCGGCAGGCGCGCAGCACCCCGGTCCTCACCTTCGCTAAGTACATGTGTGTCTGGTCCGCTGTGTCTGTTTCCCTTTCTGCCGGTGGCAAAACTATGGTGCCTCTGCCTTTATACTTGTGTTTATATTTTGGGCGGCCGCAATTCTTGAGGCTCGAATTGTGTCAAATGGCTAAAGTAGTTCGTGATGTATTGCGTAGATAGTCCACGCAGCGGCGTGCGAGGCGGCAGGTGGGGTATATATATCTATTTACGTGTCCTGGGATGTGCATATATAAATACTGGGGTGCGTGGTGCGTGATGGAGGAAGGCCGGCGGGCGATGGGCGATAGGCGATGGGGGACAAACGGTTGTGCGTTCCTGACAGCGACGAGGCATTTCTATAACGTGAGGTGCTGTGCGGGGGAAGAGGGGCAATGGCCGTGTCTCTCGAGGGCGCCTAGCCTAGCTGCTGGCGCTTGTCATTATCATTAGTTGCGATTGGGAGCTGTGCGAGCTGGTCGGCGGACTCGATTCCCGTCGTCTCTGGGAGGCGGGGCAGGACGTCTGGGTCGTTGATGCGGAGCTGCTGGACGTAAGTCTCGAGGTTGCGCCAGTTCTCGTCGCGCTCGACCTTGCGCTTCTCGGTCTCCTTGACGCTGGAGAGGTAGAGGGCGTTGCAGTTCTCGTAGAGGACCGGGTTGGTCTCGAGGAAGATCTTGAGGGCCTTGAAAGCCATTGCGTGGATAGCCTTGTTCCAGGATCCCGAGTTGATGGCCTGCTCGACGAGCATGTATGGGTCGGACATGCCGTCTGCGGAAACAGCGCCGGCAGCGGCGGAGCCCGCCGTGCCGTCGAGCTGTGCGTTGGCGCCGTTGGGGGAGAGCGCTGAGGTGTCGAGTTCGAGCTGTGACGTGAGCTCGTAGAGCGCGGGGAAGATGATGGGGAGTATGACCTCTGCGTTCTCGATGCAGAGGTTGAGGAAGTACTCGTTGTTCCAGTAGCTGAGGACCTTCTCCGCGACCTGGAAGTGTGAGGAGGAGATGCACTTTGCGAGCTGCACGAAGAGGGGCACCTCTACCTTGATGAACTCTAGGGGCTCGATGACCTCGAAGATGTCCTCTATTTCGTTGAGGAACATGATCTCCTTTGTGGAGTTGATCTTTGGCCAGTAGCGGAGGAGGCCCATGACGACCTCCTCTGTGAGGAGCGGCTCCTTCTCGAGGAACTGGACGATGCAGTAAGCGAGCTGCGGGTGGTACAAGGAGAGGCAGCGGACCTTGTGCAAGGGGATCAGGACGCGGACGAGGAATATCTTGTGCTCTTCCTTGAGCGGAAGCGCGAAGCCGTTGATGATGGACCCGAGGATCTCGAGCAGCTCGGCGACACCGTTGAAGCGCTCTGTCTCGTAGATGAACTGGAGGAATATGTTGTTGATGGAGCGGCGGATGAAGCTTCTGAGGGAGAGGAACTTGCCGTATATTCTGTGTAGCGTTGTCTTGAGGCAGTCGCGCTCCCTGATGTCCTCGCTGTCAAAGAGGTCCAACAGGGCGAGGATAAACCCCTGATCGATGTACTGCTTCGCGACCTGGTGGTTGAAATCGGGGGACTCTACGAAGCGGAGGAACAACTCGTAGACAAGCTGCATGTGCGGCCAGGCGAGCTCGTTCACAGGCTCATCCTCGTCGGGGTCGTATATGTCGCCGATGGGGTTGACGGGAGGAGGGATGGGCCTGAACAAGTTCACTTTGAACATGGTGACCATGTGCAAGTACATCTCGCTGGTGTAGGTGAACCTGTTTGTGACGATGAACTCGATGAGCTCCTGGAGGGTGAAGCGCTTGATCTCCTTGCCCTGGATGTCGAAGCTGGGGTCGTTGAAGTCGAACATGATGTTGCACTGGTCGAGCTTGGCGATGAACAAGGGGATCTTCTCCTCGGGCGCGACCTCGTCGAACGCGGGCAGCTTGGCGATCTGGGTGTAGCGGCTGGCCTCGAAGCGGGAGGAGGAGTGGCGCTGCGGGGTGCGGATCAGCTCGGCTTCGGCATCGGAGACGAGCTTCCCGGGGGTGGGCAGCTTCTCAAACGAGTGGGACGAGCGTGGGATGTCCACGCTGGGTGAGGCCGGGGCGGGCGCCGCAGCAGACACACTCGGGTCAAACGCGGTGGAACTGACCGCACCGATCATAGATGGCCCCGTGGAGGCATCTGCACCGGAGGAAGAGACCGGGGTGACATCAATAGAGGAAGCGCCAATAGAGGAAGAGGTACTCGATTTCTTCTCCTCTTTAGCGGCGGAACTCTTCCGCTGGCTCTTCTGCCTGGGTCCACTGGAGGAATCGGCAGAAGTGGTACTACCACTTGCACCCTGCTTACTCTTGGAAGAGCCACTCTTGTGCTTTCCGTGTCTGTCTGAGGAAGACTGGGAGGACTGGGAAGTGTTGCCGCTGGCCGCGGAGACAGCGGAAGAAGTGGAAGAGGCGGAAGAGACGCGCTTCTCGCTGGCGGAGCGGGAGGAGCTCTTGCGAGCGGACTCGCCAGAGGCCGTAGCAGCGCCTCCGGCGCTGCTACTGCCCGATCCGCTAGAACTCCCGGCGGCACTTGCACTGCGCCTCTCCTCCTTCTCCTTCTTCTCCCTCTCCTTGTCCTTCTTCTTGGCGGCGCTGGACCCGGAGGTCTTCTTGGTAAGCTTCTGCTTCAAACCGCGCATCATCTTGGGCGGGGGTCTGGTGTATATGGGGCTGTGGTGGGGGAGAGAGAGAGGTGTCCAGGGGCAGTGGGCGTATCCTCCCTTTTAACAGCCAGGAGCGGCGAGTTGCGGAACCGGCGTGTCAACAGCGGTTGCAGGTGCGGTGCACGGGCGGGGCGTAAAGTGCCGCGGCAGTGCGGTGTGTGGGTGCTGTGTGTACAGTGTACAGTGTGTGTGTGTATATACAATATATATACAGTGTATACAGTGTATATATATTGTATATATGTGTGTGTGTATGTGTGTGTGTATCTGTATATTGTATGTTATGTGTGTGTGTGTGTATTATTTTTTCTTGTATGTTGTATGTATTATTTTTCCTGTATATGGTATATTGTATATTGTATATTGTATATTGAAAATGATATACGGTATATGGTGTATACTATGTGCATTGTATATTATATGGTGTATTGTGTTGTATATGTATATTGTATGCGGTATATTATACGGTATATTGTCCATGGCATATTGTCCATGGCATATTGTATATTGTATATGGTATATGGTAACTGCATTAGATCTTGAGGCTGCATGGCATATTGTATTGTGCATCATATATTATCTAGCATATGCATATGGGATGTGGAATATGGTTTGGTATAATGTTTGGTGTATGTTATGGTATATACTTGTGTTATTATAGGTCGCCTATGGTATATTCTCTCTCTATATGTTTTTCTGTAGGCATATGGTATATGGTATATGGTATATTATGAACTGTATATTGCTTGGCATTTGGCATGTGGCATATGGTATGGTATGTTGATATTCTATTGTATGGTATATGAAACGCAAAATGGTTTTAACCTGTATGATTATATACCAGATATTGTATCTTGCACGCCGGATATGGCATATGGTATGGTGTATAAATTTTGATACTGTATTGTATATGGTATAGGATATGGTATATTTACCATGTACAGCCTGGTGTATGGCAGACGGTATATTGAATTGCGAGATGGTAACATATTGCATGGTATTCTATGTTGTACATGTCATGTGGTATATGTATGCGGTATACTATATGTGATATGGGGTATATGTATATGGTACATGGTATATATATAGTGAAAGTTGTATGGTACGTCGTACATGAATATGACAAATGCTTTGAATATTGCTTTGCATATGGTATATGGTCCAGCCGGTCATATATATAAACTTTGTCCACTGTATTATTGTCTGTCACACCTTATTTCCACTGCACATACCACCAACAACCCATAGCTATATACACATTGCCATTACATATTCTATGCTGCACAGAGCCTGCATGCACAGACCTTATTGTATTAAACACAACTCAACGTGACATCTGTCACTGGTGAATCGCATAAGTGAACATAACATTCCAGCACATTTAGCGCTCTTCTATGTACAGGCACATTGTAAATCGCATAGACTATATATCAGTGCACAACCGCAACATCCACGCTCAAGCAGCAGAGCTGAGCTTCTCGCGCGCACCGGGCAGGTACACCATCAGGTATCCCGTGTGGCCCTCGCCCTCCGGGTCGATCCTGCCGGCGGCGTCGACCTCGCCCATGCCGTAGCGGAACGTGTTGTAGTTCACGAACCCGAAGTACGCATACACGTCCCTCGCGGACTCAGTGATGGCCTCCAGCACGAGCGCGCGGCCCTCGGCGTCCGCCAGGCGGGTGTACTTGTCGAACACCGCCCTAGTGGACCCCTTCGCGGTGCTCTGGGGGTCCCTCCCGATCATGAACAGGTAGTAGTAGTCCATCCCCTGGGGGATAACACGCTGTTTCACCGCTGCGGACTCGTCGAAGAACGTGGCGTTGAAACGCTCGTCCGATGTGCGTTCCATCGGGACGGACTTGCCGGGGAGCGTCCAGATCGCAACGGTGGAGTAGTCCCCCGCATGCACGATCTCTGCGCCGTGGTCCCGGTAGTGTGTGAGGAAGTTGCGGGTCAGCGCATCGATCGCGGCGGGGCCCTCGTGGGCTACCGTCAGCGGCTTGCCTTGCAGCTTGCAGGCAAGGTACTGGTACGCGGCGCCATCGCGGAACGCGTTCTGCATGGCGACACACGCCTTCTCAAAGTCCTCGATCTGTTCACAGCTCATCTTGGGTGGCGATGTGTGATGTGTGAGAAGTATCTCGCAGATGCCTCGAGGCTCCTATTTATAGCAGAGATAAGCGCGATGTGCGATAAGGCGCAGACCGTCACGTGACAGCCGTGGGATGCACAGCCACACGGCCGTGCGGGATGGTGCGTCACGCCGATGTGACGCTGCGATGCGTCATCGAGGTGTGGGTCATCGCGGCGGGATGCTGTGCGGGATGTACTTGTGGGTATCCGGCATTCTCGGAGTTAGTAGGGGACTTGTCGATGACCGAGAAGAGGTGATGACGCTGAAGGAGAGGCGCAGCAGGGGCCAGGGGCCAGGGGTCAAGGGGATGGCTGTGATTTGGTGAGTGTGTAGATCTGGGTTGGGACTTTCAACAGCAGATACTTAGAAGCTGTATTAGTCAGAGGTTTTTTAGCTAGGAATATTGAATTAATAGATAAGATATATTAGATAGATAAAATATATTAGATAGATAGATAGATAGATAGATAGATAGATAAATTGTTTTAGCAAATGTTTCATTTGCTATTTTTTTTTATTTTGTTTTGTTTAGCTTCATGGTTTTAGTTATAATTACTGCCTTATTTTAATAATGTCCGGTTGAGTAAGTGCCCATGGATGTCTAAGGCAGATTGCCCATCACTAGCAATCTGTCTTTAGATATCCATGGGTACCATGCTCCGAGTGTTCACCGCAATAATTCATGAGCAGTAGTGTGATCAGTACTACTGCTCATGGAGTATTGAGGCGGGGGACCCTTGCCCGCACTAATGCGGGAACCGCTCATTGGGCTCTGGGAGTGATGAATCCGTGGAAGCCAACATTATCACCAGCAGTGCTCTGAAAGGGCTGGGAAGCTTGCATAGAGGTGACACGAATAGGCATCGCTGATGAGACGCTGTCTATTTGTGTGGCCTCGGTGCAGATTCCCAATCCTCCAGGTATTTGTAATCATGGTAAAATTCTGTCCCCGTGGTATGCCTGTGTTATAATATGCATATGTTATAATATGCTTGTGTTATGATTTAATTGCATGTGGGGAAGCCATCCAAACTCGGAGGAGAGAGGCAGAGATAGTCAATAGTATAATTATCTCTAATTGTGGCTGGTGTATTATAGGAAGAAGGAATAAAATGTAGAATAAAATAAATATTAGAAAAGTGAAATGTTCTGGGAAAGATGAAATTCAGAATATCGGGAAATTGTCTTGCCTTTTATATGTTTTCTGGGCCCAAGTGTCGCAAACTCGAGCTTCGCACCTTTGGCGAGTGCGACGTTTTGTGTCGCAAAACGTCACAATAGTAAACTGATGCGACACAGACACAGCAGCAGGAGAGAGACGGGAGTTAGGGGTACCAACTAAGTGCACTGAAATCCTTGCAGTGGTGGTTATTATGAAAGAAGATTCTGGAATTTTTGCCAGTGTGGCTGGCTGGGAGAGCGGTGAGTGTTACAGTGCAATTACGCCAGAAGCGGTGTTGCAGACGCTTTGACAAAATAGTTAGGGCATTGCAAAATAAAGGCAGTATTGTACAGAAATATCAGGTAACGACTTCAGCACCCAACACTCATGTAGAGTTGTTTAATTGTGAAATAATTTGTAATTTACATTGAATATATCAATTAGGTAGCAATCGTCGCTTACGGCTATTCCCGAAATATATCGCAGTCACAACTAACGCAAGCGCCTTTACCCTGCACCAATTAACAAAATTCACTTGCCCAAACCCTGAACTCTATCATAGTCTTGTTGGATCATAGGGAATCCATTCCCACGTAAAACAATTTTATAAAGTGTATATCACATAACTTCCCTTCGCACCACACTACAGCTTGGCCTTGCTAGCTGGCAGGTAGATCATCAGGTACGCCTTGTGGCCCTCGCCATTCGGGTCGACATTTCCTTCCGAATCGACCTCTCCACGTCCGTAGTTCATCGTGAGGTACGTCCTGAACCCGAAGTACTCGTAGACCTCACGGGCGTGCTCCGCAATGGCCTCGAGGACGAGGGCAGCGCCCTCCGCCTCGGCGCGGGCGATGTACTTCTCGAAGATGGCCCTGACGGCGCCGCGCTTCCCGCTCTTGAGGTCCTTGCCGATCATGAAGAGGTAGTAGTAGGGCATGCCCTTGGGGATGACCTGCTCCTTCATGCGCTGGGACTGGTCGATGAATATCTCGTTGAACTTGGCGTCCTTGGTGCGGTCGACGGGGACGGGCTTGCCCGGGACGGTCCAGATCGCGACGGCGTCGTAGTCGCCGGCCTGCACGATCTCGGCGCCGTGGTTGTAGTAGTACATGATGACGCCCTTGGTGAGCTCGTCAGCGAGCTCGGGGTCCTCCTGCGGCGCCTCGAGGGGCACGTCGCAGAACTTGCTGTTGAGGAAGTTGTTGCTGGGGCACTTGTGGAACGCCTTGAGGAGGGTCTCCACGGCGCGGTCGATGCTGTCGATACGCTGCACGGACATGGTGGGTGTACTGGGGATATACCCTCCTCTGCTGTCCCCCCAGCCGCACACCGGAGACAATAGGGGCATCGCAGGGTCTGCTTATATACGCAGCAGCGTACGTAATCCGGCGGTGCCTGCAGATCCGTTCCGTGGGAAGTGATCTGCATCGAGGCGGAGCTGGAGAGTGTACATCGACTCTTGGAGGGGCGCAGGTGGTCAAGACGGTGGCTGCAATGCTCGTTGTGAAGGGTGGCCAGGGCAGAAATGTCGCCCGTGCTTCACTGACCTCTGTGATACTATACATAGTAGTCTAGGACGCAGCTTGGGACATATTCCGTTGAATAGTCCCTAGTAGAGTCTGTAGCGTGGTCCCTAGTATGGTCTGAGGCGTAGTCGATACCATAATATGAGGTGTAGTTTATAGTATAGTATGAGGCACAGTCCATAACATAATCTAGGGCGCAGTTTATGGCATAGTCTATGGTGTACACCATAGCCTGATCGGGGGACAGTATATTGCGTAGTATGTGGTGTGGTTCATAGTACATTCGGTGGTGTGGACTATATGATCATATGGGTATAGTTTATAACATTGTCTGGAGCGTAGTTTATAACATATTTCCACGTAGGATTCCCTGCAGCCCTGCATACAGTGTATTTCCCTACAGTGTTGCATACAACGCACTTCCCAGGTGTAGTGCCTTGATACTCCATGCACTATCACTCTCTCCCAAAACAACTTGCCAATATACTCCAAGTCTTCAAAACCACTGTAACACAGCCTGGAATAGCCGCCGAGCAATTGCCGCGGACCCGCGCGGGGGAAACACGGCAGTGCAGAACAGGAGAGATCAATGTCGGGGAAGATGGAAACATACATAGTGCTGTGCATGTAAGCAGAAGTCACCCCATTACCCAGACCGCCTCGTGCGACTCTATCTCAGGAGGACGACTTCCACACCCTTATGCCACTGTATATAGACATGGTATAGACACAGCGTATAGGCACAGTATATAGACACAGTGTATACATAGCGTATATACATAGCGTATAGACACAGCGTATAGACACAGGTTCTATCCTGTGCCCTCTAAATATCACTGTATGTGCGATATGCGCTCCCGCATATGGCTGGGCGGCTACCCCAAAGGTATAATTGTCTATTAAACATACAAGTATATAATATTATGTGATGGGTACTCTCAATACGCCTGCTGATAAGCCTGTGGACGTGGATGTCCCTGTCCCTGCATATGTCCCTGCCCCTGTCCCTGCCTGGCCATGGCTGCCTTGCGCTGCTTCCTTATCTTGAGCAGCCTCTTCACGATCATCATGAGTATCTTGAGCTTCATTGGGTGTGTAGTTGGTGCCTTGGGGAATTGTATGAGAACGTAACTGTGCCAGGGAAACGACACCCCCACTTATATACCGCCGCGCACGGCTGGCAAGAATGCACAATTGCATTGTTCTATTAGCTATTGTATTGTGCTATTATATTATACTATTGTAAGCCGCGGCATAGACCCGCCCCACAGAGGGGACACATTCTCAGAGACAAGAGAGGCACGTTGCCATTGTTCAGCTGTACAAGCACCTCATGCAGGATGCACGCACCTGCAGGGTCCATGCAAGTGACAGACATACAGCCACGCATCCAACAGACATACAGCCACGCATCCAACAGACACACAGCCACATATCCCACAGACACAGCCACGCAGACGGGGCGGGCAGCGATACCCGGCATAGACAGACACAACACAGACACAACACATACACATGAACCAATCACAAAGTACAAACCGCAGAATAGAGGGTATAACGCCCAGCCGTGTAGCAAAATGCATCACCAAGCCCTAACCGCAAACGCACCGCCGTGCAGCGCGACAAACGCGCGCACGCGGCGTATATAAGCGGCCGGTGCGGTGTGTCGCTTCTCCAACTCTCCACTTCCTCTGCACTTCCTGTCCCTCTACTATCGTCCCAGGCACAATGACCGGGTGCGGGCGCACCCTGCATTGTGCTCTGCACAACGTACACTGCACAGCACGACGATGACAAATGGTACCTGCGGCGTCGAACCCGCAGCACGACCCAGCCCGCTGTCCAAACGTGGCAGCGGGCGCACGGGTGACTTGCAAAGACTACCCATTACAACAGAACCGCTACACTGAGTGCTGTGCAACGTGCCGTCGCATTATTATATATTGTATTCGCAGTGCATCTTGCCTGTTGGTCTTGTGTTGCAGGCTGAGAGGAGCGCTGTGCTGGTAGAAGAGGCAGCGGTGTGATTCAGTGCAGAGCGGTCGTGCGATATAGTATAGTGCAGTGCAGTACAGTACAGCACACTACGCTGTGGTGTATATGATAAAGTATAGCATATTACGGTATACTATGGTTGAGTATGGTGCGGTGGTCTAGTGCGCCGGAGTGTAGTGTAGTATAGTGCAGTACGTTGCAATACAGTACAGTACGATTTAACACAGTACAACACAGGATAGTACAGTACAGTACAGTACAGTACAGTACAGTATAGTATAGTACAGTATAGTATAGTATAGTATAGCGTAATACTATGTAAAATAGTATACCGTAGAAAATACAGTGTAGTGTAGTATAGTATACTATAGTGCCGAGAAACAGTACAGCGTAATATAGTGCAGTAGGGTGTAGTATACATATAGTATAGTATAGTATAGTATAGGGCAGTATAGTATAGTATAGTATAGTATAGTGTAGTATACTAGAAAAAGGCGAATAAAATATAATATAGTATAGGTTATCCTAGCATAGAATAGTGCATTGGTATCGTACATTACAACAGGGTACATTACAGTGCAGTACATTATATTGTAGTATATTATAGCATACTACAGTGTAACAGAGTGTGGAATAGTCAGTGTAATATTGCATAATACAGCATAGTATATTTCAGAATAATATAATGAAGAATAGCACATTGCACTAGGACGTAAGGCATAATATAAATAGCATAATACGGTATAATGTAACGTAGCACAATATAGCCTAGAGTAGAGTAGAAGGCTGTACTACGGGGCAGTTTAGAGTAGCGGCACATAGTATAATGTGGTATTTGTCAATATAGACAGTGTGGTACAGTATAGTATAGTGCAGTATAGTATAGTATAGTACATTGCAGAAAAACAGTACAGCACAACACAATGTGTATAGTATAGTGCAATGATATACACGAGACTATAGTAAAGCATAGAATACTACAAAATAGTACAGCATAGCATACTATAGTACAGTGTAGCATAGTAATTGGTAGTATGATGTAGTGTGCTGCAGTAAAATATAGTAAATATAGTACAGTACATTATATTATAGCAAATTATTACAAGATAGTATATTGTAATATAGAGCAACACAGCATAATGAATTTTAGAATAGTGGCAACGATCAGTGAATAACACAACTAGTACAATGTAGTACGACATTATATAGTACATTATAGCCTTCTATAGTATTGTATAACACAGTTTGTAACCGTATATTATAGTCCAGTGCATAGCAATTTTGCAAATTAAAGTGGCACGGTCCAGCACAACACAGTGAAGTACAACACAGCACACAGCACAACACAACACACAGCACAGCACAATACAATAATAATAATACAAACGCTGCACGACGGTATGCACATCACGCCGCACGACTAGCGACGCGAAACGCGGCGCGAAACGCGATGCCCTGCCGCTATATTTACACATGGGTGGCGCTTACGACAGATGACACTTCCCCTCCCCAGAGCGGTATACAACCACACCACCATGCAATTGGACCTCGCGCAGTACGCTCAGCTGCCGCAGAAGCGCATGAAGCTCGCAGAGGCCGATCCCGCCCAGTTCCAGCGCGGCAACATCATCAAGCTGCGTCTCACGGACTTCGTCACCTACTCGCTCGCAGAGTTCACCATGTCGCCCTCGCTGAACATGATCATTGGGCCCAACGGATCCGGGAAGTCCACCGTCGTGTGCGCGCTGTGTCTCGGGCTTGCAGGGAAGCCAGAGTTCATCGGCAGAGCCAAGTCTGTCGACAGCTTCATCAACGTCGACTCCCCCAGCGCCACCATCGAGGTAACGCTCCGCGACACAGACTCTCCCAACGGCAGCACCTCTACTATTAAGCGCAAAATGCTCCGTGGCACTGGTGGCAATGGCAAGAACAAAGGCACCTCCCAGTACTGGCTCAACGGCGAGCCATGTTCCGAGGGACAGATCCGCAAGTACGTCCGCGGGATGAACGTGCAGCTCGACAACCTGTGCCAGTTCCTCTCCCAGGAGCGCGTCGAGGAGTTCGCACAGCTCCGGTCCAACCGGCTGCTCCACGAGACCGCCAGGGCCGTCGACGTCCGGCTCGCAGAGGCCCTCGAGTCCCTCAAGGAGATGCAGCTGCGCGAGACCACCGCGGCCAGGGACGTCCAGCTGAAGCGCCAGCGGCTCGCCGAGCTGCAGCAGCGCAGGGACACACTCAACGAGAACGTCCGCTCCCTCAGGCAGTACGAGGCGAAAGCAGCCGAGATGCAGCGCCACCAGCTGCTCCTCCCCTACGCGTGTCTCAAGGACCACAAGGAGAAGCTGCGGTCCTACAGGGACGCCTACAAGGACGCCAAGAAACAGCTGCGCGAGCTGGGAAAGCACAAGAGCGGCTACGTCGCGGGCCAACAGATCATCACCACGAACCGCGAGGGTGCGGAGCGTGAGTCCCAGAAGACACACGCAGCGCTGGCGAAGGTCCGCGCACAGTTCGACCAGCAGAAGCGGGTACTCGGGGAGGTCCGCGACAGCATCGCACAGAAGCGCAAGCAGATCGAGTACTACCGCCACAGGACCGACAAGATCAACAAGAGCATCGAGGAGACGCAGCAGGTAGTCCTCGCCAAGCGCGAGAGCATCTCCGCGATACAACTGCCCGACCCGCAGCGGTTCCAGGAGATCTCAGACGAGAAGTCCCGCATCATCCAGCACCAGCAGGCGCTCAAGGGCGAGATCAACGAGATCAGGGCACAGGCTAACTCCAGCAACAATCAGATCACCAGGGTGCAGAACCGCATCCGCCAGAAGCGTGCGTCCTTAGAGAGCAACGACAAGCTCGACCTGCTCGACCAGGGCAACAGGCACGACCTGCGCGAGATCAAGAACGCAGTGCAGTTCATCAGGACCCGCGCCAACGAGGACCCCCAGATCGCGCAGCAGGTGCTCGACCCTCCGCTCATTTCCGTTGCCGCCAGGGACCCCGCGTTCGCCAAGTACATCGCCGTCGCCGTGCCGTTCGCCTCGGCCGTGGCACTCACGGTGACATCAAACCAGGCGTTCGAACGGTACTCCGACGAGATCACCAAGCGATTCAGGATCAACCTCAGAGAGCTCAAGGGCCAGGAGCTGCCGCAGCCCATGCCCCGCGAGGAGCTCGTCAGTCGCTACGGGTTCGAAGGGTACCTCTCTGACTTCATCACTGGCGACCAACGCGTCATCCAGATGCTGCGGGAGTTCCACAACATCCACACCATCCCGGTGTCCCGCCGTGAGATGAGCGCCGAGCAACTGAACGCGCTGATGCGGCCCGGTGCCAACGGGAAGCCGCTGTTCTCGCAGATCTTGCACGGGAACAGCGTGCTGGCGCTGAGCACTTCGCAGACGAACCAGCTGTATGCCAGGTCGCGCAACATCGAGCAGAACAAGAACGCGCACTTCTACGCCTCCTCGGCGATGTCGGACGAGATGCAGCGGAGCATCAACCGCGAGATCGAGGACATGGAGAAGCTGTGCAAGACACACCAGAAGACGCTGGAGGAGCTGTCGATCAAGCTGAACGCGCTGAACGGCGAGCTGAAGGAGAGCGAGCACACGTTCTACAAGTTCAACCGGGACCAGGACGAGCTCAACGAGGTCCGGAACCGGCACTCGAAGCTGCAGAGCGACATCGAGCTGCTGGAGGAGAAGCTGGCGCGGTTCCGGCGCGAGGCGCAGAAGGACGTCTCGTCGAAGATCCAGGAGGTCGAGCAGCAGATCGCATCCGAGATCAAGGGCGAGGGCGCTGCGTTCCGGGAGATGTCGCAGCTGCTGGCGAAGCTCTCGGAGGCCAACCGCGTGTACGTGAAGCAGCAGATCGCGGCGTTCAAGTTCGCGAACATGCAGACGTCGTTGCACGACCTGATCAAGACGTTTAACCAGCGCGAGGAGGAGCTCAGCGAGGAGTACTTGTCGAAAAAGCAGAACTTTGAGGAGCGCAAGAACTCCGCGGAGTACCTGGTGTGGGCCGCGGAGGTCAAGGCGTACTCGGCGGAGCAGAAGGCGGACCTCGAGGAACTCGCCGAGCAATACAACAGTGCGGACACGTTCACAGTGGAGCACGTCCGCGAGACGCTGGAGCGGCTGCAGTCGGAGCTGTCGATGACCAACCACGACGCGTCGGCGATCAGCATCCTGGAGAAGGTCGAGCGGGAGCTCGCGCAGATCAACGAGACGCTGCCGGGCGAGGCCCAGCAGCTGGAGGCGCTCGCCACGGAGATCCAGGGTGTGCGCACGACGCTGGAGCCGCGGCTGGACGACATCACTGCCAAGATCTCAAGCAAGTTTGCGCAGCTGTTCACGCGGGTCGGCAGTGCCGGCGCCGTGCAGCTGAACAAGCCGGACATGTTCAGCGAGTGGGAGATCGAGATCCGCGTTAAGTTCAGGGACAGCGCGCCGCTCAAGCGGCTGGACGGGCACACGCAGTCCGGTGGCGAGCGGGCAGTGTCGACGGTGCTATACATGATCGCGCTGCAGGACCTCACAGCGGCGCCGTTCCGCGTGCTGGACGAGATTAACCAGGGCATGGACCGGCGCAACGAGCGCATCGTGCACCGCGCGATGGTCGAGAACGCCTGCAAGGACAACACGTCGCAGTACTTCCTCATCACGCCCAAGCTGCTCACGGACCTGTACTACCACGACAAGATGCGCATCCACTGCGTGATGGCCGGGCCCTGGATTCCGAACCCGCTCAAGGCCAGGGGCATGGAGCGCTTCGGCGAGACCGCGAACTACGTGTTTTAGTCGTGGACGCAGAGCTCCGAGATTCGACCCTCAATTGTCACGATCCGATGGTTCAAGATTCACTCGATTTCAGGATTAATTGTTCAGATTTCATTAATATCAGGCTCAATTGTCACGATCCAATGGTTCAAGGTTCACCTTCACCCGATTTGTCAATTCAATGGTTCAAGATTTACTGATTTGAAGATTCAATGGTTCAATATCCAATAGTTCAAGATTCAATAGTGCAAGATGCAATGATTTCAGGATTAATTACACACAATCCATACGATTCGAGAATTATCACCCCAAATACATACCATTTGACGATTAATTATAGAACATTCACATGATTTCAGGATTAATTTTATACAATTCAATAATTTCATGATTCAAAAAATTCAATATTCAATGGTCCATGCCTCAATGGTGCACGATTCGCCCTATTTCAGCATTTAATATCCACGATTCACATTATTCCCCGTCTCATTTGTTCAACATCCACCCTATTTTAGGATTATTATCCAAGATTCACATGTTTTCAGTATTAATTGCCCATTATTCACATGACTGGCGACTAATTGTCAGACGCGAATCGATGCGCTCAAAATTTCAACACAGTTAACATCAACAAAGGGATGCAGGACATAGACAATACAGCACACCACAAGAGCACAATGAGTACACTGGTGCTAGGAGGCGCACGCACACTGGTGCTGAGAGGTGCAATTTGCCGCGGCCCGCTGGTGGCGGCGCAACGGACGCTGGCGACCCTTCACCATAAACAGGGGAGGAAAGTGTCCGTCCAACCCACGACGCCCGTGGTAACGCGCTTTGCGCCAAGCCCCACGGGGTCGCTGCACATCGGGTCGCTGCGTACTGCGCTGTACAACTACCTCCTGGCGCGCAGGACGCACGGCAAGTTCATCCTGCGGCTGGAGGACACGGACCGCACACGGCTGGTGCCCGGCGCCGAGGAGAACATCTACGAGACGCTGCAGTGGTGCGGGCTGGCCTTCGACGAGGGTCCCGTGAAGCAGAGTGAGCGCATGGCGGTGTACGCAAAGTACATCCAGGTGCTGCTGGACAAAGGGCTGGCGTACCGCTGCTTCTGCAGCAAGGAGAAACTGACTGCGTCGCGGCTGGACGGCTACGACCGTCACTGCCTGCACCTGTCGCCGGAGGAGATTGCGCAAAAGCTGCGGGAGAACGATGGGCAATGCATCGTGCGGTTCAAGGCACCTGATCACTACGCCCCGTTCACGGACCTGCTGCACGGCGAAGTGAACATCCAGGAGCGGCGGGACCGGGCGGGCCACGACGACCCGGTGCTGCTCAAGTCCGATGGGATGCCGACGTACCACTTCGCGAACGTCGTGGACGACCACCTGATGGGCGTGACGCACGTCGTGCGCGGCGAGGAGTGGCTGCCGTCGACGCCCAAGCACCTCGCGCTGTACGCAGCGTTCGGCTGGGCGCCGCCGCAGTACGTGCACATCCCGCTGCTCACGAGTGTTGGCACTGACAAGAAGCTGAGCAAGCGGCGCAACGACGCCTCGGTGCTCGCGCTGCAGCAGCAGGGAATACTGCCCGAGGCGCTGGTCAACTTCTGCGCGCTGCTGGGCTGGGCGCCGCCCCGCGACGTCGCCCAGCAGAACCACGAGTGCTTCTCACTCAAGGAGCTCGAGACCCTGTTCAGTCTTGACCATTTAACTCGCGGCAACGTCAAGGTCGACAACTCCAAGCTGCACTTCTTCAACAAGCACTTCCTGCAGAAGCGCATTGAGAATCCAAAGCAGCTGGAGGAGCTCGTGGAGCAAATCGTACCAGACGTAGCTGCAAAGTTTGCGCTCGTGGATTGCCCCTCTCTCCACGACAAGGTGCGCCACATACTGCAGGACTGCGGTCACGGTCTCACGACCGCCAACGAGTTCACCGCCGCCTTTGGCTACTTCTTCGCCGCGCCGGACTACGCCCAGCTGTCGCCAGACGCGCAGAAGCTGCTCAGCGGCGCCGGCAGAGACCAAGTGCTAGCCGTATTGAAGGAATTGGGACCCGACATCTCTGCTGCCACGGTGCACGACCGTATCAACGCCGTAACGGAGCAGCTAGGCATCAAGAAGCGCATCGTCTTCCAGTCGCTGCGCCTGGCCGTCGCGGGAGACGTCTCCGGCGCCAAGATCGACCTTGTGCTGGGTATCCTCGGCAGCAGCGAGGCCAGCCGCAGGGTCGCGGCTGCTATAACCCACATCCAACGTATCTAGCCATGTAAATATCGAAACTATTCAATTGACACTTTGTCACATTATCACCAATTATTTAAGCGATGAGCGAGTGAAATTTCAGTCTACAAGGGATAAAACATAAACACAACACGATATACACAAAGCATCAATACAATACAATGTTCGCTGCCGTGGCCGCGGGCAATCCGCTACAGCTTTCATCAGAGGTCGCCGACTCGAACGGCCTGCAGCACACAATCGCACTCTCGTCGACGAAGTCCCGGGCGTGCTCGCACATCACGCTCTTCATCCTGCCGAACGTCACGTTCCCGGAGAACTTCATCGCCACCGTCTACTTCAAGCTGGCTGCCAATGCTGAGTTCCAGCTGTTCGGGTACCTCTCTCTCGAGAAGCCCAGCGCCATCTTCAAGGTGCGGCTGCCGGGCAGCAGCGCTCCCCAGCCCGGCGACGGCCTGGGCGAGATAGACATGGACGAGGATGGTGATAGTGGTCCCGGTGATAAAGCACTGGTAACCATCGGCATCTCGATTGAGCCCCGGGAAGCCGGGCTTCAGAAGGTACAGGCGTGGCGGGCGGAGCGGGCCAGCGCCGCCAGCAGGAACACGTCGACGCTGGTGCTCTCGAGGCCCGCAGGTCCAGCGATAGCCACCGCTGGCCAGCTCGCCAAGGCGTACCCGCTGCTCACGCGGGACCTCGCCGCCAAGATCGTCCAGCACGCATACAACTACCTCTCCGGGTTCCTCGACGCCAACGGGAACGTCTCCATTAAAAGGTTCGACACCTGGTGGGACAAGTTCAGGAACCGCCTCGAGAACGACGGCACGTTCCTTGATGAGATATCGGGGGCGTAGCGTATCGGGAAGTGAGTACGTCGATTGACAGTAAATACGTCCAAATAGTAATGAAATATAAATGAGATAACATCAGGGTTGGTAAGGGCGGTGAGGCCGTCAAGTTAAATCGGAATACGTCAAGATACGTCGCAATATATCACAATGTGTTGAGTTGTGTGGCAAAACGTCGCGGTTTGTTGATGTACGTGGAGGTACGTCACCATGCATCGAAATGTGGATAAATAACGTCGGAAAGCGTCGGAAAGTATTGAAATACGTCGGGATTGTACCGAAATGCGTTTCAAAACGTCTGAAAACGTCTGAAAACGTCCAGGTAACGTCGTAAAACATTCAATGCGTCGATTCGCAACGAGGACGTGCCAATAAATAATGCAGTTATACGTCGCAAAACGTCGCAAAACGTCGAGCTACTTCGTAAAACGTCGCAAAACCTCACGAAATGTCGTAAAACCTCACGAAATGTCGCAAAACCTCACGAAACAACACGAAACGCCTCAAAATGTCGTAGGCAACGTGATGCGTCACGAGACGTTGCCTACGATTGTGAAATGCCGTGAATGTTACGAAACGTCGCAAACTTGAAAATGTGTCGCAAAACGTCTAGAAACGTCATAAAACGTCGCAAAATGTCGTAAGCCTTGAGATGTTTCGTAAACGTCGCGAAAGGTAGCAAAGCGTCCTGCAACGTCGTAGAATGTTACGAAACGACGCAAAACGCCACGAAACGTCACAAAACGACATGAAACGTCGCAGATATGGAGATGCGTCGTAAACATCGAGAAACGTTGTAAAACGTCATGAAACAGCATGAAACGTCGTGAAACGTCATGAAACGTCGCAATCATGGAGATGCGTCGTAAACGTCGTGAAACGTCTCGAGAATAAGAATGTGATGCAAACATGGATGTGTGTCTTGAAACGTCTAGAAACGTCACGGACATGAAGATGTGACGGAAACGTCGCAAAACATCACAAAACGTCACGAAACGTCACGAAACGTCGCAAATTTGGGGATGAGTTGCAATACGTCGTAAGACGTCGCAATACGTCTCAATACGTGGCAGTACGTCACGAAACGTCGCAGAACATCACGAAACCTCACGAAACCTCACAAAACGTCGTGAAACGTCGTGAAACGTCATGATTTTAATCAAAATCAATAAAATATGTCAAAATATCAATGAATTCGTATAATAAAATTGTAAAGGGCATCACTGCGATATGGACAACGTACTGTCCAATATTTCTATATACTTTTGTACAGCTGCATTACAACTCGTCGTGGAAGTTCTTTATCGAGTCGGCCATCTCGTTGCCGAATACCAGGTGTCTGCTGTTGATAAGCTTGCGGTCGAAGACGTCCTGCTCTTCGTCCCTGTGCTCTTCGCCGTTACCGAGGCGGGCCTTGCGCACCTCGACCTGGTTCGCGAGCCAGTTCAGGAACGGCGCGTCGACAGTCAGGTCCTTGCCGAAGTCAGTCTTGAGGTTGTACAAGGTGTCGAAGAAGGTGCGGAGGTGCTCCTCGTCGATGTCCGCGTCCTTGATGTAGCGCATGTACTCGCGGGCCCAGTCCTTGATGGCTGGGACGACGAATAGGATGCCGTCACGCTTCATCGTGGGTGCGATGTCCTCGCCGTGGACCCTGTTGACGAAGGAGGAGACGATCTGGAGGATACGCAGCCGCAGCTGCTTGTCGTCGATGGTGTAGAAGACCTTGCCGAGCGTGTCGAAGTCGTCAATTCCGACGATGTACGCCGGGTCGGACTCGATGAGCACAGTCAGAATCCCGATGAACCGCTTCACCAGCACCTGGATGTCCTCGGTGACCTTTGTCACGGCATTAATAGAGTTGAAGATGTCCCTGGCAAATCCAGACTGGTGCGTCTCGATGTACTCAATCACGGGTGGGTTGTTTCTCAGACATCCAAGGATGAACCGGGCGTCGATCTCCCTAAGCGACGTGGGCAACGAGGTGTTGAGACAGACGCTGCTCAGGAGGTCAAACTCGTTGGACACAATCGTGTAGCCGTGCTTGTAATCGTGTGCAAACTCCAGTACATCGTCAAAGCGGGCCTCAGCGAGGGCATAATTGTCCTCGTTCAGGGCCTCCTGGATCGATGCGAACTGTTGCGAGAACTCGTGGTTGATGGTGGCGCTGTTCGCACCAACGGTTGCCTCAGAAGCCTCAGCAATCGGCACAACTTCAGCACCATCAGCAGTAGACGTTACTTCAACAGCCTGCATCTCGTCTGTCAGCCTCGTGCTACCGTCACCCAGCTTCGCCTCCTTGAGACCCGTATCGAGGTTGACCCTAATGTCGAGTCCCACTGGGAGGCGCTGTTCGGGCTTGATGACCTGCCAGTCGTTGCTGGGCTCGAATATAAGTGGGTAACAACCCTCATCGTTGCAAAGTAGGTCCCCGGAGACGTAGACGTCAGTGTGGTGAGGCGCGGCTGTGTCGCCACCGATCTGGGAGGTCTGGTGGACTATATCATCGGGGGCAGGGATGATCTCGTTGGGTCCGTTGGCCAGCACTCTGGCCAGTAGCGGCACGAGCGCAAGTATACGTATGCGCATTGTTGTGTGTTTGTGTTTTGTGTTTGTGTGGTGGTCAAGTGTGTGGCGGTTAAGCGTGTCGCGATAAATGTGTGGCGATTAAATGCGTGGCGCAGTTTATATCACAGGAAGGTTTATTTGCACAGGGGTGTTTTGAGAGTGTACAGAATGAGTCTGTGAGTGATTAGGGAAGTGGTGTAGGAATAAGGGAAATCCAGGCTTGTATTTATATAGTTTTTACTTTACAGATATGTGATGACACGTATGGCCGAAATGCGCAAACGACAGCCTGGAGCGACAGAATATACAAGTGACAGGTCTACACGTAAAAGAATTTACGAAGACATTGTAACTATAGTCTATAATGGCGCTCTATAAGGTCTGTTTGTAATAACATATTATGCAAAATACAAGGCGTATCATGATTTATAATTTCAAGGGTCTAAACGAGGCTTTGAAGACAGACTTATAAATATCTGCAAGCGTAAAATAAAGAGGCTTTCGTGGCAAGTGTGTAACTGCAAGTTTATCATGACAAATCCATGGTGACAGGGCTATCGAACACGTGTATAATTGCGAGACGTTGTGGCCACTGTGGCATTGACGCTTGAGAAGTCATCCGGACAACAGTCTTCTGATTTTGTGTACCCTAATATATCTGTCGTCATACACTTGACTCTGAGCTCTGGCACTTTCACACCCTAATACTTGCATGTATTAATGCTTCCACATTTAATTCTTCAGACCTGATACTTTTGTGAATTGATGTTTTCATACTTTATTAATGACATGAGGATTAATTCTATGATTAATACTTTCATGTATTAACACTTCGCACCTCGCAATTGACAATTGCACTCCCCCCGCTGTGTACATATGTATCGTATTGATATAGAGTTAGGATATAAAGGGCAGCAGTCAGGCTAGCAGGCACCTATGCAATAAGTAGTGGTGCTGCTGGGCCTGCTTGCCGCAAGCTTGCAATATAGTATAGTACTTGGATATTCCGAGCGTGGATCCTTAGTCGAATAGACCGAAGCCCATGTCGTCGTCGGACTCCTCAGCGTCCTCCTCGGCGGCCTCCTCAGCGGCAGCGTCGCCAGAGGCACCGGCGGCAGCAGAGCCGGCGGCACCGGCTGGGCCGGCGGCTGGGACAGCGGAGAGCTTCTCGTTACCCTCGGCAATCAGCTCCTCGACGGACTTACCCTCAAGGGCAGTCATTAGAGCAGCAACCTTCTCCTCCTCGATCTCAATACCGACAGAGGAAAGGACGGCCTTGACGGCGTCAGCAGATGGGGCGGTGCCGGCAGCGTTCAGTAGTAGGTAGGCAGCTAGGTACTTCATTTCGTTGGTGATGTGCTGGAGGGGAGGGGAAGGTTAATATGTACAATTTGTTATTGATATACACCAGACACAGCCGCCCGATATACCAATGTCAGGATTGTAGATTGTGGATTGTGCTCTGTAATCTGTAGTCTGTAGTCCAGGGCCCACAGTCCCTCGGCTGGGTGCGGAAACGCGTGAAATCTGGACGCGGATTTTTCACCCGAGAAACAGCGATATTCCGCTGTGGTGTAGGGGTGACATGTGTAATTTACAGTGCGGTGCACGGATGCAGTCACAAAAATATGCCGAAAATTTGGCGCGCTGCTGAGTGTCCGCCTAGCGCTCCACCTAATTTCTGACAAACGCCCCGCCTAATTTTTCTCCGCGCTCTGCCTAATTTTCTTGTGCACCGGCCTACGCCCCGCCTATCCTTTGCTGCACATGCCTCTCTCCCGCCTACTCCCACCGCGCGTCCTTGTATTGTCCGTGTAAACTCCCCTCCCCCGCCGTGTAATGCGCCCGCCGCTTCTCGCTTGTGTCCGCTGGAAATGTTTTCTCATGAAGTTTCAGTCCAGTACTCACAGCTGTATTTGGTTCACGTTCAGGTTCATGCAGTTTTGTATATATTGACGCTGTGTGTTTCTATCCGTATCCTCCCTTTACCACTCATAAGCCTCCACCGCACAACGATCACACAACAATGTCTGCTGAAGCCTCCACCAAGAAGAACAGAATTTTCAAGACCCACTCCTACAGAGGTGTCGACCTAGACGAGCTGCTGACCATGTCCACCGAGGACTTCATCAAGCTCACCCCAGCCAGAGTTAGAAGAAGATTCGCCCGCGGTCTCTCTGCCAAGCCAGCCGGTTTCCTAAAGAAGCTGAGAGCTGCCAAGCTTTCCTGCGAGGAGAACGAGAAGCCAGCCACTGTCAGAACCCACCTAAGAAACATGATCATCGTCCCAGAGATGATCGGTTCCGTCGTCGGTATCTACAACGGTAAGTCCTTCAACCAGGTCGAGATCAGACCAGAGATGCTAGGCCACTACCTTGGTGAGTTCTCCATCACCTACACCCCAGTCAGACACGGTAGAGCTGGTGCCACCACCTCCAAGTTCGTCCCACTGAAGTAAGCGAGAGCAGTCAGTACACTCCGGGAACTCTTTCCTGCTGTTTATTTTCTCTTTCCCTACGTCTAACCGGTGCAAACCTCGCAGCACTCCGGCTGCAACCCCCATGCTTTTAACAAGGATAAGGCTTCTGCTATACTATACTATATAATTATAATTGTTAAATATCAAGTATATCACATTTCAACGTGGGCCGCGGTGCCTAGCCTTGCCAGCAGCTTCGCTGACTATATGCGGTAATGCACCAGCGCAACCCCGACAGGCCCGAGCGCATATTACTTGGCGGTACAGCTTATGGAAAAGAAAGGGCGCTGTGTTAAGGGATTTGTGCAGGGGCAGGTGAGCGAAGTGTGCAGTTGTACGGCACCAGGCCTGGGATTAAATAAGTCTATCACCGGAAACATTCAGAGCTATAATCAGTGATAATGGGAGTTATATCCGATGATAACTGTAACCAGTCATAGTAGATTGTGATCAATAATGCATGGAACTATTAACATTAATAGTTGATTTGTACCGTCAATAATTGAGCTGTGCCACCGATGATAATTGTGAATACATCACCAATAATTGAACTACAGCTACTAATAATTGGGGTATAGCCGGTAATTATTGGGTTACGATCAATAGTGATGGATTGCAACCAGTAATAGTTGAAAATATACGCTGTGTGTATAACTTGTTGAATATACATGTTTGATCGTGTAACCATCTCACCTCTCTACCACTACATAGAAATACAATATTTTTGTGTCATATCAACTGCACACGCCGTGGTGCAAGCACAACCACACCGTTGAATAACAACAGCACCTCAAGGGAAACACAATATTAACCTATCAAAAGCATAGCACTCTGCATAGCGACAACGCAGTACTGCCCCAGTAACCACAATTACACAATTTTCACATTGTCACTGTGAAGAATACCCCATTGCAAACTTCATTACACAGGAGCCAAGTACAAACAGCAATAACCCGCACCAAAGCCGAACCCACTGCCCACGCAATACATAAACACTATCGAACTAAATACAAAGAGGCTATTAAATATATAAATGACCCACCATTAAACCAATAAATATCGCACGATTAAACTTAAAACAGCACCAAAAGCGGCCGCGCAACCGCTCCAAAACACAGCAACATTGCAAATCACCCACGACACAATTGAACAGCAATTGAGCAACATTAAAACATCAATAAACATCACTAAAACAGCACCCAAATACGAATATTCACAAAACGTCACACTCACACACTCAACACCCCTGCACCACATACAGCAGTGAAAAATTTTCCAGCTCATCGCATCTCATCGCAAACGTATAAGCAGATGCCAGACGTATATTCAGTCACTTCACCGCTGTTTCTTGTGTTGTTTGGTCCCAGACAGCTTCCCAACAACCCAACATGTCCTCCATCGATAACCTGTTCGGCAACGTCGGCGCCGAGAAGGTCGAGGCGACCGTCAGCGACATATTCAGCCAGAAGAGCACCGCCGTGGACGCCGTGTCCATCAAGACGAAGCTGCGGACTATTCTGCCAGCTATTGCCAAGAAGCGCAAGGGCAAGCAGGCTGAGGATGCGGAGAATGAGAGTGCCGAGGAGGCCGCAGACAAGGAGGAGAAGCCTGCCCAGAAGAAGCACAAGGCCAAGGCTGGCGAAGGCGAGGACGATCTAGAGGGTCGCTACTTCGCCAAGATCCTCGACGAGGGCAAGAAGGACGAGGAGAAGAAGGAAGAGGGCGATGATGAGGAGACCGCTGCTCCTGCCGCCCAGAAGGCCAAGAAGGTCGACCTGAAGGAGGATGAGCTCGAGAAGGCCGAGAGAACTGTCTTTGTCGGCAACGTCACCAACGAGGCGATCACCTCCAAGGACATCTTCAAACAGTTCAAGAAGCTGTTCAGCACGGACCCAAACCCATCAGAGGACGAGGATGACAAGGACAAGATCTCTTATGCCATTGAGAGCATCCGGTTCCGGTCCATCTCGTTCAAGGAGGCGCTTCCCAGGAAGGTCGCGTTTGCGCAGCAGAAGCTGCACGACTCCCGCGACGCCGTCAACGCATACGTCGTGTACAAGAGCAAAGATGCCGTGAGACCTCTGCTCAAGAAGCTGAACGCCACGGTGTTCGGCGGCCGCCACCTCAGAGTCGACTCCGTGATCCACCCAGCGCCCCACGACAAGCAGCGCTCCGTCTTCGTCGGCAACCTCGACTTCGAGGAGGACGAGGAGTCGCTCTGGGCGCACTTCCGCAGCTGCGGCGAGATCGAGTACGTCCGCATCGTCAGGGACTCCGCCACCAACATGGGCAAGGGCTTCGCCTACGTCCAGTTCTACGAGCTGCAGAGTGTCAGCAAAGCCCTCCTGCTCAACGGCAAGCCCATGACCTCCGTCCAGGCCAAGAACAAGAACAAGAAGCCCCGCAAGCTTCGCATCACCCGATGTAAGAACATGCGCAAGGAGCGCGGCGCCAAGGGCAATGCCAAGGGCGGCGAGCAGCGCAACCGCAACCTCGACAAGCTCAACGAGGGCCAGAAGACCAAGGCCGGCAGAGCCGGTAGGGTCCTCGGCAAGGCTGACAAGGCCACGCTGGGCAAGCAGCTCACCATCGAGGGTATGCGTGCCTCCAAGGGCGACAAGGCCTCCCACCTCAAGCGCAAGAAGCAGCGGTCCAAGTCCGGCAGGGTCACCAAGCGCTCCGTAGCGTTCAGGAAGGCCCAGGCCGAAGGCGAGGCCAAGAAGTAGTAGGCAGTTAGACATATTATATAGCACCGACAAATGTATACTAGTTGATCGTACAGCATTGAGCAAGCTGGTAGGGTTGTGAGTATTTGCATTGCGTATTTGCATTGCGTATTTGCATAATTCCAGTACTTGAGTATTTGAGTATTTGAGTATATTGAGTATTTGAGTATATTGAGTATTTTGTATATATTATGTGATCGATGCGAAATGCAAGAAGGGGAGGCTGGGAATCCCAAGCGCAGGTCCTTCTCGTGGTAATATGAATATCTATGCTCGGCGTGGCCCTGGTCCATGCACATGTACACGGCCCAGGGAACAGGGAAACGTGCGGTGAGCGCTCAGCGGCGCCTCAGTTCACCAGGTACGGGTCGCCCTGCTGCTGGTGCTGGTGGTAGTGGGGGCTGCCGACCCGCTTGTGCTGCTGCTGGAACTGTCCTTGCTGTTTCGGGTGCTGCAATTGCTGCTGCTGCTTCTCGAAGCTCTTCTGCGCGAGCAGCGACAGCAGGTTCTCCCTGTCGCTGAGCTTGTGGCTCGAGCGCTGCGGCAGGTAGCTCTGGCCAGCGGGGGATGCCGACCTGGCGAGCCCTGGGTGCACCTGGCCTTGTGGCAACTGCTGGTGTTGCTGGAGCTGAATATTAGTGAACCCGTGGGCGGGCGAGTGGGCCTGATGCTGCGCAGCAACAGCAGCGGCGCTGACGGCCGCGCTGATGTCCTGCATCTCGGGGAAGAAGTGCGGGTCGTCCTGGAAGGACTTCATGTAGTCTAGCTTGAGCCTGGCGAGCATCCCTGCCTGGTCGTCGAGCACGGGCAGCTGCCGCTGGGGCGCCTGGGCCTGCGCCTGGGCCTGGGCCTGCGCGAGCTGCGCAGCGGCCAGCCGGGGGTCTGCGCGCACGGCTCCTGGGTACTGCTTGCTCCTGTCCATCTTGGTGCTACTGCAAAGTGCTGGGAGAGTCCTTGTATGTGCTCCTGGTGGAAGATCAAGCGCTGTTCTGCCTCTTTAGTTGTGAACAAGTATGACGCAAAAATTTTTCACTGAAAAATTTCAGCTCATCGCATCGATCACCAAGAGCATCACCACACGTATCACCACGATTACGACGACTCAGTGCGCTGAAGTAGCTCGAACTCGGCGACGAGGGGAATGTGGTCGCTGGGGTGCGTCTCGTTTGGCAGCCCCAGCTCGTGGTTGCGCTCGAGCTGCTGGGTGACCTCTGTTCCGGTGAGGATCTTGGTGAGCTGGAAGTCAGTGTCGTGGTACCAGATGTAGTCGAAGATGCCCTTGAGCTTGCCGGAGTAGCAGGTGTAGTCGAAGAGGTTCTGTCCCTGGAGGTCGTCGTAGACGCAGTGGTTGAGTGCTGTGTGCATCGGGTTGAGCATGTTGAGGGCGTTCTTGTTGATGGCCTGGCCCTTGAGGAAGTTGATGACGAGGGAGTCGCCCGTGGAGTTGAGGTCGCCCGTGAAGAGGATCTTGATCTGCTGGTCGGGGCGGCCCTGGCGGGCGTGGTTGCGCTTGATCTTGTTGACGATCTTGTCGAGCTCGCGCATGATGACCATGCACTGGGCGAGCTTGACCTCGTCGTACTTCCAGTAGAGGTGGGTGTTGACGACAACGATGGCGGCGCCGGAGGGCTTGTGGCGCAGCGAGACGAAGAGGCAGACCTGGTTCTTGCCGCGGAGCACATCGAGCAAGTTGCTGGTGCCCGTGACGTTACCGGCACCGTCTGTGAGGTCCATCGGGCAGTGTGCGAGGAAGTGACGCTCGTGCTTGTTGAAGTTGCGCAGGTGTTCGCTGAGACGTATGCCCGTGGCGTGGATGAACTCGAACTTGTGCATGTTGTAGAAGATCCCAACACCGTCGAGCTGGTCCGGGGCGCCCTGCCAGTAAGAGGGAGCCGTCTTGGCAAGGTACTCGGAGCCCATGGCGTAGCGGTCGTGGAAGCTGCGCTTCCAGAAGCCGTCGTAGTCGCGCACGGTGAGCTCCTGTAGACACATGATGTCTGACTTGTACTTCTGGAAGAGCTCGGTCTCGAGGAGCCGGTGGCGGTACTCCCAGGACTTGTACTGCTCGGGGACGTACGTGTAGACCTGTGGCCACATGTAAGATGGCGAGAGGATGTTGTAGGTGAGCATGGTGAAGCGGTTATCGACCTCGCCGTGGTGGGCAGCGCCGCTGGGCAGCGCCAGGGGCGCCAGCCGGCTGCTGGTGCCGGAGGGCTTCACGGGAATGAACCGGCGAAACAGTGAGCTCATGGGATATTAAAAGGGGTGGTGAGTGTAGGGTATCGAAGGCAGCGATGCTATCAAACGTTCTGAAGCAACACTGTAATATCAAATAAGTGAAGCAACACAATATCAATTGATGTGTTGATATGCGAATATTTCAGCGTAGGGGGGAGGCGGAATATCTGCAGGAACTTTCAAAAGGCAGCCAGTACTCTCAGTGGGATGCTATTGAGCAGAGGGGTACTGTCAATTACAGCAATGTAAGTAGCGCTGTGTAGTGCAGCAGGTGCAGACGTGCAATGCGCAAGAGCAGCCTGTTATGTAATGCAAAGCCTTGGGCGAACACGTTGCTGAGAATTTTCACGGGCGCCGTGCGGCGTTTCTCTCAGCCGTGCGTCGAGGAGTCGAGGTGGGGGGTGCAGCGGTGCTGGCGGTCGTCCTGGTGGCTGTAGTTGGTGCTGTGTGTGTGTGGTGGTGGCGGTGGTTGGTGTGGGCACGTAGGAGAGTCTCTGCGGTGCGGCGGGCTTGCGCTGTAGTGTGTGTCCGGCGTCGTTGTCATGTGCATATTACGTATATATTGTACAGATAATGCATATATTATGTATATGTTAGGTATATGTTAGGTATATGTTAGGTATATATTATGGATATATCAAGTATTGTCACGTATTTACTTTGTCTATGTTTTGTGTCTTCTATAAATCGTGTATCATGTATATAACATATGTATATATCATGTAAAAATCTTGTATACGATATGCATATATTATGTTTATATCATGAATATATATTGTCCCGTCTTGTTTATAACAGTATATCATTATACCGGGTATAGGTCATATTATAATATGCATGTTATGGATGTATCAGACATATATACATGTACATTATGTATATGGCATGGTTGTATCACATACATGTTGTGGAATATAACATGTCAATATAATGAAAAATAGATCTTGTATACGTTGCATAGTATGTATTTGTCAAGTATATGTCATGTATAACCTATTTTTCTGATGTATATATCATATGTCATGTATGTTATGTATATGTTATGTATATGTTATGTATATGTCATGTATATTATGTACATGTCACGTGTATACTATGGGTGTATCATGTATATATCATGGATATTAAGCATATACCTTGGAGTTACAGTGCATATGTATGTATCATATATGTATATTGCATATTATAATGTGTATAACAGAGATGGAATATATACATTTTGTAGATGCAAATATTATTTGTATATCGTGCAAATACCTTGTGTATCTTGTAGTTCATGTACCTCATGTATGTATTACTTGCACGCCAAGTATATTTGATGGATATATTACAAAGATATTTTAAGCTCATCTTTAATATATTATGGATGTGTTTGTGTATACATCATGGACGTCTCGTGTATATATCACTTATCATAATCACGTATACCACGTACATCTCGCTCGTATCATACATATCTTGCAGCCCATCTGCATAGGCCGACCCCACACCAGGCAGTTCGTGATCTGTGTTGTTGGTTATAAATTTGCATGTAGATAAAGGGCCCCCTGCTGCTCACGCGAGCAGCTCGTTGCACCTGGCCAAGCTCTGCTTGGAGAAGTACTGGACGTCGACGTCCTGGTCCTGGCACAGGGCGTTGAGGGAGGGCAGGATCGTGCCGTTGATGACGTCGGCATACTGGTCCCTGTGGGGTGCGAGCACCTCGACGACGACGGCGTAGGACTTGGCGACGTTGAAGCGGATGTTGGCGACGGCGTCGTCGGCGAGGTGCTTCACGAAGGGCAGGATCTGCTCGGTGACGGTGTCGGCGGACACGACGGGTATCAGCGCCGTGAGCGCTGACAGCAGCGTGAAGCGGTAGATGAAGTTCTCGAGCAGCTGGGAGTCGCTCTTGAGCAGCCTTGACACTATCTCGTTGCGGCACCACTCGGGCCCGAATATCTCGGTGAGCTTCTTGAGGTTGTTGACGGCGGCCTCCCTGATGGAGAACACGGTGTCCCAGAGCCAGGAGAGACACAGGTCGCTGAGCTGCTGGTTGAAGAAGTCGACACCGAGGTGCTCGGCGAGGATGGGGATGTACTCGATGATGGCGAGGCGGACCCTCCAGTTGATGTCGTTTGCGAGCTCGGTGATGGCGGGGAGCAGGGAGTCCGACAGGAGGTCGATGCCGATGACGTCGTTGACGACCTTGAGGTTGGCGATGATGTTGAGGCGGACGTCGGGGAACTCGTCCTTGAGCATGTTGAGCAGGATTGGCAGCAGGTTCTCGATGGCCTCGTCCTTGGACATGAGCTCGACGAGGTTGGTGACCTTGAGAGCGAGCGCGGCCCTGACGGCCTCGTTCTCGTCCATGCTGAGGTTCTGGACCGCTGGGAGGACCTTGGTGAGGATCACCGCGGACTGCTGGGTGCCCTTAAAGAGCTTTGCGAACCCGGGAATCTCGTTAGCGATGGCCTTGCGCACGTCGCTCTCGTTGTCCTCGCACAGGGCGAGGAACGGAGGAAGCAGCTCGGTGAGGTAGTCGTCGTGGCCGGCGAACTGGGAGGCAAGGGTCTCGAACTTGTCTGCGGCCATGTAGCGGACGCGCCACGCGTCGTCGGTGCTGAGCTTTACAGCGGAAGAAAGCAGGTCCCTGAAGTGCTGATCGACGTGCTTCGTGTTGAAGAACCTGAGGATGGCGATGAGGCAGTCGACGGCTAGGAACTTGACGGAGTCCTGGGAGTCGTTGATGATCTTCTGGAACATGTTGGAGATGAAGTCCCAGTCGACGTCGTTTGAAAGGTCTGGGTTCTGTCTCAGCAGGTCGATGAGCGTTGGGAGGTTCTTGGCGGCGGCGCGCTTGACCATGGGCGTGTCGTCCTGGACTAGCTGCAGGTACAAAGCGAGGAGGTTCTTGCGCAGGGTGTCGTCCTTGAGACGCACAATGACAGACTTGAAGAGACCGCAGGCAGAGACCTTGGAGGAGAACCAGTCGGCGACGGCGAGGTGCTCGATCAAGGGGATGAAGTCGCTGAGGATCTGCTCCTCGGACAGCTCGCAGGCGATGCTGTTGAGGGCGGCGACGGCCTTGTCGCGGACCAGGGTCTCCTCAGTCGACGCCAGGATCTCCAGCGCTGGAAGCAGGATGGTGGCGTGCTGGGGCCCGCCGACGTAAGGGACGAACTCGCCGAGCTCGTCCGCGAGGACAGCGAAGACCTCGTCCTCGTCGTCCTGGGCTACCTCGGTGAGGAAAGGAACGAGCTCGTCGCGCGTGCGCTCGGGGCCCATTGCTATCGCGATAGTGTCGAGCTTCTTCATCGCCTCGACGCGGTTGGCGATGTCGTCGTGCTTGAGTTCGTCCATGAGAAGGGCGAGGGGGTACACGTCCTCGCCAGGGGCGGTGCCGGGGGCGGTGCTGGCGCCAGCGGCGCCAGCAGCGGCACCGTTAGCGGGTTCTGTGGCAGTAGACATGGTGTGGAAGCGTGTGTTGCAGTGGCGGTTACCTCCCTATTGTGTCTGGGCGATTGGGCTGGGCGATTGGCTGTGGCTGTGGCAGTGGGGCTCAGCTATACGGGGTATACGCAGTGTGCGGTTGTGAAGTACGGTGCAGTACAGACAGTCTATGTCCTAGTGCAAGTGGAAGTGCAAGTGCAAGTACACATCCAGTTCCCTGTCCGGGGTGCACGTCCAAGTGCAGCAATTCGATTCACGTCTGTGTTGTGCGGGTTTCGCTGTGGTGTGTGGGTGTGGTGAATATGCTGTATATATAGGTGTGTGTATATGTATGTATAGATGTGTATAGATGTGTATACGTTTGTGTATACGTCTGTGTATATATATGTTTTGATGTATTTGTGTGAATATGTGTATGTGTATGTATGTGGTTATTTATTACATGGATATGTTTGTCTGTATGTTGTATAGGTGAAAATGTATGTAGAAGTGTATGTGAAAATATGTGTATATAAATAGATCTGTATATATGTGTGTGGTGTATATATACGTTTGTATGCTGCATTAGTGTGTTTGTGTGTTTACGTGTGTTTACTTGTATGTGTTTATTCAATACATGTACACAAGTGTATATAAGTGTGTGTATGTATATGTGTATGCAAAAATATATATAAAATATGTATGTATATAAATATGCAGTTATGTATGTGTAGATGTGTGTATATGTATGTTATATAGGTGTCTTCTATATGGTTGTCTCTATATGTGTACGCGTGTGTGTTTTTACATATGTATATGTATATGTATATGTATATGTATATGTATATGTATATGTATATGTATATGTATATGTATATGTATATGTATATGTATATGTATATGTATATGTATATGTATATGTATATGTATATGTATATGTATATGTATATGTATATGTATATATATAGGTAGATGTAGAGGTATTTGCTATGTGTGTACAGAGTATTGCTACCTGATATGTTGTACTGATCTATTACTGAATTTGCCATTTCTTTATGCTGTAATAGCTATTTGATATATGTGACATTGCTGTATATATGTATATATATCCACGTATAGGTGTATATGATATGGTTGTGTTTATGCGTGTATTTCTATATGTGTTTATTATATGTGTTTACTTATGATGTGCGTATGTATATGCATACGTATATGTATAATTTATATGTATATATATTCTATGCTGCGATAATATATGCTACGTATTCTGCAGTAAGGGCTTATAGCAATATGGGTGTGTTGCGTTGCTGTATTTCCATACTGGTATGCTGTATGCATATGCAATACCGGTGTGTTGGTGGGTCGCTGAAATATGTGATTCTGTGTGGATGTATCTCTGAATTATTGTATAATATATAGCTATATACTGGGTGGCTAGGTTGCTTTATGTGTATGCTGCATTTATGTATTGCTTAGCAATACGACCTGTAGTTATTTTGTTATTTCGGTACTCTTGAGTTCAGTTTTGCTATGTGGCGTTTCCCATATATACTGTGATATACTGGTATTTATCGATACCCTACATCCAACCTGTATTTCTTGTAAGACATAATGGCGGAACTTGCAGCATATTAGTGTGTTGCCACTGTTTGATTACAGCAGTACTGCATCGGGTCTTGTGCACTACTGTGACACGCATTTAGTAATAGGTCTCTACTCCTAATGATATAGTACCCTACTGAACTACACACCGTTGCAATGCTACACGATGCATCCATTATTGAAGATGCACTATACTTTGCACTGATGCAATCGTTCTCTGATATTGCTACCTGGCAGCCTCATTCCACAGTTACAATGCCTTCCACATATAGTCCACATACTCATATCTCGTCACAATGGCTTGCTACTACCCTGCAACCCAACACTCCTTGTATCGGACTCTCGCCCCTACGTGGAAGCTAGCAGGCGCAGCAGGGCCACAATATGTGGCGCGAGACTGCCCAGTGCACCAGCTACATTGCGAAGGATGTAACGGATACGCCTGCGGTGGCGACGGATAAGACCCACAGTAACAACAGCAACCGCTACGATGGCCAGCGGATGTTCCCTCGCCCTGGAGAGATAGTCCAGCGTGCTCTGGACGTGTGGGTTCTGCGAGAGGGTGTCACGGATGTACTGTTGTGCCGTGTCAAAGACTGTCGCAGCGGGGGTCTCTGTCTCCTCCTTCTTGTCGCTTCGTGTGGTGGTAGTGTCTACGGGCACCTTGACATCTGGCGTTGTCTTTACCTGTGGTTTCGCCTTCTCCTTTTCCTTCGTCTGCTCTATCACCTGTAACTGCCCCACGATCAGCTGCTCATATGACACACCAGTCCTGTCCACGTTCTCTGACAGCAACTGGGACAGATGCGGAACAGCCTCGCACACTCTGGTGTACAGCTTGGGACTTCTGGAGGAGCCCATGTACTTGATCTCCAGGCCGAATATGTATATCTGCACCAGCTTCTGCAGGTAGGGCAGTACAACCGCACTGTCCCCACCGTCCTCCCATAGCAGCTTGCACTGGTGAACCAGGGCCATCCTCAAACTGTCCTGCACCAGCACTGGGAACTCAGGGTCGTGCCGTATAGGGATCGTGCGCACGCAGCAGGTGAAGTAGTTTTGCAGGAACCCCAGGGCTGACTCCTGGCTGTGCGAGTAGTAAGGATTGATGAGCAACGGCTCGTAATCCCCAGTGAACAGGTCTCTGGCCACGTTCTTGAGCGAGACCCCTAGCGTCTGGAAGTTGGCGATGCGGCTGAACGCGGTCAGCGCCAGATCGTACACCTCCATAGGGCCATCAGGGACAAGCAGCCCATTGCTCAGCATCTCCTCCAGGCAATGTTTCACATCGTCGCGCACAAACAGCGCCAGACACCTCTTGTAAGCCTCCTGGGGCTCGTTATCGCCGCCGTTGGGCGTCTCGCCAGGGGTCCGGAAGAGGTCGTCCTCCAGCAGCGAGCGCACAGAGGCAGAGAGCGGTTCGTCAGTCATGTGTGGTGTGTGTGGTGTGGTGTAATGCACGGTATCTGCCTTGTATACGCCTCCTTGTGCGGTGTGTTCTGTCAAGGGCAATGAGTCTTGTGTGTGAAGTGTCGTTTTAACGCCGACCGCGACAGCATCGCCATCAACAAATAATAGTAAATAATAAATAAATAATTGTATAAAGAGGAAAATACAAGTGTTTGGGTGATGTAAAGTATTCCCACACCTTTACACGCTCCCCAATCTCAGATTAATATTCGTTACTTGATTCTCGCTAGTTAAATAACTACGAATTGATATATATCATGCAAATATGCGAAGAAACGGCACTATTCCGTAGCAGTGCCGCCTAATCGTCGCACCGCAGCCACATGGAGTTCACGATGTCGTCGATGGTGGGTCTGTTGTCGATATCGCGGTCCAGGATCATCGAGATGAAGTACTTGCAGCCGTCGCTGACGTGCTTCTCGCTGTCCATGCGCAGGGAGCCCTCCAGGATCTCGTCGACGTTGTAGAAGGGGTTCTCCTTGAAGATGATGGTGTAGAGCAGGATGCCGATGGCCCAGACGTCCTGGGGCTTGCCTGAGTAGGCCTGTCCCTGTAGCACCTCCGGCGACGCATAGTCGATCGTCCCGACGAAGACGTCAAAGGGCCCGCTCTTGGCGTAGGCTGCCGAGCCGAAGTCGATGAGTTTGACGACACCGTTGCCGTCGACGATTATGTTCTCGTCCTTGATGTCGCGGTGGACGATGCCGTGGTCGTGCATGTGCTTGACGGCCGCAGCGATCTGGCGGAAGATCAGGCGGGCCTCCCGCTCGGTCATGTCCTCCTTGAACTCGATGAGGTCAAAGAGGTCGATGCAGCCCTGGTCGCCGCCGTGGCGCTCGATCTCGATGTAGTAGTATGTGTCGTCCTCGAAGAACCCCAGGATCTTCAGGATGTTGTCGTGTGGCTGCGTGTTGAACCTGGCCATGACATCGATCTCGGAGGGGATCGTGCCCAACTGTCTGTCGCGGACCCAGGTGTCCACGAGGATGCGCTCCTTGAAGATGGACTTGATGATCACAGGCTTCTTCGTCTTGTTGTGCAGGCACAGGTGCACCTTTCCGTAGGCGCCCTCGCCCAGCTTCTGGATGATGGTGTAGTCTGAGAACTTGGTGGTTCTCCTGTTGGCGCCGATGGTCGCCAGGTCTGGGAACTCCTGCTGGGACGCCGGGGCTTTCATCTTGGTCTCGTCGAGCTGCGAGAGTTTGGCCCTCACGAACGCAGACTTGTCGTTGACAAACGTCTGCTTGGCGATGGCCACCGATTCCTGAAGTTCATCGATCTCGCTGGAATGCGATTCTTCGACGATCGTGCTGGTGGTGGTGTTCCCAACCTCGGCTTCACATGGCGCCTCTGTCTCGTCCTCAGAGTCCTCGTCCCCGGTGCTTCCGAGGCTGATCTCCCTCACGAGGTTCTTGAAGTTGTCCTCCTGCTCCTGCTCCATGATGTGCAGCTGCGAGGGGATTGTGTTGTAGTCCGTGAAGATGACGTCTCTGGAGTGTGTCAGCCACAGCGAAATGATATTCTCGTCGATGACCCGCATCTGAATATCGACCTTGACGAGGGCGCCGTCCTTGTGCCTGCCGTCGATGCCGACGGAGGTGTAGAAGCCGTCCTGGTCGTGGTCCATGGTTGCCTGGACCTTCCTGAGGAAGTGCTCCGTGAGAATGAGGCCCTCGTTCTCGTTGCTCTGGATGTCGAGGTTCTGGTAGTTGTCCAGGATGTACTTGACGATCTTGTTGAAGTTGGGTATGATCTTGGTGATGGGCTGGTCGATGAGCTCCTTGTAGCGGTAGCCGAACAGGTTCTTGGAGATGGACTTGTTGAAGCTGACGACCTTGTACTGGAACCCCTCGTGGCTGCTGGCGTCGGTCTGGCGGTCCAGGATGAACAGTCCCGACTGGTACGGCAGACTGTGTACCTTCAGCTTGAGAGTGTTGTTGAGGGAAGCGCACGATATGGCGCAGGGTATGTTAGACGAGAGGTGGTTCAGCGTGAAGTAGCGTGTGGTGTTGATCTCCTGTGCGATCCTGAACGAAAGCGCCTCGCTGTCCACGGCAGCTGTGCTGTCCTCATCTCCTTGGGCCTGGCTCTGCTCCTCGGTGAACCGCTTGGTACTGCTGTCTATCAACGCTGCGAGGGACTTGCTGAAGTGGCCCGGGTCGATGTAGCAGTTCTCGTTGTTGTTTGTGTTGTTTATGTCGAAGTCTGGCGGCAGCGAAGCGCCGACGAGCAGGTTGTTGTTGCCGGTGTGAGCGATCTTCTTGATCCTGAACCCAGCCTGGTAGTCTACCGTGAGGTCCATGTAGTCGCAAGGCACCTTCTCGAACACGCAGACGAGCATGTCGTTCTTCTTCTTGATCCAGAGGGAGCTCCATGTGAGCACGCCGTTGGACACCGTTGGGATGATCTCTCCAGTCATGACCATGCCGTTCTCCTTGACGTCGAGGTCTGTGAGCTTTGCGATGACGAAGTCGCGGGCGTCGAGGTGGATGAGGTCCAGCAGCGTGAGGATCTTGATGGTCTTCTTGCTGACGCCGAAGTTCAGGCAGGTGAGGTCGTTGGCGGACTTGAAGGACCAGGGGTAGTCCTCCTCGCAGGTGAAGATGGCCATGGAGTGCGAGTTCTTGGCGGCCGTGAAGCTGTTGATGATGTTGCGGATGCGGTCCTCGATGGGGAGCGGAGCGGCCGTGAGTGTGTGTGTGGTGGGGGACTCCGGCTGCTGCTGGACGAAGGGCTCGGCGAGACTGTCGAGGAGCGCCTTCTTCATCTGCAATGTGGTGTTGTGGTCGTGGGCGGCGGAGTTGAACAGTTTGTTGATGTTGAGGAGGGAGAGCTGGTGCAGGTGAGTAGCCTTGGACGAGGTGTTCTTCTCTAGCGTCTCGTTGAGGAAGCGCAGCAGGCTGGTGAGTTCTAGTCTTTGCGTCTGGAGCAGTTCCGCGGACCTTGTGGCGTCGCTGTTCTTGTACAGCGGGTGTGGTGGCTCCCTGAGGGATCCGATGAGCGTGTCGCTGTCACCATCAACATCCCCATCGTTCATGAGCGGTGTCATGGCGGAGAGAGATGAGACGGAACGCCTGCTAACTGCGGGCCTCTTTGGCGGCGTGAGCGAGTCGGATGTGCTTGACGAGTTGTTTACGAATGCGTTGAGGGCAGCAGTGCGGTGGTTTCCACTAAAGACCTCTGTAGGGTGCCGTGAGTGCAGCGGGGGCCGCTGTACGGAGAGCGTGCGTCTGTGAGTTGTGCGAGAAGATGCAGGTGAGTCCCTGCACGAAGACTCGTGGGGCTCGCGCATGAGCTCTGGGTTGTTGATGAGGAGCTCCAGGGTGCGCTTGAGGATGTTGAGGCGCACTGTGAGGGAGTTTGGGGAGAGGGGGTTGTATGAATATGCGTGTGTGGACTCGTTCGTGATGGCGTAGAGTTTGTGGAAGTCTGTGATGCGTTGCGGGCGCTGCAGGCACTGTGGGCGCTGTTTCTGCAGGACTGGCGTCTCTGGGGATGCGGCGAGGGATGCTGGGGAGTCGCCAGAGCTGGCAGACCCGATGCTGGTGGCGCAAGCAGCGCTGTGATCCTTGCTGAGGGATGTGTGCGCGCTCGCGGATGCGTCCTGGGAGCCGGGATCAGCTCTAACAATCGAAAACATAGCTAGCGTATCGATTCAAAGCTGTGTGGGTTGGTGAGGTGCTGAAGTATCAGAATGTATCAAAGTGTGCCGGAGTGTGTACCTCTGTCTATCGCTGTCGATGCCTCTTTATATCGTTGTTTGCTGTTTATGTAATTTTGCAGGTGCGGATTTTCTGACGTGGTGCTTATGGCATCGCAGGAACAAAGGCAGCAGGAACAGCAGGCAAAACACACAATGCGGAGTGGTAGCGTGGTGAGCTGATGAGCGGGACGTGGTTGTCACAACACCAGGTGGCCTGGTGCGATAAGTGCAGGGCATCGCCTGGCGTTGCAAAGGCACGGCGCCGGGCAGCGCTGGCAGGGCCGGGAAAGACCGGCGGAGGGAATCGCCGCGGGACCCGCACCAGCACCAGAACCAGAACCAGAACCAGAACCAGAACCAGAACCGGTGCAAGCACCACGGCACCACCACGACACAAACACGCAGGAGAAACAGGCCATCGCCGGCAATCGCACAGAAAAGGCCGCAGCAGTTCGGCCGAAAATTTGCGGCGAAACCAAATTCGGCCGAGAAGATCTGTGCGGGCGTTTCTGTGCGTGACACATGGTGGGGGTGTCACGTGGCCAGGCGACAGTAATACGCTGGCGGTTTTGTGGCTAGGGGGAGTTGGCGTGTGCTGTTTCTCTGTAAGGAGGTGTGCTGTTCTCTATAAGAGTGGTGTGGTGTGTGTGAAGGTTTCCTGAGGAGTGGTGGTTTTGTTTAGGTTGCACGGTATATCCCCCAGCATGAACGAGATAGAGATACTGAGCCACACGGTGGGAAGTGCCCGCGGGTCCACGCCCAGTCCAGCGGTCACGGCTGTTCCGGAACCCGTGGAATATACTCCAAATCCTCCCCCACGGGATCCCACGCTCTGGGTCGTCCTCGTCAACATGTACAAGGAGAAGCTGCACCTGATTCTGCGCGGGTTTGTCCGCGACAGGATCGTGTTCAACCCTTCTGCGTTTTACCCGTTCAAGGTATGTTATGTTGTGTTTGCTTTTACCTTCGCTTCAATTTACTAACTATTCTTTGTGCAGGGTCTCTACTATGTCCTTACGCGGTCCGTGTACTGGAAGTACATGCTGCTAACCGCCGGGTGTTTCTCGCTGATATTCGCAATCGTTGCAGGGGTGCTGTACATCGGGCTGTTGCCACTGTTGCTGCTGGGTGTGCTGGTTCCAGCCGGTCCCATCGGTCTCGTGATAGTACATATCCAGTGGCTGCTCCTCTCTAACATCCTAGCAAATATCGTGTGCAAGAATATCGTCGCAGTGAACCTCAAGGAACACATCTTCCGACTCACCGTCCAAGACAACGATATCGACGGCTCTCGCGTGCGCCAGGCCCGTCTTGCGCCACAGATCAAGGCCATGGAGAGTACGAAGGTCGAACCTACGATGCAGATGTTTGTACGTGCCGCAGACCTCACCCGCTCCTTCCTATGGAAGCTCGCCCTTGGGCTTATCGCTCTCGTGCCCATCGCAGGCCCACTCGTCGCCAACCAGCTCTCTGCTGTCAACCGCAGCTTCGAGTACTCCAAGTTCTACCTCTTCAATATCAGAAATTTAGGGCTTGAGGAGGCAAGGCAGTACAAGTACCTCCACTACACCTCATACATTTACTTCGGCATCACCGCCGGCTGGCTCGAGTTCCTCCCATTTGTGTCCATCCTCACGATGACCAGTAACGTCGTCGGCGCGGCGCTATGGAGCGTCGAGTACCTAGCGGTCCAGGACGGATTGCTCAGTCAGGGGGAGCAGTAGTTGTCCGAGGGGTATATATTTCTTTTACATACATATTGCTTTGTCGATAGAGCAATTATCTATAGCAAATTCATATTGCATTGTCAAAGAGTAGTTATAGAAAACATATATATATTGTTTCGTCGAAGAAGTATATGATTATTTGCCAAACATATTACTTTGCTGAAAGAGTATATATCTATAACATTCATATTGCATTGTCGAGAGAGTATATATCTCTAGCGCATATATACTGCTTAGTATAAAGAGCAATTACCTCTTTGCATACACATTCGCGTTTCCAAAGAGTAACTATCTCTTCACATACATAGCGTCATATACAAAAGATAGGAAACATAAAGACGTGTCCGCTAGAACAAATGTCTGCTAAACAGATTTGTCATAAACCCTTTCGCTCGTCTCCGCTTAAACCAGACACATGCTGTCAACGGTGCCGAATCCGGCGACGACGCCACCCTCGTTGGAGGAGCTGGGCTTGGTTCTCAGCAGCGAGCCGGCGTACTCGTTGGAGCGGATGGACTCGGCGTCGAACAGGATCGTACCGTAGATGCCGAGCTCGCTAACGACAGGCTCACGCGACAGCTTGCCGTCACGAACAAGGTAGTTCTCCGTCGATGGCTTCACGTCGATGAGCTCCATCAGGATGTACGAGTCCCAGTCCTTCTCGTCCAGGGACTTTAGGAACTTGGGGATGTCGCTCTTGTAGACGTTGTTGCCGCCGCCCTCGCGCTGTGGCTTCAGGACGTACTGCTTCTTGCTGGCCTCGCCCTGGAGCGCGAGCTTCTTGCCCTCCTGACCCAGTGGGGAGTCGTCAAGTGGGTAGATCTTGACGAAGGTCTTGGTGAGCTTCTGCTTGGCCTCCTCGTCGTCGACGAACTTGGAGAGGACATCGTCCTGGGTGAGCAGCTGCTGCACCTTCTTGGCGCCCGCGAGCTGGACGTCCAGCGTTGGTGCCTTGATGGCGTAGCCGTTCTCGAGGAACTCTCTGGCCTTCCAGCAGTCGTCGCTGTAGTAATCGCCAGTGGTGTAACCGGTGCGGTAGTACACGACGGCGAGCTCCTTGCCGGTCTTCTTGTGGAACATACGCTTGTTGTCGTCGAAGGAACTGTACTCGACGTCCTGTAGCGCCTCCTCGAAGGTGAGTCTGATGGAGCGGATACCGTAGAGTCTCAGCAGGTTGAACTCGATGGCCTTCTGGTCGTACAGGTTGGTCTCGTTGGGCTCGACGATGAAGGCGACGACGGCCTTCTCCTTCTTGGTCTCAGAGTTGACGGACTGGTACATGGTGAAGCCACGGGCCAGGCCTCTAGTCATGAACACGGACGACTCAGAGACTGGCAGCTCGCCCATGCCCTCGTAGAACATCTTCATCTCGCCGGAGGCGTCGTAGGCGCCCAGACTGTTGAGGAAGGAGTGCATCTCGCCGACCTTGGAAGACAGGCCAGCAAAGGAGACAGAGACGGTGTTGAACTCAACCTGCTTGATCTCCTCGCTGTGCTGGTCAATGAGGTAGTCGGAGCGGAAGAGACCCATCTTCAGGGTCTGCTTGGAGGCGCTCTTCTTGGCCATAGCGTACAGCTTGCCGGTGAAGTCTGGGTCGGAGTGGACCAGCTTCTCAGTCTCCTCCATGAGCCACTCAGAGTTGGAGACCTGGGCGTACAGCTGGTTGAAGGTCTTCTGGAGGTTCTTGGCTTGCTCAAAGACCTTGGCTGGGACCGGGGTTGGGAACACGGTGGTTGGGGCGACCTTGGCAGTGCTTCCAGAGGTCTTGTCGGCCATGATAAGACCGTTAGATAGCGCCCACTGGTTCAATTGTGGCAGAAGCGTCTTCTCGACCTGGGTCGAGGACAGTTTTGGGAAGGGAGCGTGCTCAGGAGCCTTCATCTGGCTAATTGGGGACATCATGGTGGGCTAGCGGTAGTACAGTAGCTTTCCTGGGGGGTATAACGCTCTATAACTCCCTCTACAACCGTTACAAGATCAAACTTTCACGCAACATCAAGTGGTGAAAGGATCGTTTATATAGCAGAAACGAAAATTTTGCTGTCGCCGATGCCCAGATCGTCGAATAACTACGCAAGAGGGTGTGGTTGCTACAGGACACTACATGATATATATCGATGATGTTAAGAAAGTACCTTTCCCATATTCATCTCTGAATACGGTCTAAATGGTATTTAGAACATACATGGCGCCCCATGGGTACCGGCAACGCACAGACACGCCCAGCAGGATGCTGGGGAGCCTGCTGCCGCCGGTCAGGAGGCGCCATTTCGTACGGGAAATATGTATAGACTTCTTGATTATTGCTCTGGGAACGGTAGTATCATGAGGGAGCCATAGGCGTTAAACGCAGAACATAGTCCTGCCACGCGGCCCCGCCACTTCTGTTAATGATCATTCCCTGGAAGAGGGCTGCGGTACACCAGAGAACGCACGACAGAGCCCTCTGTCATACAGTCTCGGCGGTGTACCACGGCAGCCTGGCCGGGAGAACTGTAGCAAGAATTGGCAAGAGTTGCAGGAGCTGGTGACAGTGACCGTCGAGCTGTTTTTATAGCGAAATTGTGCGTCGGTGCAAATTTTGCAGCCGTGCGAAGTGATTTGCGATTTTTGTGAGGGCTGCATGTGTCAGTGGTAAGAAGTCTTAGGAACAGGCGCGTGTGGTGCTGTGTGGTGCTGTGCGGTGATGTGTAGTGGTGGGTGCATTGTGCTGCAAGCTGTCTCCCCGGTCTCTGGGGCTTTCTGGCGCTGTGTAATATTATATTGTATGTGTTGCTGAGAAAAATATCAGAGGCTGGCCCAGGCTAGAGTGACAATTACTTGTGTGCACAATCGATAAAGGACAATAAGGTCATGGTGGTAAAAATGGAGCGGGAGCCAGGCGGCTCTCACGGGTGCAAAAAGTAACGACAACTGCAGGACTCGAACCTGCGCGGGCAAAGCCCAAAAGATTTCTAATCTTTCGCCTTAACCACTCGGCCAAGTTGCCTAATAATATGTTTTTTTGAATATGAAAATACAATACACCTGTGATATTGGTCACGTGACCGAAAGGGAAAGAGGATAGTTTGCAGATTAATTATTTTGGGGGTATGACAGCGGCTGTGAGAGATCATTTCATGCCATTTTGTAGCACATACGTGTGGTTTTGGAACTGAAGTACCCCATTTATATAACAGAACATCCTGCCTTCATTGGAGCTATGTGCTTCACATGAGCAACACAAACACTTGGGTTCGCCACAGGTAAATGGTTCTCTGAGAATGTATAAGTGCCTCTGATTTAATGCTTTGTGTGATTAATATATTTTCATATGTCCATAGTTTAACTGTAAGAAGTTTCATAGTTGTACACAGCTCCCTCGCTTTAAACTGGAACTCTTTTGACAGTGCTTTATTTAGTATTCACCATTGTAGGTGAAGATAAACGTCTCAGAAGAGGTCATCCAGAAGAGGAAATGAAGAACAGAATTTCCCCAATACTTCCAGTGGCCGGCTAACATATGAGCAATATAGAATTGTAGCAGCCCATTTTATGGCGTTGACCCAAGGTTCTTTGTAGAACCTTCCTCTCATCAGCATTTGGGGGTGGGACGTAACGTACAAACAATACAGCGTTCTACATTGTTTAGACCAGGTTAAAAGAACTACTAAAAGGTCCACTATAAGCAGACAGTAACGGGATTAAATTCCAGGGATGTCTGTGTTTGTTGGACAGATTAGCTGAAAACATTGAGCTGTCCAGCACTAGAAATGATGATACTATTTGGGAAAAGTGGCCACTTTCATTCCAAACACTCATGAGGAGCTACTGGGTGTTTGTATTTGGTGTTGGTATTAGCAGACTGGGCAACTTTCGCTTTCATTTAATTGTGATAGGATGGTCGTTGTCTTTCCACGCTGAGGGGTAATCCCTGATATATGACAATTCTTACTCCCTGAAGGGAAACACTCTCTGTCACTCCAGGAATATCTAAGAACATTTTATCTAATTCATAGCATCCTAAATATTCCACAACCCACCTCACCATCAAAATGTGATATCCCAGTGGTAACAGAGCATATATGGAAAAACGGTGAGTATCATAACAGTTCAACATATATATAAAATAATTATCTGGAACTGTTTATGTAAAATAGACACACCGTTTAACGTATATTTCCTATTTACACGCATACGCCTTGTCAATATTAGAAGGGTAGACACTACAAAGCAAACTGTCGATTATGGTATCAATGCTCCTGGTCACACTTCGTCTACCAACTGAGGAATAATTGCTATCATACCCAACATCAATACTACAGTCTCCTCCCAACAGATAAGCAACACCAGCCGAATTTCAATAAATTACCTCTCACACAAAGCTGCCAACAACTGAATACATTTTCTCTTTCCATATCACTATTCAATTTTTGTTTACTAGAAGAGTTATTATTTACCTTTCTCAACCTGTCAAACACAAACTTCACTACAAAATATTATAATAAAAAATTATCCAGAATAAAGAAAAGTATATAACAACCCCCAAACCAACCAAGCATTCTCAACACACCTCAGCTACATCATAATCCCCCCCAGAAATACTCCATTATCCATCCCACCCAGATACTCGACATCTGTCACTCCAACCCTGTCATGTAAGACAATCACGCTCGCTACATCAACCAAACTCGCACCCCAGGTAAATTAACCACGCCAGAACCAAATAAAATACTCTCAAGCCCCACAGACCACCACATCACCCCCAAATAGCCGCCGAGGCCCCACGCGCACGGCCGGGTAACCGCGCTGCATTTTGGCGTCGCGTCGCAGCGAAAACTGAACACGTAAGACTAAACCATCGGTAAATAAATAAGAGACGCTGGACTTGAGGGAGAGGCAGGTTCTGCTGCTTATTGCCGTTGTGTTCTGCATTTAGTGGTTACTAGAGCTTCTCTACAACTCAATCACCAACCGCCACACACTCACACAACCACACGCCCGTCATGTCTTCCACTGGTTTTGAAGGCAAGAGCGAAGCGTCTGCGCTCAAGGCCAGAGCTGGCAAAAAGACCCCAGTTGAGGAGGTTCCAGCTTCCCAGGAGGCCGAGGATGTCTCCAAGACTGCCAAGGGTGCACGCGGTGCCAACCCGCTGCTCAAGGTCGAGGCAATTGTTATGCCTATTGTCTTTACCCTGATTGCCGTCTTCGTGAGAATGTACAAGATTGGCGCCAACAACCACGTCGTGTGGGATGAGGCCCATTTCGGTAAGTTCGGTTCTTACTACCTGCGTCACGAGTTCTACCACGATGTGCACCCTCCTCTAGGTAAGATGCTGGTCGGTCTGTCCGGTTTCCTGGCCGGTTACAACGGCTCCTGGGACTTCCCATCCGGTGAGACCTACCCAGACTACATTGACTACGTCAAGATGAGAATATTCAATGCCTCGTTCTCTGCCATGTGTGTCCCTGTCGCTTACTTCACCGCCAAGGCCATTGGATTCCAGCTGCCCACCGTCTGGCTCTTCACCTGCCTTGTCCTGTTCGAGAACTCCTACGCGACTCTCGGCAGATTCATCCTGCTAGACTCCATGCTGCTCTTCTTCACCGTCCTATCTTTCTACTGCTTCGTCGTCTTCCACAACCAGAGAAACAAGCCTTTCTCCCGCAAGTGGTGGAAGTGGCTCGGCATGACCGGTGTGTCGCTCGGCTGCGCCATCTCCGTCAAGATGGTCGGTCTATTCGTCATCACCCTAGTCGGCATCTACACTGTCATTGACCTCTGGAACTTCCTTGGCGACAAGAAGATGTCCTGGAAGACCTACATCAACCACTGGCTCGCCAGAATCCTCTGCCTGATCGTGTTCCCAATGCTCGTCTTCATGCTCTGCTTCAAGATCCACTTCATCCTGCTCTCCCACTCTGGTACCGGTGACTCCAACATGCCTTCCCTGTTCCAGGCTGGCCTCGACGGCTCTGATGTCGGTATGGGCCCACGTGACGTTGCCATCGGCTCCTCCAAGGTCTCCATCAAGAACCAGGCCCTCGGCGGCTCCCTGCTCCACTCCCACATCCAGACCTACCCTGAGGGCTCCAACCAGCAGCAGGTCACCTGTTACGGCTTCAGCGACGCCAACAACGACTGGTTCTTCGACTACGAGAGAGGCGCCCCTGCTTTTGACCCAGAGAACAACGACACCGAGATTGAGTACGTCCGCGACCAGGGCAAGTACAGACTCGTCCACAAGAACACCGGCAGAAACCTGCACTCCCACCCTATCGAGGCCCCAGTCTCCAGAACTGAGTGGGAGGTCTCCTGTTACGGCAACAAGGACCAGGGCGATCTCCAGGACAACTGGATCGTCGAGATCGTCGACCAGAGAGGTGACGAGGACAAGTCCATGCTTCACCCTCTGACTTCCTCCTTCCGCATCAAGAACGCCCAGCTCGGCTGTTACCTAGCTCAGACCGGTGTTAACCTCCCAGAGTGGGGTTTCAGACAGAGCGAGGTCGCTTGTCTAAAGAACCCATTCAGAAGAGACAAGAGAACCTGGTGGAACATCGAGACCCACGACAACGACAGACTACCAGAGAGACCAGCCGACTTCAAGTACCCAAAGACCAACTTCATCAAGGACTTCATCCACCTGAACCTGGCTATGATGGCCACTAACAACGCCCTGATCCCAGACCAGGAGAAGCACGACAGTCTTGCTTCCTCTGCTTGGGAGTGGCCAACCCTGCACGTCGGTCTAAGACTCAACGGCTGGAGCGACGAGTCCGTCAAGTACTTCCTACTCGGCACTCCATCCTCCACCTGGGCCTCTTCTGTCGCCGTCATCGCTTGTATCGGTGCCGTCGCCGTGCTCTTCTTCAGATGGGAGAGACAGATGACCAACTTTGCCTCCGACGAGACCCTCAACACCTTCATGATGGGTGTCTTCTACCCACTGCTCGGCTGGGGTCTACACTACACCCCATTCGTCATCATGTCCAGAGTCACCTACGTCCACCACTACCTCCCAGCGCTATACTTCGCCCTGATCATCCTCGCTTACTGCTTTGACCTGCTGCTCAGACAGACCTGCATGGAGCAGAAGTGTCCAAAGTATGGCAAGGTTGCCAAGTGGGGTCTATTCCTAGCCTTCTTCGCTCTGAACCTAGCCTGCTTCGCCTACTTCTCCCCAATCTCCTTCGGTATGGGCAAGCACATCAGGGAATACGAGTACCTCGACTGGCTCAAGGGATGGTACATCTCTGACGTCAACAGGTAATTGTTCCCGCTCCTTTGATTGCGAAACATACCTCGTCAACACGACATGCTAATAGGTAATTTATATTTACTCTCTGTATAATCAACAATAACCAAAGAAAAATAACATAAAGATAAAAATACAAATCTATATAGTTGCACTTCAACAATTATATATGTATGCAATAATGCTAACGATGTTTGAACGAAAAGGATGGAAAGTAAACTAACTAATGTAAATGATGTAATATTGTCCGGATGAGAGCTATCAGAATACTACTGCGTAATTCTGTCAGGGTCATGAATGTTCGAGACACCCGGCAGTCCCATATCTCTAGTACTGGCAGGCGTGAGCACCTGGCTTCTCATTGGGACGTTACCCTGGATGCTGATGACATTTTCAAGTGCGGGAGACAGCACTGGGTTTAGCTGCTCGTTGTGGCTAGAGCCATGGTGGGCCATCTGTGGTGGAGTCAAGACTGGTCCGTGGGGCCTAGTGAATGTGGTTACGTCTTGGTCCTTATTGACCTCGATGCTGGAGTTGGATACCACGCTCTGTAGCTTGTCGGACAGTGTCTTGCTCTCAGAATCCTCATATGTGGGTGGAACACTGTAGTTCTGTACATCCTGGTAGATGGGAGGAACTTCCTCGTCCCATGAGATTCCGAGTCCCGACCTCTCCGTGACAGTGAGCCTGAACTGCATCCTGAGCACACGGGCGGCACCCGTTGGGACGCTGACTACCTTGGCGCTTATACCTCCGTCGTTCTTAGCCTTGGATGGAGAGGACGCACCATCCCTGGATGTAGATGGGGTCAATGTTGCGTCTGCTTCTTCCACTGGGCGGACCTTGCGGGCCGTGTGGTTGGCGTAAGTGAAGGAGAGTTCGGCGAGCCGCTGGTCGTCCCTTGCTACCGCCGCCGCCGCCTGAGCACCAGCCTTGGAGCTCTTTGACAGCGGCTGTCCGTTCGCATATTGCAGTGCCTCCTCAGCGACGACGATCTCGACGGCGAGGATGTGGTTGACGTAAATTCCGAGCTGCAAGTCCTGAATGTCCGCAGCCAAGTTGATGTTAGGCTTAGTCTGTGGTGGGATAGGAGTATTTGTGGATGCGTGGAGCAAGGGGTTGCGGACGCCCGTGGACAGAGACATGCAGTCGATGTCCGTGACGAGCTCAATCTTGCCGTGGTTGTCGAAATCCGTCTTCCAGCCGCTCTTCATCTCCCCCTTGGATATAATGCGGACCTCCTCGGTGAATAGTGTGCTGTTGTTGTTCTTGAACTCCCGTTTGATCTGCTCGTCGCGCTGCCGCTGCTGCTGCTGCTGCAACTCCTGTCTGAGTGCGTCGTCGCTTGGGTGGATGAATGCCACGCTCTCGTTATCGTTATCCTCGTCTATGTCGACATTACGGGCTGGCGCGCGGCGAGCTGAGGTCGTCGTCGTCGTCGTCGTCGTAGGTGCGGGGGATGGATTAGCGGGAGTAGCAGCTGGGGCAGAAGATGTGGCCCGTGTATTAGCCGTGCCCGCCTCGCCCGCTGCACTCTGTTCCGGCGCCGTGGCGGGGCGGCTCACACTAGGCGCCACTGGGGCCTGACTTCCGGGACCCTCCGTGAAGGGCGACACTGGGTTCAGCACGTCGTTGAGTCCCGCTGTCACCTGTCGCCTGCGTCCCACGGGCATATTCTCCGGGGAACTGACGGAGGTGCGAATCTGGGGCCCAACATCTCCGTACCGCTTGACTGGATGCAAAGGTGTGCCCTTCTTCTGGCGCTCTATCTCGCGCTTCTTTACTTGCTGCTCGAGCCGCTTGAGCTCTGCCTCGTGCTCCGTACATGCGTTGGCGCGGATCCTGGTGGTTTCCTCGATGCGCCACGCGAGTTTGCGCATGCGCCAGCGCTTGTCGCCGATGGAGACGCCGTCCAGCTTGAGTTCCAAGGGGAAGCTGGACTTTGGGTGTATGACGTTTGGCAGGACCGCGGCGGCGGTGAGTTCCGTTGGCGGGAACACACGGAGGGAGTTCTTATCCGGCCCGCGCAGTATGCTGCGGGTGACTTGCACGGGCATGTCGAGCCGCTGTGTGCCGGAGACACCTGTGGTAGGGTGTGTGTACTTGGCGATGGCGACGAGACTGTACTCTATGTGCGACATTGAGCTGGCGCCGAGGGATGCTGTGGCGGGGAGGTTCCCCGGCATGAGGTAGGAAAACGGGTAAACGTGCTTGCCAATATGCTTCTGCTCGGACTTGCGTAGCACTGGCCACTTCTTGAGCTCTGTGGTGCGTGTCCTGCACTTGGCACAACCGTGTATGTCCGCGGAAGCCGGGACGAACGGTGCTGAGTAATGTATCCGCTGCACCATGCGCAGGGAAACCTGGTCGATTGTGACGTGGGTGTATGTGTTTGGGGTGGAACTGTTCTGCGACAGCGTAGAGGAGAGCTTGTTTGCGTTTCTCCCGCGTCCAGGAGCCACTGTGGGCGTAGACTTGACCGCTCTGAGGGAGTCCTCGCGGCTGGAGCCGTTGTCATCGCGCACTTTCAGCGTTAGCAGACCCGCTAGCAGTGCACCAGAGGACACCTCCGCGCTTCCGTAGAACACACACGGAGGCGACTCTATGCGTACCGTGAGATCAATGGGGCATTTCTGCTCGGCGGCACTCACGCCACCGTCCTTCTTCAACGCGCCGCTGCGGGCTTTAGCGCTGTCTCTGTGCTTCCCGCTGCCTCCAGACGTGAACCGTGCAAACACCATTGCACGAGAGAGTTTTAGTGTACTTATACGCGTTTCTGCAGACTATAACTCCAACTTTGCCACCTGTTTCCCCAACGCCACGTCCCTTATACTTATATATAACCGCCGAGACAAAATTTCCAATTTTCGCCACTCGCTTTCCGGGTAACTGACAGCGAGGGTGGCAGCCGGGTAACAGGCGGCGGTGCCTCTCACGCCGTGGCTCCCATGTCCAGGACACGGGATGTGTCCTATAATGTATACTATACTGACTACTTTGTTGATTTCATTAATGCATGCTGCATCATATGCAAGAGACTGAAGACTTAATGCCTAATAGGCCATATAATAGACTAGGTAGGAACACGCGCCGTATTTCCTACATCGAGGATACCCATAAAATCAGCGATCTCCGTTGTATACATATTATCTCCTCTATCTAAATAATTACTTTCTGTAATATGTGAAGCTTACCGCTCAGCCCTGCATTACACACCCTATATTTATCGCAGTGGTGTCTGGGTGCAGTGCAATAGTGATAAATATAAGATATGTATTAGACAGGACTGGGCAATATGCTTCGTGTGAAGAGAAGTACGTTAGAGATAAGATGTATTACACACTAGATATACCGAGTTGTATGGATCGTCTCAAACATGGAAAGCTAGTTCGTTTCCTGTCTATTAATAGGGTATGTATTACCTAGATATATTTAATTTTCAGCTCTCTTGTATGATATGCAAGGATTCATAGTGTACAGCACAAAGTAGCCCAGAGGGACTTTCATATAGTGTGCGTCGATGGTGAAAATTGCACCACGCCACAGTTACCCGGCAATGATCACGTGCTATAGAATTGTGCTAGACATTGGAAAGTTTCAAACCCGCCCGGCGGGTTTTGACGGAACCCTAATTCCGTCAAAAGCGATATGTTTTTGAGACAGAAAAAATATCGGGTTTTTCCAATATTTTATCAGATTTTGCGAAAAACAAAAGTGTATATTAGGGTAACATTAGGGCAGCGTTTTTCAGTGCGGCATACCCAGTGCCTATTACTATTGGGAAAATGAATTATTGTACATATCTTGCCTACTTTCTACAAAATGATGTACATTGAATTTGTTGAAGTTTCTTATTTCTTATTCCTGTGATCGTCTGAGGACGATATACAAATCTTTGAACCGCTTATCCAACTGGTTATAACGCTTCTTAGTTTTCTACAGCCTCGCCCAAATAAACGTCCGTTCAACGTCTATGGACGTAGCAGGGATGTTTTGGAACAACGAGTCGACAAAGGGCAGAATTGGTAGCTGCACACCAAATTTTTATCCAAAATATCTTGCAATGATTCTATAGGCGCCCTATATTTTTTCTAGGGTACACATCAATAACTCAGGATTGTCCGCTGCGCAGAGAATTCAGAAATAGGTCTGATTTTTTCATTTTTCGCAAATCAGCAAAACCCGCCGGGCGGGTTTGAAACTTTCCAATGTCTAAATTGTGCACGAGTGTGGCCGGGTGATGACAAATATAGGGTATACGGTGCAGGCTGAGCGGTAAGCTTCCAGCTATTAAAGAGAGTAATAAGTAATATAGAAGAGAAGGTACGTGTACAACAGATATAACCGGTTGGCGTGATCGTTGCAATGAGGGAAGTGGTTTGTGTTTCTACCTAGTAGTCTATTATATGACCTACTAGGCAATAATGTCTTCTCGTCTCTTGTGTGAGATACAAGATACTCATTAATGTAATCAACAAAGTAGCCAATACGCTCTCTATATGATGTATTCCATGTCCTGTAGACATGAGAGCCACACCGTGGTACAGCTTGCGTTGTTGGTGAAATTCCACCACACCATAGTTACCCGGCCGTGCTCACGTGCTCTGCGATGGTGCACGGATGTGGCCGGGTGACACTTTTGGAGGGTGTCTGGGTTTCCATAGTGGTGTCTGGGTGTCTTGCCCCGGTGTCTGGGTGCTTCTGTCACCCGCACACCACACTGTTCTCTGCGTGAAAAATTTTTCACTCTTGCGATGACCTGCTTAAAGAGCGATGAGCCCTGACGTATTACTAAGGATCTAGTACCAGATTGCGCCAGCACACCAGCACAACCCCCGATGAGTGACGATATTGTTTGGCAGGTGATCAACCAGAGCTTCTGCTCGCACCGCATCAAGGCGCCGAGCGGCCAGTGGTTCTGCCGGGACCCCCACAACGTGACGGGCCTGTGCACGAGGCAGTCCTGTCCGCTGGCGAACTCCAAGTACGCCACGGTCCGCAGCGACAAGGGCCGCATATACCTGTACATGAAGACCCCCGAGCGCGCGCACACCCCCGCGAAGATGTGGGAGCGCATCCGGCTCTCCAAGAACTACTCGCGCGCCCTGCAGCAGATCGACGAGCACCTCTTGCACTGGAGCAAGTTCTTCCAGCACAAGTGCAAGCAGCGGTTCACGAAGCTGACCCAGGTCGCGATCACGGAGCGCCGCATGGCGCTGAGGGAGGAGGAGCGCCACTACGTCGGCATCGCGCCAAAGGTGAAGCGCCGCGAGGAGAACCGCGAGCGCAAGGCGCTGGCTGCGGCCAAGATCGAGAAGGCCATCGAGAAGGAGCTGCTGGACAGGCTGAAGAGCGGCGCGTACGGAGACAAGCCGCTGAACGTCGACGAGCGCATCTGGAAGAAGGTCATGGGCAAGCTCGAGGACGAGCAGGAGGACGACCGCGAGGTCGACTCCGACCTCGAGGAGATGGAGGAGGAGGAGGAGAGCGACGACGGAGAGGTCGAGTACGTCGCTGACGATGCAGACGGCGACTACGTCAGCGTCGAGGACCTGCAGAAGTGGCTCGCCGACGGCGGCAGCGACGCCGAGAGCGACAGCGATGCCGAGAGTGACAGCGACGACAGCGACAGCGACGATAGCGACGACACCTCCTCCAAGAAGAGAACGAAAAAGACCAAGGCGGCCAAGGGCAAGAAGCGCCCTCACGTCGAGATCGAGTTCGAGGAGGAGCGCGAGGCACAGCCCGCCGAGCAGGAGATCGCTCACTAACAAGGGAGCATTCGTTCATAACTGGGGTGTTGTCCAGGCGCCCCCCGCATTATATACATCTGTACATTACAATAAATGCAATAGAAAAGGGTGACGCCGTGGTAAGCCTCGGCGAGAGGGCCGTGCCACGAAACTGCTTTGCAAATATTGAAGCATAATTGTGGTGTATTGTGGTGTCGCATGGATATAAACACCAAAACATCGCATGCACTGTGTTGAGAACAGTCAATACTCGACCTGACAATGGATGTGGTGAATACGCACATTACGGCAAAAAGCACGCGGTACATTCGCTATGACATAACTGCCAATCACCACCACCATCTCTAATACATCAGTTATTATAGAATACGTATGCGAGTACACAATGCAGCGTGCGAGTCCCCTACAGCACAACCTTAGAGGCGTCCAGGTCCTTGTGGACGAAGGCCCTGTTGCCGCCAGCACCGAGGTAGTCCGCGGCGATGTTGCCGTTACCTCTGATCTGGTACTGGTATGTGACGAGGCCGTCGAGGCCGACAGGCCCACGGGCGTGGATCTTGGAGGTGGAAATACCCACCTCGGTACCGAAGCCGTATCTGAAACCGTCAGCGAATCTCGTGGAGGCGTTCCAGTAGACGCCGGCGGAGTCGATGCCCCTGAGGAACTGCTCGGCGTTGGCCTTGTCCTCGGTGATGATGGAGTCTGTGTGTCTGGAGGAGTGCTCGTTGATATGCAGGATGGCGGCCTGGGTATTGCTGACAAACTTGACGGCACAGTCCAGGGACAGGAACTCCTTGTCGAAGTCCTCAGCCTCGTTGGCGTCAACAATGTGGGCCTTGATGTCGTCGGTGAGCGCACCGGTGGCCTCCAGCGCGGCGAGGTACTCCTTCTTGACCTCCGCAGTTGTGTGCAGGGTGACGCCGTTGGCGATCATATTCGTGAGGACGTCAGCCCAGTGGCCGAAGCGTGGGTTCAGAAGCAGTGTCTCCATGGCGTTGCAGCCGGCTGGGTAGTTGGTCTTGGCGTCAACAGAGATGCGCTTGGCCTTGGTCAGGTCAGCGAACTCGTCGACGTACACAGAGCAGATACCATCAGCGTGGCCGAGCACGGGGATCTTTGTGTTGTTCTTGATGTTGCGCACAAGGGCGTTGGAGCCGCGGGGAACGACTAGATCGATCATCTCGTCCTGGTCGAGCAGGTCAGAGACGTCCTGTCTGGTCTCGATGAGCTGCACGGCGCCAACAGGGACACCTGTGGTGCTCTCGTTAGCGGCGATAGTCTCGTTGATCACGGAGGCCATTTCCCTGAAAGTGTTGACGGACTCCTTGCCACCCTTCAGGATACCCGCGTTACCGCTCTTGATACACAGCGCGGTGATGTTGGCGATAACCTCTGGGCGCGACTCGAAGATAACAAGCAGGACACCGACGGGCGCGGTGACCTGGTACAGCATCAGGTCGTCGTCTAGCTCCCTCGCGAGACGCACCTTACCGACAGGGTCCTCGAGGTCAGCGACATCAGTGATTCCCTGCAGCATGGTGTCGAACTTGTCGCCCTGGAACAGGTTCAGGCGCTTGGTCAGCGCGCTGGACAGCCCGCTCGCGGCGGCAGCCTCCAGATCCTTCTCGTTAGCGGCCTTGATGGCGTCCTTGTGCGCCTTCAGACTGTCGTGGATCTTGTACAGGATGGCCGAACGGCTCTCGTTGGACAGCGTCTTGAGCGTGTTACCGGCGCGTCTCGCATTCTTGGCGATCTCATAAGCAGCAGACATGGTCATGGTGTGTGTCTGGCAAGTTAGTGTATGTGTGTGTAGTGAGGCCCTCCCGAGACCGAGATCCAGCACCCCCACCGGCTGACACACCGCTGTCAAACGCACAGGGCCCCATTATATAAGCACCAGACTTTTCCCTCCTGGGTGACAAAACGACAGAACGAAAAAGCGGTGTCCAAATTTTTCAGCCATCACGCACTGCGCGGGAAATAGTAGCGTGACTAATAAAGACCGCAGCGTCGAGGGCGTTGGGTTCATGCAAGAGGGTGGCCGTGGAGGGAGTAGTTGCAGTGTTTGTGTGTATGTTTGTGGGTGCGCAGGGCTATGACGAATCTGTCCGGGAGTGTGGTTTGTGCGGGAGAGCCTGGGAGCATGCAGGAGAGTGCGAGAGTGCGGGAGCGCGAGGAAGAACACTCCCCGGGGAGTGATAGGCAACGCTGCAGGGATTGCGTGGGAGACCGGGGGGACTCGCCTCACATAAACGGAAGAGTGACGTAGAGGCGCAGGACAGCCACTGCTACGGCGAGGATTAGCACGTCGCAGACGAAGTACTTGTAGCGGTGGACCGTCTTGGTTCCCTGCTCCAGCTGCAGCAGCGAGTTTTCCACGGCGAGGAGGTTGTCGAGGCGGCGGATGGTCTCGCGCTGGTCGGCTAGGCGGTCCTGGCAGCGGTGCATGCGGTCCTCCAGGTTCTGGAGGTCTGCGACGCACGTCCCGATCGTCGTGTTGAGCTGGCAGCGGAGAGAGGTTGGGTCCGCCTCGTTGAAGCGATCCTGCACGTTCGTCTTGAAGCTTGTTTGGAGGGTGTCGTGTAGTGCGCGCACACTTGTGTCGACGCTGGTGTACTCCGCCGCGAGGCTGTCAAAGTGCTGCATGAGCGTATCGAACTTGGACTCCTCCTGGATTACACTGCTCTGGAACGTGTCGCGTAGCCGCATCTGCAGGTTGCCCAGGCTCGCCTGGATGTGCTTATCGTAATACAGCGACATGTTCACCGCTGGCGGCCCAGTCGCATCTGCCACTGCCGCTGCCTCCTTCTCGGAAACAGTGTCACCAGTGCGCTGCTGTTGCTTCCCACTGTAGTTAACGTCGCGGAACTGTGGCGCTGCGTTAGGATCCTGCCTGAGCGCCTGGATGTCCACGGACGAAGGGTAGCGCGACGATGCGATCGACTGTGGCGCAAAGTCCTTGAGCAAAGTGTGCGAGTTCGCCAGCAGCGACGGTGGGTCTGATATGCTAGTGCTGGCGTCCAGGTCCCGGTACAGCACGTTCTGGAGGTGGGGTCCGCCCACTTTGCCCCCGCTGAGACTGCTGCTGGCACTGTGGCTCGATGTGCGGTCGCTGAGTAGCGGTGGTTGTAGCTGCGCCAGCTGTTGCTGTTGCTGCACTGATGCCATCGCGGCGGCATTGTCCATATCGCTCGGCCGCAGGAACTGGTTCACCAGCCGCTTCTTGTTACAGCCGCTGCTCCCGAAGTGGCTCGACATGGACCGGTTGTTCTTGAGGAACATGGAGCTGGGGGTCGACAGGAACAGGGAGCTGCGCCTGTGCATGGATGAAAAGTCGGACATCGAACTCTGACGCGACTGTGACTGCGACTGCGACTGTGTGTTGTTCAACCGGCTGGGACTGTGCGACACCGCAAGAGACCTGCTCTTGGGGCTCGCGTGGAAGGTAAACTCCAGATCGCTGAACATCCCAGACCCGGCGGCGCAGTAGTCAAGGACATTGTCGTGTGAATGGTGTGCGTGCGAGCGAGGGTGTGGATGCAGAGTTCCCTTTGCAATATGGCTGGTAGCCCGCTCCTCCTCGTCCTCTGAGTCAGATTCCATCGCGTGCTCGTTGTCTACTCCCTCGATGTTGAAGTAGCCTCTTAGATCAACCATGGACTGGCCTGTTGCTCCTTGGGCCTGGGCCTGCTTCTCGGGCATTGGAGACCGTTTGGCGGGAGGTCTTAGCGGTATGTCGTTTACCGCAATCAGAGGAGATTTCAACTGCGAGTTGGCGCTATTAGTGTTGTTCCCGGGTCGTATCGCTCCCAGAGGCCGTATGTTATCAGAGCTAGACATTGTAAGAAACGGAGGTATACCGTGCCTGTCGGTGCGCTCCATTCTTCCCACTAGCAAGTCCATCTTGTTTCCGGATAGTGTGATTGCTAGCCTTTATATGGTTATGCTTCCCCTTTCCGTACGTGTCATGGAACACCAATATAACCTTCCTACAGGCACACCTGAGCTTAATCGCGCGGCCACGTAAAGGAGTGAAGCACGTTTCAGCCCAGCGCAACCTTGCGCGGTCCATCGCGAGGCGCGACCACCAGACACTCCGGGGACAGATTCGCAAACTGCCTCAGACGACGTCTGGGAGCGACCGCGAGGATCAAAGCCAGGCCTGTCCCGTTCCAGACAGCCACAGACCAGCGCAGGCTTAGTTCAGCCCCCGCTGTGTCAAACCGGAACGAGGTCCGGAAGCACAGAAAATGCGCAGGAGGAAATGGGTCAGGGCAGACACAACGCCACAACATCAGATTGAATATCACTATTGACGAGAATATGGTGGTGCAGGTCACGTGATGTATTATCACTTCTGACGGTACTTGGCGGCTAAAACACCGTAATACATCGTTTGGGAAGTAGAGGAGGGGCTGATGGATGGGAAAGTATGTGACTAATGTAATGAGGAGCTTTCAATGTATTTCAACTCATTACAATAAGAATAAGTGAAAGTCGTAGCTTGGACAGTTAGTTGTTTCTTTTATAGCGAGCATATAGGTACTTTGCTTTGTTATGAACAGGTAGCTTGCTTGCGGTGGAGTACACTTGGACTGTGTTTCATTTCACACCAATTAATCTTAGTTTCGTTTAATATTTTCACTCTGCATCTCTCTGTTTATCATTCTCTTCCTGTTAAGGAGAGCTGCTAGAAGTGCTTGACATGTTATCTCGCTTGACAAGATACCTTAACCACGATACCCAAATGTAACAGAAAGAAGAACCAATGAACAACCATCCTATATTTTCACACAGTTACAATGGTATATCATTATATATACCGTTTCTCTTTGTTGTCAACCTTCTCATATTCTCCACTGTTATGTAGTTTAAATAATTTTGCCGCCGAGGACGCCACCCTGTTTTTACCCCAACAGGGACTATATTATACACTAATAGATAAAATCTATCATATTTTCTATGATGCAACAAGTCATGCAACTGTTGTATACAGCTAAATATTTTACACTTCGAGTATTTAGTCATGTCCACAATACGGAGTTTGGAATATTCAATAGGAAAGAGGTGTACAACCATAGATCTTTGGTTTGAGTTACTGCAATCTACTATTTCCAGAGAAGTCTTTTATTTCTGGGTTCCAACCTTACGTAATATGTATACAACAGAGGATACACTGCTGCATCTAATAATTGGTGCGAACAAACATTCACAAGGTCTTTCTGGGTGATTAAATAATTTCAAATGCAAAATTTCTCGTTAGAAGCAGGGAAACCAGAAATTTTATAATTATAGACACTTTACAATCCGTGTACTGAATATTTACGAATCTGATTCTCGACTCCCTAACATGAACGGCTACTCAACAGTTCTAAATATAGACTCCAGAGGTCTGTTTATTAATGATGAGAGCACACAGATGGGGAGTTATTCATATTATCCAATCTGGGACCATACCATCTCTATATTGGACATACCGTTTTCTACAAGGCAGACAGACTAGTCTGCCTAAATAACTCTAATACCCTGTTCTTTTGCCACTGTCACCGCGTCATTTGCCAAGCAAATAAGACGATGTCCCGTAACGTAGAAGCACAAGACATACCATCACATCACCAATACTGTCACCACCCACCAAGGCCTCTTCAACACCACCAACAGCCACTCCACCCTGTTCATGACCATCAGGGCTCTGTTTTCTATGTCGCCCAACCAATACAGTGCGATGCAATTCTCTGGTTGTGCGGGCTTTTCTGTGCCGCGGCCGCGGCCGCGCCAGCGTACGCGTCGCGCTCCTCTGAGGTTTGTTGTTGTGTTGTGTTGTCGTTTCTGATCTGGTATACGTACTTGAAGCGTGGCGCATTATAACACGTCTATTCCAAAAGACAAGACGTCCAAGACAACACTACATCTATAACCGCAACCATGTCGTTTGAAGTAGGTACCAGATGCTGGTATCCTGACAAAGAACAGGGCTGGATAGGTGCAGAGGTCGTTAAGAATGAGTTCACTGATGGGAAGTACCACCTAGATCTGAAGCTCGAGAACAAAGACGCCGAGGTTGTCTCCGTGGAGGCCGCTGACCTAAGCGGCGATGGGGATTCTCTGGGTGACGATGCCGCTGCGCAGAACCTGCCAGTACTGCGTAATCCTCCAATTCTAGAGTCCACTGAGGATCTGACGTCTCTGTCGTACCTGAATGAGCCAGCCGTGCTTCACGCTATCAAGAAGCGTTACTCGCAGTTGAACATCTACACTTACTCGGGTATTGTATTGATTGCGACGAATCCATTTGACCGTGTCGACCAGCTGTATTCGCAGGATATGATTCAGGCTTATGCCGGGAAGCGTCGCGGAGAGATGGAGCCCCACCTGTTCGCCATCGCCGAGGAGGCCTACAGACTGATGAAGAATGACAAGCAAAACCAGACTATTGTCGTCAGCGGTGAGTCCGGTGCCGGTAAGACCGTATCTGCCAAGTACATTATGCGTTACTTCGCCTCTGTCGAAGAGGAGATGTCATCCAATCTCGGTAACCTACAGCACCAAGTCGAGATGTCTGAGACCGAAGAGAGAATTCTAGCTACCAACCCCATCATGGAAGCCTTTGGTAATGCCAAGACGACCAGAAACGACAACTCCTCGCGTTTCGGTAAGTACCTTGAGATTCTGTTCGATGACCACACCGCCATTATTGGTGCCAAGCTGCGTACATACCTATTGGAGCGTTCGAGACTGGTGTACCAACCAGCCGAGGAGCGTAACTACCACATCTTCTACCAGATGCTTGCTGGTCTGTCCGACGAGGCCAAGACGAAACTGCATTTAACCACCCCGGCTGACTACTTCTACATGAACCAGGGTGGTGACACCGAGATCAAGGGAATTTCTGACAGTGATGAGTTCAAGATCACTACTGATGCACTAGAGCTTGTTGGCTTTGATGCTACAGCCCAGGAGCAGATTTTCCAGATTATGGCTGCGCTGCTACACATCGGTAATATCGAGATCAAGAAGACCCGTAATGATGCCTCTCTGTCATCTGATGAACCCAGCTTGCTCATTGCTTGTGAGTTGCTAGGTATCGATGCATCTGGGTTTGCTAAATGGATCACCAAGAAGCAGATTGTCACGCGTTCTGAGAAGATCGTTTCCAACCTCAACTTTGCCCAGGCCTTAGTCGCTAGGGACTCTGTCGCGAAGTTCATATACTCCACACTGTTCGACTGGCTTGTCGAAAACATCAACAATGTTCTGTGCAACCCTGAAGTTGTAGACCAGATTTCTTCTTTCATCGGTGTGCTTGATATCTACGGTTTCGAGCACTTCGAGAAGAACTCTTTTGAACAGTTCTGCATTAACTACGCCAATGAGAAGCTACAACAGGAGTTCAACCAGCATGTCTTCAAGCTAGAGCAGGAGGAATATATCAATGAGCAGATCGAGTGGTCCTTTATCGAGTTTAACGATAACCAACCTTGTATCGACCTGATTGAGAACAAGCTTGGTATCCTGTCACTACTGGATGAGGAGTCCCGTCTGCCTGCCGGTTCCGATGAGTCATGGACTCAGAAGCTTTACCAGACACTGGACAAGCCTCCTACGAATTCTGTGTTCTCTAAACCAAGATTTGGTCAGACCAAGTTCGTCGTCAGCCACTACGCTCACGATGTTGCTTATGACACGGAGGGTTTCATTGAGAAGAACAGGGACACAGTTTCAGATGGACACCTTGAAGTTCTTAAGGCGACCACCAACGAGACACTGGGTAAGATTCTACAGAACCTGGAGGATGCTGCCAACAGACTTGAGGAGGCCAAGAAGAAGAAAGAAGAGGAAGAACTCGCCAGTGCCAAGAAGAAGCCTGGTCCAATGGGTGGAAGACGTACTGTTCAGCGTAAACCAACTCTTGGTTCCATGTTCAAGCAGTCTTTGATTGAGCTGATGGACACTATCAATTCTACAAACGTCCACTACATCCGTTGTATCAAACCAAACAACGAGAAGGAGGCATGGAAGTTCGACAATCTGATGGTCCTTTCCCAACTGAGAGCATGTGGTGTCCTCGAGACTATTAGAATTTCCTGCGCTGGTTTCCCATCGAGATGGACATTCAAGGAATTTATTCTGAGATACTACATCCTGCTACCTGCTGATGAGTATGCTACAATCTTCCAGCAGAAGGAGGCTACCAAGGATGATATCATCAACATGTGCAAACGTATCCTGGACATCACGGTTGAAGACAAGGAGAAGTACCAAATTGGTAACACCAAGATATTCTTCAAGGCTGGTATGCTTGCCTTCCTTGAGAAGCGCAGAAGCGGCAAGATGCACAGCTCTATTGTACTAATCCAGAAGAACATCAAGTCGCACTACTACAGAAAGAACTACCTGGCTACCAAGAAGGCTCTAAACTTCATGCAGAATGTTGTCAGAGGAAAGGTCGTACGCCAGAGAGTCGACACAGAGTTCAAGAACTCTGCTGCACTACTTATCCAGACTGCGATTAGAGGTGCCACCAAGCGTTCTGAGACCCAGAGCATCATTGCCACAATCATTGCTATTCAGACCAAGATCAAGAAGCAGCTGAGACAGCAGCAGATGCTGGTTGAGCACGAGCACGATGCCGCTGTGACCATCCAGAGCAAGATCAGAACATTCCAGCCACGCAAGTCGTTCCAGGTTTACAGAAAGTCTACTGTCACAATCCAGTCTATGATCAGAAGACGCAACGCCATGGGTAAATTGCAGACGCTAAAGGCCGAGGCCAAGAGTGTCAAGAACCTACAGGAAGTCAGTTACAAACTGGAGAACAAGGTCATTGAGCTGACTGAGAACCTCGCTGCGAAGGTCAAGGAGAACAAGGGTATGAGATCTGAAATCGAGAAGCTGATGGCCGACCTAGAGGCGTCTGTCATTCTGAAGGATACCATTGAGGAAGAGCGCAAGCAACACCAGGAAGCTCTTGGTCAGAAGGATGTGGAGTTCAGCGCCAAGCACAAGGAGCTGGATGAGCAGCTTGCTGCTGCCAACGCTCAGATCGAGGAGCACAAGGAGCAGATGAAGCAGCTGACCCTGCAGCACACCGAGCTGAAGGACTCGTCTGCGAAGAACCTGGCAGACCTAGAGGCCGCGCAGAAGGAACTTGACGACCTCCACGTGCAGAACACCGATCTTCAGAATGAGGTGAAGTCGCTGAAGGAGGAGATTTCGCGTCTGCAGAGCTCTATCAACCATGGCACTGCTATCAAGACCGCTACGCTGCCACAAGCGTCTGCTGCTAACATGGCCAATGGTGGCAGAGGTCTAGGTGAGGGCGAGCTTGCTTCCGCTGCCGGTGCAGTTGCCGGTGCCACAAGTGCCGCCGCCGCCGCCGCTGCAAACATGTCTAACGACGAAAACTCAACGTCGCTGGCCCAAATCAACGAGGAGCTGTACGGTCTTCTTGAGGACACCGAGAAGTTGAACGTTGAGATTACTGAGGGTCTACTAAAGGGCTTCAAGGTTCCTGACTCCGGTGTCTCTATTGCGCTGAGCCGCAGAGACGTTGTGTACCCTGCGCGTATCCTCATCATTGTGCTGAGTGAGATGTGGAGATTTGGCCTGACGAAGCAGAGCGAGAACTTCCTTGCGCAGGTGCTCATCACGATCCAGAAGGTCGTTACCACGCTGAAGGGCAGCGACCTGATCCCCAGCGGTGCGTTCTGGCTTGCGAATGTGCGCGAGCTGTACTCGTTTGTACTGTTTGCGAGACAGTCCATTCTGACCGAGGAGAACTTCAAGAACGACATGAACGTGGAAGAGTACGACGAGTACGTGTCGCTTGTCACTGAGCTGAAGGAGGACTTCGAGTCGCTGAGCTACAACATCTACAACATCTGGCTGAAGAAGCTGCAGAAGGAGCTGCAGAAGAAGGCGATCCCTGCGATCGTGATGTCGGAGTCGCTGCCTGGGTTCACCGCTGGTGAGAACAGCAGTTTCCTGAACAAGTTCTTCAACTCGAGCGACGACTACACGATGGACGACATTCTGACGTTCTTCAACAGCATCTACTGGTGCATGCGGTCGTTCCACATCGAGAACGAGGTGTTCCGGTCCGTGGTGACGACGCTGCTGAACTACATCGACTCGATCTGCTTCAACGACCTGATCATGCGTCGCAACTTCCTGTCGTGGAAGCGCGGCCTGCAGCTGAACTACAACATCACGCGTCTGGAGGAGTGGTGCAAGTCGCACGAGCTGCCCGACGGCGCGGAGTGCCTGAAGCACCTGGTACAGACGTCGAAGCTGCTGCAGCTGCGCAAGTACACGATCGAGGACATCAACATCCTGCGCGGTATCTGCTCTGACCTGACGCCTGCGCAGCTGCAGAAGCTGATCACGCAGTCGCACGTCGCGGACTACGAGTCGCCGATCCCCGAGGAGATCCTGAAGTACGTTGCGGACCTGGTGAGGGAGGAGAGTGCTGCAGCTGCCGCCGCAGCTGCCGCCGCTTCCTCATCCGGAGACGCCGCGTCGGCCCCAACCAAGAACGACATCTTCCTGCACACGCCGAACGGCCCGTTCGACGATCCGTTCGTCCAGATCCCGACGCGCGAGTTCGACCAGGTCGAGGCGTACATCCCGGTGTGGCTGACGCTGCCCAACACAAAGCGCATCGTCGACCTCGTCGCGCAGAACGTGAACGTAGAGTAGCGTGTGTATTTATACGTGAGTGTATATTATGTTGTACATTTATTTGTTGTACATTTATTTGTTGTACGTGTATTTGTGTTGTGCGCATATGCATATGCACATGCGTACGTGTACTTGTTATTTATTATACATATAAAGCAGGGCTGGAGCACTGAGAAGCGCAGCTGCACCTACGTGAAGTGCACCACGATGGGCACGATGATCACAACCAGCAGGATGATGATCACGAGCACGAGACACATGCGCATCTTGAGGTCCTTCCACCACATCTGCTTGCGCACGCGGTTCGCGCCGCGCTTGAAGCCCTGGGCGGACACAGCCAGGTTGTCTGCCTTGTCCTCGATGGATGTGAGTCGCTCACCGCGCTCAGCGACCTTGTTGATGTTGTCCCGCATGATGCCGACGGTGTCGTCGATCTCCGCCTGCAGGTCCGCGGTTCGCGAGTTTGGTGGCGCCGCATCTTCCGCGGGGGGAACGTAGGGGTCGTATGGGACTGCAGAGGACATGTTTATGTGAGAGAGTAGTGGTGTTTTGGCCCTTTTGTATTCAAAAGCAGTCCTTTTCCCCCAGGGTCCACCTTTCCATGGGGCCTTTCTATATATATCGCGAAACGCGGAAGCGAAACGGAATTGTGGCGCATTTTAGCCGTGCGGGCGGGTAACAGGGGCGCAGCGGGCGTGGATCACTGGGACTGGCGGCGTCTGGCGGTAGTGTGGGTGGGGTGGGTGGGGTGGGTGGGTATTGGTGTGGGCGTGTGCGGTTTTGGGCGTGGTAGACTGGGCGCGGTGGCGTGTTGGCCGGTGCCGCGGACGCGAGAGCAATGTGAATATTACATAATTGGTATGAGTGTGTAGCCACGATTGCAAGCTCGCCAACGGTACTATACACTCCCCAGTACTGCCCTCACACCCTGTGCTATGCCCCATTTCCCTCCCCCGATGCCTCGCAAGTGAAAAATTTTGCGATGAGCTCAAAGGCCCTGCACAAAAGGGCAGCTTCAACACACAAATAACAGTCTCCAGAACACACACAGAAGGGTATAGCGCCTTATATCTTTGATATTACGATATGTCGCGCTCACTCACATGGGACTCGCTTTCTGTGCCGCTCCAGCCATGGATCCGCACTGCTGTTGAGGTTCAGGGCTTCGATAAGATGACGCCCGTGCAGGCGGCGACCATTCCGCTGCTCACAGGGAACAAGGATGTTGTGGTGGACTCCGTAACGGGGTCTGGTAAGACCGTGGCGTTCGTGGTGCCCGTACTGGAGCGTATTGTTGCCGAGAAGGCGAATACTGGCACGGTCAAGAAGGGCCACTTCCACACGCTCATTCTCTCGCCCACCAGGGAGCTCGCAAAGCAGACACAGCAGGTGTTTGCATCGTTTCTAGAGCAGTACACGGGCAGCGGGCCCATTCGCACACAGCTTTTAGTTGGAACCGACGCCCGGTCCTCCCGCGACGACGTCAGCAGCTTCCTCGAGGACCGGCCGCTCGTGCTCATCGGGACACCCGGCAGAGTGCACGACTTCCTGCAGAACCCCAAGGTAAAGACTGCGTCGTGCAACATGGCCATCCTCGACGAGGCCGACAGGTTGCTCGATGTCAGTTTTCTCAAGGACGTTGAGCGCATCCTGCGTGTACTGCCCAAGCAGCGCCGCACGGGCCTCTTCTCAGCTACTATCGGCAGTGCCGGCGACCACATCTTCAAGACAGGTCTGCGTAATCCGGTCAAGATCACCGTCAACTCCAAGGCCGCGGCCCCATCCACCATCGCCTTCAACTACTGTGTCGTGACGCCCGAGACCAAGCTGCAGCAGCTCCTGCACGTCCTCAACAACTACCGCTTCAAGAAGTGCATCGTCTACTTCCCCACGTGCATCTCTGTGCAGTACTTCTACGCATTCATCACATACCTGCAGAGCAAAACCGCAGGCCGCTACCTTGACAGCGACACCCAGGTGTACTCGCTCCACGGCAAGCTGCAGACCAGCTCCCGCATGAAGACGCTCGACAAGTTCACCGAGGACCTCCGCACATCGGTCCTGCTCACCACAGATGTCGCCGCCAGGGGCATTGACATCCCAGACGTCGACCTCGTGCTCCAGATGGACCCACCCACGGACGCCGACTTCTTCCTGCACCGCTGCGGCCGTACCGGTAGGTTCAACAGGATCGGCAAGGCCGTCACTTTCCTCAACGCCGGACGCGAGGAGGACTACGTCCCCTTCATGGCCGTCAAGAACGTGGAACTTGTCGAGGCACCCGAGCTGCTAAGCACGACGCTTGACACCGCGGAGTTCTACAGCACCATCCAGCACTGGATGCTCGAGGACAGGGCCCGCTTCGACCACGCCGTGCGCTCGTACGTCGCGTTCATCAGGTACTACTCGAACCACGCAGCCAGCTCCATCTTCAGACTGCAGACGCTGGACTACGTCGGCCTGTGCAGGCTCTTTGGCCTGTTCCGCCTGCCCCGGATGCCTGAGATCACCAGACACTTCAAGGACGAGGACCCCGAGAGGCCCGGCGAGAAGATCACCTTTGGCGACGGCTGGCTCGTGGACCCGCCAGTGGACATCGACAACTACAAGTACGCAGACCCAAAGCGGGAGGAGGCCAGGGTAAAAGAGCTCGCGAACCTGCAGAAGATCAACGACAAGAAGAAGCTCAAGTTCGAGCTCAAGAAGAAGAACATGGCGTGGTCCAACAACAGCACATCGAAGGAGGGCAAGGCGAAGCGCCGCGAGAAGATGCAGCTCAAGCGCAAGGCCATCGAGGCCGAGCTCGAGCGCAACGGCGGCGACGACTCCTCTGCGGACGACGACGAGGTCACCAACGACTGGAAGAGCGAGATCATCGAGTCCAGGAAGAAGCGCAAGCAGGACAACGGCATGCAGGGCTCGTTCGACGACCTGTGATGGTTATCAACCACTAATTATGTACAATATCATCATCCCGTATATAGACAATATATGTTTATTGGATCACTGCATAGGATAGCTATGTAAACTGCACACCGCTACTTAGAAGTCTCCGCCGTCAAAGCCACCACCGTCGTCGTAGCCACCGTCGTAGCCCCCGTCGTAGTTGTTGTCGTTGTTATTGTCGTCGTAGTAGTTGTTTTCGATGATAGTCTCGTTTCCGCCGCCGTAGCCGCCGCCGTAGCCACCGTGGTGGCCGTCAATAGCGTCAGCCAGCAGGAAACCACCCAGGAGACCAGCACCGGCACCTAGCATACCGCTGCCGATACCACTGTGGGACTTGCGCTGTGGAGCCTGCTGGTAAACAGGCTGCTGATAAACAGGTTGCTGGTAGACTGGCTGCTGGTAGACTGGCTGCTGGTACATTGGTTGCTGGTAGACCGGCTGCTGCTGGTACATTGGCTGCTGCTGGTACGAGCGTTGCTGAGGCTGCTGCTGCTGGGGCTGAGGCTGTGAGCGCTGCTGCTGGCGCTGCTGAGGCTCTGGCTGCTCCCTCCTGGAGTATGGAGGTGGGCCATCAGGCCTACCTTTGCCCCAGGTGGTGCCCTCGGGAGCCTCCCACTGGGATTTCTCCGTCGCCAGATCAACGTAGAACCACGTGCTGTACTCGTCGTCAAATATCGCCTTGCAGCCCTTGGGGACCTTCGCTGGACTGTCCTTGGATTGCGCCATGAAGTAATGTGCTGTACTGGGAACCAGAGCACCAACTAAAGAGCACACGCTGCCTTCTCGACCGTCCAGCTGAGCCACCGCCTTTTATGTAATCGGCAGATCACGTCAAAGGGCGATGCGCAGAAAAATGACGCACAGGCTTAGCGCATCGATGCCCAATAACGGAGTGGCCTGGATGCGATAAGAGGTGTTGTTGGGTGGTGTCGGTTGTGCTACGCCTCGAGGGTGTTGAGGGGTGTGCGTGTGCTGCCGTTGTAGAGTGCGAGATTGCGCAGCGGCGTGTACTGGTGCGTGACGAGCTTGACGGCCTCCTGGCAGGCGAGTCCAGCGATAAACGAGGCCGTAGGGTAGCTCGCTGGGAGGGCCAGGGCGCTGGCCAGTTCTTGGGAGTGGGGTGTGCGGCCCTGTTGCCATCCGATGAGGTCCTGGAGGGCCGGGCTGCTGTTCCGGGCGAGTTTACCCTGGAAGAACTGGCTGAGAGAGGTCTGGGCGGGTAGTGCTACGCAGACGTTGCGCACGTCATGGCAGAAGGCGGCTATGCGCGAGGGATCGATGGGGGTGGCCTCTGCTGCGTCCTCGTGCAGTATCCTTGTGTACTCCTCCCTATCGTGCAGGGATTTGCGCCGGTACACCTCCTGCAGGGCGGTGTACATAGCCGTGCTGGAAGCCATGTCTGGCAGCTTTGCCGACACCATGAGTTCACCATGGAGGGTGATGTACTTGTCTAGTGCCCGGATCATCCGCGATATGTCGCTATCGTAGCGGTTGTAAGGAGACGTGTGTCCTAGTCCAGCGACCAACTCGCCCACCAGCCGCTTGCTGCCGCTATCAGCGACACACAGGTGGGCAAACCGCACAGCCTCGTCGTAGTTGAGGTCGTGGCTGCCCCTGGGGTTGATCTTGCCGATGTACCATTTGTCTAGAGTCTCTTTGACGGATTGTGTGGTCACGGCTGTGCCCTCCTGCTGCAATTGTTGCAGTACGTGGTACAACAGCACAGCGTACGGCAGCTCCGCGTACTCGTACTCATCAAGCTCCCCAAACCGCAGGGAGTTCATGAACTGGGAGAGTTCAGGCCAGGGCTTGTCAAGATGCAGTAGCGGCACCTGGTAGTCTGGGTGACTGTCGATAACGAAGTGAGGCTCGGCGGTGCGAATGTAGACGTAGCCGCACAGGCCGCTTGAGTACACGGGTATAGCCGGCACGCAGCTCTGCTCCATCGAGTCGAGGACTTTCTGAGGCAATCCTGCCTCTGACACGATCATTATGATGGAGAACTGCCGCCAGAAGTCGCTCTGGAGCGTCTGGTCCTCATCGAGCAACGGCAGCACACGTATATCCACTCCAGCGGGGTTCAGCGGCTGCAGATCAGCGGCGAGGTCGTTGTAGAACAGGTTGCTGCTGATAGCCGGAGTATCCCTACGCAACCACGTGTATTTAGACACGCCCAGCAGTGCCAAGTTCTTGAAACACTCCTGGATGAGCGTGGTCTCGGGGCCCACGAGGCAGAAGTGAGAGCTGCTGAGCAGCTCCTGGCCCTCAGAGCCCCACAGTCGCAGCTGTCTATCGTAGCGGTCCATATTCGCGAGTTTGAAGTGGGAGGGTTTTAGCGCTGAGAAGTCTCTTCGATTGGTGGTAATAAGCGCCGAGAGAGGGATATGTGGCAAATCGAATAGTGTAAATACGAGATAGTGTTTACTCGTGGAGTGGAGACGTTTACTCGTTGTATGGAGACGTTTACTAGTGGTTACTAGCGCTTACTAGTTATATCAAACACCTACTTGTAATGTGAAGCGCCTACTCGTGGTGTGAAGTACAGTGTTACGCGAGATGCGCTTGTTTACTTCCACTTCACCTACGTAACACACCGAAATGGGAAATAAGCGCCCAGCACAACACACATCCAGTCACAACAGTGCAATCCACTGCCATCAACACAAGCACAAGTTTCCTTACCATTCTGCTCCCTTTACCTTCTCATAAAGGCAACGCGTTATAAGAGACACCGACGCGTACTACCTCAACATCCAAAGAGCTGGTAAAACCACCACCAATGGACTTCACATCCGATATAGGCAGCGACAACGGCACCGGGCACTCGAAGCACAGACTACTGGACAGCAGCTCGAGTTCCAGCGTCCTGGGGGACAGAGAAGTGACCCCAGCAGGTCCGCTGGAACCTGTCAGCCAAGGTTCGAGCGACCCAGGCATGGAGATGCTGAGCAAAGACGACAGGAGGCAGCTGAAACTGCAGGATACAAAGGAGAGGTTGCTAGCTGAGCGGCAGCGACTTCTTCAGGAGGTTGAACGGCTCAAGGATGAGCTAGCACAGACACCCAACGCCCAGGAGCAGACGTCCGCGAGCGATGAGGAGGAATCAGAGGCTGGTCAGAGCGATGATATCGACGGAAATGCCGCAAGGACGCTGGTAGACCTCATGGCCCTTGCGTCGAAGAAATCTATGTTCGATAGCGGGCCAGATGCCGAAGATGAGCCGGCGCCAAGCATCATCGACGGCAATTCGGGCCTTCAGACCGAGCTTACATCCAAGTACGACACGCTGCCGCTTCTCAACATCGACCTGAGACTACGCTACATCTCACAAATGACTTACCCGTACGTCTCGATCGCTATCACGAAAGATACCACGGTCCAAGACTCACAGCGCTCTATATCCGCTGACGTTACCTTCAACCGCAACGCAGTCGCGCCAATCAGCCTCACATTCAACACTGAGTACAACACCAGCGATGAGACACTTCAGCGGTTCACCGTCAGCGATATCTCCCCAGCGGGACTCAACCTCACGCTGCGCAGCTTCTTACAGCGCCACAGCGGGAACCCTACCGCGGTACTCTTCTGCCTCAGTGAGTACGACCGGCTGCTCTGGGCAAGAGAAAACCTTCTCAACTCGCTCCGGAGCAAGTACGGCTCGTGGGAGCAAGCCCCGCAGGTCACAGACCACTACACAGACGTCGAGAGGCGGCTTGTCCTGCGCAGCAAGGCCGCGCACATGCTGGCGATCACCGTGCAGGTCGCCGTGCCGCCCCAGGAGAGTATCCCGCGCACAACCATTTCGATGACGCTGGACAACACCCCAGGAGCCACCCCAGACATCAACACCGTCTTCTACGGGCTCGTGAGGGAGTACGGCGTCGTGGCCGCAGCGCTTCACGTGACCCAGACGGTGCTCTTCCCGTGAAGTTGAGCTGCTCGTATAAGGCCGCGCCGGTACGACCGACATCAACATCAACACATAGATGAAAGAGGCAATCAAGACAAGCAATACAACCAATCCCAAAATGGCCTGCGGCGTTCTGAGCACTGTGTTCGAGCAGCACTTCTACACTGCGTACTTCCTGGTGCACATCCCCCTGACGATCTTCATCGACTCGACGATCTGCCTGCCACCCATGACTGACGGGCTCAAGGCCATGATCGACTGGCACGTCGCTGAGAACAACGACTTCCTGCTGCTGGAGAAGCCCGCGTGGTTTTTCTGGATGGTCGTCGTGGAGCTGCTGTTCCAGCTGCCAGCGTTCCCATACTTCATCGCCCGCATGTCCCTGTTCCGCGGCGACGCCCCGGGCATCAGCAAGGAGGAGAAGGCTGCGAGGGCAGGCAAGCGCGGGACCCTGCGCACGCTGCTGAGACTGTACGGTCTGAATGCGTCGCTGACATCGCTGTTCTGCATCTATGTGATTTACCAGCGGGGCTACTACCCGGCGACGGGCGCGCCGCTGAGCGCCGTTGATTGCGCCAAGCTGATTGCGTACTACACGCCCACGTTCCTTATTCCATTGCGTCTGTGCTTTGTTTGAGGCGATGGGGTGGTGTGCCCATGCATATTGTCGGGATGAACTGTGTGCTTTTATGATTAGCGATGCCGATAAACCATGTAAGCGCAATACTGATGCAATTGCAGAGTTCGAAGATGGAGGGATATAGGTAGCTCTGACCTCTGTGAATTACATCGCAATATGTAAATACCGCACTTAAACGTATATTGAATAGAACATTAACACAAGTCGTGTTTGCATTAGAGATCTAGACTGATGTACAGGGTTGTGCACAATGCGATGTGTTAAAGGGAGGGCAACACTGTACGCACAGCACAGCACATTCTATTGAGACGTAATGAGCCCGAGATCACTCTGTATTAGGGTACGGTACAACTTAAACACAAGATTGACACGTAGACTTGATAAATATACTGGACAGGTACATTTGGTTCTGTAATGCCTAGGATATATAACTTCACTGTAAGGAAGTCTCTAGGATAGGGTATAGAAAAGAAAGGAACACGATAAGCAAGCAAAATACACAACAGGGATATGTAGAGGGTAATATCATGCGAACTTGTCTGCGGAGGTAATTACACCATGTTGACATGGCGATATGTAAATATGATGCACAACTTCCACGGAAAAGTACATAGATAAGCTGTGTTCATAATATATCTCACACATTGTCGCAATTTACCTTGACACATTTATGAGTACTACATATTTGGTTAATTAGTGCATATGTTGTTTGCCAAAGTGACAGACCTCAATCAGTTGTCAGAGACATAATATAAATACTCCTGCAATTGTTGCAACATAATTATGTAGCAATCGAGTAATATATAAGAGACAACACACTCGAATGTCAATACGCACCGACACCCCCCGCCTACAGCTCTCCACTTCAACAACCAGACACACCACCGCTCCCCTGTAAGCGCCACAACTACAATACAACAGTGTATATGAAAACACCATATCGCGACCCCTACAAAACGACACTACACAGTCTCAACACACACCGCCTCGCCCCCACTATACCACCAGAACTAAAGATAATACATCGTTGTACAGTTGTATTGTACCGTGGCAATATCAGACCGTCGTATACACTTGCGCACTAGGGGATCAGTGGAAACACAAGAACGGGGAAACAGGGGAACAGTAGAAACTACCGAACCACCCAAACAGCAGCAACACAAGAAACAGTCTATAAATAATCCCTATAGAAGTAGCGTTGTGAGTACAGCCGATGCACAGAAACAAGGGAAACAAGGGACACAAGGAACAGTAAATACAATACGCTCATAGAACACAGGAACAGGGCAACAGCCCAAACACAAGGAACAGTATACACAATACACCATAGAAACAGGGAAAATAAGGGAGACAGCGGAAACAGAAGACACAAGAACACTGTATAAAAGCCACCCCACAAAAACATCACATCACACACAACCCACCACAGACACAAATGAACGCCTCTGGAGTCACTGCACCATCCCCGCCCCACAACAGCCCGCACGGCACGCCGCTGCACGCCGATGCACGATTATGCACGATTATGCACCCACTGGAGTCGCCAGCTTTCCCTATCCAGCTCGTACGGGCGCCGGAAACATTCTGGAAACAGTTGGGGCACCCCGCGGTGTGCGGGTGTCCTGCCACCGCCCGGCGTGCCTGCAGGAGCGCCGCCCCCGGGCGCGCGCGCTCTCCCGGCCGCGGGAAACGCTCTGGAAACGGGCGGGAACGGGGCGGGTGTGCGGGTGTAACACGTGACCCCCACGTGACCCCCACGTGACCCCACGTGACTCTATTGCCACCACGTGACCCCCACGTGACCACTCTCCACCCCACGTGACCACTCCCACTTCACGCACACGTGACCGCCGGCGAATCACGGCGAATCACGCGCGCCGCACACCGCCACCCACGCACCGCAGCGCCGGCGGAGTTGGTTCCCCGCTGACTCGTTCCCCTCTCGACCCCGCGTATATATTGGTAAGGGTTCCCTTATCTATTTGCCACCGGGAGTTGCTCTTTCCACAGCTGTGATTCCATCACACAACTCTCACCACACACACAACACACCCTTACCATGTTCAGAGCGCTCAACAGACAGTCTGTGCGCGCGTACTCCTCTGCCGCCGCGAAGGCGCACGACCTGGTCGTTATCGGCGGCGGCCCCGCCGGCTACGTCGCCGCGATCAAGGCGGCGCAGCTCGGCTACGACACCGCGTGTGTCGAGATGCGCGGCAAGCTCGGCGGCACGTGTCTCAACGTCGGCTGCATCCCCTCCAAGGCCCTGCTCAACAACTCGCAGTTCTACCACCAGATCCTCACCGACTCCAAGGCCCGCGGCATCGACGTCGACCCCAAGGCTGTGGCGCTGAATTTCCCTGCGCTGATGAAGGCGAAGGAGAAGGTCGTCAACCAGCTTACCGGTGGTGTAGAGATGCTTTTCAAGAAGAACAAGGTCACGTACTACAAGGGCCGCGGATCCTTCGATTCGGAGACCGCTGTCCGCGTCTCTCCAGTCGAGGGACTCGACGGATCCGTCCCCAGCGACATTTTGCTCGAGGCTAAGAATATCCTTATCGCCACGGGGTCCGAGGTGTCTCCATTCCCCGGTATTACCATTGACGAGGAGCGTATCGTCTCCTCTACAGGTGCGCTTGCCCTGAAGGAGGTCCCCAAGCGTCTTGCCATTATTGGTGGCGGTATCATCGGCCTTGAGATGGGCTCCGTGTACAGCAGGCTGGGCTCCAAGGTCACTGTCCTCGAGTACCAGGACAAGATCGGCGCGTCCATGGACGACGAGGTCGCCGCGACCACCCAGAAGCTGCTCAAGAAACAAGGCATCAACTTCAAGCTGCAGACGAAAGTAATGGCCGCCACCCGCAACGGCGACGTCGTCAACATCGAGATGGAGAACGCAAAGACCGGCGCAAAGGACGCCATCGAGGCGGATGTTCTCCTCGTGGCCGTCGGCAGGAGACCCTACGTGCAGGGCCTCAACGCAGACAAGATCGGCCTAGAGGTAGACAAGCGCGGCAGACTCGTCATCGACGACAAGTACTCCACCAAGTTCCCCCACATCAAGGTCGTCGGCGACGTCACCTTCGGCCCCATGCTCGCCCACAAGGCCGAAGAAGAAGGCATCGCTGCGGTCGAGATCTTCAAGACCGGCTACGGACACGTCAACTACAACAACATCCCCTCCGTCATGTACTCCCACCCTGAGGTCGCGTGGGTCGGCAAGACCGAGCAGGAGCTCAAGAGCGACGGCGTCCAGTACAAGGTCGGCAAGTTCCCCTTCGTCGCCAACTCCCGCGCAAAGACCAACATGGACACCGACGGCTTCGTCAAGATCCTCATCGACGCCCAGACAGAGCGCATACTCGGCGCCCACATCATCGGGCCTAACGCAGGAGAGATGATCGCAGAGGCGGGGCTCGCGCTCGAGTACGGCGCGTCCGCGGAGGACGTCGCGAGGGTCTGCCACGCGCACCCTACGCTGTCTGAGGCATTCAAGGAGGCCAACATGGCTGCTTTTGACAAGCCTATCAACTTCTAGAGGTATAGTATACGTATTGAATTATAACTAGTATTCTTTGAGCGGCGAGCGGCGAGCAGCGAGCGAAGCGAGTGGTAGAGTAGCGAGCAGAGCGAGCGGTGGTGTAGCGAACAATGTGAGTGTGAGTGGCGACTGGTAACTGATCGATGACTGACTAGCATGTTTACAGTATCGAAATACACTTGGAATATTGAAATGTCACCCAGTGTAATCAAATGTACTTGGTAGGTGAAATACACTCGAATACACAGAGTTGATGCAGGAGGCGCGTCCATCTAAATGTCCGAATTATCCTTCGCAGTACGCACTTCCCAATCACTGGTCTTCGAGTAGACTATATTGCTCAAATATCACCTTTGCTAGAATTCACTGTGCAGGACTCTAATACACTCCAATCACTCGGAATCGTCTTATGCTTAGTACATTTTACGAGCAACTATTATGCACATGGGCCTCTCAAAGGAACTGGCTCTTAACGCCTGGCATCAAAAAACATGCATTATGAATCATCTGGGTTCCTAACAGTAACAATACATTCTCTGATTCCACTTTAACACATCTATGTCTACTACATACTTTCATACAGGTGGCGCTCGATGTCACATCAATTTTAAGTAACTGCTTTTAAATGCACTTAAATATATTGGAGTATAACTGCTGCAGCTCTTTATTATTCAGGAACTATAGATGAAACAATTGTCTTTTGAAAATAATCCATTTACAACTTCATCGGAATCTCCATTATTATATCTATGTTATGCATCAATGTATCCAGCGTTCGGACTTGTGCAGCTGCTACCCACATGCTACAGCAAATATCATATATACTGCTCCCAAATCATCAGCTTCTAAAATCCATAATTTGTTATATATTTATAACCCTGAGCATTATTATTTGTTGCACAGAGTCTCTTTAACAATGTAAAACCCTTGCTTCTAGATAATAACCACTACTCTTCCTTAGATGCACGAGTTACAAACCACGTCCTTCCAAAGTCTGATTAATTATCGAAGCACAGTTTCCACAACGGCCTTTCCGGCAATCTGACAGGCCATAAAATGCCCACCCTGCCATTTAAAATAACTTATTCTCTTTATACTGTACACATGCAATGCCCGCTCAATACTTCTTGCGCAGCTGCTTCATCTTGTTGTAGTGACCGCGGCGACCACTGCTCTTCTGCTCCTGGATCTCGCTGAACTTGCGCTTGAAGTACTTGTTGCTCACGTCGTCGCCCATCAGCGACTCCACGAGTGTCTCCTTGCGCTCCCGCTTGCGGATACGCCCGCTGAAGAACTCCCCGGCGCCCTCCACGATCGTGCCGACGCTGAACCGCTCGGGTGCAACCCACTTCTGCTTCTTGTAGTGGCGCTTAGGGTCTAGCGCGGCACGGTGCTTGATCAGTGTCAGATCACGCTCCAGCTGCTTACGCTTGGCGTCGCTGGGCTTCGGCAGCGTGAACCAGTCGTCCTGTGCCGCCTGACGCTTTGCCTCGCGGGCCTTCACCACGAGGGATTTGGGGGCAGGCGCAACGCTCTGCTTCTCCGTCAGCCCATCAAAGGTGTTGTCCAACTTTGGTAGGCTCTGCAGCCGCACCTCAATATCACGGAATATCTTCTCGGTATCCTTGCCCTCATTAGCATCGTCCTCGAACAGGACCTTGTTCTCGTTGTCCTCAAGAGTAGCTGGGGCGGCCTCCTCAGTGGTCTGCTCGACTGCTGGCTTCGCTGAACTCTCTTTCAGCGCCGCAAAGAGTGCATCCATGTCGGAACTGGATGTGATTTGGTCGCTCATGTTTCCTGGTTGCGTGGTTGGTTGTGGTTGTGGTTGTGTGGTTAACTGTTCAGCTCATCGCAAGTTTTTCAGTATGATGCGATGCCTCTGAAAAATTTTCTGCTGGTGAGTGAGAGTTGTAGTTAGAAGGGAGGTGAAGTTGGGACTGTGGCAGAATGTGTAGTGCTTTAGTGTGTGGTATAGTTGTTGGATGTGATGATATTAGTGGTGTTGTGGTGGGCAGTTCAGCGTGTGTCGGGTGCGGCCTGGCGGAGCCGTGGAGTGTCTTCCAACGCTGGCAAGGGCGGATTTGGCATCAAATGGAGGCATATACATAGGACTGCAGCACAGGGAGGATGTAGTAGGTATGGAAGTTGATACTGACACTCTACACCTTGGTTCTTACATCTAATTCACCTGGTCCAGCATTTGAGTCACGTGGTCATCACTTCAGTCACGTGATTATATCACCCGTACACCACATACAAATAAGTGGGGAAACGTGTTTTCGCAGTATATAAATGGGTGGCAAATTGGGGTCGGCGGCTAAGTGGATTGGATGATCTCTCTGGGTGTCTTCTTTGTTGCCATATTTCTGGGAACATTATCACACCAGAGGTCCGTCTGCTGTATGCTTGATCAGAGGTCGGTACAATAGGATTGGTCACTGGTAATGAGTGGGATGAATGCGTTGCTGTTGGCTGTACTGCTCAGCACACCCCAATTATACGTCTGTCTATGATCAATTGCGGTCATGTCTAAACGCTTCTTCTTTCAACGATTTATCAGTGGGTGAACTCGACCGACTACTGTGTCAATACATTTTAACGTTATTCCGTTCATTGTGCTATATTGTAATCCTCCAATTCACCGCACAATAGCAATTATTACTCACATTGTATGTTAGACAATTGACTAGTTCATCAAGGTGTTATACTAACAACTAGCGCATTATCCACTGTACATTTAACCGTTCCATTCTAATTGACCACAGCAGCCGTTTGCTCAAACAAAAGCACCAGCTGCCATGCGTCCTCTGCTAAGGAATATAATATATGGTATTGGTGATAATGTATAAAGATAGATAACATTACATGATGAATTTAAAAAGTGCAAATGCGAGGACACATGTCCTCTGTGCGGGGTATGAATTGGAAGTACGAATGGTTGATATTGTGACAAGCGGAGAGTGTCATCACCCCTTCCTGTCGTCATTATGGCGTTTCACATTGACATTCTGCTCGCCGAGGGGTAGGACGTCAGTGGAATACGATTTCTGCAGGTTCGAAAGACTGCTCTTTCGTTTGCTTTTAGACACCAGGTTCCTGATCTGTTTGGAGGGCGAGTAGAATGGGTTGGATTTCGTCCGTTTCAGCGGTACTCGATCCCTCCGCACAGCGGTCTTCTGTGTTGTGCTACCATCATCTGCGGGTGGCGACTGCGACGAGGGCCAGGGTAGAACACTCGTTGTCCGGCTTACCATTCCCATCTGCGATCCAGCACTCGTTGGCGACTGCGCGGAAAGATCAAATGGTGATGTGCTTGCGTTAGAAGGCAGGTCCACCATCGATTGCGTCACCTGTTGGTACAGCCCTCCCGTTACCTCACGGACGGAATGTCCATTCGTCTCACCGCTCAGAGTAGCCGGCTTGTCCACCAGCCAGTCGATGAAATCAAAGTCGCTATCAAACCTGTCAAACAGCTCTTCTTCTATCCTCTCTTCGAACTGGAAATCCATGGAGCCCGGTCCCGACCCGATCCCAGAGCCCCCATTGTTTACCCCTGTGTTGCCTACACCAGAAGTGTGGTGGCCGTGCGTGTCTCCATCCCCGTTGAACATGTCCAGCAAGTCCATCGTGTATGTTAGTAATATGTGGTTGTGGAGCTATGTGTTGTCCCGGTCCCTGAGCACCCTGTCCCTGCTTATGCCCACCCTGTTTGTTGTTTATATACACTAACGCGAGTCCCGGCCTCCCCCGGCTCGGACGGGCAAACAAAAACTCCGCGTTACCGTATTAAGTAAAAACTCGCCCGTGTGCGACACGAAACTACTCCACCCAGAACGCCAAAATCATGAGAGGGGTCATGGGACAAGTAGAATGGAAAAAATACCCGCTGAATATACCGCTCTAGATAAGATGGGCCTATTGTATTTGGATTTTTTGTGCTTTTTTCTTGTTGTCTGTGTTAGATGGAAGAACGGAAGAAGGAAGGAAGGAAGGAAATGGAAAACACATATACACGAACTACACAATAGACTAATTATAGACCCTGTTTGTCGCCGTCAGGGATGCCTTTATCTTTCGCGGCAGCTGCTTCTTCTGCCTGCTGTTCGCGACGCGCACGCTGCTCAAAGGTGGAGATGATTTGGTCCTTGCTCCCTTGCAACAGACGGAAAGTGTCTGCGCCGCCAAACCTCGCGGTGGTAAACGGCAGAATGTCCCCCATATTCCCTTGGTTGAGTATGCGGACATGGTTGACGAGGTCTTCGTACGGCCCCTGATTGGACCGATTACTGCCTGTCTGCCTCATGTTCATCTTGCGCTGGAGCCGCCAGATTTGCAGCTGCCTTTTGGCGTGCCGTCTGCGGTTGCTATCGTGCTCTGTTTGCGTTTGTGCGGTAGTTCCTCCACAGAGCTGTGTGTTTACCCGATCATAGTCCTGTGCAAATAGATGGCGGTCATTGTGCAATTGCCTCTCGAGGAAATGTAGGGAGGATTCATCGTCATCCGCGTTGTCTGCACCAGTCCTTGTCTTTAATTGTTTGAATGGTGATTTGTAATGCGGAATGCCGACAACTCCACGGTCCTCAAAATTAGTGTCAGAAGAACATTCCTGCATGAAGATATCAAATTTATTACGCTGAGAGGAAACACCAGCCATGCCCTGAAGTACCACCGACGCCACTTTTGAGCGCTGTTTTGGAACATCCTTTGAACAATCGATGGTTGGGGCGTCTGACCCCGACTCACATGTTTCTACTGACCTAGCAGAAGGAGGATTATCGACAGCGTTACCGGCATCACCCGACTCAGCGGGCATTTTATCACAGCTGTCTGAATAACCCTCAGCGTCAAAGTACAGTTTCTCCAGTTCCGAAGAGATTGTGTGGGTAGCAGTTCCTGGGTCTGCATACTTGTCTGGTTGTCCTAGTGGCAATTTATTTTCCTCAGGGTCAAGCATAGGATTCTTCTTGAAGAACATGGAATTCTTTTGGCACTGGCCACCCTGGATATCAAGACCACTAAGCGACAACAGTCTGACATAGAAGCCGAACAGAAAATTGAGGTTGGAGTAGGGGACATGGTGTTTCTTCGCCAGTGTGATGGGCTGGTAGAGGAGAATATGTGCTGGGTACTGATACCGGTGGTAGAAACAATACGCCTCCAATGGCAATGCAAGGTACTCGGGGTGCTCATTCTTAATAATCTTTACCATATTAGATTTTTGGTTCACGCACATCTCGACAATGTAATTGTAGTTGATATCAAAGTCCTTGCCGGCAACGAGAAAACGAGCGACGTACGCATCGCACTGCTTGTAGCAAATATGCATTAACTCCACGACCAGCTCCTTAAATATGGTGAGGGTCGACTTCGTTGCTAGTAAGGCGTTGTAGTCGAACTGGTCGTAGATAATCGAAACGATTCCGAGCGATACCCTGGGGATGATTGACTCCCAGAGTTTTAGGGCCATCTTGTTTGAAGAGTACACTTTCTTGATATGTAGCCATTTGGAAACTTCGATGAGATTTATGAAAACGTTTATTTTGGAAGTGATTTCACTTAATTCTGAATGAACAGCTTTTTTGTTTTGTGCAAGCATGTCGTTGTCAGAGACTTTTGTTCCCTGATAGGTGACGCCCAGATGAACCAGACAATTGTCATTTGTGACAAGGGCAAAGGAACCGAGGGAAAGTTGTCTACTTTCGAACTCACAGAACATCGATAGCACACACTTACTCTTTCCTGCAAAATGCTCCAACACAACTGGTTCCAATTCACACCCAAAGTCAGAACACACTAGAACTGTAGTTTGCGGAGTGCTGTACTGGGCCAGTTGCTTGCTCACCTGAGCCAATTCGTCTAATGAAATTGCAGATATTACTATAATGTCAATTCCGTACTTTAAACTCCCATCCTCTTGACTTAGGGGACCTTTCAGATCATCTACTTCACGAACAAATACGTTCGGAATGTAAAAGCTGGCGCCAAATTTCGCTGTCTTCCAAGAAACGAGACTGTCACTGGCTACACATCTCGAAGCCAGGATGATGAATGCATTTCCTAGACTGAGTCTCCACCCTAGGAACTGAACAGAGGGAATTTGTCCAACTAATGGAAAAAGAGGATTCGCAAACCTTTTGTGTTAGTAATTTATATTCTTGTTAATTATTACACCTTTGAAATTCTTAACATACCTATCAGACATGTGAGTTGGTTAGTGTCTTTTGTCATGCTGTCATATAATCAGCTGAGGGATTGTCCTAAGTACAAACTCAACACATAGAATACTTCCGGCCAATAATTGTGTGTTTTCACCTTATATTCCTCGTTTTGTCTGTGTGAACGACGCACAAAACTGGACCGCGACAAATTTGCACGTGACATATCGTAGCCGCCATACAACACAGCGACGTATATTGGAATTTCCCTCACTTTTAATCGTTTATATTTATACAAATGTTACTCTAGGTCTACTTCATAGACGAGCACGGTATCGGTGGATGTTCCTTGCCACCCCCTGTTGCCACTCGTACTGATGAGGAACCGGCAAGTGGGGTCTACGTATAGGTTCGAGACGGCCCCACCGTGGTGTCCTGGCACGATCAGGAACGGCACGTTTGTCTTGGCGTCTACCGTCGTGTCAAACAGTCTTATGTTGTCTCTGGATCCCACTAGTAGATGGCGCTGGTTTGGCATCGCCTTTACACATGTGACAGGACCGGATATAGTAGGCAAGCGCAGCACCTCGGCTGTGCGGCCCGGCATCTTGAGGTCGTACTGTTCTATGCATGCGTTTCTGCGACCGGCGTAAATCTGGTCTCCCGATGCACTCCAGCATGCGGAGAAGCACCAAGGTGGGATACCCTCTCCCCTGTCGAGGCTGATTACGGGAGCATCTGTTGTGCGCTTATCCCATATGTTTATGGAACCGTTGAGTGAGGATGTGAGGAACACTGAATCGTCGTAGACAATGTTGAGCGTTTCGCTGGAGATCTCGTCGCTTGGGGCATGCGATGGGGCTTGCGTCTTGGCGTTTTCGGATGCACTCTCCTTGCCCTCTGCAGCGTTTGATTCCTCCTCTTCCTCGTCTCCGAAGAGGGAGTCTACTTCGTCGTCATCTTCAGCGTCCATATTTACATCTTCGGAAGTGGTTGTGGTCTTTGCATCCACTGCTGTCGCATTTACATCGACGGAGGAAAACAGTGGCCGTGGTTCCAGGGAGGACAATTCCGAGGTATTACCCTTAAACTCGTTTACGACGGAGTCCGGTCTGTTCAGGTCCCACTCGAGAATGCGCTTGTCCCAGGACCCACTGAGGAACCTATCCTCAGTTGTATTGAGCCGCAGCAAGTTCACCACGGAGCTGTGTTCCTTGAAATGGTGCACAATTGAGCCCTCGTTGAACCTGACGCTCTGCATGGCGATACCACCGTTGTCCAGTCCGCTGAGCAGGAACATACACTCGCTATGCACTGCAAGGGAGTACACCGGGGAGACCCGTGGCTCGTACTCCACTCTCCCGGCTTTCTCGACCACCTTCATCTGAGACCTGGGCTGCGGCACCTCGTTCTCCCAGTAGCCCGTGAGTATACCTGCGTTGGACACAGATTCCGTGAGAGAGTGCTTCTGGAGTATCGTTAGGGCAAGTTTACCGTCAATTGAGTTGAGAAGGTCGTACTTGCGGACGTATCCATCACCGCCACCAATGAAGAGGTACCTGAGTCCCTTGGAGACCGCGAGAGCGTTGATCGGCGTCGCTGTGGGTATCGCGACGGTTGGCAGGATGTTGTAGGTGGATGCAACCTTGGCAGACTGCAGCAGGGACAGGTAGAAGCTGTGCATCTCGGCACTGGGACTGCCAGGAGTCTCATCTGCCTGATCCTGGGTCTCCTTGGCGTCGTCGTCGTCATTGTCGTCACCCGGAGCGGCGCTGATCTCGCTCTCGCCGTCCATATCCTCGTCATTGTCATTATCCCCGCGAGTCTCCGTGTCGCCATCACCATCGCCGTCACCATCACCATCCCCTTGGGTCTCTGTATCCCCGTTGTCATTATCGTCGCCGTCGTCTTCTCCCTCGCCCTCGCCTTCGCCTTCGCCGGCCTCGCCCTCGAGCTCCTGAAGCTCGTCCTCCTCCTCTTCTTCCTCCTCTTCCTCCTCTGCGACCTCGTTCTGGTTGAGAATGTCGTCCACGTCGTCCATGTGTAGTTTGGGTACTGTGTTTGTTCTGTTGCAGTGGTGGATGTGGTCGATGGTGTTGGTGGTGGTTCAATTTATGAATGTGTTCTGCGCGTCGTGCGGAGTGATGTGTGGTGGAGGTGATACTCAAGGTGTATATGAGTGTATGGTCAGTTGGGACTCGCAGTGTGTGCTGGTGTGGGTTTCGAACTGTGTTGTTGTGTGGTTATACTCTTTATATTTTTGTATGTGGGAATATACCATGCGGCGAGCGCAGGCGTTTCGAGTATCGGAACAATGCGTCAAATAGACGTGACAGCGGCGTATGGTACCATCATCCCAGTGTTTGGAAATAGCATATCGTGCTGACAATAGTATCTGTGGAGCAAGATATTCTCACGCCTATTCAATGTTGTATTGAGATACGGTGCGACGGCGTGACGCCCTTGCACGTGACAGCACTCAAAACACTCTCATACCAGTGGATTGAGCAGGCGGTACTCCCGGGAATAGGAACCGCGACGGCAATATTACATTATTCATAGATTGAGGGACGACAACAAGCAGTTGGTACAGGAGATAGTGGTCACAATGTACACAGGAACATTTATGTATTATTGCTAGATGGATGATGCACTTGCGGTGGTTCGACCAGTAATGATTATGTAAATGTAGATGCGATACCACCCAATAGTACCCCTTGACTGCTGTATCTATGCACTAATGCAAATAAGCAACGCCAAGAAATATTAGCGAAAACACCCCTGGGTGGGCACACCACACGGAGAAACGCGCATCTCAACATCTAACACCAAGAATAACACCCCGATGTGTAGTTGCAACAGGGCCAGCACCTAACAAACATGCATAACTGCAAGAGTGGATGCTACATTCCATGTTGAAAAGTCAGCTTGAAGACATATTCCATGCAAGAAAATAATAATTGTACAGACCTGGGTACTGCCACATCAAACCTGCTACTGCCTCGTTGTTCTATATAACACGGATGCACCAGGGACGGCTCTGAGAACCACATGCCCATATCCACTCAGCCATATCATAGCAACCACTTCTAGTCTCCTAAGAAACAGACACACAATGTTCTGACAGCCATATATACAAACACACCACTCTGTACACCTTCACACACCATTCCCCTGTTCCCCCTTGTCTGTCTCCCGCGCGGCGAAACATCCCCGCTCGGCGGCTATTTCGCATTGCTGTGGGAGCGATGTGCACAGGGACAGTGGTATGAGCAAATAGAGACACACACAAGAAAGATATATGCTCACCCCCGTAACACAGACCACACAGCGATATGACAACTACAATACTTCGACCCCAGACAGCGGCATTGGTTACACAGCAGTGCAATATCTGCAACACCAACCACACTGCGACACGATCACAGCACAGCTGCACATGACTACACGCAGTGGTGCGATCACAGCGATATGCAACGCGGACAGACTACTAAATATACGCACAGCAACACGATCACACGACGCATGACACACTCACACTGTAATACACACACACGCCCGGCCGGCCGCGGCCGTTAGTCAGAAGCGCCCAGCGCCGAGACTCTCCGCGGCATCCGCGGGTGCCGCCCCCACGCCCCCACGCGGTTCCCGTGCACTTCCCGCACTTCCCGCCGCGGTACGTGCGCGTCCCAGGCAACGGCAGGAACGAGCCGGCGCGTATACGCGTTGTGCTGCTGTACCCTGTGCGTATACGCTGTGTGCATCGCTGTCTGTCGCTGTGCGGTCGATATGTGCGCATCGCGTCGCTGTGTGCTCTGCGGGGTTGTCTGTGGGGCTGTCTCCGCCCGTCGTATAGCGCGGCGCGCTTTTCGGCGCTCGTATAGCGCGTCGTTCCTCGTATAGCCCGCGTCTCCCGGGTGTATATAAGCGGTCGCTGTACAGTCTGCTTTGATTCGGCGTGTTTATTCTCTGCTGTCTGGTAGCTACACTCCCCCACACTCAATAACTTCTGCCCCATGGATCTCGTGCTGGAAGTCGCAGACCGCTACGTCTTTGACGCCGTGTACGCCAAGCTGCTGCCCGTCTCGCTCGCCGCGTCCGTGCCCGCCAAGTGGGTCTCGCTGCTCGACCTGAACGACGGGTTCATTGCTCGCAATGCTACTTTGCTCGCACAGACACTGGAGTACCGCAACAACATTTCGCCCCGCGTTAATGAGCCGCTGTATGGTCACACACCTTTTCTCTTGGATATGACCGCGACTGCGTTCATGTCCGTGCTGCCCCGCTACAACATCCTGCGTGAGTTCGTGTCTCTCACCCTGATCACTACTGTGTTCGGCTGGCTGCTGTACCTGTCCATGGCCACCGCCTCCTACTTCCTCGTCTTCGACAAGACTATCTTCAACCACCCCCGCTACCTCAAGAACCAGATGGTCCAGGAGATTCGTCTCGCGGTGTCTGCCATCCCTCTGATGTCCGCCCTGACCGCTCCATGGTTCACCCTGGAGTGCAACGGCCACTCCCGTCTGTACTGGACCAACCCCAAGAAGGACTGGCACAACTACCTCATCGAGGTCTGCGCCTTCATCTTCTTCACCGACTGCGGCGTCTACTTCGCCCACCGCTGGCTCCACTGGCCCCTGGTCTACAAGTACCTGCACAAGCCCCACCACAAGTGGATCGTCTGCACGCCCTTCGCCTCCCACGCCTTCCACCCACTCGACGGCTACGGACAGTCCATCTCCTACCACGTCTACCCAATGATCTTCCCACTCCAGAAGCTCATCTACTTGGGTCTCTTCGTCTTCGTCAACTTCTGGACCATCATGATCCACGACGGGAACCACATGTACAACAACAAGGTCGTCAACGGCACCGCCTGCCACACCGTGCACCACCTGTACTTCTCCTACAACTTCGGGCAGTTCACCACGCTATGGGATCGTCTAGGTGGGTCCTACCGCAGACCGGAGGACTCCCTGTTCGACCCATCGCTCAAGAATGATGCTGCCGTGTTGGCGGAGCAGCTCAAGGACGTCGACAAGGAGATGAAGGAGATCGAGGGAGACCTCGACGAGCGCGAGTACGACGACCACAAGAAGAAGAACAACTAGGCGCAAGGCGCAATACTCATTTATATATATTTGTAACAATGCACGATTGATTCGATGTAAGGAGGGCGGTTGATTCGATGCACGATTGATTTGATGTAAGGGGTGGGATGTGGGATGCACGATATGTGGACTGCTGCAACGGTCCGGGGCGTTGGTCCCAGTGGAGTGCGTGTGCGCGCGCGCATTGGGAGGAAGTGCGGGAGACACGCACGTCATGTGGTGTGGCGTGTTTGTGGAGATTCAGCAGGGCAACGTGTATCGATGCAAGTGTAGAAGGACGTGCGATGAGATGCGGAGAAGTAGTGTTTGCAGCAGATTTGTGGAATACTCCGGACTGTATACGGTAAATGGACGTTTGCAGGTGCTAATGAGAATGTGGAGTGATGGAGGGCGTGACGCTGCTACTTGCTCGATAAATGGCCGGTGGCACCCGTGATATGGTGCATTGTGGGGCATTGGCACTATTGATATGGTGTGTGGTACCCGCATTTTGAGAGTGGCCATTTCAATGACACTGCGCGCAAGCGAGCGTGGTGATATTGACAGGAAGTGATAATGGTACCACCAGTACTGCATGGCACAGTATTCTCTAAACAGCCCCAAATATGCACCTGCGTATTGGGAAGCCCACTTGCAGATAATTTCAAGGCTCCAGTACTCATCAGAGATAAGGTCGTCGTGTTGACAGGCGCTTCCGCATCATGCGAACTAGCATATCACCCTGAGTTGTTAGATTTCTACTTGAGTTGAAAGGGCATCTGCCTTTCCATTAGAAAGCCCAACAAGGCACACAGAACACGAGTTGTAGAACACACGCCGTTTTATAACATTTACCCATGCATTTTAGCCCGTCTTGTATAAACATGACACCCAGGGTGTCGATTTCATGCAGATCATTATTTATACGAATACACACAACCCTTCGAAATATAGACAACGAGAGTGTGCAACACCAGTAGCTATTCGAAAAGAAGGGGAGGGACTACATGAACTCACAATCACCTTCATTACGATATCCTAGACACTACTTCCTCTTTACCCACGACAGCAGTGCTGTGACTTTCTGTCACGTGCACCAGCATCGCGTGATCGTATTGTGTACAATATAAATTCGTGTCTCGGAATGTGTCTCGAACAGTTAACACATCTAGACTCACTTCCCACCCCTCCAAGAGACCATGTCGCTCGCAAAACTGGTAGTAGCGACATTCAGACGGCTCAGGTCCGTCCTGGTCCTCGCAGTGACCATTTCGACGCTGTTTTACTACAGCTTCCAGAACGAAATAGACATTCTGAACTCGTACGCCGAGAACGAGTACCTACCTTCCATCAACAACGAACATCTGGAACATGCAACGGCCCAGACATCGGAGCTGATGTCTAACCTGATCTCGGTGAACCCGGGCGCAAACCCAGCTGCTGTGCAAGCGGTACAGGCTGCCCAAGTGCAGGCTGCACAGGCCCATGCACAAGCACAAGCACAACCGCCAGTACAGGACAAGAAGGGACCACCAGCTGATGCGAACAGAGATCACTCAGATACTCAGGCATCCCTTGACGGGAAACTGTCAGACCCTGCGGTATTCAAGGAGAAGAACAAGTACTTCCCATTGTTGCTGCAGAGTCCCGCACACGATCCTACCAACCAATGGACGCAGGAGGAGACGCCGTCTATGAAAGAACTCGCGGTACACAAGGAGAAGTACCCACTCATGTACGAGCTATCGCTGTCATCTTTCTATGCTGATGACACAGTTCAGGAGAGCACAAAGGGGCTGTTTGCGCTAGTATCAAGCGATCCAAAGGTCTCGTACAAAGAAGACAGGAATGATGTGAGGAAGTTGCTCGTAAAATCATGGGACCAACAGAGACTGCACTTCCTATCCATGAACATGGAGAAAATGTGGCCAATTGGTCTTGTGGATGCTCTTGACACACTCTACATTATGGAGGAAACGACGTTGTTCCAGAACGCTGTGGAGCGTATTGCAGAAACGGATTTCAAAATACCACCGGTAGGCATGACTAATGTGAATGTAGTCGATGTGTCCACGCGCATACTTGGTGGGTTAATATCGGCATATGATCTATCTCAAGAGAAAGTGCTGCTCACGAAGGCTCGCGAGCTGGCAGACTTCCTCCTACGGGCCTTCGACACGCCGAATAGAATACCGCTGCTAAACTACGCTTGGAAATCTCCATACAAAAACAGGTTTCCGTACATGGAAGCAAACATTGCGGATTTCACAAAGGTAGCTCTCGAGTTTACAAGGCTGACCAAGCTAACCGGTGCCAACAAATACTTTGACGCTGTGTACCATATCCTTGTGATGATAGCAAAGTCCACCCAGCAACTGAACATCGAGGGCCTTTTCCCAGACAGTATAGATGCATCCACGTGTCAACTACTTACCTCGGATGCCATCCACAAGGGAGCACATCAACGTAACTCCCGCATTATGAAAAGTATTGATGAGAATTTCAAATTTGTGCACTGTCACCAGCTGGATTATTTCCCAGAGACATCAAGTTCCTACAAGCTAGATGACAAACTGTTGCCTCTATATGACTTGTACCTGCAGTTGTACTCGTTACTTAAGGCTGATGTATTTGGAAACTCCGAAACCATACCGACAAATTCATCTCATCTGTACCATCAGGGAATTAATCAGATCAGCAGACTGTTCACATTCCAACCAAAGGTTCCCGCAGAATTGGGTAATTTGACACTGCTCGCAGACCTCGACACGAATCCAATCTTCTCTCCATCGACAAACGAGCTGAATATCAACTTGCGTAGGGATTTCAAGTTCCACCCAGAGTCATGTGCACTGGGGGCTACGCTTGCGTACGGTTCAAAGTTATTCCCCGAGAATAACGTTACTGACCTGGCACTGGCTGGCAATGTTACTGAAAGTTGTTTCAAGCTCGCGATGTATATGAAGGGCACGCTGGCAGAGGTGTCTCTTGACCCATGCATTGGTGGAAATTGTGTATTTGATGCAGCGGCGAAGTTGGACGATATCATGTCCGGGAAATATATCGGGTTTGCCAATGGCTTCTCAAGTGGAGCTACGATAGGCGCTGTTAAATTGGATACACCCGCTGAAAAGAAGATAAAGAGATCTTTGATGAACAAGAAACCTTCCATTAAGGAGGCTATTAACGTTGCAGGTGGTGGTGATGTCGATGATGAGGATATTCCTAAGGATGTTGCAAAGGACGAAATCGATGGATCTGAAAAGACAACGATCAAAACTTATCACTTCATTAAGGATGAACAATTCACAAATGTCTACCACACAAGCAACTCGATTAATAATGACAAGAACGGTTGGAAATACGACGAGAAGCGCCCATTGTGGATCAACGGATTGTCACACCAACAACTGACCTCGCCGGATCTTATCAAAGCAATCTTCTTCATGTATAGGACTACCGGAGATGAGAAATGGAGAGTAATGGGTAAACAACTCAAAGATGAGATGATCCGCACTATGGAGCAGACGTTCCAAGGAGCTAAGGGTTCGTGGAAGGTGTCTGAATTTGAGCAAAACAGCGACGGTATACCCAGCCACTGGTTCTCGCAAACATTAAAATACTTTTATCTTTTGTTCAGCGATGCGTCAGAGTACTCACTGGATGAGTACGTGTTTACGGAAAGTGCGCATATTCTCAAGAGACGCATCATCAAACCAGCAGCTGTCCACGACAGACAGCACTTGTAACTAATAGGACAAATACAAGACATTCTATAGCATAACATGTATATAGACAATATTAATGCATAATCATTTTTTGAAAGGTAGTTTTGTTGTTGTAAACTAGAAATAACGAGTTTCTATTACAAATATTACATCGTAATCATTACAAATAATAATACATAATTAGGTGAGTTGTTAAAATGAAGAGAGTCTTTCGGGGGTATGAGTTGAGCAATGTACTCGTTCGATTGTCCTTTACAACTTTCTCTTTTTAGCGCTCTCCTTCGAAGTCTCTGCCTCCTCTTCGGCATCACGCTTGGTGTGCAGGGAGTCCAGGATCCTCTGGGTGTCGGCCAGCTCCTCCTCCAAGGCAATTCTGTCAGCCTCAGCCTTCTCCTCTCTTCTCCTAGAGGCAACGAACTTGGCGGTCTCCCGTGGGGACTTCAGGTAGTGCTCGGTGTACCATCTCAGTTGGCCGATGCTCTCGAGGATGTCCTTCTTGGCGGTGTGGGCGGTCTCCTTCTTTGGGAAGACGGAGACGATGTCCGGGTTGAATCTTCTGCCGACCTCCATGATGGTGCTGACGTCAATCAGTCTGTAGAAGAGGTGGTCGATGACCTTTGGGAACTCCTTCAGCATGAACAATCTGTCCATGTGGATGGAGTTTCCGGCAAGGATACCGACACGCTGGTCCGGGATGAACTTCTTGATGTAAGCCAGCAGCTCGTCCTCAACTTGCTCCCTGGTCTTGGAGCTGGCGAGGACCTTAGCGGTGAGACCGCTTGAGCCATGGTGCTCGACACACCACTCGCCCATCTTGTCCATGACGTCCTTGTCGTAGTGGACAACGCTCTCGTAGCAGTTGTTGTCCTTCTGGTCGACAATGTTGAGGTTTCCGTCGGTGATGATGCAGCAGATCTCGATGATGTGGTCAGACTTGTGGTCCAGGCCGGTCATCTCACAGTCGATCCAGACGATGGGCTTGGAAATCTTGCCGTTCTGGTCCTTGAGGACCGTGGCAGACGCAGCGGCGTTGGTAGCCAGGGATCTTGCCTGGGGAGAGCCAGCGAATCTCCGCTGAACAGAGCCAAAGATACTTCTAAGCATGTTTGTTGATTGGAATGCGAGTATTTGGTTAATATCAGTTGTGCCAAGAGAAAATTACGAAAGAAACAAAAGTAACTAGGAACTACAGCGTATAAATAGCATATATACCCAATAGAGGCATCTTATTTCCCCCCTTTAGGCCTGCGCCCGTGCTTAATAATATGGGTCCGACCTGTTGAATTGTTTGTTTACATTTGTCGCCTGTCGGTGCAGCGTGTGCCTCATCGCAAAACCGGGCGGGCCTTTCCCGGTAGTCACCAGCGAGGCAGGGTGACACGTGGCGGGGGTGAGAGAAGGGTGTGGGCGTTTTGAGGAAATAGGAGCAGAGTGAAGCTTGGTGTTTGGTGAAATTGTTTTGTGGATGACATAGAGAGTATATTGACACGTCGAAATAACACGTAACAGGTGTGATATAAATGGAAAATTGGGTAGTATTATCGTAATGAAACGAAACCTTAGCACGTATATCCCTTACTCTTGCCATATTTCTGTGTAAAGTAATGTCCTATTGGCAGCAATGGTACTTCTAGTACATCAGAACGAAGTTCTAATATGCTTGTGAATCTTGCATATATGTGACTAACACCCGTACACCTCCCTCTGTACACCCAAGTCACATTTTTTCAGACTGAAATATTTATTTTTTCATTTTCATCTCGCGCAACAGCGAAAATATTCCAGCCCGCCTCGACGCAATTTGCCAGACAGGGCAGGCCTCCCGCAACTCTTCCACATCTGCCAAAGTATATAACTACAGAGCTGGAGATTATAGTAATACCGGTTTTTATTTCGTACTATCTTCTATTTATCCCTTTCCTATCTCAGTGTAACACTAAATTATCAAATCAGTAACAATGGCTCCAAACGTATGTTCCTAGTACCTCCCAGTTGATTGCCAAACCTGTTCTCATTAACAAGCTGTACCATTAGTTTTTAATGTGGTGACATCTACTCCAGCTGTCACAAGAGCTCCCCGCTCTTTCCCCGTCTATCCAGTGGAAATGATTTATTTTGCTATTCTGCATTTTAAAAATTCACTCCCTTCCATGATGCGTTTCTCCATGTGCGCATTTGAAACTGATGTGATTGTTAATAGCAGTAGGCAACCAATAACAGCAACGACCGTAGTGCATTTACTAACAAATTATAACGTTTTTATTTTTTTTTACGTTTTTTTCCAATAGACTTCCAGAAAGCAAAAGATTGTCAAGACCTTCACTGTCGACGTTTCCTCTCCAACTGAGAACGGTGTCTTCGACCCAGCTTCCTACGCCAAGTACCTGATCGACCACATCAAGGTCGAGAACGCTACTGGTAACCTAGGTAACGCCATCACCGTTGAGGAGGATGGTTCCGTTGTCACCGTTGTTGCTACCACCAAGTTCTCTGGTAAGTACCTAAAGTACCTCACCAAGAAGTACCTAAAGAAGAACCAGCTAAGAGACTGGATCAGATTTGTCTCCACCAAGACTAACCAGTACAAGCTTGCCTTCTACCAGGTTACTCCAGAGGACGAGGAGGAGGACGAGGAGTAAATGTTTTAAAACGATATATTTCCATAATTGTATAATATAGCATTCATTTTAATTCATTTTCCTATTCCTTTTTTTTAAAATTCAACTTGGGGTTCTAGCATATAATCAGTATTTAGTAATATGTACTTTTGCAACAAAATAGATACATATCACATCCGTCAATCATTTGTTGGAATGCTTATGCATCTTTGCTCATCTCATCGCATGAAAATTTTCAAGATGTGTATTTAAGAGAGGGGTGTAGTACGACTTTGTACAGTCAAGGAGTACTCTATCCTCAGCTCAAATACACCACTGCATCATGTCATCCCAATTACCAGAGCACAACGAGGCCAGTCTCCCTCCACAGGAAATCATTGATCTGTTCAAACGTACGTTCGACGATGAGTTGTACGGAGATGAGGAAGAGGGTCTGGAGGCGCTCCAGGTGCAGATCCAGGAGGTAAAGAGCCATCTGTACGATAGAGACTACCTTGGTGCCTTCGACAACGATTCGAAGCGGGTGGCATACTGCTGCAGATGGTCTCCAGCTAGAGCCCTAGGCTATGCGGCGCTGTTTGCTCACTTTGAGCCTGTGGTGGACGTGCTAACGTGCGCTGAGAAGGAGGATCAGTCGGTTCTGTGCATTGGAGGAGGTGCTGGTGCAGAATTGGTAGCAATTGCCAGTATTTTCACTCCATCCAGGCCGTTCGTTTCCAAGTATGCCAAGAAGGCAGAGAGCGAGAGTGACAACGAGACCACTGAGTCGCTGAACGTCCACCTTGTGGACATTGCCGACTGGGAGAGTGTCACGACACGTCTGCTAGAGAACATCGAGAAACACTGGCTGTACAGCAACGAGTTCGACTCGTTCAAGGTTAAACCCGAGCACAAAGACATTCTTACGATGGATTCACAAGCTCTCTCCCTATCCAAACTCAACCTCATCACCCTTCTGTTCACCACCAATGAGCTGTTCAAAGAGAACAAGGCAGGTAGTATCCGCTTCCTACAGCAGTTGAACAAGAATTGCTCCAAGGGCTGCCTCCTTCTCATCGTCGAGAGTGCTGGTAGTTACAGTCACATCACTGTCGGAACCAAGAAATTCCCACTGCAGTTCCTCATTGACACAATCCTCTGCGGCAAGCGCGGCCAGGAGAACGAGGGTGACTGGGAGGTCATCGCGCAGGCCGACAGCTCCTGGTACCGCTGCGGGGGGCGCCTGGACTACCCGATCAAGCTGGAGAACATGCGTGTGTTCTACAGACTGTACCGCAAGAAGACGTGATTAGCTGAGGACCACATTGACCTATTCCCCATTCTCCTGAGGGCATCGCAGATCGCAAAGTGTCAGAAATGGTGTGACAGCAATTTTGCGCTGTCACGTGACGCCAAATTTGCGTTTTCTGTTTACGCCACAGCGAAACGAAAACAGCGCAGCGACCAGACGCAACGGCGCTGCTGGCACCGGCAGCGCCTGGGCGCCTGAGACCACGGGGATGCGATCAGGTTCCCCCAGACCAGGAACGTAGATATAGGCAACGGCATGTTGCCTTTCGTGGGGGTTGTGCTCCTATTTCTCGGGTGTGTATTATTTTTAACAATTTATATTTGGCCTTTTTATCTATTACATTGTCAAAAACAATCAAGTGTCCTTTTAAGCCATGGCTTCTGGAAGATCTGGATCGGAGAGAACTGAACCAGAGAGACGGCCGGTTGCGTCGTTCCGTGCGATGCTGCGGTCAAGGGTGAAGCAGCCGCAGTTCTACTGGTTTCTAGGCCACTTCCTGACGCTGTACCACTTTGTGCGGTTCCACCTGGCGCTGCTGTCGGCGCGGTCGCAGCTGTACCACTACAAGATGTCGCTGTTCTACATCTCCGTGACGTACGGGATTGTGCTGTACCAGTTCTACAAGGGCGGGCAGTTGAGACTCTCGACGCACAACCTGCGCCACAACCTGCGGACCATGGACAATCTGCAATACTTCATCATGCTCACGACGCTGTGGTTCTGCGCCGTGGTGTCAAACAGCATTGTTCTGAACGGTGTGACGTACTCGCCGGTGATCTATTCCCTGTTCCACTGCCTCAATTACTTCAAGGAGAACCTGCTGCCGTTCCTGCCACTGAACTCGCAAGTGAAGGGGCTGGTGAACCAGTACATCACAGCATTCATCTCCAGCTACAACGCGCAGTTCCTAGCGATGGCACAGGTGATCGAGATCATCTGCAGTTTGCGCTCGGGACTGATGGACCTGCCCGTAGCCCTGCTGTGGTCGCTACGCCGTTTCGACATCAAGGCACTGTGCAAAGTGTGGTCCATTGTCACGTACATCTGGTTCTTCAAGCTGAGGTACGTCCAAAACGAGCGTATCAGACAGATAACAGCCCAGTACATCGCCCAGCTGGAACAGCTCCTTGCGACGAGGCTGTCCCCACGCTTCATGGACCTGTGGATGTCCTACAAGGCCATCGTCGCAGCCCTCTTCCGCAGTCTGCCAGTGTGACACTGTCGCAAGCGTCCACGACAACCCTGAATCTGTACTTTTTGTGCACCTCATCTATTATAGAGAAATGTATAGGTTCCTATTATATTTCTACTCGCATTATTTCTATTATTTATTACAAATGAATGATAATATGTAGATGGAAAGCGGAAACGCCCGCTTCCACTCACCTGTACTTGTACTTGACCTGGTTCTCGCCCTTCTTCTCGCGCTTCATCTGTCTCTTGGACTTGGTCTCAGCGGCTGGGGCAGAGCTGGAGGCCTTGCTGGACTCCTGCTTCTTGTTGTTGCTGCCGCCGCCAAAGAACTGCTGCTTCAGACCGTACAGCTTGTAGGCAGCATAGCATGGGACAATCCATAGGATGTACCACAGCTTGTTGGTGTTGAATAGGATCCTGCCACAGTTCGCAAATAGCGACAGATAGATAACGTCAAACAGGTACTGGAGCAAACCGTCTGTCTGAGACAGGTCCAGGCCTTCCTTGACGATCTTGCGCGACCCGTTGGCATCCACAACAACGTGTGGTCTGCCAGAGACCTCCACGGTGTACAGACAGCCGAGCAGCGGCACGTTAATGAGCATCCACTTCAGCATCGTACCGGTGTACGTGGCGCCAGTGCCTCTGGAGTAGAGCGCGCGGGCCAAGGAGAGCAGCAGGATGGGCACGGACGCCTTGTAGAGGTTCCCGAGGATCCTGGTGTTGGTCTGGACTTGTTTCTTGGAAGCTTTGCCGGCCATTTTGTGGTTGTAATTGCTGTTCTGTGTCTTTCCGAGTTGTTGATAGAAGTTCCAGCGTCGGCTTTAATTAATCAATTAACTAATTGACAAACAAATTTCAACTTGACCGGCGAATGGAAGATTAACGAATAAATTATTTGGTGATTACATGCTGCTGTGTGTCTATTAACAGGTAAGTATATACATGGCACGTATGCGGTGTGTGTGTGTGTGTGTGTGTGCAGAGGAATGCGTCTTGTTTGGTATTTACATCATTTCTCGTTGTCTTTAGGCGGTATTAGAAGTCCTGGGCAGGTACGACACGCTTCGTTGCGCGCAGTTTCTGGAAGAAGGATGCGTGTTCACGTTCGATGGCGTCCCAGCCGACAACATTGTTGCGGCGGTGCATCAGGTATCCCTTCATGTAGTAGCCGTATGCGTCTATGAGCTCACGCAGAGTAGCCTGGGCGTCGTCCTGTTTACTGAGGTAGTCGTCCAGGCGCCTGCACAGGATCTCGTTGGTCTCTGTTAGCAGGTACCGTTTTGGTATGAGGCTCTTGGGGTCCTGGCGCTTCTTCTCGAGGTACCAGGAGTCGCTGGCGGACGCGGACATTGGGGAGGAGCGCAAGCGCCCGAGTAACCGGCCCTTGTGGATGCTGTTGTATCCATGGACGAGGAACTTGTCTACGAAGTACAGCGCATCCCTGATAGTCTTGTCGTTTGAGGAGAGCGCGACGATGGCGTCGTTCCACGTCACGTTGTCGAGGACGAACCCTTGTTCCCCGAGCGAGCGTATCAGTCCCGGCAGCTTCTCGATCTGGTGTGTCTGCTCGAGCTGTCTGATCTTGTACGAGAACGTTCCGACGAACAGTGCGTTGAGCCGCTTGTTGGTGATCGTGGACGTCGGCTGTCTCTGGTACCGTTCTATCTGTCTCATCACGTTGTCGTACATGATTTCGAACTGGTTCCAGTCGCCGAGCTCTGCGAAGAGCACGGCTAAGGAGCGCATCAGTGTGAACTTGTTGTTGACGGAGCGGACGTTCTTGTCGTAAAACAGCTCGTCGTAGCGGTCGAGGACCTCCAGGGCCTTCTTTGGGCTGTAGTACTTTGCGACTGCGCGGAGTGCCCAGCCCATCACCGAAGGGTGGAACTTTGTGCTGGTGGTGTTGAGCGCCTGCGACGCCGCGTTGGTCATTATCCTGTCGAGGAACTGCAGGGACTTGGTGAGGTCTTCCTTCTTGGACATCTGCACCTTGAACGTTGCCTTGACGAGGTTGTATAGGATCTTGGAATTCACAGGGATGTTGCGGTCGGTCATTGTCTCGTAGAGGTTGTATACGCGGTCGTGGTAGTCGATGTGTGCGTACGCGTTCATCATGACTTCGAAGTGGCCCGTGTTGGCCTTGACGCCCGTGTCGCTGTCCTCGTCGAGCAGTTGGCTGAACGTCTGCTCCGCGGCTTCGAGGTCGCGGAGCACGCTGACCTGGTACTGCAGCAGCGCCTTGTAGTAGTCCGCGGAGCGGGCCACCTTGTGCCTGTCTACGAAGTTGATGACCCCGAGGCACGCCTTGGGGTCCCCGGCCCTGATCTGCGCCCGCAGCGCGCTGACGCATATCGCGACGAACCGCTTGTCGTGGCGGATGTACCTCTCCTTCCTGTAGCGGTTGTAGAGCGTCATAGCCTCGTGGGGCAGCCCGGCCTCGATGTAGACGTCCATGAGCGCGGCGACGGAGTGCGGGTGTGGCAGGATGTCGTAGTGGTCGCGCATGATGTTGAATATCTCGCGCGCGATGAGGTGGTTGGTGACGCGTGCGCACATGCGCATGAGGATGAGGAAGTGCTGCTCGCGGACGGGCACGGTGTCCTCCTCAGTCATAGTCCTGAGGAGGCGGAGCGCACCGGATATATCGTTGAGCTTCTGGTAGACACTGAACATCACTGTGTATGAGGCCGCGGTGGGCTGGATGGAGTAGCGCTCGAACAGCTGGAACTGCTCGAAGCAGGACGTAGGGTCGCTGGACTTGTAGTGGCACTCCAGGAGCGCCTGGATGATGGGGTACGTGGGCACCATGCCCCTGCGGAGGAACTGTGAGTACAGCGCCTCGATGTTCTGGACGTTTCCGAGCATTGCCATTGCGTACATCACGATCTCGTAGTGGCGGACATTGGGCAGTTTCCCTATCCCGAAGAGGGCGTCGAACTGCTGCTTGAGCGCCGCCCAGCTCATTGTCTTGGAGTGCGCTAGCAGGAGGTAGTCGAACTGCGTCGCGTCGTGGTGCGCCTCCGGGTGGCTGTTGTAGGCAGCCATTTCGCGCTCGAACTTGCGGCTGTAGTTGTAGCTGCGCATGACCTGGGTGAGGTCAGCTGTGGTGACTGGCAGGGAGTGCGCTTCCTTGTAGTCCCATAGCGCCTCGACCAAGTCAAAACTCTGGTTGAACGCCGCGAGGGATATGAGCGTTGAGGCGAGTTGAGTAGCGGCAGTGGGGCCCAGTACCATCCGGACACTGTCCAAATCAGCGCAGAGTCGCTTAGCGGCACCCCCACCACTCACCAACGCCTGCATATACCGCAGCACTGGCCTGAGTACGTTCCTGTCGCGGGCGTACTCTGTAAACTCGCACCCGCCGTCGACCAACGCAATCCACTTGGCCCAGCACTGCAGCGCGCTGGGAACACCGGCTTTCGCCATCTGCAATAGCACGACACCGCACAGGTCCACTGCCCTCTCGCGCCTTGGTATCCCCCACTGTGCCATGAGTGTGTGCATGAACACATCGAGCTCGTCGAGACGGGAGGTGCGGATGAGTGCGTACAGAAAGCGGCGGAGTTCCCGCAGACTCGCGCTGGGAATTAGTGAAGGTGTGCTGGCACTGCCAGTGCCAGCACTAACACTCTCGTCCCCCTCAAAGAGATGGCGCTTTCCAAAACTCACGATAAGACTGTCGCACGCGCGCTCACTCATCCAGCGGAGCGCAGAGCGCCGCTGCTTGTCTAACGGCGCCACATCCGGCGCCATAAAGTACTCCTCGACTGCCTGCTGCTCGTCCGGGAGCAGTCCCTGGGCGGGGGCCCGCATGAGCAGTGCCCTGAGCGCCGGCGCAACGGGCTTGGCCCTGGGTGCCGCTGCCGCTGCGGCAGCAGCGGCGCCGGGGCCAGGGCCGGGACCTTGCAGCGACCGCAGCATCGGCCAGAATCGCTCTATCGTCCCCATGTCAGTGTGGGAAGTTGTAGCGGAGTGTATAGGCTGTGTAGAGCTGTAGCGAACTCTCCCGGGTGTCTAGTCCCTGGTTCCCCTCTTAAGCGCCAGCCTCAGCACGCGGCACACAACAAATTGCGCGAAAACCGCGACTCACAAAGCGTTACCCGGAGGCAAAGTCAAACAATCAACACTGCGCAGCGGTTACCCGCACGGCCACAAAGACGGCGAGTGTCACCAGTGCAGTGCAGTGCAGTGCAGTGTAATGTAATGCAAAGTGCAGTGCAGTGCTACTCCCTTGACTCTGCTCTGCAGTGTGCAGTGCTGGGGGATGCTCTGGACATGTAGTGTAACTTCCAGGGAATCTACTCTGTGGATGCGTTGTGAGTGCTGGGGTGCTCTGTGGATGTGCAGAATTATATAAGCGGGTTGCTGTGCATAGCAAATAGTGCAGGCATGCATTAGTTACCCGGGTATGTTACATGTATACGGGGGTGAAGATTTTATATAGTGCACTACAGTGCATAGAGCACATATGTATATAGAGCAGTATATAGAACTGACAGCTAGCAAATGCTACCGCTTCTTGCGGAGAGGATACCCGCGCATATTATTCCTGCAATTCTTGATTTACACAGAACACAACTGCAGCCTTCACAATGCACAGCTGGACATGCACTCCAGCACTCTGTAGCAGTTGCACAGAACACACACACACACAGCACTGCAGGGTCACCCGGCCAGTGAAAAATTTCGCGATGCCCATCGATTACGTACATGTACGTATACATATACATATTTGTACTTATATAATTGTATAATATTGTGTTTATACGTTTCTCTGTTTATGAAACTACCCCATACATCACAGAGATGCCCCCCAAACAGTACCGCAACAAGGAGAAGTTCACCCGGGAGTACAAGGTGCGCGAGATCCAGCGCAGCATCACGAAGAAGGCAAGGCTGCGCCGCGGGTACCTCAAGGCGCTCAAGGAGGAAGGGTACAGTGTTCCTGAGGCCGCCCCTGACTCCTCCCGCGTCAAGCAGAGCGTGCGCGAGCGCAGGGAGGGCAAGCGCAGGGAGGGCAAGCGCAAGTTCGACGAGAAGAAGGAGATGAAGCGCGAGCGCCGCCGCACGCAGCAGGAGCAGCGCGAGGAGAGTCGTAGGCAGCAGCTGGAGAGTATCAGGGTGTCCAAGGAGAAGTTCAAGCTGCGCGAGCGCAGGTCTGCAAAGCTCACCCAGCGCACCCGCTCGGGGCAGCCTCTCATGGGGCCGAAGATAGAGGACCTCCTCGACAAGATAAAGAACGACGATACGTACACCAGGTAGTCGGGGGTGTGTATGTGTCTACCCGGTTTGTAGTCCGGGTATATATTGTATAGTAATTTGCATCAATGGGGGGGGCTGTACGCTGTCTATATGCTGTGGTATTCTCGTTATGGTGGTGTACCGTTTCGGTGTGTTGCAGTGGCGTTGTATTTTCATATGATGCGTCGGGCATTGCGAGGATATTCTGGTGTTGTTTGAACAGGGGTGTTCCTGCTGATTGCTCGCCGTCTTTGGCATCGGATCGTTATATTTGCTGTACGAATGTACACTTGTTGAGGCAAATGCTGCACATGTCCCTTATTACAACAGTCAGTTCCCAATGTGGTTACACGCTTAATATCGGATAATTGTGTATACGATTATCTTGCAAGATCTGGTCGAGTACCGGTATTCTCATAATCCATTTATTATTCGTGATTTTATGTTGTTTGATAGTGGGTTCGCTCTACATCTATCGCCTAATTTGTTGACTTTCCTCCATAGTTTAATACATAATTTATTGGGCTTTTTTCCAAGACTATCACATAATTTATTGTGTATCTCTACGGTTTATCACATAATATTGGGCCTCCATCTATGATTTATCACATAATTTACTGTCTCCTCTACGGTTTATCACATAATATTGGGTTTCCCTCTATGATTTATCACATAATTTATCGTCTCCACTACGGCTTATTACATAATTTATTGTGCTTCCCTCTGCGTTTTATCACATAATTTACTGTCTCCTCTGCGGCTTACCACATAATATTGGGTTTCCCTCTATGATTTATCACATAATTACTGTCTCCTCTGCGGCTTATTACATAGTATATTGGGCATCCCTCTATGATTTATCGCATAATATACTGTCTCCTCTACGGCTTATCACGTAGTATATTGGGCTTCCCTCTATGATTTATGACTTAATTTACTGTTACTCCCTCTGCAGATTATCACATAATATTGGGTTTCCCCTACGACTATCACAATATATACTGTTACTCCGTCTACTGATTATCGAATAATATTAGATTTCCTCTATAGTTTATCACATAATTTACTGTCACCTCTATAGTTTTCGCATAATTTACTGTCTCCTCTACAGCTTATCACCTAATCTACTGTCTCTCCCATTTCAAATAACTGCGTGATGCGGACATGCACACCTACCTACACCATCGCAATTTACACGCCCGCCCTGTTCCGCATACGTCTCTCCACGGCATAAATACGCAACCGCCCTTACAAAGTCAATAATTACTATAACGGGCACTTTGCCCTATTTACGGATATTTACATGTGCGGTGTCCCACCGCTAGTTCTTGCTCTCCTGCTGCTTCTTGTACTCGGCGATCAGCTCCTTCTGCACGTTAGGCAGCGTGGGGGCGTAGTGGCTGAACTCCAGCGAGAACTCGCCCTTGCCCTGTGTCGACGCACGCAGCGACGTCACGAAGCCGAACATCGAGCTCAGCGGACACTCCGCCTTCAGTGTGAACTCGTCATGGTTGTTCTCGGTGTCCTGGATCACGGCCTGCAGCTTGTTCAGCAGACTGATCACGTTGCCCTGGAACTCGTTGGGCGAGGTCACGGACACGTTCATGATGGGCTCGAGGATCACTGGGTTCGCCTTGAGGAACGAGTTGCGGAACGCGGTCATCGTCGCGGTCTTGAACGCAAGCTCGTTGGAGTCCACCGCGTGGATGGCACCGTCGTTGATGAGCATCTTGACGTTCAGCACCTTGTGTCCGATCAGTGGGCCCTTCTCGCAGGCCTCGTCGAACCCCTTGTTACACGCAGCAAGGAACTTCTCGGGGATGGCACCTCCAACGATCGCGGTCTCGAAGGTGTTGGTGCGCTGCTCGCCCTCGACGGGAGACAGCGTACCCATGACACGGGCGAACTGGCCGGCACCACCGGACTGCTTCTTGTGGGTGTAGTCGAAGTCGGAGGCGGTCATGATGGACTCCCTGTAGGAGACCTGTGGCTTACCGGTGACACACTCGACGTTGTACTCACGCTTCATGCGCTCGACGTAGATCTCGAGATGGAGCTCACCCATGCCGGAGATGATGGTCTCCTTGGACTCCGGGTCGAACTTGACCTTGAAGGTGGGGTCCTCCTTCTGGAACCTGTTGAGCGCCTTGGAGAAGTTGGTGGAGTCCTTGCCCTTGGGGTGGATGGACAGCGAGACGACGGAGTCCGGGACGAACATGGAGGACATGGAGTACTGGACGGAGCCGTCGGTGAAGGTGTTTCCGGAGGCGCAGTCGATGCCGAAAGTGGCGCAGATCTCGCCTGAGCCGACCTCGTCGACGTCCTCCATCTCCTCGGAGTGCATTCTCACGAGTCTGGAGACCTTGACCTTCTTGCCGTTCTGGATGTTGGTGATGAAGCTGCCCTTTCTGAGGCGGCCCTGGTAGACGCGGATATACGTGAGCTGGCCGTACTTGCCCTCCTCAAGCTTGAACGCGAGCCCGACGAAGGGCTCCTGGACGGATGGGACGAGGTTCACGGGCGCCTCGTCGTGCGCGACGTCGAGTGCGGTGTTCAGGATCTCGGATGGGTTGGGCAGGTAGTCGACGATGGCGTCGAGGACGGGCTGGATACCGGTGTTGGCCAGGGCGGAGCCCATGAGAACAGGGGAGAACTTTCTGGCGATGGTGGCTCTGCGGATAGCGCCCTTGATCTCTTCGACGGTGGGTTCCTTCTCCTCGAGGAAGATCTCGGCCATCTCGTCGTCGACGTCAGCGAGTGTCTCGATAAGCAACGCGCGCTTCTCGGCGGCAAGGTCTACAAGGTCAGCTGGGATGGCGTCCTTCCTGAGAATCTCACCGCTGGCACCCTCGTTGTACACGGCCTCGTTGTTGATGAGGTCGACGATACCCTTGAGCTCGCTCTCGGCGCCGATGGGGATCTGCACCGCAGCGGCAGGAATCTTGAGTTTCTCGTTGAGCTGCTTGATGGCGCGGAATGGGTCTGAGCCCATGCGGTCCATCTTGTTGATGAAGGTGACGCGGGGCACGTTGTAGCGGCGCATCTGGTTGTCAACAGTGACAGTCTGGGACTGGACACCGGAAACTGCACACACGACGAGCACAGCACCGTCTAGGACACGCAGCGCACGCTCCACCTCGATGGTGAAGTCGATGTGGCCGGGAGTGTCGATCAAATTGAACTGGTACTGCTCGTTGTCCTTGTTCCAGGAACAGTAAGTCGCGGCGGACTGGATAGTGATACCCTTCTCGCGCTCGAGGTCCATGGAGTCCATCTTTGCGCCGACGTTGTCGCGGCCACGCACCTCGTGGATAGCCTTGATGCGGCCGGTGTAGTAGAGCACACGCTCGGTGAAGGTGGTCTTGCCGGAGTCGATGTGCGCGGAGATACCGATATTGCGGAGCAGACGCGCATGGTTCACGTCCTCGGGGGTGAGTTTGGTGTTGATCTTGTCGATGATAGCCTTTTCCTCCTCGTATTCCATGCGGAGGGAGGAGGAGAGGTGGAGGGAGCGGGCCCCCTGGGTAAGGGGGCGGCTAGCAGCCAGCGCTGCAGCGCTGCAGGGGAGCCCAGCGGCTCCCTGGCGCAACAGACCCGCCGTTTTGTACAGCAGGGACATGAGAGGGAGTTGGGAGTGTGGGGGAGTGGGAAACTGGAACGAGAAGTGGCAATGAGAAGTGGCAAACGAGGATATATATATATATATATCAGACGAACCTTATATGGCGATGGAAAACGCCGGTGTGTCCGTGGTGTGGTGTGTGGGTGTATTGTATTGCATGGTATAGTGTATTATATTATATATTATGGATTATATTGTGTATTGTGTATCGTGTTTCGTGTATATATGTTATATTGCTATGTTACTTAATTCTGGTTGTTTTTGCAGTGTCTCTTTCCTGGCTGTGTGTAAATTGTTTAGTGGTGAGGAAGAGGCAGAAAATAATTAATGAATTTTGGTATAATACAATGTGGTTTAAAGTGGAATTTGTGTATTTCATGGGTTTACCAGGTGGCTATGTTGTGCTGTGTGTCAGTTCTGTATTGTGCTATAGTGTGGTATGATGTGGTGTTTTCAGTGCGTATTATACTGCAGTATAATATATTGTGGAAATTCACAGTGCTTTATTATACTACAATGTACTATAATATGATTCAAGCGGTGCTGAATTATGCTACAGTATGATTTGGTCTGCTTTATGGTGCTGTATTGTATAACAGTGTAATATGTTCCGGTAATGCACAGTGCTAGAATATACTGCACTGTAATATAATTTGATTTTTGGTAGTGCTGTATTATACTACAGTGCAATATTATTCGATATGTCACAGTGCGGTGTTATTCTACAGTATAGTATTATACGATATGTCACAGTGTTGTATTGTACTTCAGTGTATTTTAGTGAAGTCCTTTACACAGTCGTATTATACTTCAGTGTAATATAATTTGGTTTTGGTAGTGATGGATTATACTACAGTATAAAATAATCCTCAATTTACAGTGTTGAGTTATACTACAGCATAACACAATCTGGTATTCTATGGTATTGCTTTAATTGAATGCTTTGTATTATGTAGTGTTTATTCAGCAGAACAGCTGAGTATATCATTGCACATTTTGATTGTTCGTAATTTATAATATATTATACTAAAATATATTATGGTGAGCGTTTTATAGCATAATACATTGAAATATTGTGTGCTTGTGTGGCATAATGTAATATTCTTCCAAGTAGTTTTGGAATTGCCACAGAGTTTGGAGTGAAAAGCTTTTTCTTTGGCTACAGTTTCTACTTATCTGTGATAGGTCCTAGATGAAACCTGCAGACCAGGAAATGTCAGCACAGTTTGAAAGTATTAGGCAGTAGTCCAAACTTCCATGGATATATGTTCCTAAGCACTAGTTCATACTTTTGTGCTCATTAAACACGTTTTGGAAATCAATGCCTCTTGCAGCTTGATCTACATCTCCCAACTCCGATTGTATAATAAATAGTTGTATTATGTAAGCGTCGATCTAGTGTTCCAATATATAATAATCTTTTGAATAGGCATTTGTGGCCATGTATATATTAGTTCGAGGACGTTAATACAGTCCCCAGGTGATCATTATCACTGTAGTAATGCTTCGAGTAATACCCAGTACTACAGTAAATCACAAGTTTCATTTCTGCGCTAAGCATACCACAGTCATGGAAGTATCATTGCTATGGTCATCAATGCATTGTATAACGTACTATAGAGCAACCTGTAGACGCCATGCGCCCTACTTTGGTCCCATGATAACGCTCTTGATGGCACCGGGCTTCCCGCTCACCACGTCCTCGTACGCCTGCACAGCGTCTTCGAACTTGTACTTCGCAGTGATGAGCTTCCCCAGCTGCACCTTGCCCTGGGCCACCAGCGCAACGGCATCGGCATAGTCGCCGTGGCAGTAGCGGAAGCAGCCCTTGATGGTCAGCTCGCGCATCGACATCAGGTTCAGCGGCATGGGCACACTGTCGGCGCCCATGCCCACGACCACAAACGTCCCGCCAGCACCCAGTGCCTTCAGCCCGGCGTCCACGCAAGCAGCGCTGCCTGTGCACTCCAGCACAACGTCGATCTTGCGATCGTCGACAGCCTTGCGGATAGCCTCGTCCAGCGGACCAGAGACCTCTTTCGCATTGACCACCTCGGAGGCACTGAAGTGCTCCTTGGCGACACTCAAGCTCGCGGCCTTGATGTCCACGTAGACGACGGTCGCCGCGCCAAAACTCTTGGCTACCTGACCGTTTACCAGGCCAATGGGCCCAGCACCCATCACCACGACGGTGTCGTTGAACTTCGTGCCAGCAAGCTTGTTGGCGTGAACTGCAACCGACAGAGGCTCCAGTAGAGCCACCTCCTCGAAGGGAATCGTCTTGGGGACCTTGTGCACAAAGTCTTCGGGGGAGAGGAAGTACTTCACAAGGGTACCATCGACAGGGGGGGTAGCAGCGAAACGCATGTGGGGACACAGGTTGTACTGGCCAGCCTTGGTCTCCTCAGAGTAGCGGCTGGGCACACCTGGCTCGATCGCAACGTGGTCGCCGACCGCAACCTGCGTTACCTTATCACCAACCTCAACGACAACTCCGCTGGACTCGTGGCCCATCACCATGGGCGAGCGCACAACAAAGGGCCCAATGGCACCCTCGCGGTAGAAATGGATATCAGAGCCGCAGATCCCGGTCGCCATGACCTCGACCTTGACATAGTGGGGGTCCTCGACCTCAGGGACGGTTCTCTCCTGGATCTCCAGCTGGCCCTTCTGAACCAGCACAACAGCGGGTTGTGAGTTCATTGTGTTAGTGTGTTTGTGTGTTTGTAGAGTAATTGGGCCTTCTTTGTATTTGAAGAGTAATTGACCCTTTGTATGTTGAATACCAACGCCACATTTAAAACAAAGGACCCTTATATACAAACTGCAAGGGATGTTCGGGTAAGACGCTAAGGCACGGGATCGGTGCTATGCACATGCATCGGTGCTATGCTATGCACTTAGCGTGCGTGCTGCAAGTGCATGGCTATTGTGTTGCTGATTGTGCTTTGCAGCTGCATGTGCGTCTATATACCATTTGTGAGTATGTATTTACTGATCTGCGATGGATTGGGTTCGTATTTACCTACGTCTGAGTTTTTCCCGGCCCAGATGCATTGCTGTCGACCTTCAGGATGGCGTGGATCTCCTGGAGGATGGCCTCGATGTCCCGCGAGTCACAGGATATGCCGTCGACGAGCCTGACGGAGTGTGGGAACTTGCGCAGCGGCGTCTGGGCTGCTGGGTCGAGCGTCGCCGGGGCCGCAGGCGACCCTGTCAGCGAGCTGCTGGGCTTTGTGTTCAGGATGAACACCTCGTTGCGCACGCGGTGGATCATGGGGTACGCCAGTGACTTTGTCGTGATGTGCTCGTCGTTCGAGAAGTGGACGTAGAACTGGACAGTGTTGTGGCCGTTGTGTGAGGCGTTCTTGAGCTCGATGATCAGCGTGATCTTGGTGCCGGACTCCGTGTTGTAGTACACCAGCTGGTACTCGCTCAGGTTGTGCAGCCCGAGGCTCACCCTCGTCGACGCCTGGTCCTTGTTCTCCTCGCGCTCGCGTATGATATCGCGCAGCGTGGTGAACAGCGACGACGTGAACTGCAGGTAGTTGAAGATGAAGTGGTAGTCGTAGCCGCCGTTGTTGATGAACGGCTGGATGATGTGCTGAGGGTTGGTCTTGGACAGCTTCACCGACAGGTTCTTGACCTTCATGTCCGACGTGATGATGTTGATCGTGCAGTCCTGTTTGTCTATGTCGTCCAGCACAGTGTTGTTACTGCTGCTATTCGCGGCGGCATTGCGCAGGTAGTTGAACGATATCTCATTGGGCTTCACCGCAACGATCTTGAAGTTCTCTGAGGCAAAGTTGTTGTGCAGCCGCTCCACGACATCCGTCAGGATCACCAGCTGCATCAACTTCTGCCGGAACGTGCTGAGATAGTGCACGATCTGGCTCAGGCTCTTGAAGTGCTCGCACAGGTAGAAGGCAAGGTCGTCATTCTTGACAAAGTGGATCAGCAGCTCCTTGCACTGCACCTGCTTGATCATGATGTCATGCTTGAATTTCGCGTACAGCCGGATCTCCGAGTTTGCATAGTCGATCCGCATAAACATCGAACTCTCCAGGATCCCGTTCAGCGCATTTGACCCCTCGAGGAAGGAAACCAGCTCCATGGTGATGATCGAGGTGTAGTCTTCGTCCTGCGAGGCCTGTGACGAGGTGAGGGATTCGCTTTCCGCGTTCCCACTGTCGTCCTCCATCACGTATTTTGGCATGTTCTGTGAGATTGTGTCCAGGGAGCATATCTTGTTTTTGATCATGAGCTCGTTCAGTGAGTCAATCAGCATATGGTTGACGATCCGGTGCAGAATTGACTTCTGCAGCGATAACACCTTCTGATAAGTCATTGTCTCGAGCTTCGAGGAGGTGACACTCGCCGTGTCCAGGTACTTCAGCTCCCACACGCCCTTGCTGGACACGATCTTCCCGATACGCTTCTCGATGATACACGAGGAGTTGGAGGAGATCACTGTGAGGATTAGGTACCAGTTGACAGGCCATTTGGGCAAGGAGATGAACATGTCCTTCTGCAGGAGGTCGTTTCCGTGTGATGCATCGTCCCCTGTAAACTGCGTGGGAATCTTCTTGTCGAGGTTGATGACCTTGTTGCATATCCAGCCCGTCTTCTCAAACATGTTGCGCAAGACGTGTGATATCTTGTCGAGCTTGAGCTTCTGTAGGATGGTGATGAGGTCCTCGGTGCGCTCTGTGTGGTTGATGCGCTTGATGTAGTCGAGCAGCAGCGACGTTGGGTTCTTGAAGTAAAATACACCCGTGATTAGGTCGATCTTGAGCTGGATGGGTGCCGTGGACATGCAGGTTGTGGGCAGCTGGAACAGCAGCACGTCTGCGTTCTCCTCGTCCTCCTGGAATACACCAGTGGCGAGCAGCCGCATGCGTATCACATTGGCGTGGTTGAACGTGATCTCGTCAAGGATGCTCTCGACGTTGCCCAGGATATGATTGTACACAGTGGGCATGTCGGCGAACTTGTGTTGCGAGGCGATATCCTTCCCTTGGTTCTTTGACCCCGCGGAAGCGGCGCTGGAGCCAGCACTGGAATGTGACCCTGGCACTGAGGAGGAGAAATCGTTGTCCCAGCGCAGGATGAGCTTCTCGGTGGTCCTGTCGACGCCGATGGTGAACCTGCCCTTGTTGCCGGACTTGCCGTTGATCCAGTACCTGCCGGAGACAATGCTCTTCTTGGCGTCGTACACGTGTATGAGGTTTCCGCCGGCGAACTTTCCGCTGGTTTCGAGCAGCTGCAGCTCCCTGTGGATCATGTACAGTTTGAGCGTGAGGATGTACTTGTGCATGAACTGGAAGAGCAGGTGTAAAGGCCGCCTTTCCCTGTGCTTGTACAGCAGATCGTTGATGAGCTTCTCGAGGCGGGGCTTGTTCAGCGGCAGCACTGTGTCCTGCTCGGAGTTGAACAGGAACGTCAGGTCGACGAAGAAGAAGGGCGCACCCTGGCCCAGGGTGGACAGCTGCACCTCGAACTCGTTGGGCACAGTGATGTAGACGCGCCCGTTCTTGACGCGGTAGTCGCTGAACTGGGGCGGCAGGTCCGCGAGGGCCATCTTGACGGAGACGCCGAGGTTCAGGTCACGCAGCACCTTGAGCACCAGCGATGGCGGCACTGTGACGTCTGTGTTGGCGGGGCGCATCTGGCCCTGGGCGGAGATCTTGAGGAACTGCGGGGGCAGGTTGGGCCGCCCGAGCGACAGGACCTCCAGGGCGGTGATGATGTCTGCGTTGGGCAGCTTGGCGTTTGTCATCGAGTCCAGACTCGCCTTGAGCGCCCAGATGCAGTTGTTGACGGAGGTGTTGGTGGTGCGGAACCAGTTGAGGAGGTCGATGAGCGCCGCAAAGTTGTTGCCTTTAATCGTGCGTGCCCACTTCACCAGCACGTACAACTTCAAAAACTGGTTGCGCAGGTATATCACGAGCTGCAGGAACGCAATCTTGCGGGGCGACGCACCGTTCTCGCCATCCGCAGCGCCTCCCGCACCCGGATGCACATTGGTCTTCATGTACTGCGATATCTCCTTCACGGTGAATATCGTGAGGTTCCTAATGACCACTGAGAGCGGCGTCTGGTTGATCTGGACATGTGGCAACTCGGGTGGAGTGCCATTAGCGTCTAGCGTCGTGTGTAGCGGCGATTGGAGGCCCGTAGCGGGCCTCCCGGCGACGGAATCGGTCAGCGGCGTCTCAGGGACGCCTTTGGGCAGCATATCCTTCCCGGAAAGCACTTGGGCGCTGCTCATGTCGCTGCAGAAAGGGGGAAATACTCTTGGAACAGCTCTGAGGGCGTACGAGGGCGCAAATTATCCGCTCTGCACGCTTCTAACGGGAAAACAGCAACTCCACAGACAATCCAGCGTCAGGTGAACAGCTCTAGCCTTCTCCTTACCCACTTCCCACAACTCCACGCACCAGAAATAGCCGCCAAGACCGTATATCCCCACGATTCTCATATGTAGCAGCGAAAACGCCACCGGAAATTGGAATTTCGCGGGACAGCGCGACGCGGGAGGGTAACCCTCGTATAATTGGCTGTCTGCACTATATAAAGGCTGGGGGGTGGACATTGGTGTTGTGTTTTGGGGTATTTAGAGGTCTGTAGAGCTCTATGCACACTCGCAACGACGCTATGGGTTCGCAAGACGGTTCTGGTGATGGTAACGGCGCTGGTTTGGGCGATTGGGGCGCAGATTTGAAGGAAAAGGGCCCCGCGCCGCCACATGTGGCCCCCTGGGGTCACCACAAGCGCGGTTCTGACTCCGGGAGCGAGCTGTCGCTGCCCGGGAGGCTGGGGAAGTCGCTCCCCGCGGACCCGCAGGTCTCGGACGTGAATTCCGTGTCGCTTATGGCCGTTGACAGCGGCCTGGAGCCCCTGGGTGGGCTAGCCGCCGCGATCAGCGGCGGCAACGAGTCCCCCAGCGACTCTCCCTCGGCTCACCTCTTTGACAACATCCTGTCGTCGCTTACGTTCAGTCGTGGCAAGGATGCTGCGGCGGAGAGGGAGTTCCACTCGCTGTTCAAGCTGATTCCCGCCGACGAGAAGCTGCTGGGGGCGTTCCCCTGCAGTCTCAACCGCGGTCCGCTGTACGAGGGGACGGTGTACCTCACGCACAGCCACCTGTGCTTCAACTCGTCGATGCTCGACTGGGTGGCGCAGATACAGATGGACATGCGGGATATCATCGGTGTAAGCCGGCAGAAGGACGAGCTATGTGTGACGACGTCGCTGGGCGAGACGCGGTTCGCCCAGTTTGAGCGGCTGGACGAGGCGTATAACTTGCTTCGGGGCCAGGTGGACTCCCACGGGGACCGTCAGACCTCCCCGGCGGCCACTTCGGACTTCCTGAGCTTCTCCGTGGGACTGAATCCGCCCCTGGCGCAGAAGTCCACGGCGATCGCCGGCGCCACGGCACCAGGGTCCATTCCCAAGTCCAAATCAAGCATCAAGCTGCTTACCATGCTCGATGCCACTGGCGGGATGACCAACGAGGAGGCTGTGGACCGAATGATACGCTCAATTGACGACTCCGGGGAGTCAGCGATGGACTCCAGCAGCGACGAGGCAGAGCGCAGGAGCGTGCGCGTCCCAGTGTACAAGCTGCGCGCAGACTCCGCCAGCAGCAAGGACATCACGTACGCCGGGCCATGGTTCAACGACGCCAAGCTCACGCGCAGCATACCCACACGCTCGCCCAACGAGCACGTCCTCGCAGACATCGAGCTGTCGGCGGCGCCGGGGCTCGTGTTCCAGATCCTGTTCAACGAGCGCACGCCCACGTTCCTCCACGAGTTCCTCAGCAAGCAGGACTCGTCCAAGTTCACGGACATCGGCGCCTTTGCGCTCAACGACTCCGGGGTCAACACCCGCACGTACTCGTACCAGAAGCAGCTGCACTTCCCCGTCGGACCCAGCACCACGCTCTGCAACGTCGAGGAGGCGGTGCTGCACCACGACCTCAACGACTACATCGAGCTGGTGAACACGACACGCACGCCCAACGTGCCCAGCGGCGGCAACTTCGCCACCAAGACCCGCTACATCATCCAGTGGCACGAGCGCAGCTGCTGCAGGGTGCGGCTATCCTTCTGGGTCGAGTGGACCGGCAGCTCGTGGATCAAGAACATGGTCGAGTCGAGCTGCAAGACGGGGCTCGTCGCGTCCACGGTCGACTTTGTCAACATGATCGAGCGGTTCGTTGCGGAGAACGTGCAAGAAGAGTACATGACCGTGGGAGAGGCGCCAGCTGAGAGCAATGACAGCAGGAGCAGGAGCAGGAGTAAGACTCCGGCCACTTCTCCACAGCCCGCGGAGGAGACTGAGAAGGTTCCAGCACAGACAGAAGCAACTTCTACGACGCTGTCGCGGATCCCACAGCAGTCACCGCTCGTAGTCGGCTTACTCATCACAAACATCGTGCTCTTCCTGGTCCTCATTTACGTTGTGTACAGCCTCGACCGCAAGGTGAGACTGCTCCTCCACGTCCAGGGCTACGCCAGCGACAGGGTCGCGCAGGCCACAGGTGGCCTCTACGAGATGCCAGTGAGGGGTGACGCCACCGCACCTCCCACGGAATCACACACAAGACTGCTGCAGTCGCTGAAGGCGCTGTTTGGCCCGCTGACCGAAACCAACAGGGCCGGCGGCGAGTCCCCCAGGGACCTGCTGCAGCGGCTCCTGAACCTCATCGACAGGGAGCTGGGTAACTAGCAGCAAACTAGAGAGCACCACCCACCCACGTATATCAAGAGTACATAGCAATGCATACATCCAGCACGGACGCAAATGTGTCATGTGGCGCAGCGCCGCACTTCGCAGATGCGCAAAACATCGAACTCGAGTTTTAACACCCTGATAAGAAATGGGAGTGTTGATGGTGGAGCGTTTGCTGTTGCGAGTATAAATACGTTTCGTTACAAGAGGATAACTACGTTTGTTGCTATCAAGAATTGCACGGTCACTTATTGTCAGACCATTGTTCAACCGAGTAAGGGGCGCTACACAGGAACACTCAACATCGCTGCGCATTACAGCTACAGAGAGGTAAGGGTATAGGTACAGCATATTAGTAATACAACTAGTCAACCCAGTATTGCAGTTGCTCAGTATCACATATACAGTACCATATTCACGCTGTATTACATATACGGTATTACACTCACGCTATAACACTTACGGTATAACACTCACGCTACAACACTTACGGTATCACATTCACGGAATAACATATACGATATCACATTCACGGTATAATATCTACACGGTATAAACTACGTTATCACATTCAATTAATCAACCCACAATGAGACTGAAGGTGAACATCAGCGGGAAAGGCGACAAGATCGTCTCCCTCCCCGGAAACGACCGGCTGGTGGGCGAGCTGCTGCAGGAGATCGCCGAGGCGTTCTCCATCGAGATGGAGGACATCGAGTCCCTGCGGTTCGGCTACCCGCCAATGAAAGTGAGCATCGACGACGACACTCTTGTAAGGACCGTTGACGACATCGGTCTGAGCTCCGGGGAGAAAGTCGGCGTGACCCTGGTGGCCAGCGCCAGCGACAAGAAGACAGGCGATGAGAAGGCAAGCGGCATTCCTGAATCGGCGCTGGCGGACAACCAAAGCTCGTTCGTGGACTCCGCAGGCGTCACATGGGTGCTGCAGCAGCACAAGGTGCCCGACGACAACTCGTGCCTCTTCCACGCTATCGCATACTGCGTGTACAAGGACATCTCGCTGTCGTACGGGCTGCGGGAGCGAGTCGCAAAGGAGATCCTGGCGGACCCCGGGACGTACAACGAGGCGATCCTGGGGAAGCCCGTCGGCGACTACGTGCAGTGGATCCAGCGGCGGGACTCGTGGGGCGGCGGGATCGAGATCGCTGTGCTGTCGCGGGTGCTGGGCGTCGCGGTGTACGTGCTGGACATCGATGCGCTGAAGTACGAGAAGTTCAACGAGGACACGTACGACGAGTTCATCGTTGTGCTGTTCAACGGGGTGCACTACGACGCGGTGGAGTCGCTGGAAGGACACCGCACAGTGTTCAATGTGCGCACGGAGGAGGTGCTGAGCAACCTGGTGCTGGCGTGCGCGCTGGAGATCGCGCGGAAGCTGAAGCAGGGAGGGCATGCCTTCAACACGCACAGCGCCCGGATCGTGTGCAATGTGTGCCACCAGACCTTCGTCGGCGAGCGGGACATCGCCCGTCACGCAGAGACCACGGGCCACACGGACTTTGGCCAGGCCAAGGGGAGCTCCTAACCCTGTACTGTGCATAAACGCACGGCGCTGATATAATATTAATGTACATATGGGCGCACCCGTCTAACATACTTAACCCATGAAAGTGTCGGGTTTGCCCTGGGCCTGGGACTGCTGTTCAGGCACCGCAGCTTGTTCCTGCTCCTGGACCGCTGCGTAAGGCAGCGTAGGCTCCGTAGACTTCACGTCCTTGAGCGTCTCGTCTAGGTGTCCCTTGAGCAGCTGCTCGTTATTCTCCTTCTGTGGCCCGACCGCGCTCTTTATCTGCTCTACCCTGTCGAGGAACTTGTTCAAGTTCAGCCCCGCGGCAGCGTTAGCGACGTCCTGCGTGTACGGCACGCCCTTGAGGTCCTTGACCCTGCGCTTGTGCACCTTTCCCCTGAGGTGGGTCTTTAGCGCAATCGCGGTCTCGCAGTACTTCGCGCAGTGGATGCAGTAGTGCTGCCCGAGACCGGGTTTAGTCTCGTCGAGCGGCTGGTTCAGCAGCTTCTGGATCTTGTCCTGCGACGACAGGTCGTCGTAGATCAGGTCCAGGTCCTTCGTTCTCCGCTTGGTCTTGTACCGCTTCACAGAGTATCTTCCCATCGTGTGGTGTGCTAGACTGATGCAAATGTAAGAAACAGCTATATATACAACTACACATACACAAATCCCTCAAATAAGGATATTATCCATGCGATGACCAGGCGATGACTTGTCCATGTGCATGTCCATGGCATGGCGATGAGCTGAAAATTTTTCCAGCACACGTGACAGCAAATAAATTTGTGACTGCCCACACCCGTGCACCCACACCCGTGCACCACGAAAATATTTCCACGCAACATCCGTGCACCCGCGCCTTCCCGTTTGGGACATGTGATTGGCGGGACGCGGAACGCGGAAGTGCGGATGTGCGCGGCGGAATTTCACGCCGCCGCCATTAGTAATGGCTTACTGCTGCAGTGGCGGTGGCGTCTGTGGGAAGTGAGATGCCGGGTATATAAGCGGGTGTGCGTTTGTGCAGATATTTGTAGTGACGCTGTAATTATACTATTTTTTTTAACTTTGCTATTTCCAGCACAACATATCAATAATCTTTCAAAATGGCCAGAAGACCAGCTAGATGTTACAGATACCAGAAGAACAAGCCTTACCCAAAGTCTAGATACAACAGAGCCGTTCCAGACTCCAAGATCAGAATCTACGACCTGGGTAAGAAGAAGGCCACTGTCGATGAGTTCCCACTGTGTGTCCACCTTGTTTCCAACGAGCTGGAGCAGCTTTCCTCCGAGGCCCTGGAGGCTGCCCGTATTTGTGCCAACAAGTACGTCACCACCATCTCCGGCAGAGAGTCCTTCCACCTGAGAGTCAGAGTCCACCCATTCCACGTCCTGAGAATCAACAAGATGCTTTCCTGTGCCGGTGCCGATAGACTGCAGCAGGGTATGAGAGGTGCCTGGGGTAAGCCACACGGTCTAGCCGCCAGAGTTGACATTGGCCAGATTATCTTCTCCATCAGAACCAAGGACAACAACAAGGACGTTGTCATCGAGGGTCTGAGAAGAGCCAGATACAAGTTCCCAGGTCAGCAGAAGATCATCATCTCCAAGAAGTGGGGTTTCACCAACCTCAACAGAGCCGAGTACATCAAGAGAAGAGACGCCGGTGAGGTCAAGGACGACGGTGCTTTCGTCAAGTTCCTCTCCAAGAAGGGTTCCCTAGAGGCCAACTACAGAGAGTTCCCAGAGTACTTCGCCAACCAGGCTTAAATCTAGAAGTCGTTAGCGTGTGATATGTATATGGCTATTAGTTATATAAATTTATCTATTCTTTAATATACTTCAGGCTTTGCCTTTTTTTAAAACGTAGAGGTATGTGCTAGCGTGCTGCTAAGTAGTGATTTGTTGGTGTTTATTGCAGTTCTTTTGTCTATTGCATATCTCCTTTAGATTATTTATTGGTGTCTTATTAAATAGGACGCTCGCCCCTTATACAACACACCAACACAACAGACATGCTGCGCACACTCAGGAGTGCTCGGGCGCCCCTGCGCAAGGGGCTGTACCCTCCCAGCTGCCTTTCCCTAGTGAAAGTCCCCGTCAGACGCCTGGTCAACGAGCCCAAGTACGACGAGGCAGACATCCTCGCCCAGGGCCTCAACCACGGCGAGTTCAAGGCCAAGCGCACCAGCATTCCCTTCCTCACCAACGAGGACGCCTCCGACGACGCCAAGCAGGTCACTCTGGACCGCATGCAGAAGCTCCAGAACGGCGCTATCGCCTCCTTGGCCCTCCTCGGAGTTGCCCTCGCTGGCGGGTACTACTTCTACGACAGGAGGCAGAAGGAGGCAAAGCTAAGGGAGGAGCTCGAGTGGGCCGCCATATCCAGCGGGGCCAGCAAGCGCAAGGGCAAGAAGAAGCGCAGGAGCGCCAAGCTGTCCAAGGCGAAGCCCGTGGCGCCCGCTGGCGAGCTCGACTCAAGTCACCCGGGGCTGTACTGCTGGGGCAGACCCACCAGCGACAGTGAGTGGGACGCTATCCCCAAGAGGGTCGCCCTGTTTGACAACATGGTGCTCAGAGACGTGTGTCTCCTGGATGCCGCGAGAAACCTGGTCGTAGATGACAGGGGAGATCTGCTCAACTGGAATCAGGCGAGTGACAGCTTGATTCCCGTCCTCAAAAGGCAGAATCTGCGCAAGATAAGGGAGTCCAACGGCGTGCTGTACGGCTTGAACAACCGCGGAGAGATCCTCATCATGCCGCTGGGCGACCTGGACACCCTCAGCGACTACATCCAGCCACGCAAGAGGGTCTGGTTCCTCCCACGGGTCAGCTACATCAACAGCTATTCCACGTACAGCGCCAAGTTAGACACATCGGGACTGTTTGACAAGCGCCTGGGTGAGGGGAAGATCGTGGATTTCGACACAGGATCCCACCACCTGGTGCTCATCTCTGACGCAGCCAAGGCGTACTCTTGCTCCACGGGTACCTCGTCCCAGTCGAACGACAAGAGCCAGAGTAAGGGACAGTTCGGTGTGCCACAGCTCTCTCAGTACGATGAGTACCCTGAGTCCCACAAGCTTCACGAAATTGAACTGCTGAACAAGTCGCTCTCTACCAAGAAGAATGGCGGTATCCAGTTCAGAGACATCGTCAAAGTCGCATGCGGAGACTACCACACTGTGGCCATCGATTCTCAAGGCGGACTTCATTCCTTCGGATGGAACAGGTACGGCCAACTGGGTCTCAATATATCCTACGAGAACGAAATAACGCCATACCCAAAGCAACTCTCACTGTACAGTTTCGTCCCGTTCTTCAACGACGGCGAGACCGACCAGGAGGAAGGCGAGACCGGCCGCGGTGGACCCAAGTACAACGTCAAGTGCGTAGATGTCGCTTGCAACAAGGAAACGACGTATGTGACTGTGGAGAACGAGCTCGGTACGCGGAAATGCTTCTCTTTTGGAAATGGCTCAAATGGTGAGCTGGGAGACGGCTCCTTCAGAAACTCGCAGTTCAAGCCGGCGCGTGTGAAGCTCGACAACCCAGTAAAGTCCTGGTTCACAAACAAGGCTGCCAGTCACGCTGCATGCACGCTTGCTAACCGTCAGGTTGAGAGTTGGGGACTGAACGACAAGGGTCAAGTTGGCAACTGGCAGCGGGGCAAGTTCAAGTTCTGCAAGCCGGAGTTGCTTCCTTTGCTGCTGGAGCCAGCGGTCCAGTATAGTGAGGATGAGGATACAGCCGCGCTGCCAAAGCTGGAGGTGAATCCGGGGAAGCAGCGCTTATCGCTGGGTCCAGATGCTACGTGTCTATACTGGACCAGTAAATAGTAACGCTCATATCATGTTAATATTATAATTATTTAAGACGATTGCTATTTCTGTGGGATGGTATATCTAGAGCTGCCGTGGTGTGGTACATTCACCCTTTGTTTTGAATATGAGAGTTGGGGTGGTATGTTGCAAATGTGCATGTTGAAATTAATAATACACAGCGCCTTCTAAAATAATATATTAATCATTTATTGTAAATAAGTGTACTAAATACTGTATTCCACAACTTACTTTGAATAATAGACAAGACATCGCTCTGAGAAACTGCGCGCATGTATCCAGATATCACCTCTTTGTTATTTATCTCGACAGAACATCATTTATCTGGAATTTAGTGTCTATTATATGTTCGAACTTCACAGGTGTACCATCTTTGGCGCATTCCCGCCAGTGTTCGTGAACATTTGCCAGGCAACGTAAATCAAATCATCTCGTTACACTAGTCCAGTACACCCGTCTTTGACGTAATATGTTCATCATTACAATGCAATAATTAAACCAATCAAAATGACACAATATAAAAGCCACTTCGTATGGTGCCGTCACAACTACAGTTGAACAGCACCCTCTCCCGGCTGACAACTCCAAAACGATTCCCAATAGGTGTATTATTATATATGTATATGCGAGTGAGCAGTGCTCTGTGGCAGCTGGCGAGTGTCCGTAGTTCCTGTCCAGCGCCGCGTCTACCTCAGCAGCTTGAGCACGAAGTACATGCCGAGGAACATGAGCGCGAGCGCCACCCAGAAGATCAGCTTGTCCTTGAACAGTCTCGAGTTGACCTTCTCGATCGTGCCCTCAGAAACGTTAAGAGTGCGCAGACTCTTTGTGAGCTTGTCCTGGACGCCCTCGAGTATCTTGTTCTGCTCGACGATCTCGGCGAGCGAGTGCTGGCCCATCTCCAGGATGTAGTCCAGCTGTGCGTTCCCGCGCTCGAACACGGACTGCTCGTGCATCAGGCCGTCCCTGTAGGACATGCCGGGCTGTGTAGAGGCGTTTGCTGCGGAGCCAGTTCCCGTACCCGGTCCTCTGCGCTGGTTCATCACAGCCTCATCGCTAAATGGGTTCTCCGCGGAGCTGGAGCCGCTGCCGGCGCCAAACAGCTGGTTGCGCTGGTTGGCGGAGGCGTTAGCGTCGTTGTATGTGCGTTTCAGCTCCTGGAAGGAGGCGGCGAACGCAGCGTGGTCTGCGGTGAGCGATGCGAGCCTGCTGCTGTTCTTCTCGGCCTGCAGCTTCCCCTCGGCGTCGTCGTCGCCGAACTTGGGCTGGTTCTTCAGGTACGAGGCGTACTGCTGCACGGTCTTGTCAAACGCGACCAGTGTGGCGGAGATGGAGCCCTGCAGGGAGATCGGCGCCGTGAGCGGGTTCTTCTCGAACCGGGCGAGGTCCTTCTGCAGCTGGCTCTTCTGCTTGACGGCGGAGTTGTATAGCGCGTTCTGCTGGGGGTGTTAGTAAGTGGCAATTGAGTGGGGTGCGTTGGTGGAAGGGAGCTGATACGTACCATGTGCGTTGGGCGTGTGTGCTGGGTGGTTGTGGCTGTGGGTGTGGCTGTGGTTGGTTGAGGCGTCGCGAGTGCTGATTTAAGCAGCCTTTCGCGTCGGTCACGTGAGTCACGTGGGGAGCTGTCAGCGACGTGATAAGGCAGTTGGATGTAGTGGATTGTAGCACTTCTTCAGGTGGTGTCGTTGTATTGGTGGTGGCATGAATATGGGTAAGCACAAGAATGTCAGGACAGTGCAAACGACACGTACTACGGCAAACTGCGCTGTGCACCCTGTTCAAGGAAGGAGTGTTACGACGCCGTATGGCTTCTTGTATAACTGTAATGACAGGTGTGTTCATTCCCATGTGGACTACCAATTGGTTCAAACGCTAGTTCCGTCCCTAGAGGCGTCACGAGGGTGTGAGAAATATCACTGTATTGTTGCGCTCATCGGCATGTGAAATCATTCCGGGTGTACTAGTTGTGTGGGCGTGTGGAGATAACGCATAAAGCGTATGAGCGTTGCTGTACATACGTACATGAACGTCGTACGTAGGTAAATATGGTAACCCGAATATTCGTAAAACCGTAATATCTGCACTATCCATAAAGATTTGCGCCATTCATAGACATTGGCGGCACTCCTAGTATTCGCAACAACTATTAACAATCGAGTTACCTATACATTTGCACTCTCCACAATATTTGACCTTCCATACATATCTACACCCCCCACATATTCATGTTCTCCATGCAACGACGCTCTCCACACATCCATGCTGTCCATAACTACTTATTCCCTGCATACACCTGCACAGTCCATGCATCGTACTCCACACATATCTGCTAAGCATAACATTCCTTCTCTATATAGATATACGTGCAGTGCAATAGATCCACGCGATCCCTAATTAGTCCTGCACACATATAACATTATATAGCAACCACCCCTCCTACCACGCATAGTCATATACACCAAAACACTATGCAATGCAATACACACACGTCGCACCCACTAATAACTCCATCCCCACGCAGAGCCAGTCACCACACACACACATATATATATATATATACTCCACGCCACACCACGACACAACTGTGTGATGCCACACACACACACAGTAACACTACCCCAACACACACACACACAGCCACAAAACTGTGTAACACGCGCCGCACGCACCCCTAAACGCTCGGCGGCTACCACAAAGCGGCACGTGACACAGAGTGCGCCGCGGGTTTGCACTGCCGCAATCCTTGGGGGACTCGTCCAGCTGCATATGTGCATTGCGCATACACTATATACATTACAGAGCGCCATTTGCATAATGCACAAGGTGCCAATAGAGGCTCTCCTAAATAACACGCCGTGGACACGGACCGCGGCCTGTGCACATGTACACACACAGCACAGCTGCACACCCGTTGTGTAGTACACATATGCAGCAATGTATATACATATAACAATATATATACCAATGCCCACACTCATATACACCAATGTATATACGCTACACACACCAATGTATACACACCAATGTGTATACACTACACACTCCCCACACTCCCACACCCACACACCACAGCCACCCCCGACGCGTCAGCCACGCGAATTACGCGAAACGCGCAGCGCAAAATGGAATGGCGGGCGCGGGATGCGCGGGATGCGTGGGATGCGGGAGGGCTCCCTGGCAAGCCACGCCATATACCGCCCGGTATATAACGGGGGGGTGTATTCCCTGCATAATGTATATACACATATTCCATGTCCCCATAGACATATTGCTATATCTCCACACACAATGAACCCGGCCACTCCACCCAGGTCGCGTTACTCCCATTCCGACACAGACACAGAGTCCGCGTCTGCACATCTGCAGACACCCCAGCTAGCCCGCACGCCCAACAAGGGCAGTATGCGCTCAGCTGCGCCCGTGACACCTTCTACTGCACGCAAGACACAGGGGACAAGGCTGCAGTTCAAGTCCGGGCCGTTCCTGCAGCCCCCGGGTGCATCTGCATCTCTTACATCCCCGGGCACTTCCACCTCTCTTACTTCCCCGTTTAACGGCATGAAGTCGCCGGAGTACACTCCGATGCGGCGCGCGTCTATTACTTCTCAGCCGCTCAATAGTGTTTCCAGAGTGCTGTTTCCACAGAGTGATAGTGATGCAAAGCGGGTAAAGACAGGGGATGTGCGATTGCTGCCCCCGCCTACTACCCCTAGGCCAGCTACTCCTGCTGATAGAGTGACGGACTTTCGTATTGCACAGCAGTGGCACAACCCGGATATTAGTACACACAGCGACGAGGAGGAGGAGGTGGTGTGCGATACACCCCTCGCTAACCCATTCGTGAGCACTGACGTGCCGTCAAAGGAGACAAGGGTGCAAAGGCGCATGGAGCTGTTAGCAGAGCAGCCGGATCTCGGGACGCATATTACGTACGTGGATAAGCGCGGCGAGCCCGCAAGGAGGCGCAGGCTGTCACAGCGCGCGCAGAAGCTCAGGCCGCGCATGCTGTTCGAGCAGCAGCTGTACGCGGAGCACAGGTCAGACCAGGAGGACGCGGGAGAGGGCGACGCGGAGTAGTATTCACATTCATAGACATATATCCATAGTAATTCATCGGTAAGCAGAGAGGAAGTGTGGGCAGTGCAGTGTATGCAGTGATATTTGCAGCAACTATTGCAGCAACTATTGCATCCAGTGCTCTGGGTATTGCAACACCGGTGCAAAGGGTATTGCAGCTCCGGTGAGTACCCTACTGTCCAGTGAGTATTTGCATTACATGGTAGTGAGTTTCTGCAGTCCAGTGAGGTGATAAATCCAGCTAACTGTAATGATAAATTCAGCTCACTGCGGTTATAATTGCAGTGCATAGCTGTGGTGATTATAACAACGATGTAAATGGAATTTGCTCCCGTGTTGCAGGCTATTGTTACAACAGCGCTCTTTAATAAAGCACCAGAGCAGTGATATTTGTAGCATCTGCACAGTGAAAATTGCAGCCCATCGTAGGGGGTATTCACAGCCCAGTGCTGTGAGGATTTCAGAAACAGTAAATCGGGTATTGCAGTAAATATTACAGCGTCGAGAGTGAAAGTTTCACCCAGAGCGATCGTAAATGCAGATCTGGTCGGTGTAGTGCAGCACCATTCAGTGTACCGCAGCACAACGAGTGTATTGGAGTCCAGTGCAGTGAATTTGGCACCTCATGGCTGTCAGAATTACTTCTGAAACTGGTGCAGTATTGCAATACTGAAACGATTCATCGTATTGAGCGAAAGCCGTCGTGCGAGACTGGATCCATAGCCCCAGCGGAAATACGGACAGTCCTGGAAGCACCCTTGTTACAGCAGGAAGATTATACTTCATGTGTGAAAGTAACAAGTAAGACCAGGTCACACATCATCCCAGTAGAAGATGTGTCACTGTTGCCTATATTGCCGCTTACGTATATGTATAATATTTTACCACATTGGGTAATTACGAGGCAGGGCACAATGGGAAGCACATGTATTCGTTTGCATGGGCAGGATGTGCATTGTGAATTGGTTTCGGTTTAGTCAAACGGGAGGTCTTCCTTGTTCACCTCTTTACCTCGAACAATACCGATTTGATATTCAAGTATCCTCGTTACAGGCACTCGGTAAAGCCAGAATAATAGTATAATCAGAAACAGTTCAATTCTAAGAGAGGCAGTTCCACAATAACAAAACAACAGTTTCACAATTATATAACAGCTACCGAACAATTGTCACAAGCTCTCCCCTCCACCTGTTCCTGTGCCAACTTTTCTTTTCATTTTTGCCGTACTGCAACGTCCAGGGAGTCAATAAATTCAATATACACATAGAGGGAAGGAACAAATACAACAAAAAAGGAACAAAGGATAAATGTGGGACATACATCACATACATACTCACAAAACACACGTCGTTCACTTTCAGATGTCCTCTGCCCTGCAAACGCAGACACCTTCGCCGCCCTGAATCTACAACCCCCAGTCCCCCGTAAAACAACAGAAACTTCTGGAAAATTAAACCAACCACAACCAACCGCAACCGCAACACAACTGACACCCGCCGCACCCACTACGACCATGTGTCATGTCCACGTCGTCGATGACAGCATCTCCCTCCCTCCCACCTCGTACACAGTGATTTCGCGCCCTTCTAAACGATATTTATAGCTGTACATCAAGAGTCGCCTACACACTTCACCAGTCCTGTCGTCCAGACCCCCAACGATGATGTTAGGCTCGCTGTACGTACTAGTGGTCGCGCTGCTGGTATCTGCATATGCACATGTGATACCTGATGGCCAGAAGGCTGACAAGTTTCTTCCAGATCTGTCGCTTCCGGAGGTGTTCAAGCTGGACTCGATCCCAAACACATTCACTGTACAAGGCTCTGCTGCCCTTGACGGCGGACGTATAGTGCTCACCCCAAAGAGTGGGTCCAGTGGTGCGCTGTGGGCGAAGAAGCCGCTGGAAAGCTACGGCTCCTTCACTCTCGAGTGGACTGTCCGCAGCTTCAACTACAGGGGATTCTCCGACGGTGGTCTGGCGCTCTGGCTGGTTGCCCAGGACCCTGCCACATCTACCAATGACAAGAAGCTATATGCAGGTCCCAGTAAGTTTGCCGGTTTGCAACTGTTAATGGACAACTCGGGCCCCTATGGCGAGGCTCTACGCGCTCAATTGAGCGACGGTACAGCCGCTCTGGGCAAGGCTGGGAAGGACATGAAGTCCTTCGGTTCATGTTTACTCGGCTACCAGGACTCCTCCGTACCCGCTACCATCAGGGTTTCGTATGACATGCAGGATAACCACCTGCTGAAGGTGCAGGTGAATAACAAGGTCTGCTTCCAGACCCGTAAGGTGAAGCTGATCGACCCTGCGGTGGTCTCTGGGAACCAAGCGGCACAGTTCTACATCGGTGCATCCGCAGACAACGGTGCCCAGAACCCAGAGTCCTTCGAGGTGCTGAAACTGCAGGTTTACGACCGTGCGACCGAGCAGTCGCGGATTCCCAACGTGAAGGCGATGTCGCAGCCACGCGTCGTGACGCAGATGACCGACAGCAAGACAGGTAAGACTAAGCTGATCGACAAGGCCAAATTCGACGCCGAGCGCAACAACGCCGTGAGCAACTACGATCTGTTCCAGAAGCTCGACAAGGTCGAGGGTCGTATCCTCGTCAACGACGTCGCGCCGCTGCACAAGGAGATGGACGCCGTTATTAAGACGCAGGAGGGCGTCCTTGCGTTCCTGGAGCACTTCCTCACGACAATGAACGACGGTGACAGCGGCAGCGCCGAGTCGCCCATCGCGAAGGACAAGGAGGAGTTCAAGGAGTTCATCTCGATGAACGAGAAGCTCGCCAGCTTGCTGGAGGAGCAGGAGCACATCAGAGAGATCAGTAAGAACCACAACACTGTGCAGGGCGACCACGACAGCCATGTTGATGAGATCGTCGGCACGCTCAAGTTCTGGCTCGTGCCCATCGGTGTCGTGCTGATGTTCATGACGTATTACACGTTCAGAACGCAGCAATACATAACCAAGACTAAGTATTTGTAATCTAACGAAACTATTGATAGTACGAGTGATTGTGGCGAAAGTGTTGTTGTGTCGAACTTTTATCACTATTGCATTTTTGTTTACGCGGAGGAGTTATTCTACCCTTTTGTCAGGTTACCGGGAAGAAATAAAATGTAAAATATAAGAGCAAAATATTAAAAGCAAAATATCAAAGTTATAAACTAAACACTGCACTCTACTCATGCTTGACCCTGGTAATGAGCTTGCCTGTGTTAGCTCCTTTGAACAGCCCATCCCAGATCAGTGGCACCTGGTCAAAGCCGCCCGGCTGCGTCCCCTCGGCGCTAACGATCGTAGCAGCGTTCTCCTTCTGGATCTTCCCCTCCTTGATCCACTGGGTAAGGTGCGCGTATGCCTCGTCGAACTTGGCGAAGTTGTCCATGAGCAGCAGTCCCTTGATAGTTAGTCTCTTGGTAATCACCGAGACGTAGTTCTTGAACACGAGGGCCTCTGGATTGTTGTACCCGGATATAGCGCCGCAGGCAAGGATGAACGCACCGGCCTTCAGCAATGTACAGCCGAGGTCCAGTGTCTCGCCACCGACATTATCAATGAAGTAGTCTACAGTATTAGCGCCATGGGAGAGCAGGTTCTCCTTGAAGTGGGGGTCCCTGTAGTCCACACCAACGACACAAGGGTCCATTGCCTCGACGTGGCGGACCTTCTCTGGGCCACCCGCGATGGCAATGATCTTCTTGGCTCCAAAGACCTTGGCGGCGATCTGCACACAGATGGAACCAACGGCACCGGCGGCACCAGAGATCAGGAATGTCTTTCCGTGGTCCTCGGGACGCTTGTCATCGAGCTCGGCGTAGCGGTAGAAAATGAAGTAGGCAGTGACAGCAGTTCCTCCCAGCAGAGATAGGTACCACCACAGGTGTTCGACACCCTTTGGGTCCAACACCTTGCTCTTCTCGAGGTCGGCGGCGGATACGACCCTGTGGGTTGTCCAGTTAGTGTTGGCGGAGACGAAAGAACCGACTGGGAACTTGTCGTTCTTGGAGGCCAGCACTTTTCCGATGCCTCTAGCGGGGATCTGCTCCCCTGGCTGGACACCCTTGGCGTAGTTGGTGTCAGCAGTACTGATCCAGAACTTCTGGGCAGGGTCATTTGACAAGTATAATGTCTCAAGGAGGACCTCTCCCTGTTGGAGCTGGGTCTCGTCTATCTCGACGGATTTAAGTGCGAACGTGGCGGTCGGACTGGCCATGTCCATGTTGAAGGGGAAGCCAGGCTTGGCAGCGGTCTTGAGGACCCATTCTTGAGCGAGCATCGTGGATAATACGGGTAGGTTGTGGTGGCTGTGAACAATATCAATTGATCGTGGTGGTGTTGGTGCAATTGATGTCTATGATGGATCTGCCCATCCCCTGTTTATATAACTGCGGAGCGCTGCTTAGTAAGGTCCGCAGGAAAAATACGTCACTGGGCGATGGCCCGAGAGTTCCGCGGAACGGCGAATCTGTTCCGTGGAGCACAGTTGAACGCCTGCACATTGTATTGCAACAACGGGTTCTTATGTAAGCGGGGTTATAGAGTACATTGGTAATCAACGGTGTATACTATTGTGTTGGTGATTGAAGTGATACATCCAGTTGCATTGTCGGCTGGGCGTTTTCTCGTATAGATGTGATTCCACGGCTCTTATGTTCCAATGCTTTCACGTCCGTGGGTAGGGTGACACATTGACACTCTGGCAGTTTTCCATTATAGATTAGTCTCAGATCTTCTTTGAAATGCAGGTGTTTCTTGGTACGAGGTTCAATATATACACCTGCTGTATTGTAGTGTTTTATGAGGCTGTGGCATATGGACCAATGAATGGATATGGCAGATATGCAATCGGGGTGTCGGTAAAAACAACACCTTCCAGTTGGGTGGAAAACTTCTTTCAGGGTGTCGGGACACTACAGAGTGCTAGATCTACTGAATTGTGGGAGACACCATATCTTCTTCTGTATACCGGACATGCGAGATCCTGCTAAAACATATGTAAAAGAGCGTACGTTTGCATATTGCAGGCTTGTATAGAATGCAGTTTACCTCTTATACACATTATCTTGTCTTGGGAGTTTTGGACTTGTCTGCATCAGACACTGCAAACTATACACATCTTGCGGTATTAACCATATTGCAACGCACAATTGCCCAATTTCTCCTCCGTGGGCATACACAACAGCCAGGCGATATCACCATCTACAGAGAGCAGAGTGGCGAAAAGGCCTGGGGAAACACAAGAGAGAGGAAAGGAACATCGAACCATAAGACTGCACATGAGCAATTGACGATGCAACCGGAATTATATATAAGGAAAATAAGTGCATGAACACTTGGTATGGGAGGGGAATAGTTATGTACTAGATACATTTACGCAAGGAAGTACCTGCTTTCGCATCACACTAGAAATGTGTAATACTGGTCCGCGATTCTCTCCTGCAGTATTAAAATAGGAGTAAGATATATCGACACCCCATTCTGAGCGGGCAGAAATGTGTTAGACATGTCTCTCTGTGCACTCTGCAGGAGGCGAAATTTTTCCCTGGGCTATTGCAAGATTGGTGACTAAGTATACGCCATGTGTCTACACTCCCCTCCACGCATATACATCGCTCTCCACACATAAACACTACCATTTTTCACGCTCACCTCCAATTTTGCCGCCGAGGTCTGGTGGCGGGGCGTAATACAAGCGAAAAAAGCATGCTAGGCGTATTAGGCAACTATATCATAGACAAGGTGCACCGTAACAAATCCTGCACATAGCAGGATGCATTATAAGGAAACAGTAACCTGGCGGGGTGTATGATAATGAAATACAAACGTGCCAGATGTACTATAACAGTATGGCAACATGACAGTACATCTCACAAGAAACAGCAGTATAAACACCGCTGCACCCTACAATGAAGGCGGCAATAACATTGTAGTGCAAAGCACACCCCTACCCAGGGGACCACAACAGATCCAGCCAGATCTCAAACCTCGATAGAGCAATACACAATATAAACACACCAGGAAAATAAACAATGAACAATAGCAACACAAATATACAATGAACAATGACCACACAAATACACAATGGACAATACCCACACACAATGTACAATAGCAAGTGACAATACACCCACATGATCCGAATACAGTGCACAATGGCCGAAACAAAAACCACCAGACAATGTAACGCATACGAACAATGCGGAAAATACAATGCACACGGGACAATGCAGAAACACAATACACGCAGAACAGCGCGAGACAATAATGCAAGAAAACGCCCGATCACGTGACCACAATAGCCGCCGAGACACATCGCCGAGACACCCCGCCCCGTCACCCCGTCACCCGCCACATGCCACCCCGCACCTCCCTCCCTCTTCCCCTCCCCGCTGCCACTCCCTGTGACGTGGCCATTACTTCGTCAATTCACCATTTCACCATTTCACCATTTCGCCACCCCACCCCACAATGCACTCCTTACCCCCACACGTCTTCTCCTTGCCCCCACATGCATCACCATCCCCACCTCCACCCCACACTTCCCCCATACTTCCCCATACGTGCATCTCCACATCCCCCACCCCGCCCCTGCCACACGCACACGCACACGCACACGCCATGCACATGCACATGCACACACAGACCACGCAGGAACACCCACAGACACCACGCCAAACGGCTGCCCCGCGGCCACGCGCCGCTGTGCTCCGGCACTCCCTTCTCCCTCCCCCCCTCGGCGGCAAATAACCGGACACCGCGCGCGGAATAGCGGGGCGCCTGCTATATTGCGCTGCGCACTCTGCCGCTCTGCCGCTCTGCCGCTGCGCCGGAGCACTGTGCGCCGGGGCACAGGCGCCCGGGTGTGTTCCTGCTCTTCCCTCTTCCCTCTTCCCTTGCCCCTCCTCTCCTGCCCCTCCTGCCTGCGCCCCTCCGGCGCCCCTCCCCTCTGCGACTCCACTGTCCGCTGTCTGCTGTTCCCTCCCCCTGCGCTGCCCCCCTGCGGGTTCCCTGCGCGGAGCACAGCCGCCCGAGCTGCCTGTGCGTGTTCCTCCGTGTTCCTCCGCGGGTATCTCCACCGTACGTCCGCGTTCCTCCGTGTACGTCCGCCCCTCCGCTGTTGTCTGTGGGGGCCCTACACACAACCCACAGATCCGTTCACGCGTTTCTCTGCGTGTGTCTCTGCGCGTGTCTGCGCGTGCCGGGACACGCCCGCCCGGCCCTTGGCGCCACACTGCTCCCCCTGCGGTGTGGTCTGTGCGCAGCCGTGTGGGACCCCCTCCTCGCACCCTCTCTCTGTCCCTCCCCTCTCTCTGCGCCCCAATGCGGCAGGAGGTACACAGCGGGCGGCTGTGCTCCGGGCTGTGCTCTTCTCTGCGGATGCTTCTCCGCCTCCTTCTCCGCAGCGTGCGGGATGCGTGCTGCGCCTGTTTCTCCGCGGTTGTTCCGGGCGTGCAGATCCGCGTTGTCTCTATGTGCGTCTGCGGGTGTCTGCGCCTGTGTCTGTGGAGCAGCTGTGTGTGCTGGGAGCCCCTTGTCGGGCGACTGTGTTCCGGGTGCTGCGTGTGTGTTGTCTGTGGTGATACTGGTGGGCGTGTGTGCTGCGGCGATGCCTTGTTATGCATTATTGGTTGTGTGCATTGCTTATTGCAGTAGTGCATTGCTGCACTGGTGTATTTTTGCATTACTGCACTATGTATTATTGTATTATTGCTTATTGCAGTAGGGCAACTGTGCAACAGCAACAGTGCGGGGGCCCCGGTTCCCCACAGCGGGGTGCTGCCGCAGGACGGGGTGTGCCTTGTTCTGTTGCATCGTGCATTGCCTCGTTGTCCTCTTGTCCTCTTGTCTTCCCCAGATATAAAAGGCGGCGCTCTTTTTTCTCTTCCATCGGTTTCTCTCCTCTTCTCTTTTATTCTATACTCTACTCCCAGAACACCACCACCGCTCACTCCGCTCTTCGCAATGTCACAAGATCCAGCGGCCGCTGAGCAGCAAGCTCAACCTATGAACAACGTCTCGGACTCCCTCACCAACTCCGAGAACAACTCCGTGCTCTCCGCACCATCCGCCAAGGCTGACGACGAGGTCAAGGCCTTCGGCGACGGCGAGGTCGCCCCAGCCGAGATGCCAAAGAAGCCAGCCTCCGCCTACGTCACCGTCTCCATCCTGTGTCTGATGATCGCCTTCGGCGGCTACGTCTACGGCTGGGATACCGGTACCATTTCCGGTTTCGTCAACCAGACCGACTACCTCAAGCGTTTCGGCCAGAAGCACAAGGACGGTACCTACTATCTATCCAAGGTCCGTACGGGTCTGCTTCTCGCTATCTTCAACATCGGCTGTGCCATCGGCGGTCTCGCCTGGTCCCGTCTCGGTGATATCTACGGCAGAAGAAAGGCCCTAGTGTTCGTCACCATCGTCTACATGATCGGTCTCATCATCTCCATCGCCTCCATCGACAAGTGGTACCAGTACTTCATCGGCAGAATTATTTCCGGTCTCGGTGTCGGTGGTATCGCCGTCTACTCCCCACTGCTGATTTCTGAGGTCTCTCCAAAGCACGTCAGAGGTACCCTGGTCTCCTGTTACCAGCTGATGATCACCCTAGGTATCTTCCTCGGCTACTGTACTAACTACGGTACCAGAAACTACGACAACTCCGTCCAGTGGAGAGTCCCACTAGGTCTCGGTTTCGCCTGGGCCCTGTTCATGATCGCTGCCATGTTCTTCGTCCCTGAGTCCCCACGTTTCCTGATCGAGACCGGCCAGTTCGAGGAGGCCAAGAAGTCCGTCGCCAGATCCAACAAGCTCACCGTCGACGACCCATCCGTCATCGCCGAGGTCGAGTTCCTGACTGCCGGTGTCGAGGCCGAGAGAGCCGCCGGCTCCGCCTCCTGGGGCGAGCTGTTCAACCCAGAGGGCAAGATCCTGCACAGAGTCATCATGGGTATCATGATTCAGACTCTGCAGCAGCTAACTGGTGCTAACTACTTCTTCTTCTACGGTACTACCATTTTCCAGGCTGTCGGTATGAACGATGGTTTCGAGACCTCTGTCGTCATCGGTATTGTCAACTTCGCCTCTACTTTCCCAGCCCTGTACCTCACTGAGCGTTTCGGCAGACGTACCTGTCTGCTATGGGGTGCCGCCGGTATGGTCTGCTGCTTCGTCGTGTTCGCCTCCGTCGGTGTCACCAAGCTATGGCCAGAGGGCCCCGACCACAAGGATATCTCCTCCAAGGGTGCCGGTAACTGTATGATTTGCTTCACTTGTTTCTTCATCTTCTGCTTCGCCACCACCTGGGCCCCATGCGCCTACGTCATCGTCTCCGAGTCCTTCCCTCTGAGAATCAAGGCTAAGGGTATGTCCCTCGCCATCGCCGCTAACTGGATCTGGAATTTCCTACTGGGTTTCTTCACCCCATTCATCACCGGTGCCATCAACTTCTACTACGGTTACGTCTTCATGGGCTGCCTGTGCTTCTCCTGGTTGTACGTCTTCTTCTTCATCCCAGAGACCAAGGGTCTCTCCCTGGAGGAGGTCAACACCATGTGGGTCGAGGGCACTCTACCATGGAAGTCCGCCCAGTGGGTCCCACCTTCCAAGAGAGGCGCCGACTACAACGCCGAGGAGCTTGCCCACGACGACAAGCCTTGGTACAAGAGAATGATGTAAGCGCAAGCTCGCAGCATCTTTTTAATGACTTATTTCACACAACGCTCCCCCAAGTGGGGAGCTGCATGAATATTTTTACTCTACCTAATTCTAATTTTAATCTTACATATTTTAAATATTAACAAAAATATTTTTTTTAACATGTGGCAGGGCATCGTGGCTATAATAAGAATCGCCAGTACAATAATGTGCCTGGGCATCTGCAATACACTAATGTGTATGTGTCCAGGGGAGTACTTGGGACCCGATGTTTGTGGATATTATTGCGCTTGCAATAATTTTACGTGAGGGTCCGATATCAGTACACTGGCCCAACGAACGCCCAGCACATGATACATTTTAAATGTATAATAGCTAACTTCCTGTAGAGACACACATACACACATAATACAATCATATTAGATATTGCAATTGTTTATATCTGAGCCTTGACACGCAACCTACGCCTGAGGTCAAGATTTCTGAAGTAACGTATTTCCCCTCAGGCGGGAAGCATTGAGGCCAACGTCATATAAGTAGCGTGCTTCCAACCGTCATCTCTATCCTACATTACCTTTTATATCAAGAAACATGTATGTATTTTCGTAGAACTGACATCCCGTATGTTGTAGTACTACGGCACGTAGTCAACCGCATTCCAGATCCGTAAACTGCGTTTCGTACGCGCAAACCTTGCAGGTGTTAGAAGCGATCTAACGGCATTTGCTAGCTCACACCACCTACGCTTCAATGCACACTGACTTTCATAGAGATAACACAGGCCAGCTATATGACCACACAAGAACACAGTACATAAAGATGTGAAGTTCTATACTACGAAGGGAGGGTGAAATCGCACGACAAGCGCGCAGACCTCCCTTCAACTCAATAAGCTCTTCCTTGCCCTTGTTCCCGAAGCACATCCCAGCCAAAACGGCCAGGCAGCCCCAGAACGGGGCAACAGCGCAGCAGGATCGGCCCGTATAAGTTTCCTCAGAACGAGGAAGGCACGGGCCGCGGACAATATCTATTTTCCAACACAGTAACAGCGACAGACGTGTACACCACGTAACTCACAGCAAAGGCTGCAGGCATCCATGGCTCGTAACTGTCCCCTGACAAAAAGTATTGGGTCCTAAAGAACCGCTGCGCAGCTGTACGCCCGAACGGAAAAAGCAAGGCGGCCGTCACCTAACGGCACTTCTCGCCAACCTCTTTATCCGTCGCGAAATGCACACTCCGCAGCATGTCCTGCTTCTGTTGCTGCTGATGGAATGTTAGTAACGCAGGTCATCTTGCTTATATAGTCCGTCATCGGCCGGCACTGAAAATTTTTTCACGGCGACGCGCTGCGCATTTTATTGTGATGGTTACTATGTGGGTTTTTGGTTAGGGCTTGCATTGCATATAAAGAGCTTACGTAAAGTCAACAGAGGGGACCTGTTCGTCAAGGAGGAGGTCGTCCCAGTAGGAGTTGAAGCTGTCCCAGAAGTCGTTGTATATCTGGGTGCTCATCGTCTCGTCCATCGGATATTCCTGCTCCTCGGGTGGAATGTCAGCATCACGTGACTCGCTGCTTGGCTGGGGTTTCTGTGGGGAAGCTCCTGTAGCGGTGCCTTCTGCCTGCTGTCGACTTTCCAGACAGTTCTTGATGCACTTCTCCGACGCCTCTCTTAACTCGATGACCTTTTCCATCAGTCTGCGACCCTTGCGCTCCACCAGCAGCATCAGGAGGAATGCGTAGGATCTCCGGAAGATGCCGAACATCCCACGGCTTTCTGGGTCACGCCACTGGCTGAATATTTCCATGTACATGTCGTAGAATGCCTTCATTGAGATGACATTGTCCTTTTGTACTTCAATTGTGTTTAGGTTCCACTCCACGGGCTGGAGGTCATATGGCCTGAACGCCTCCTTGTGGAACAGGGTGATCTTGAGGTAGATGACAGCCATGAGGTTCATTTGCGCACGCTGGAAGACACCTTCCGAGAGTGAGATTGCCATGTTCAAATGTGGGGGCACTGGGGCTAGTTCATCCTCGGGATGCAGCGTGTCATTCTTAGAGTCTTCGGCGTAGCAGTGCTTGAGCAAGCACGAGACAAGGTGGAGCGATACCATCGTGGTCTGTGCAACATTGTTTTTGACCTCTATGGACTTTTCACCGAGTACCTTGAACCGGAGGGCGTACAGTGATATCAGCATTCCGAGACCTAGCATTAGTATCCTGGTTTCACTCAGTGCGCTACCTTTGTCTTGCGCGCTGCCGTAGTAGTCACCGAGGTTGGAAAACTCCACAGAGATGAACTGTCTCAGCTGTTGTGAGCCAGTCTTGAGGTCTGGAGACGATGCACGCAAGTATATCGCGTCGTATGCGCTCCTTGCCACAGCCATAAACCGGTCCAACTTCTTTATGAATGGGGTTTGGTCGACATTGTTGTAGGCGAAGTTTCTGTAGACCGCGGAGCTGATGCGCAGTGCCCTGCCAAACTGGAAGGATATACTGAGGTCGGCAAATTGGACCCACAGCCACATGTTCTTCAGCAGTTGCATGTTCCCCTTGTAGTCGCTGTACACTTTCTCGATGTCCATGTGCAACCCGAGGTCCAACGCGGTGTCGACCATTCGTCCCACTAGATGCAGTAGCTTTGTGTCGTCCAGTTTGGTGAAATAGACTTTCCTGTGGAACCAGCGCAGCAGCAGGAACTGAATTTGGTTGATATACGACCCTCCGGGAACAACTGTCTCCTCCAGTCTGCGGAGGTATGTCTCTATCATCGGGTCGATGACGTCCCTGCACATGACAATCCTGTTGATCATGAGCAGTATGCCGAGCTTGTAGTGGTACTTGTTGATGGGCCCTGTGAGCTTCTTCACAAACCTGTCTTGCATCATCCATGCATCGCTGACATCTGGGTTGAATATCATGTAGAACTCGGTGAGCGTGCCCGTGGATGAAAGGATCGTGTTGATGTCGTAGAGTGGGCTCGCGGTGAAGAAGGTGTTGACGGCGCTGTGGAGCTTGTTGTAAGGGGGGAGTTTCGTGCATATCTCCTGCACGGACACCTCTGTCTCGGTGAGTGGTCCTGCGTTCCGCAGCGGCTCTATCTGTGTGAGCCATTCTTTGTGGTCCTCCTGCCACTGCAGACGCTCGGGTTCTGTCATCTTCCACATCCGGTCGAACTTTTCAGTGAAGGCAGGGTGTATGTTGGAGACAAATGTCTTGAGCGACGTGGGGCCCTGAGACATTGTCTTCCCTGTGTGGGGGTCGCGGTGGACATACATGAACTGTAGGCACGGGTTGTCTCCTGAAGTAGCGGGTGGTGTTGGTGGCGCAGCTGAATCCGCGGAAACATTCTGTTGCACCGGACTTACATTCGCAGTGGCACCAGAATGCACCGTACTTGCACCCACACTGCCCTCTCGTGATGTCGCTGCGCTAACCTCGTCCTCCTCGTACTCACAGCTGCCGATCTGCCTGATCGTGCAGCTGGAACACATCGGCCGGACTCTGTCGCATCTCAGCTTCTTCCTCCTGCAGGCAGAGCATGACTTAGGGACCCGGCGTCTCTTGCGCACATGCATCGTATCATCCGTCATACTTATCGCAGCTACCCTCTATACGCATTTGCATCAGGACTCCCGAAGAGTCTCATCGCCGCCTGCCGTTATAGTGTGTCCAGGTACACGGCCGATGAAGTAATGCCGGAAAAGAGGCTCGGCCGGAAAAGAGGCTCGGCCGAAATTGTGAAAAGCTTCGGCCGGATGACACATGCGACACGTGACTGCACAGGAGAGAACGGGTTCCGGGGACACAACGTCCGCAGGCAACGCCACACACCCGAATGCGCCATATTGTCGGATGATAGGTAGCGGACCTTGCCGGTGCCTATGCAAAGGGACTGCTGCAATGGAATATGCTCTGAGTGGATATCCGCGTGTTTCCATTCCCAGTCCGTCTGCGCCCCTCCGAAACGCATAAACTGGATGACAAACCGGGACGGCACGGACCCCCCTCACGGCACCCTCTCGGACACCAGCCACAGTCCGTGCCCCTCTCCCGCAGGACCTGCGGCGCAACCGCAGGGCAGCCCTCTAACTGCATCGTGGCTGCCCGCTACTTACATAATGGTGGCACGGGTGAGGATCTGCAGGTGCCCTGCGGGGATTTCTGGGCCGTTGCGCATTTTACGTGCAAATTTTTTTCGCTTTTTGCGCGTTAGTCAGCCCTCGTTATGTAAGTGAGGGTTAGCTGAGCACATAGTGATGGTTACCGCTGGAGTGCGGGATGACAGATGTATATAAGGGTGGGTGTTTGCAGTATTGGAGTTTTGGGCTGTCTTGGGGTTTGGAGATAGGTATCCAACCACAACAATCAATCAATCGATTAACCCTATTTCAAATGAGCTCTACCACTACCCGCACCCTCTCCCCAGCCGTCGTTTCCTCGTTCGAGAAGTTCTTCAACGAGCTTGAGTACGAGCAGGACAGCGCAGCTGTCAAGTCTTCTACGAGGAAGACCAACCACGTTTTCAGATACAACCAGATGGGCGCTGCCGTGACCAACACTCCAAGAAAGCCTCTGCTACTGAGCTCGCGCTGCTCCAAGCAGAACAGAGTTAGAGCCACTGAGATCATCCCAGTGAGGCCCAACCCTGAGTGTGCTGCCAACTCCATCTACCCAGTGAAGGCAAGAAGTGCCGCAGCGGCCTACGCCCTGCCCAGAAACCCAAAGATGCTAAAGAGATTCTAAGGAACTCAAGATACTTAGCTCTCTACCACCCCTGCATCGTATTTCTCATACGCACTTCTTCGCATTCGCATTTACATACATATACCTGCCCGCTTGTCTAACTGACAACCGCATGGCCAAAACCAATATTTATTCCCTTATTTATTATATTTATTTTTTCAATTGATGTCATTTTCTATTGAGTATTGTTCTATTGTGCTTTATTCTATTGAGTATTGTTTTGAGTGACTCACGTTTCTTTTGGCGACGTCTCGGCCGAAAAAACCACAGAAATGAATTCCTAGCACGTGATCAGTGCTGTGTTGTGTTCTCTCGGCCGAAATGTTCGGACGAAACTGTACGCACACTCCCCGTAGGTATCACGCAGCGTAAATGCCAAGGATAACGGGGAGATATTCTGTTACATTGTGTTTTCTGCAATTGTTGCCCCCCTGTTCCTCGGGGAATTATTTACTGCAACCACTAGATCCCCATAGGGCCAGTGTAAAAACCAAATAATAAATATTCGAGATCACATGCCTCGCTTCGGCCGAAAGTGATGCCGCAATTCGCAAACTATAGGAATGCCTGGCATGAACACTTGTGCACAGTAAAGCTCTTCGTGTTTGACGGGCTTATAATTGTATAAAATCGGTCAGGAGATTCTCACAGTTCTAAGGTGGTTTCTTTTTCTTTGGGTTGCACCATTCGGGAAGACATTAAGGAAACATTGAGCTTATACAATAATCCAAATCATGTCTTCACTAGTTCAGCAAGTTAAGTTCGGTAATACGGGTATCAAGGTGTCTCCAATTATCGTCGGATGTATGTCCTTCGGTTCCAAGTCATGGGCAGAGTGGGTTGAAGATGACAAGGAGAAGGTTCTCACCCTACTAAAATATTGTTACGACCACGGGCTGCGTACGTTTGATACTGCTGATATGTACTCGAACGGTGTCAGTGAGAGACTTGTTGGAGAGTTTCTACGTAAGTTTAACATTCGCAGAGAAACCGTTGTCATTCTTACCAAGACTTTTTTCCCAGTTGATGAGTCCCTTAACATCGGGCTGGCTGCTGGAAACACTGAGTTGGTAAACTTAGACCTAATCAACCAGAGAGGGTTGTCTCGCAAGCACATCATGGCTGGTGTGAAGAACTCTGTGGAGAGACTCGGAACTTATATCGACGTCCTGCAAATCCACAGATTTGACCCAGATACCCCAATCAAGGAGACCATGAAGGCGTTGAATGATGTTATCGATGAAGGTCTGGTGAGGTACATCGGTGCCTCTTCCATGCTTCCAACTCAGTTTGTGGAGATGCAGTCTGTTGCCGAAATCAACAACTGGCACCAGTTTGTTAACATGCAATCATGCTACAACCTACTGTACAGGGAAGACGAACGTGATTTGAACATCTACTGCAAGAAGCACAATATTGCACTGACGCCTTGGTCTCCCACTTGCAAGGGCATCCTCACCAGACCATTAGGAACACAAACGACAAGATTTGGATGCGACAAAACAATCAACAGATTCCAATTTAATAAACTAGATGAAAACGAGGAAGAAATTGTCCGTCGTGTGGAGCAGCTGGCTAAGACCAAAGGCGTCCCAATGGCCACACTCTCTGAGGCCTGGGTTATCCAGAAAGGGTGTCTCCCAATTATTGGTCTAAGCAACCCTTCCAGAGTAGATGACGCCATAAGAGCACTGGACGTTGTTCTTTCTGAGGAAGACCTCAAATACTTAGAAGAACCGTATGTATCTAGACCATTTTTATTCTAAATACGCAGGAACACAAATATTTCTACATTATTTTTACATAAAGAGCAAACGTATACGAGATACGCCCTTGATGAAGAAACATTAACCCCCCTGTTGATGTTTGGACTATTTAGGGTTAAGAATGGACTGTAATATTACGTAGAAGCTCCATATACGAATTTTAAACAAGTACCTCTTCCACCTTTCGGCCGAGTCGACGTCACGTATTTTCGGGTTCTGCAGATATTTAGTGGCATCTCAGAGGTGTGAAGGATTTGCCCAAACAGAAATGTCCGAAATCACGTGCTAATTTTCGGCCGAGAGTATATAACAAGGGATACATATGTCCGCGGACTTACGCCAGGTACCCCTTCAAAATAATAACGTCTTCTTGTCGACTCTTCCTACAATGGTATAAATATGGGCTCTATTTCATTCTTTTAAAAATGTTTCAATTGCTCTCTTTTTCATTAAAGAGTAACCCTTCACCAACAACAACAACAACAAATCTTTCTTAGGAAACATGTCTTCTCTGGTTCAGCAAATTAAATTCGGTAACACTGGTATCAAAATCTCACCAATTATTGTTGGGTGTATGTCTTATGGTTCCAAGGATTGGGCAGAGTGGGTTGAAGACGATAAAGAAAAAGTCTTCGGAATCCTGAAGTACTGTTATGATCATGGACTACGTACCTTCGACACAGCAGATGTTTATTCTAATGGTACCAGTGAGAAACTCCTGGGAGAGTTTCTGCACAAATACAACATTCGCAGAGAAACGGTTGTAATCCTCACCAAGACCTTTTTCCCAACCGATGAAACCCTCAACCTAGGTTTAGGTGCGGGAAATACAGAACATGACAAGCTTGACCTAGTTAACCAGAGAGGATTGTCTCGTAAGCACATCATGGCTGGTGTAAAGAACTCTGTGGAGAGACTCGGAACTTATATTGATGTTTTACAAATCCACAGATTTGACCCAGACACCCCAATCAAGGAGACCATGAAGGCGCTGAATGATGTTATCGATGATGGTCTGGTGAGATATATCGGGGCCTCTTCCATGCTCCCAACTCAGTTTGTGGAGATGCAGTCTGTTGCTGAGCTCCATGGTTGGTATCAATTTGTTAACGTCCAGTCCTGCTACAACCTTCTGTACAGAGAGGATGAGCGTGACTTGAATGTCTACTGTAAGAAGCACAACATTGCACTTACACCATGGTCTCCAAACTCCCAAGGTATCTTGACAAGACCTTTGGGAACGAAGACTGAAAGGTTTACTACTGACCTAATCATTGATGCCTGGGATCTTAACAAACTTCCAGACAACGAAGCCGAGATTGTCAACCGTGTTGAAAAGCTGGCTAAGAAGAAGGGTATCCCAATGGCAGTTTTATCTACTGCTTGGGTTATTCACAAGGGTTGTGCACCAATTGTTGGTATGAGTAAGACTTCCAGGGTGGACGATGCAATCAAGGCTCTAACCGTTACTTTCACAGAGGAAGAGTTGAAGTATCTAGAAGAGCCTTACCGTCCTAAGCCATTTCTACTAAGTTAGATATGTCACATATTTAAGAAAATATAATTGTTTTTTATTATATAAAATATTACAGATATGGTTATTATTTGAAGCTTGGGTCTACACCATAGATGTTTCTCCTGGCGAAGAAGGAGGAGCAAGTATGATCTATTCACCGTTATACTCTAGCGCTGCATCCCAGAACTGGGTTTCAAGGGCACATACTTCACCCCATATTTTAATTAACTTATCAAGTTCTTCTCCCGAACATTCCTTGTACATTAGGTCAATGAATTTATAACCAAGATTCATTCCTTCGTCGTAAATGTCTGAATAAATCTTTATCCATTCATGATACAAGCTACCTTCTGGGGCCGTAACATTGTCGGCACATAGATGCGCAGCAATGCAATAACCCATCATACAGGGAGTGAGTGCAGCAATTAGTTCACACCAAGTACCGTTATCCGCAATTTCAGTGAGATATCTGAGGTAGTTTCTTAGCGCAGGCCCTCTTCTGAGATTGTTGAGATACAAATCATCAACATCCCCCAAGATTGTTTTTAGTCTATGGATATGAGGATTGAGACCATTCTTTCTTATTATCCCAATGAGCTGAACTTCCTCTTCCATATCATGAATACTGGGTGCTTTGCTTGCAGCAATACAATAAATTCTACCGTAATCGACCAGATAGGCATAATCTTGCTCAACAAAAAATCTAAACTTGCTCATTGGCAGGGTGTTATTTGCCACTTGTTTAACAAAATCGTGGTGAATATAAGTTTCCCAGGATGGCTTTACTAATGGATGTCCTGTTAAGAATTCGAAGAAGTTATCAATATTCGGTTTTTGGACGATAGGTTCTCTTGAACAGATGTGACTATTACCAACAAAACATTCATCCTTGAACATACGAACTGCAGGCGAGACTTCTTTGTATAGAAAATTTGGCGAACCGTTGCTACCCAGAAGAACGGCATTTTGAACATACTCTAAAGCTGCGTAAACTGCTTCCTCGATAGTGTAACCCTTGGAGATATTAGCTAATATTGCTGTAGCAACGATTGAAGAATCCAAGGTTATCTCTTCTCTGCTGTGGAAACCTAGGTACTCGTTCCTGTTGCCAATATAAAGGGCATGACATATAACAGTATCTTTACCATTCAATAGCAGAACATTATCAAAAGATGTAAACTTCTTGAGCAAACCCAATAGGTTATACAGAGCACCAACGCCAGTACTTTTTGAAGTCTTGAAAAAGTCATACTGATCAACCTCATTGACAGTGACAACGAGCAATTTATTAGTGAATGGTGTCAGGCTGGCAAAGTTTAGGGATCCGAGCAGAGATAAATCAAGGTCACTTCCTGATGTGACAACAGTCGAATCCAAGGTGCTCGGTAACTCAGAAAATGCATTCCAGGATAACTTCAGTTGATCATCTCTCATGTACCCTAATTTAATAAATCTAGCTGGTAGATTCGTCTCTTCTGCAGTGTCTGCAGCAACCATATCAGGAAGGAGTCTGGAGACCAAGGATTTTGATGTATACTCATTTGAATTGCATCCATGAACAGCTAGTATTCTTATGTGGTCCTCATTTGTAAAACCTCTCTCAGATTTGGCATCTGAAACAACCAAAACACTGGGTGGCTGTTCATCTTTCTGAAGCAGATAATATGGTGAAGGAGAGGTAATTTCCACTGATTTGTATGTCATCGGAGATAGTCCAACTCTATGTATGGAGCTTCGTAAGCTAGAATAGAAATAACATGGTATGAAATCTCAGAATCATAGGTAATGAAATGGCGTAACCTCGGTCATTTTATATTCGGTTTTAACATTGGACATCCTCAATTCGAAGTCTAAACAACAGGGCTGCACTTTGAGTCTCGAGGTTCAATTAAAGAAACCCGTGGAGAGTACGATATTGGATTACGGCTATACATCCCCGAAATTAGGATAGACGAATGTATTACCTGAACTAGACAACTTGCTCCTACACACGAATGACAAAAAAAGTCATGCCACAGTATGTAACCGACGGCTCTTCTTGTTTATTCGCTTATGTGATTTCTACGCGTCGTTATGAGTTACACAGAAAATGCCGGAGGACGACATCTACCCGCTTAAAAGAGCCAAGTGGTATCAAGATGTAGGTACAGAAATATGCATATGCATATAGAGCGACTAATGCATTCAACGTTGCAACGCTTGCAAGTTGGTACCAGGCAACAGAGGGGGAATCGCATCATTATAGTAAAATGTATAATTTTATTGTGCGAGTGTTGGATACATAAAATTTCATCAATCGATTGTCAAATGTTGATTTGAAGACACCACACAGCCCTAATACATGTGCCTAAAACAAAAGGAACCTTCCTGCAGAAAAAGGGCTGCCTGTCAGAAAATAAGGAATGATTAATATTCATCCGTCTAAATTGGCACCGATGATCGAGGGGCCGTATAGTCGCTCGGCCGAAACTGAGATTAAAACCCCAACTGGTCATGTGCCAGTCGTATTTTCGGCCGAAACAACTCGTCCAGGGGTACTGTATTTTAGAGGAACCGAAAGGCAGCAACCCATATGCTGGCGAGTAGCCATTCTTATAAATAGGGCTCCCAAATTAAACCTAACTTACTCTGTTTTCAAGTGCTTGTTTCCTTTAATTTTAGGTTTAATGCAGAACTATTAAAAAAACTAGGTTCATCTCACAATGGCAAAATTAGCTCCTCAGATTCGGTTTGGTAACACTGGTATTAAGATCTCCCCAATTATTGTTGGTTGCATGTCATATGGCTCTAAATCATGGGCTGAGTGGGTTGAAGAAGACAAAGAGAAGGTATTCAATATCCTGAAGTACTGCTATGATCACGGATTGCGTACTTTTGACACTGCTGATACCTATTCTAATGGTTCTAGCGAAAGACTTCTCGGAGAGTTTCTACGGAAATATAATATTCGTAGAGAAACTGTTGTCATTCTCACCAAGACCTTTTTTCCAATTGAGGAGTCGCTGACTCTTACGTCAACCTTTAGAATGACCGAACAAGAACAACTTGATGTAGTTAACCAGAGAGGATTATCCCGCAAGCACATCATGGCTGGTGTGAAGAACTCTGTGGAGAGACTGGGAACTTATATCGACGCCCTGCAAATCCACAGATTTGACCCAGACACCCCAATCAAGGAGACCATGAAGGCACTGAATGATGTTATCGATGATGGTCTGGTAAGATACATCGGCGCCTCTTCCATGCTTCCAACTCAGTTTGTGGAGATGCAGTCTGTTGCCGAAATCAACAACTGGCACCAGTTTGTTAACATGCAATCATGCTACAACCTGCTCTACAGGGAGGACGAACGAGATCTAAATGTTTACTGCAAGAAGCACAATATTGCACTAACACCTTGGTCTCCAACTTGCAAGGGTGTACTCACCAGACCATTAGGAACGCTAACTGACAGATACTCAAATGATAAGGCAATTGAGAAATGGGGTTTCAACAAGCTCTCTGAAAATGAAAAGGAAATAGTTAACCGCGTGGAAACATTGGCCCAAAAAAAAGGTGTTTCAATGGCTACATTATCAGAAGCCTGGCTAATTCAGAAGGGTTGCTTTCCAATTATTGGTCTAAGTAAATCTTCAAGAGTTGATGATGCCATAAATGCTTTAAGTGTTGTTCTTACCAAAAATGACTTCGACTATCTAGAAGAACCATATTTACCCAGATCATTCTTAATCTAGATACTTTTTTTTGGAATGAATTTCAACTTTTACAAGGGTTCCACGGCACCACAAGGTAAATTTACACTACAAATTTGTTAGTTGCAAATGAAATTTGAGAAGCTATACGCTACTCAGCTCCATGTGAACACCATAAGGTTGAGCGCCGAACCCAATTAAAATGATATCTCTTTATGCAAATTTATATACGTTCACTAAGTGTATAAGAAAATAAATAAAAAAGTAAGACTTAGGGTCCAGAGTTCAACATTAAAATATTAGAATGTTAACATTAGTTGTTGACAATCCAGTCATGGTTACGGGAGAACAACATTCGAAGAAATACGGCCGACAAGTTCGGCCGAAACCAACATTAATGCACAACCAGATCATGTGATACCCCAATTTTCGGCCGAAACATGATGTATAAGGGGGCACATAGAAAAACTTGTCAGGATTGCATTACGTCTGCAGCTCGTCAAGTTATAATAGACAACTTGCTTTTTAAGTAGATAAAAACATATTCAATGGAATTGAGATCTTGGTGTGAACTAACTAACCGATCAATTAACAAGTTTTCTCTAAAATGACAAAGTTAGCTTCCCAAGTTCAGTTTGGTAACACAGGCCTTAAAATATCCCCCATTATTGTGGGATGTATGTCGTTCGGCTCTAAGTCCTGGGCAGAATGGGTTGAAGATGATAAAGAAAAGATTTTTACTCTATTGAAATACTGCTACGATCATGGTCTTCGCACGTTTGATACTGCTGATGTTTATTCTAATGGAATGAGTGAAACGTTACTAGGGGAATTCCTCGTCAAATATAACATAAGGAGAGAAACGGTTGTTATTATGACAAAATTGTTTTTCCCCACAGATGATGAGGTTTCTCTGAGTAGGGCTACGTTACTGAGCTCAGATTCTAGTGCTCTAGACCTTGTGAATCAACAGGGCTTATCGAGAAAGCATATTATTGCAGGAGCCCATAACTCAGTTCGAAGACTAGGAACGTATATTGACGTGCTCCAAATTCACCGTTTCGATGATCACACGCCTATTAAAGAAACCATGAAGGCTTTAAACGATGTAATTGAGGAAGGCTTGGTAAGATATATCGGAGCGTCGTCTATGCTACCGACACAATTCGTCGAGATGCAGGCAGTGGCTGACAAACACGGATGGTACCAATTTTCTAACATGCAGTCTTGTTACAATCTTCTGTACAGAGAAGACGAACGTGACCTAAATATCTACTGCAAGAAGCACAACATTGCTCTGACGCCATGGTCTCCAAATTGTAGAGGTATTCTCACAAGACCGTTAGGTACAGAGACCGATAGATTTTCAAAGGACAGAGTGGTAAAGAATTGGCACCTTGAAGACCTTCCAGCCAATCACAAAGAGATCATCAACCGTGTTGAAGAATTGGCGAAGAAGAAAGGTGTTTCAATGGCAGTATTATCCATAGCATGGGTACTTAGAAAAGGCTGCAATCCTATTGTAGGTCTCAACAAATGTTCAAGAGTAGATGATGCAATTGCTGCCCTGGATGTCAAGTTTACACCAGATGAGCTTTCTTATCTTGAGGAGCCATATACTCCAAGACCAATTCTTCTGTACTGAAATGTTCCTATATTATATAATGTATAAATTGATTATAATTTCTGAATTGCGCAGTACTTATGATATTTTGTGAGAATTTTCAAAAAACACCTGATTTTCAAACTGCTACAATCCTGGTATAAACTGAACGTGTTCATTTCTAAAAGACAAGGGCTGCATCCCAGAATTGAGCCTCTAAAGCGCATACTTCACCATAGATTTTAGCTAACCTCTCAAGTTCCTCGGCTGAACTTCTCTCTGCAATGTGGTTGAGGATCTTTTCTCCCAGTCTCATACCATCTTCATAATTCTCACAGGAATAGATATTGATCCATTCGTCGTACATTCCACCCTTTTCAGCCTTGACGTTATTCTTGAACTTCATTGCTGCAGCGCCGTAACCCATCATGCATGGGGTTAGAGCGGCAACTAGCTCTTCCCACGAACCTCTTCTAGCGATGTCGTTGAAGTATCTGGAGTAGTTATTCAGAGCTGTGCCACGTTCAATAGTTTTGAAGTACGAATCATCCTTAACTCCAAACACCTCTTTTAATCTCTGTTCGTGCTGACCCATCTCTTCTCTAATCCTACCGACAATAACAAGTTCTTCCTCCATGTTTTCCAATTCCGGAGCTTTACTACCTGCAATGCAATGAACTCTACCGTAATCGACAAGGTACGAGTAGTCCTGCTCAATGAAGAATTTGAACTTATTGATGTCTAGAATTCCATCGGCAATTTGTCTAACAAAGTCGTGGTTTGTGTATGCTTCCCAGGAAGGCTTAACTAATGGATGCTGAATCAGATACTGATAAAAACTGTCAAATTTAGGCTTAGGCAGAGGGGATATCTTTGGAGAACGGATCTCATGAGCCTCAAAGCATTCGTCATTTACCATGCACTCGAGTGGAAGTGAAACGGAGTACATGTAATTTGGATGCTTGTTAGAATCGGCCAGTATTACTGCATTCTGGACAAACTCTAGAGCACCATAGATTGCTTCCTTGATAGTGTATCCATGGGATAAATTAGCAATTGCGGCGGTGGCGACAGTAGATGATATCATTGAAACAGGTGACTTACTCTCAATATTTAACTGTTCCCCGGTCTGCTTGGAATAGTAGATGTGAGAATTTCCTCCTGGAGCGGTGTTCAGAAGAAGGATATTTTGGAAAGCAGAACTTTCTGCTACCAATTTTGCAACCTCTAAGTTATCTTCTCCCTTCTTGATAGATTCAAAGTACTCTGGGAAATACGCTAGTGCCTCATCAAGGGTAATCACCATCGTACTGGAACCAGTTTCGACTTTACCGGAGGAGAAGCCGATGATGGCATCCTTGCTCATATCATGTCCCGAGGCAACAACACATGCATTTTGCATTCCATTGAAAGTTTGCTGCATTATCCTTAGGTCCTCGACATCAACCTTACCAAGTTTAATGAATCTAACGGAATCGTTGAGGTTGGCCTTGACAGATTCAATTGGCATTGGAATTGAGGTGTCACCAGTCACAATACGAGTCGTGCACATCTTAGGAATACATTTATGAGTAGAAAGAATTGAGATGTCGTCTTCAATGGAATACTGAGGAGAGGTTGGAAATGTAGAAACCACAACGACTTGAGGGAGATCACATCCTTTACTTAGCGAGAAGTATGGGGCAGGTGTATTAAGCTTCACAGAGGTCACAGACATTTTGTGTGGTATTGTTGCTTACAGGTAAAGCCGTAGAATGGAGCAATCAATTCACAGAGTACAAACTGTCCCACCATCCGGGGCTCAAATCCATCTCAAGTTTGTACAGCATTTATATCTCTGGATCGCATCTCTCACTGGCAATTTGATGTGACATAACCTAACACCAAATACAGGAACCCAGACAGCAAATGACTCTATTCTACTGCTCTTTGCAGTTCTCTGTAGTCCAGGAACGAGGAACATGAAGAAGAGCCTGCCAGTTTGTGTCCAAGCAGCCCTGGATTATGTCAACAGAGGAAGGCGTAAATTATTCACTTAGCCGGCGTCCCTCAGAAATGGCCGCACAACAGCTGAAAATATTAGCCGTCACAGGCACAATTATCTATGATCAGCCAATATTAACGTATTGGCAGGTCTCACATATGCAAGTTGTTGCACTAAATCATACTTGCGGTCGTGTTGCTTGCTACTACGTTGCTTGTCAAATATTTGTTTTGTACTATACACTACATTTACGAATTTCCTATCAAATGCACATATACATACGTCACTATTATACAGTATGTCATTAATGGAACTGGCGCTCAATTACATTAGCTCGAAAGCAGCACCAATTAGGGTCAGCATAGTCATTATGCTGGTGATAGCTAGTGAATTACCGTTGTTCTCATTTTGGATGACACTGACACGAGAAGCGGCTGGAGTGCCAATGGTAACCTGCATGATGGTTGGGGCAGCTGTGTAGGACTTGGCTGAACTGTTGGATCCATTGGACTTGCTGGATGCATTAGAGCCATTGGAGTTATTAGATCCGTTGTTGGAGCCGGAGCTGGAGCCGTTCTTGGAGCCATTGGCGGTAGCAGTAGCGCGGTACTCTGCCTCCTCGCACTCCTCACAGACCTCAGTTGTGGTAGTCATCGAAGAAATAGTGGTGTACTTGTGGCCACCGTTGGCACCCTCCTCGCACTCCTCACACTCGGCAGTCGCAGTGACACGGGTTGTACTCTCTTCGCACTCTTCAGTTTCGATAGTGGAGGTAACAACACCGGTCTGGACAGCTCCGTTCTCTTCGCACTCGTGGCAAGTGACTGTTGTAGACGTGGCAGTGTGGATGGTACTGAAACAGTCATCACCGGAGCACTCGGAGGTGATCAGAGGGGAAATGTCAGCGGACTCAGGAAGAGCATCATTGGCTGTTGGTGGGGCAGTGCTGGAGGCGTTTCTGGAGTTGACCAGGGTTCCGTTCCAGCAGTACTGCTGGAAACACTGCTGGCACTCGGCTGGCCACTCAAGACCAAGCTGTTCCTGCTTACGTCTCATAACAGCACAACCAACACAACCTAGGAAGCCTGGATCGTCAGTGAAGTTGTTTCTGGTGGCGATCTCAAAACCGTTCTGGATCATAGCTAGACGCTCCTCCTTGGTGTAGGTCAGGGTCCATGTGGTGATGTTGGAGTTGAAGGAGTAAGCCCTGTTTGGTAGGTAGACAACTAGAGGTGGGACGTAGGCCAGGTCGGTCAGGTTAGAGGAATCACAGCCAAAGAATGTTGGGTTCTTGTTCATACCAAGACTCATCATGGTCTCGGTGTCTGGAACGTAAGGGAAGGCATCGGTCTTGCCAATGGCCATGAACTGACGGTCGTAGGTGTGCATCAAAGAAGATCCACTTGGCCAGACATCGGCGGTGTTAAAGGTGGTGTCTGAAGCAAAGACAACATCCAGGTCACGCTCCTTTCTCATTAGAGGGTTGAATGGGATGTTTTGACCACCGAAACCACCGTCGACCATGTAGAGGCTGTCAGACTCAACATGAGTGTTGTCAGAACTGGTCAAGTAGCTGGTGTCCTTGAATGGGTTTGGACTGATGATGTTGACGTCGATACGGTCGACAGTGCTGTTAGCTGGGATGAACTTGCTCTTGATTGTGCCAATGACAGTCTGGTACATGGCACTGCCCTGGTAGTAGATGTAGTTGACAATGTTGGATGACGCACCAGAGAGGAAACTGGCGTTGTCGAAACCAGTGACACAGGTGTCCTCGTTGGTTGGAACACCGTTAGAGACCTCGGTACCTAGGTACTTGATGTTGGTGAAGGCCTTGACGGTTTCGTCCCAGGATCCGAACTCGAATGGGGTGATCTCAAAACCGGTGGAACCGAGAGAGACAGCAGTCTCGTCGGCACTCTCGACACTGGACAGCTCGATGACCATTGGCATCTCACCGTTCTTGAAAGTGTCCATGTCCTGCACATCGGACCACAGGTACGTGGCACCACCATCGGGAAGCGATGGGTATAGGTAGTAGCCGGTAAACAAACCGTAAACGTCGGCTAGTGTAACATCGAATCCAGCGTCGTACTTCTCCTTTAGAGCATTCTTGATGGTACCGAACACCTTGTTGGTGTACTGTGTGTCGGAACCACCTGGGTTCATAGGAGACTGAGAGATATCCCAGATGGAATGGTCACCATCGTTCATTCTGTCAACGATCTCCTGCACAGAGGTCCAGTTGTTGAAGAGTAGCGTAGATGTAAACATGGTACCACCTGAGAGACCACTCATGTAACTGAGACCTTGGAGCAGGCCACCGAGTCCGTGCTCGTTAGCACCCTCGGTTCTCTCATCCATGGCAGCCGCAATACCAGCACCAATGAAGGTACCACGGTAACCACCACCGCAGGCGGCAAAACCTGCTCTTGGAGTAGCAGAACCAAAAATCTCATCGACGATAGAGCTGTCAGCAAAATCCTTGGTGGCACGCTCCAGAAACTTCTTCAAGGCAACCTTGGTGTTGCCCTCTCTCTTCTCCAGCCACTGGGTCTCGGCATCAGAAAGACCATCAGCAGCTCTCACGAGATTGGTGTTTCCGGCACAGGATCCGGTAACAGGAGCATAACTGTTGGAAGGGGACCAGGCATCGGCAGTGCCGATGTAGGCGAGCAGCGAGGCAGTAGCCACTGCGTTCTGGAGTAGCATATTGGATCGTTGGGTTTCTGGGGTGGATGTCAAAATTCCAGACACGTCAATACCACCACCCCGGTTTATATAACCTGCTAAAACCAGCAATACGACACTGACGTCCATGTGTACCTGCCTAGTCGCTGTCACGCAATGTCCCTTTTCGGTAGCGATGACTACGGTACCTTGGCGCGTCGCTCAGAAAACGCCGCGGGGGACGACGCGACGCGAGCGACGCGACTCACTGCCGTAAGGACGCAGGCATCGGCGGTGTGCATGCGGTGGGACGTGTTTTGGCGGGTGCAGTGGGAGTAGGGCGCTACATCCAACAGATTTCGTCATTCCACTGTGTGTTGTGCACTGTTCAATTTTGAAATTGTTGAGTGTTGAAAGTCCTTTCTCTGTGAGGCAGTATCCGCCGTTTTGGTGTGATACGTGAATATCCTTGGCGTCTACGTTATACAACAAATATATAACGTAAGTTATGTTCTTTGACACCTTGCTCATTTTACAGGCTTGGCGTGTTTTATGGTGGGATGAACAAATCTCATCATTCTTATCAGACATCGTATTTGCGCACACCGCGAACCCCTTAATTTGGTGGGCACATCTCCAGATATTTTGAGCTAGTACATTTTGTAAAATGACGAGCTGAATCCGTGAATGCTGAATCAAACGCTCTAAGTATATCACTCAAGATCTAATTATATGCAGGTAAAACCACAAAAAGTGTAATTCTTGTCTACTTTCTCTCCATAAAAGAGCAATGTTGAACTCAGTAATCTCCTCTCTACAACTCCGATGCATTGTAATCCTTATATCCTGCATTAATCTCGTGAGATCACTTGTCCATCAATGTCAACTTCCATTGCATAAATCACAGTCGAATTAACCTATGTGCTCATCACCACTCTGCTTTCCCCCTCGTCCGCCCCGACATATCCGTAACTAGAACCCCGGCGTAAAGTAATAAAATATTAAATAATTAGAAAAGTATACATACAGACGCAATGTCTACATTATTACAAGGAAATGAGCATTAATCGCACTAGACTGTGGACCTGCCCACTAGAAAGTTCACCACCTCCTGCTGCACATGGAACATTGAGCATATAGGCGTGGACGCCGCGTACAGCACCACGAGCAGCACCATAGGCAGCGTGTCAAACACATACGTGTACCACTCGTGCAGCAAAATAGCGGATCTCACCCCCTCGAACACCTCCACGAGTCTCACAATAGACCGCACCATGATGAGCGCACCGCTCACGAGCAGCACAATATTCAATTGTCTCCATTTCGCAGTGCAATGGGCGACACCCGCGGCATCGCTGTGCACCACGCGGAACATCAACCACTCTCTCAGGACAAACACTGTGAATATGCCAATCTGCACGAACAGTCCCGCGATCAACAGCGCCTTACCCGTGTGGTAAGTGTCATAACTTCCCGTGAGTCCGGCACCGACACCCTGCAGGATGGACCCCGCGATGTTGCCCATGATGAACACCCTGCGGTTGACGCTGTTGGAGAAGAGGAAGTGCTGCTGCAGGTCGATCATCTCGAGGAGGCGCGAGAAGAGGATGTACATTGTAGTCATGAACAGACTGGGCCCCATGAGGATACACACACGCGCGCCGATGAATGCGTCGAGGTTGGCGCGGGAGAAGACGGAGACGCAGCGGCAGATGAAGCCGATGACTTCGAAGAGACAGCCGATGATCAGCGGTAGGTAGATCAGCGCGAGGTGCTTCTTGCTGAAGCGGGGTGCGGCGCCACTCTTGTTGAAGGATACGGTGTAGTGCGAGGACGCTTGGTGGAGGACAACGAGAAGCGCGGTGGTAAGCAGGCCGAAGGCAATGGCGAAGAACACGGACGCACCGTGGTTGGGTGCGAACCCGTACAATTGCAGTGTAGTAGGTGCTGAAGTGTTGTTAGACATGGCTGTGGATATTTTTACTTGTTTGATGCTATTCTATCCATGATAGCCATCCCGCAAATCCTTCTATATTTACAGTGCTATATATAGTCATGATTACAAACGCAAGGGGGCGGAGCAGACTAATCATCGCCCCCGTGCACATAACCCTAATCAATTGTCATAACCACACAAGGTGTCATGCATAGTCTTAAACCCAGGGCATCCCATTAAGTGACAGAACACAGCCGCCAGGCACAGCCGCCGAGGCTCAGCCCCCCACGCCCGCGCCCGCCCGCGCCCGCGCCCCCACGTCTGCAGTGGCGCGCGCTGTGCCCCGTGCTGTGCCCCTATTAGTATGTGGTGTGGGGGTGTTGTCCTGCATTTGTCCGGGTAACACTCCACCAAAAGTGTGGAGGCGGAGTGCAGCGGCGGCGGCTGTGCGGCGGCCGTTTCCCCATTGGGCGGGCGGTTACCCCATTGGGCGGTGTATTACATAGATGCATCTGATGTATGTGTGATGTAAGGCGGCTTTGTGGGTGAAGCGGGCGTTTCACTCTGTGGGATATTAGAGGCTGTGGTATGGGCTGCGGTGTGAGGCGGTGCGGTGAGGGTGTATTGCAGCGCTGCTGTTACCTGGAATACTTGCATGGTCTGTACTCTGCCACGTTGAAACAGGGCGGGAAGTGCAGGCAGCGCTGGTGTAAAGAGAGTAGTGTTTCCAAGAGAACAGGCAGTAGATATTATGCTTGTGTAGATTTGTCTGATATGGAGCAGTACGGTTCCTACCTGTCTATTTGTTGTTTGATATATATTGCTGGATGTATTGCGCTGGTAGCTGCTATTTCCGTGTACAGAACGTCGCCTGTCGGGCGACAGCATATAGCCGCGGAGAATTGTCGCGGTCCGAACACAAGGAAACAAGCGCGCACTATTGCAAAGAGTATAAGAGGACGAAGCTACATAGATTGTGTGGAGTATGGCCAAATAATGCATTGATATATCAGACCACAATGGCTGACGCTGTTGCAGAGAGAGCAAGTCTTTCCACAATGCGTTTTAGTCTATTGTGTAAGGTGTTGGGCGTCGCGGCCGACATCGGCATTGAAATACAGTGCTGTGACTTGCGCACCACGGCGTGTGGAGTGACAATTTCACCCCGATATACTCGCCTGCCCATTACTAAGCCGTATGCACCACTTAGTATGCTATGTTAGTGCACCCTGTGAATCCCGGCGATGGCCTTCCGTATATCCAGGATACAATGGTAACGGGTGCGATTGCGAGTCCCTGGGCAACCCAGTGCGGGGAGAGGTGCCTGGGACCACTATGCATCCCAATCCGGGCAACAGTATCCCGCACACTCGCACATCCAATGGCCACCGTCCAATCGCACCTGCGCAACTGCACCTGCAACGCTCCTGCAACACACCGCTTGGCAACAAACAGAGGTGCACTACTGGCAACTGCACCTGTTTTTTCGCGGTCGTGCGCGCCCGTCTGGGGGATCTCGCGATGGGCTGAAAAATTCGTATAGGTGCGGCTGAGCCATGGACTATAGCACAGGGCACAGGTATACATTGTGCGGTTCTTGGCTGGTTCAGGTATATAAGGCGGGGTTGATGCGTTGATATGCTCTGTTCCTGTATCCTTGGTCCTTGGCAATACCCCCACGCACAATGAGCAATATCACTCCAGCCTCTAGCAACAGCGAGTCGCTCGCAAAGGAGCACAGCGGGTCCCTGGACATCGAAAAGACCAAGTCCAGCGACAACGCCATGTCTCTCGGCAACGGCGACACTGAGTCCCTCAAGGACGCCGGTATCAACAACATCAAGGTGTACTCCGAGCAGTACAGCCACCCGGTGTACCGCGTCATGCTGTTTTTCTCCCTTTTCCTCATCGCCTACGCATACGGCCTCGACGGAAACATCCGCTACACATTCCAGGCTTACGCCACCTCTTCCTACTCCCAGCACTCCCTGCTGTCCACAGTGAACTGTATTAAAGCCGTGATCGCTGCCGCTGGTCAGGTGTGGTTCGCCCGCGCCTCCGATATCTGGGGCCGTGTTCCACTGCTTTTCATCGCCGTGATTTTCTACGTCATGGGCACTATCATCGAGTCCCAGGCGACTAATGTCTCCCGTTTCGCCGCCGGTGCCTCTTTCTACCAGCTGGGTCTCACAGGTATCATCCTCATCGTCGAGCTGATCGCCTCCGACTTCTCCAACCTCAACTTCAGACTCCTCGCGCTCTTCATCCCAGCACTTCCATTCATCATCAACACATGGATCTCCGGTAACGTCACTGACGCAGTCGGCACACGCTGGAAGTGGGGTATCGGCATGTGGGCGTTCATCCTGCCCCTCAGCTGCATCCCATTGCTCTGCTGCCACCTGCACATGCGCTACCTCGCCAAGAAGAACGCCCCAGAGAGGCTCATGAAGGAGGACACCAAGATGCCACGCTCCCTCCGCGAGTTCTGGGACAACATTGTCGTCGAGCTGTTCCTTTGGAAGCTAGATTTCGTCGGCCTGCTGCTCGTCGCAATTACTTTCGGTCTCGTCCTGATTCCCTTCACTCTCGCCGGTGGTCTTAACACCGAGTGGAAGACCGCACACATTATCGTTCCTGAGGTCCTCGGGTGGGTTGTCTCATTGCCCTTGTACATTTTGTGGGAGGTGAAGTTCGCCAGGTACCCCATCACCCCCTGGAAGCTCATCAAGGACCGCGGTATCTACTCCGCGCTCATCATCGGCTTCCACATCAACTTCATCTGGTACATGCAAGGTGACTACATGTACACTGTCCTCATTGTCGCCGTGCACGAGTCCGTCAAGGCAGCCACCAGAATCACCTCCCTCTACTCCTTCGTCTCCGTCATCACCGGCACCATCCTCGGCCTCTTCATCATCAAGTTCAAGCGCACCAAGCCCTTCATCATCTTCGGCTGCTGCTGCTGGTTCGTCTCCTTCGGCCTCCTCGTCCACTACAGGGGCAACTCCGGCGCCCACTCCGGCATTATCGGCTCCCTGTGTCTCCTCGGCTTCGGCGCGGGCTTCTTCACCTACACCACCCAGGCCTCCATCCAGGCCTCCGCAAAGACCCACCAGAAGCTCGGTGTCATTACCGCGCTCTACCTCGCCTCTTACAACGTCGGCTCCGCCGTCGGCGGCAGTGTCTCCGGCGCCATCTGGACCCAGGTGCTCCCAAAGCAGATTGAGAAGGGCATCACCAACTCCACCCTCGCCGCAGAGGCCTACGGCTCCCCCTTCACCTTCATCACAACCTACACGTGGGGCACCCCGGAGCGCGAGGTCGTCGTCCACGCGTACCGCTACGTGCAGAAGATCCTGTGCATCGTCGGCCTCGTGTTCTGCATCCCCTTGCTCGGCGCCGCTTTCCTCCTCCGCAACTACGAGATGAAGGAGTCCGTCACCTTGTCCGACGCCGAGTCCATGGACGAGGCCCAGGAGAAGCAGCACACCGACTTCATCGACAAGATATTCAAGCGCAAGACAAACAACAGCGGCGACGAGAAGAAGTCGTACGACGACGCTATCGAGGAGGTTCCTTCCTCCACTGCCTAATCGTCATTTTTTGCACCCTTATCTCTCGCCACTGGCCTGTCCGACTAAGTAAATATATTCGTGGGCCCGGCCCACACTTCTCATTATCACATAGTAATCATAATATCAATACCTTATCTAATTATTACTCACCGTCCGAAGTTGCGTCATACACACACACAGTTTTCCCACAATACCTCCCCGGCCCAAAGCTAATTTCCATGCGCTACCATGCGATCGCCGATAAACACAATACCGGACCCCCTAATGTGTCATCCCCACAATTACGGGACACTGCTTCACGCGTGACTCGTCCCCAAGACAAAATAGCGGGCAATCGCATTATCTGCACCCCTGAAACGGCTCCACGTGCGCCCGATAAGCTCCTGCGGATCGCATAGCTTATCTCACCGGGAATTCCGGTCCACAGTTGTGAAACAGCGCCCCTGCGCCCTCTTCTGCCCCCCGGGAATGCACCCTGACCTGAAACAATAGCGGCCGCTCGCCGAGGCCGATTCCGGCGGAAAAGGCTTTTGTCCGTCACTTGCCCTGTGCGTCTGCGTTTCAGGTCGCGCATGTCGCTGTTGTGCGGAGGTTTCTGTGCGGAAAGGGTCCGGCCGGCACAAATTTCCCCGGATCGGCTGCGGATTCGCACTTTTGGGTTAGCGGGGCCCTGCCATATTTGGCAGCGATTGGGTCGATAAGGCAGGAACAGGGTGATAAGGGTGCGATAGCGGTGTGTGTGAGTCCACAGTTGTGTGTGTTGTGGGGTCGTGGGGTCATGTGAAGGTTTGGCCTGGGACTCTGCTATTTTTGGCCTATATAAATGGGGTGCTTTTGCCCCAGTTTGGCCTTTCTTGTCCCTTCTCTCTTGTGATCAAACACACCATCAAACAAATAACTACAATGTTCTACAACTACAAAAACCTACTTCTAGTTACTCTGCTGAGTACTACCCTCGCTCTCCCTGTCGTCAAGCGCGACACCATCAAGTTCGGCAAGACCGGCTGGTACTTCGATCTGACTCCCACCGACCTGTCCAGCTGGGCCGGCGCCGTGCACACTGTGTGCCAGGGCGGCGACCCACTGGTCTGTCTAGGTGAGTCTGTCGTCGCTACTGTGCTTACTGGTATCATGGCCATCGGCAACGGTGGTTCCCCACCCCCTCAGCCTGCTGCCCCCGTTACTGTCACTGTTACTCCAGGCGCCGAGGCCACCTCCGCGGCTGACAGCTCTTCCGGCACCAAGGGCTCCTCTCTAATCGGAACTGTCATCGATGAGGGCAGCGATATCGCTCTGCAGGTTGCCAAGATCCTGAACAGCGCCGGTATCACCCTGCTCGGTCTGTACAACCCTGCCCTGGGCATTGCCGCCAAGGACACCGAGAAGATTCTCGGCGCAGTCATCCATTTCGAGACCAAGCTGGGCCAGCACATTGCTGCCCAGGTCGGCCACTACAACTTCACCAAGCTCGCACACGCCATTGCTAATGCCGTTCCTGGTGTTCCCGTGTTCAAGGAGGTCGAGGACGACGCCAGAAAGGTTGTCTCGTGGGTGTCGTACACCCTTGAGGGCGCCGAGACCGACGTGGCCAAGCTGCTGTCCAGTGCTGTCAAGATGGATGTTAGTTCTGCTGGTGCCCAGGTGACCAACTTCATCAGGGACGTCGAGGACTTCAAGTTCTGCCTGACTCCAAACACTGTCGCGCACGGCTACAGCAACGAGACCGAGCCAGCGCACCACTCACTGCTCGGTGAGGTCTACTTCAACTCCTACGGTCTGCTGGAGAGCGAGTGTAAGTGAATTACACACAGCTGAATGTCCATATTCTTCACTACTGACGTGATTTCGTTCTTATGTATTCAATACTCCAATATGCAATTTCATATATTTCAAAATTAAGATACAATTTTTTTATAAGTTGTGGGTATTTTCGGAAAGGCGGGTAGAAACAGCTCCGCGTAAACAAAACGATAAAAGTGATAATGAGGGAAAGTAAGAATGAAAATGGGAAAACGTGGCAAATGCATAGCGAATTAACAGATATATTCACAAACAGTGCTGCATTGTACCTATCGCCTGTCGACTGGTATAAATTACAGTGGGAATAGGCCAGATATCCCGTATAACCCCTCTTTACGAAGCTAATTAGACGAAAACTACCACCGATTACTGACTAACAAACTGTGTTTGGTCACAATACAACCAGCAAATGTTTAATCTTTTATTTCCTACCTGAAGGCGTGGAAATTGCCATTTATCTCTATGTTTTAAGCACACCGTCAAACATCCCAATTGACCACGTGACTTGACGATTAAATCGTATGTGTCTCCACCTCTACATCCCAGACCACACATCCACACCGTATACCCAGGCACTATGTAACAGGTAGCTATCTGCAGACCCAACACCGCCTCAAGATAAAACCAACAACGCAGACACATAAATCCAGGTGCATATCTACCCCGCATCAAAGCCCACCACACGGATACTCTTGTATCATCACTACGCCAACCGCACCCGAGTTGTCACCGCTACAGTAGTAAAAGCCACCTTCTAAACGTTAGCCGCCGATTGCTATTTTCTCCGAGTTCTCGGCATTACAAGCCGCCCGCCGGTCCGCGGAACGCCGAGCACCGACGGCTCCGCGCGGCTCCTCGGCTCCTCGTTCCCACGGAACCTGAAAATTACCACATCCGGTAATATCCGTGATATCCGCGGCCGTTCGCCCGAACAGAGTCCACACCCACACACCGCAGCGTAACAGCTTTAGTCATCATACATTACCCGCACACCGCACCGCAGCCCGACTCTTTGTCAGCGCGCTGACTGAATTTCACCCGCGGCGGCTTTGCGTGTCGTCGCGGCCCTCGCCCGAACAGCCTCGTGGGGCGGGCGCTGTTAACTGGCTGCAGAGGGGGGCGGCCCCTTCGAAGAGGTTGGTTCCTGCGGCCGTTTCTGAGAGAGCGATAGGTTACATCGTCCGCGGAAATGATAGCTTACAGGATTTGCCTAAGGGATCTTCCCTCAGGTAATAAATAGTATATAAAGGAGACAATGACCATGTGCTATGTGTCACGAGAAAGTATGTCCACAAACCATCAAAGTGTGCCAATTGCCACACTACAAACATCAGTTCTTCAAACAAACGCTCTAATACAATGGATGACTTCGAAGATGCCAAAACACACGTACAGAACGACTCAAGTGTTCTCGCCGGTGTGCTGAATGCGGCTCATGTTCCCCAGGAAACAGATATCTCGAACTCAGATGACGAGGCAGGTTCTATTGACTCGTATGCCGGACGGAAGCAGGAGGAAACACCCGATGCGGGAAGCATTAACGAGACAGCGAACTCACAAGGGGCTGCGTCCGAGATCGGATCCCCACTGGAGATCGTCAAGACACGGTTCTTCTCCAAGAGACTTGTCTCCAACAGACGCCACGTGGTGCGCAGCTTTCTCACAACAAACCTGCTATACGTCATCGTGATATTCACCATTCTGCTGACGTTCTGGGGCTCCAACGCATACACCACAAAGTACTACCACAAGCTGAAGTTGCTCGCAGTATTTCAGGATGACATCATTCCAGAGGAGCTGCAAGGCACAGTGCCCTCGCTGACTGCCATTCTCGCTGGTCTAGTCGCCCAGTCGCCCGGCAGATGGTCTGTCTTCAACACAACGTCGTTCGAACAGCGCTACGGCGTCCAAGGAACCGATGAGATCAACAACAAAGTGATAGAAAGGATATACCGCGAGCACTACTGGGTGGCCATAAACGTGAGACCAAACGTGACGTCACAGCTTTACAACTCGCTCATTAATGGTTCGGCACCCTTGTTCAACGCCACAGACCTGTTCGAAGTGGTGTACGAGACGGGACGCGAGCCCACAAACATGGCTTCTGGAATCCTCCCAATAACAGAGGAGCTGGAAGCAGAGTTTAACGCCATCTTTACTCCCCGAAGTAAAAAGCGGCGTTAGCCGCTTTTTGCGAGGGAACCTGTCGTTTGCGTTTCGCGGGGATGTCGTTTGTGTTTTGCAAAACATGTCGTTTGAGTTTTTCCCGGGTCTGTGTGCCGGGTAACTCGCTGCATTCTAGCGCCTGGCTGGGCTGCCGCGGGCCGTTTAGACGGGGCGTTCCCTGCTGGCTAGTGTGCTGGAAGGGGAATTAGGCGGCCGTCTAGAGACAGCTGGCTGTCTAGAAAATCAGCCTGGTCTGTCCAGTATGTCGGTCCGGCCTGTGTAGAATGTACTCTTGGTAGACTCTTGAAGGGAAAATTTCCCGCCTGAAGCGATAGGCATGTCCGTCTGGACAGCTATCCATGTTCCGCCTGGAGAACATTGTTCTGTCTGGAGGGGTGGCTTCCTTCTGTCTGGAGAGGTTTGTTCCCTCTGTCTGGAGCAATATGGTCCTTCCACCTAGACTATTATTCACTCTCTGGCTGGATCACTATTCAGTCTCTGCCTGGCTGCCTAAACCTCCCCCGCCTGGAGATCTTATCTCCCTCTGGACTACAGTGCACTTTCTGTCTGGGAGCATATTCATTCCCGCCTAGATGATTATTCACTCCGGTCTGGACAACGATGGGTCTCCGTCTGGAGGGCTTTGTTCTCTCTGGAGTGTTGCGTTCCTTCCGCCCGGACTACTATGTTACCTCCTTCTGGGGCCTATTCACTCCAGTCTAGACCGCAATGCTTCCTCCTTCTGGGGTGATGTCTCTGTCTGAAGCACTATTCACTCTCTGCCTGGATCACTATTCACTCTCCGTCTAGATGGCAACGCTTCCCCTGTCTGGAGAGATCGTCTCTGCCTGGAGCTTAGTCCTCAGTCTAATCCCATCTTATCTTAGGGGCAACTCAGGTAACCCAGACACTACAGAGTGGTATTAATATAGAATATTCACATCATATCCTTCTCTCTAGCTCGGCAGCATGACACAGATAACACCACGCATACACGTCTACGATGGCTGGATAGTTGACAAGACAGCACGACGTGTGATATCCAAGACTGCGGCATGCAAGTTGCTGTCGCGGCAGGAGCAGGTGCTGCTGAACGAGCAGTCATTGAGGGAGTTCAAGACTATTGTGGAGAGCGGATCTGTGCTATATGAACTGCCAAATTCCAAGGAGCTGTTCCAGAGTATTGACTGTGAGAGTCGCACCTTCCACCGCTTCCATGACGGCAGGTACGTGGAATCCACAAGCCGAGAGGCTGGCCGTAACCGCCGTCTAATACAATCATCACGAATGATCCTCTGCCACCGGGTGGCCCTCGGCAGGCGCCACACTGTCTACCTTAGCGAGGTCACATCCTCCCCCTCCAGCGAGGTCGACATGCTGCAGTTCGATCCAGGGGTGCCCAAGCAAAAGACGACGAGTGTCATGGACAGGGTTATAGGCGTGGATCAGTTTACGCTGACCCAAGCAGACTACGATGTACTGAAGCTGTTCACAAAGGAGCGAGCACTGGACTACATAGAGCTGGGACAGGCGATCCTACTGCAGAGCCACAAGCAGGCGCAGAGCAGTGCCGCCAACCACCTCGGCGATGACTACCACACCGGGTTCTCCAGCCTGATCAAGAACTACGACCCCTCCACACTACGGGTGTACGGAGCGCGTCTGGCGCCAATACTCTACGTCATGGTCAACAAGGCACGGTTGTCACCATTCGCCGACGACAGGTTCCTCAAGGCATCGAAGCTGGAGAGCATGGTCCGTGGTGACACCACCAAAACCGTCAAGCAATTGGGCCGAGCCATGCTACAAACAATCCTCACTGGAAAGTTCCACGAGTTTGTGACTCGGCTCTGCCGCTTCGCAGTGTTTGACTTTGAGCAGTGGGAGTCGTACGACAGCCAGGTGTGTCCGCTAAAGGAGCCGCACAAGCTGAGGCAGGTCCTCGATGCGATGCGCTGTCTCATGCTGTTCACGTCGTTTGCCCACAGCCCCGATGCAGGTGAGCTGAGCGCTGCCATCAAGAGCGACGACACTGCCACGTTCTACAAGGGGTTCCGCAGGCTGTACACAGCAGTCTCTGCCGAGGAAAAGACCATTGCGTCGACCTACATCAACATCGACCCGGACGAGCAGAGCGTCATGGTCAGGAACAAAGTGGTGTCCTTCAGTCTCATCGCCACGCTCAGGCGGGACATTCAGCGAGACTTCGATGCGTGTGTGGATGAGCTGGGCAAGCTCGTTACTTTTGGCAGACCCTCAGCCGTGTTTTCCTCCGTCCTGGGGAACCCCCAATGCAACATCGACAACGAGAACGAGTTTGCGTCCGAGCAGTACTCGATATTCAATGCGGTTCCCCAAGGTGCCCTCAACGGGTTCCACATAGAGTGGGTTGACCCGGAGTCTGCAGATCAGCCGGCGATGGTGCAGGCCGTGGTTGAGATAGCCGCCAAGCTGACCAAGTTACTCATGCTGTGGGTGTGGCTGTCACCTGGTCTTCCCCTGCGCTTCCCCGAGCTGTCCATCCTCTCCTTCTCAGGGAGGCACCGTAACGTATTCATCGACATCCAGGACCGGACGCTCTTCATCAAGTCCATGTACAACAAGAACCGCAAGTTTGACAACCGGTTGCTCTTCCTGGACCAGCAGGTATCAATAGCACTGTTCTGGTTCATATTTGTGCTGCGCCCGTTCACCATCGCCATCCTCGGCAACGACGTCGAGCGCATGGCCAAGGACATCATCAGGGAGCAGTACGACACGGCGGTGATGGCGGAGTGCGAGGAGGACGACGAGGAGGAGGGGGACAGGCGGCGCCTGTTTGTTGCCTCGGAGGATCTTCAAGGGGAGGTTTCGGACAAGGCCACGGGGCGGTCCACCACCGGCGCCATCGTCATGCGCATGTTCCTCTTTGTGGACATCAAGAACATGTGCCTGGTGCGGCCGAATGCGTTCAACAAGGTGCTGCTCTCGTATCCCAGCGACGTGCTGCTGCGGCAGAACCTCACCATCAGCAGCATGCGCCAGGGCCTCGCAGGCCTGTGGAAGCACTTTATTCTGCCGCGGCTTGCCCAGGAAGATCTGCGCAAGCAGGGAGTCGCGAGTGCATTCGGACACAGCGTGCGCACCAACACGGAGATGTACGGTGTGCATGGCATGGAGGACCTCGTTGTCACGGAGGGCCAGCTCGACTACTACATGATGAAGAAGCTGTGCCGCGAGTTCCAGAAGATGACAGATGGGCACTTGGAGGTGAATATGCGGAAGCGCTCCCTGAGCAGGAGCATTAGGGAGAGTGATATTGGCGACGCCGTTGACCTGGTGGCGGCTGGCGCGAGGTACTACAATGCGCCCGACTTCCAGTTTACGTCTCCCGACCAGATGGCATTCACGACTATGGTCCTGACATCGTCGCGGCCCATGCTGACGCTGCAGGCTGCCACGGGATTTGGTAAGTCGCTCAGCTTCATCCTGCCCATGATGGTGCTTCAAAAGACTCGCCCTGGGAAGTACACACACTTTGTCGGTGTACCGTACGAGGCACTGAGACTGGCCACAGAGAACAAACTGCGCAAGGCCGGGCTCGCAGTCGAGAACGTCAATGTCGTCGGAACGTTCAGCGGCAATGCCAAGGTCCAGCAGGCGGATGTCCTCGTCGGGTGCTTCGATGCGTTTGGCTCCAACGCCCTGATGTCGATGCTGGCCAACTGGGAGCGGGTGTTCAAGGGCCAGAAGGCCCGGGGATACATGGTCTTTGACGAGGCGCACGTGTTCCTGACCGAGAAATCGTTCCGGACGTCCTTCCGCCAGGTGAAAGGGTTGTACTGGGGTGAGTTCCTGAAGGTGCTGTTGGTGTCTGCCACCATACCACAGAGCTGCGTTGCGGAGTTAGCCGCTGACAGGGGGATACCCGCCGAGATCTGCAAGGACCACCACCGCTACTTCAACGCAGTGCGCAGGGTGCCCAACGACGGCGTCAAGCAGCATGTCATCCACTGCAACATGGAGCAGGCATGCGAGCACGTCGAGTCGTACACCACGAACTACGTGAGAAAGCGCGGCCATTCCGGCAAGGCGGTGTTCTTTTTCACCAGCAAGAGGCTGATGGAGGCGATGTATGGAAGTGTAAGACACCTCGCACAGGTCGAGATGGTGAGTGCCATGTCGCCCGAGGAGGACAAGCGGAGGGTGTTTGCCGAGTTTGAGAACGAGAGATCACCGGTGCGTGTTGTCTACGGTACCAAGCTTATTTCCAATGGTCTGGACTGTGCGTCAGTCGACTTTGTCTGTCTGGTCGGTTGCCAAGTCGACTGCATTGATTACCTGCAGATGGTGGGTCGAATCAGAAAAACGGGAATGATGATTTCACTGGATGTACAGGGGCCTAGGGTGCGAACACCAGACTCCTCCAAGGTGGACTGGGGCAGCTGCATTACCAAGCAAGTAGCGGCCTTCTACAATGTCGCGGACGACTCTCACAGACAGTGTTGTGGAATGAATTCGGAATGGGAAAGTGATACAATCGCGGAAGTTGAAAGAGCTATACGCCACAGTGAGGACGTAGCAGAAGAGGAGGCGGAGGAGGAGGAGACACCACCGCCAACGAACGAACTAGAAAGGATGCTGCGCGTCGACGGCTCGGTGTTCCTGGAGACGGAACTGAACCAAGTACTGGCCAGGACGTGGGCCGAAAGTGGTATTAAGGATATGTGCGTTGGGCTGTCGTATGCGGAGATGGCGCGCCTGTTTCTCGAGGTGTCCAGCAACATGTGCAGTCAATGCTTCTACCGAAAGGACCGGTGCATGTGTCGGACGCAGATTGGCAAGGCTACGGGATTGCTCGTCTGGCAGATAATGATACTGTACAGGATCGATGACAGGGAAAAGTACGCTATAAAGCTCCACTCGCTGAATGATATAGGGGGCTACAGGTTTGTTACTGAGGAGTTGCACCAAAAACATGAACTGAACTCGCTGTACAGTGCGTGCGTTGCAAAGCACAAGAAGCACGGTACCATAGATTTACCAAGATATGCGTATGTCACAACTCCGCATATGGAGTTCGGACAGCACTTGGGGAGGCTGCTCGACAGCAAGGCCAACGTATTCGATTTGGTATTTGGCAAGAAGTATACATGTTCTCCAGAATTGTACGAGCCGCTGGCCGGTATTATAGAGGCTTCGTTTGCGGACAGTGCCACTGTGAAGTCATACTCCGCAGTCTATGACACCGGCACGTTTACCACCGCTTCCAGAGAAATGATACAGAGAGTAGCCGGAACTGTGGATATACGGAAGGGCGACCCCTATCTGAAAATGTCCGTCTCCACCATCGAGCAGGCCAGGTATGTGGTGTTGCTGTTGTGGTGTTTGTTCACCGAGAAGGTGCAGCTGCTCAACGCATACCAGAGACTGGTTCCGGAGGGGAGCCCACCTTTAGATCTATTCCCTGTGTTTTTCTACGATATTTCGAGACACCGTGTCAGTCTTGCTGGAAAGCGGTTCGCACCCTTCATTGTTGTTATGAATATATGGATAAGGGGACTGGGGTTTGTACCACGGAAGTAGTTATCTTGGTGTAGAATGTAGCTTTGTAATAGGGGTAAGCATCTGCAATAATCACTTATTAGTGGTGGAGTGGATCTTTTAATGTATGTTTTGTAGAGATAATTCTGTCAAACGTGACTTTTGTATAGTTGGAATAGACAGATTAAATATTAGCCGAAGGAGTGTGGTTCTGATGATTAAAAAAATAATTGCTCTTCACCAAGATAAGGGTAACCGGTAGAAAATATTTAAGCTGTCGTAAGCAATGTTATAAGAAGAGTGGTAATGTGATGATACGTATGCAAGATTGGTATGTAGATAGTACGATGTAGTTACTGTTAATAATCAAGAAGTTATCTCTGTAAATATAGTATAGAAGGGTAGACCAGTTCAAGAGTGTAGCCAAGAAGGCAGGATAGTATTCCCGAAGTAATAATAAGAATGCGTTTTGTAGTTCAAGTACAGCATGGAGGTTTGATTGATGAAGATGTCGGTCAAAGTGATATAGGGGTAAGAAGAATAGTCCCAGGGAATGTTTGTATCGTAGAGTGAAAGCAATGTTCCAGATTGCTATGTGAAAGTTAGTCCTACAGTTCGAAATGGGGATGCGGGGTATCTCTATACTGTGCATAAAAGTAGAGGAACTGAGATCAACCCGAGGTCTAATGAGAAGACTCAGTTTTGGATCTAGTAGTCGAAAGGAAAGTTACGTTAGTGTTGAGTATTTTAATAGAAAACGCAAGAAGATCTCGCTGATCTCGTAGGGGATATAATCGAATAGTTGAGAAGTGGATAGCAAAGAGCAAACTGTCAATGAGGAAGTCCGTCTTTAGAATAGGTATATCGAGAGTAGATACTTCCAATACGGATGCTGTGGGAGGATACCATTCTCTTTCAGGATATAATCTGGTGTAAGGAAATATATTACTGGGAAAGAGACTTCGCCACGGGGTTACGAATCACTACTCCTATATGTAGTGCGTTCAAAGAAAAGTATCTAATAGTGAAGGAAATGTGACGTTTTCTATTGATTGTAATCTGCTGGCTCATGAATAGTAGAACGTTGACGTCTGTCATAAAGTAGATGGTGTTGTAGTATCACCCATCAAATAAAGATTCATCGAGAAAGGAAGGCTGTGGATCTGTTGTTTGCATGGGGATGTTTATCTTTCTATTGTCTCTTCATATAAAGGCGGCATAGAAGCTATACCGTAGATCTTACCAGCCGTATATGTGTAAAGTGGGATATTATCAGAGGCATTGCAGATGAATAAATATGCTTAGAATGTAATCAAGGAATTGTCATATCGAGGGAAGAAATGTGGATCGTTAATACCAGAGGAGATATGCCCGTGTATATTTGGGATAATACACGGGCTAGTAGTGTCGGATATAGTGTAATAAGTAAATGAGAGCAGGAATCTGCCCACAGACCTTCGTCGATTTTGATTCAGTGGGATATCTTATCAAAGGCACTCCCCGAAGTAAAAAGCGGCGTTAGCCGCTTTTTGCGAGGGAACCTGTCGTTTGCATTTCGCGGGGATGTCGTTTGTGTTTTGCAAAACATGTCGTTTGAGTTTTTCCCGGGTCTGTATGCCGGGTAACTCGCTATCTTCCAGCGCCGGGCTGGGCTGCCGCGGGCCGTTTAGACGGGGCGTTCCCTGCTGGCTAGCGTGCTGGAAGGGGAATTAGGCGGCCGTGTAGAGACAGGTGGCCTGTCTAGAAAATCAGCCTGGTCTGTCTAGTATGTCGGTCCGGCCTGTGTAGAATGTACTCTTGGTAGACTCTTGAAGGGAAAATTTCCCGCCTGAAGCGATAGGCATGTCCGTCTGGACAGCTATCCATGTTCCGCCTGGAGAACATTGTTCTGTCTGGAGGGGTGGCTTCCTTCTGTCTGGAGAGCTGTTCCCTCTGTCTAGACTACTATTCACTATCTGCCTGGATCACTATTCACTCTCTGCCTGGCTGCCTAAACTTCCACCGCCTGGAGATCTTATCTCTCTCTGGACGACAGTACTCTTTCTGTCTGGGAACATACTCACTCCCGTCTAGATGATTATTCACTCCTGTCTGGACAACGATGGGTCTCCGTCTAGAGGACTTCGTTCTCTCTGGAGTGTTGTGTTCCTTCTGCCTGGACTACTATGTTACTTCCTTCTGGGGACTATTCACTCCCGTCTAGACCGCAGTTCTTCCTCCTTCTGGGATGATGTCTCTGTCTGGAGCGCTATTCACCCTCTGCCTGGACCACTATTAACTCTCCGTCTATATGGCAGTGCTTCCCCTGTCTGGAGAGATCGTCTCTGCCTGGAGCACAGTCCTCCGTCTAATCCCATCTTAGGGGCGACTCAGGTACCCCGTACACTACACAGTGGTATTAATATAGAAGATTCGCATCACTTTCTTCCGTCCAGCTCGGCAGCATGACACAGATAACACCACGCATACACGTCTACGATGGCTGGATAGTTGACAAGACAGCACGACGTGTGGTATCCAAGACTGCAGCATGCAAGCTGCTGTCGCGGCAGGAGCAGGTGCTGCTGAACGAGCAGTCATTGAGGGAGTTCAAGACTATTGTGGAGAGCGGTTCTGTGCTAGATGAACTGCCAAATTCCAGGGAGCTGTTCCAGAGCATTGACTGTGAGAGTCGCACCTTCCACCGCTTCCATGACGGCAGGTACGTGGAATCCACAAGCCGGGAGGCTGGCCGCAACCGCCGTCTAATACAATCTTCGAGGATGATCCTCTGCCACCGGGTGGCCCTCGGCAGGCGCCACACTGTCTACCTCAGCGAGGTCACCTCCTCCCCCTCCAGCGAGGTCGACATGCTGCAGTTCGATCCAAGGGTGCCCAAGCAAAAGACAACGAGTGTCATGGACAGGGTTATAGGCGTGGATCAGTTTACACTGACCCAAGCAGACTACGATGTACTGAAGCTGTTCACAAAGGAGCGAGCACTGGACTACATTGAGCTGGGACAGGCGATCCTACTGCAGAGCCACAAGCAGGCACAGAGCAGCGCTGCCAACCACCTCGGCGATGACTACCACACTGGGTTCTCCAGCCTGATCAAGAACTACGACCCCTCGACACTACGGGTGTACGGTGCCCGGCTGGCGCCGATCCTCTACGTCATGGTAAACAAGACACGGTTGTCACCATTCGCCGACGACAGGTTCCTCAAGGCATCGAAGCTGGAGAGCATGGTTCGTGGTGACACCACCAAAACCATCAAGCAATTGGGCCGGGCCATGCTTCAAACAATCCTCACTTGAAAGTTCCACGAGTTTGTGACACGGCTTTGACGTTTCGCAGTGTTTGACTTTGAGCAATGGGAGTCCTACGACAGCCAGGTGTGTCCGCTGAAGGAGCCGAACAAGCTGAGGCAGGTCCTCGATGCGATGCGCTGTCTCATTCTGTTCACGTCGTTTGCCCAGAGCCCCGATGCAGGTGAGCTGAGCGCAGCCATCAAGAGCGACGACACCGCCACGTTCTACAAGGGGTTCCGCAGGCTGTACACAGCGGTCTCTGCCGAGGAAAAGACGATCGCTTCGACCTACATCAACATCGACCCGGACGAGCAGAGCGTCATGGTCAGGAACAAAGTGGTGTCCTTCAGTCTGATCGCCACCCTCAGGCGCGACATCCAGCGAGACTTCGATGCGTGTGTGGATGAGCTGGGCAAGCTCGTTACATTTGGCAGACCCTCTGCCGTGTTCTCCTCCGTCCTGGGGAACCCCCAATGCAACATAGACAACGAGAACGAGTTTGCGTCCGAGCAGTACTCGATATTCAATGCGGTACCCCAAGGCGCCCTCAACGGATTCCACATGGAGTGGGTTGACTCGGAGTCAGCGGACCAGCCTGCGATGGTGCAGGCTGTGGTTGAGATAGCCGCCAAGTTGACCAAGCTGCTGATGCTGTGGGTGTGGCTGTCACCTGGTCTTCCCCTGCGCTTCCCCGAGCTCTCCATCCTATCCTTCTCAGGGAGACACCGCAACGTATTCATCGACATCCAGGACCGGACCATCTTCATCAAGTCCATGTACAACAAGAACCGCAAGTTCGACAACCGGTTGCTCTTCCTGGACCAGCAGGTATCAATAGCACTGTTCTGGTTCATATTTGTGCTGCGCCCGTTCACCATCGCCATCCTCGGCAACGACGTCGAGCGCATGGCCAAAGACATCATCAGGGAGCAGTACGACACGGCGGTGATGGCGGAGTGCGAGGAGGACGACGAGGAGGAGGGGGACAGACGGCGCCTGTTTGTCGCCTCGGAGGATCTGCAAGGGGAGGTGTCGGACAAGGCCACGGGGCGGTCCACCACCGGCGCCATCGTCATGCGCATGTTCCTCTTTGTGGACATCAAAAACATGTGCCTGGTGCGGCCGAATGCGTTCAACAAGGTGCTGCTCTCATATCCAAGCGATGTGCTGCTGCGGCAGAACCTCACCATCAGCAGCATGCGCCAGGGCCTCGCAGGCCTGTGGAAGCACTTTATTCTGCCGCGACTGGCCCAGGAAGATCTGCGCAAGCAGGGAGTCGCGAGTGCATTCGGACACAGCGTGCGCACCAACACGGAGATGTACGGTGTGCATGGCATGGAGGACCTCGTTGTCACAGAGGGCCAACTCGACTACTACATGATGAAGAAGCTGTGCCGCGAGTTCCAGAAGATGACAGATGGGCATTTGGAGGTGAATATGCGGAAACGGTCGCTGAGCAGGAGCATTAGGGAGAGTGATATTGGCGACGCCGTGGACTTGGTGGCGGCAGGCGCGAGGTACTACAATGCGCCTGATTTCCAGTTTACATCTCCAGAGCAGATGGCATTCACGACTATGGTCCTGACATCGTCACGCCCCATGCTGACGCTGCAGGCCGCCACGGGGTTTGGCAAGTCACTCAGCTTTATCCTGCCAATGATGGTGCTGCAGAAGACTCGCCCTGGGAAGTACACACACTTTGTCGGTGTACCGTACGAGGCACTGAGACTGGCCACGGAGAACAAGCTGCGCAAGGCCGGTCTCACAGTCGAGAACGTCAATGTCGTCGGAACGTTCAGCGGCAATGCCAAGGTCCAGCAGGCGGATGTCCTCGTCGGGTGCTTCGATGCGTTTGGCTCCAACGCCCTGATGTCGATGCTGGCCAATTGGGAGCGGGTGTTCAAGGGCCAGAAGGCCCGGGGATACATGGTCTTTGACGAGGCGCACGTCTTCCTGACCGAGAAGTCGTTCAGGACGTCCTTCCGCCAGGTGAAGGGCTTGTACTGGGGGGACTTCCTGAAGGTGCTGTTGGTGTCTGCCACCATACCACAGAGCTGCGTTGCAGAGATAGCCGCCGACAGGGGGATACCCACCGAGATCTGCAAGGACCACCACCGCTACTTCAACGCAGTGCGCAGGGTGCCCAACGACGGCGTCAAGCAGCATGTCATCCACTGCAACATGGATCAGGCACGGGAGCACGTCGAATCGTACACCACGAACTACGTGAGGAAGCGCGGCCATTCCGGCAAGGCGGTGTTCTTTTTCACCAGCAAGAGGTTGATGGAGGCGATGTATGGAAGTGTAAGACATCTCGCGCAAGTCGAGATGGTGAGTGCCATGTCACCCGAGGAGGATAAGCGGAGGGTGTTTGCCGAGTTTGAGAACGAGAGATCATCGGTGCGTGTTGTCTATGGCACGAAGCTTATTTCCAATGGTCTGGACTGCGCGTCGGTCGACTTTGTCTGTCTCGTTGGCTGCCACATCGACTGCATTGATTACCTGAAGATGGTGGGTCGAATCAGGAAAACGGGAATGATGATTTCACTGGATGTACAGGGGCCTAGGGTGCGAACACCAGACCCCTCCAAGGTGGACTGGGGCACCTGCATTACCAAGCAAGTAGTGTCCTTCTACAACGTCGCAGACGACTCACACAGACAGTGTTGTGGAATGAATTCTGAATGGGAAAGTGATACAATCGCGGAAGTTGAAAGAGCTATACGCCACAGCGAGGAAGTAGCAGAAGAGGAGGAGGCGGAGGAGGAGGAGACACCTCCGCCAACAAACGCCCTAGAAAAGATGCTGCGCGTCGAAGGCTCGGTGTTCCTGGAAACGGAGCTGAACCAACTACTGGCCAGGACGTGGGCCGAAAGTGGTATTAAGGATATGTGCGTTGGGCTGTCGTATGCGGAGATGGCGCGCCTGTTTCTAGCGGTGTCCAGCAACATGTGCAGCCAATGCTTCTACCCCAAGGACCGGTGCATGTGTCGGACGCAGATCGGCAAGGCTACGGGCTTGCTCGTCTGGCAGATAATGATACTGTACAGGATCGATGACAGGGAAAAGTACGCAATAAAGCTCCACTCGCTGAATGATATAGGGGGCTACAGGTTTGTCACTGAGGAGTTGCACCAAAAGCATGAACTGAACACGCTGTACAGTGCGTGCGTTGCAAAGCACAAGAAGCACGGTACCATAGATTTACCAAGATATGCGTATGTCACCACTCCGCATATGGAGTTCGGACAGCACTTGACGAGGCTGCTCGACAGCAAGGCCAACGTATTCGATTTGGTATTTGGCAAGAAGTATACATGTTCTCCAGAATTGTACGAGCCGCTGGCCGGTATTATGGAGGCTTCGTTTGCAGACAGTACCACTGTGAAGTCGTACTCCCCAGCCTACGACACAGGCACGTTCACCACCGCTTCCAGAGAAATGATACAGAGAGTAGCTGGAACCGTGGATATACGGAAGGGCGACCCCTATTTGAAGCTATCCCTCTCCACCATCGAGCAGGCCAGGTATGTGGTGTTGCTGTTGTGGTGTTTGTTCACCGAGAAGGTGCAGCTGCTCAAGGCATACCAGAAACTGGTTCCGGAGGGGAGCCCACCTTTGGATCTATTCCCTGTGTTTTTCTACGATATTTCGAGACACCGTGTCTGTCTCGCTGGAAAGCGATTCGCACCCTTTATTGTTGTTATGAATATGTGGATGAGGGGGCTGGGGTTTGTACCACAGAAGTAGTTATCTTGGTGTAGAATGTAGCTTTGTAATAGGGAATAAGCAACTCTTGCAATTACTTATGAGTGGTGGAGTGGATTTTTTATAGTATGTTTTGTAGAGATAATTCTGTCAAACGTGACTTTTGTATAATTGGAATAGACAGATTAAATATTAGCCGAAGGAGTGTGGTTCTGATGATTAAAAAAATAATTGCTCTTCACCAAGATAAGGGTAACCGGTAGAAAATATTTAAGCTGTCGTAAGCAATGTTATAAGAAGAGTGGTAATGTGATGATACGTATGCAAGATTGGTATGTAGATAGTACGATGTAGTTACTGTTAATAATCAAGAAGTTATCTCTGTAAATATAGTATAGAAGGGTAGACCAGTTCAAGAGTGTAGCCAAGAAGGCAGGATAGTATTCCCGAAGTAATAATAAGAATGCGTTTTGTAGTTCAAGTACAGCATGGAGGTTTGATTGATGAAGATGTCGGTCAAAGTGATATAGGGGTAAGAAGAATAGTCCCAGGGAATGTTTGTATCGTAGAGTGAAAGCAATGTTCCAGATTGCTATGTGAAAGTTAGTCCTACAGTTCGAAATGGGGATGCGGGGTATCTCTATACTGTGCATAAAAGTAGAGGAACTGAACTCAACCAGAGGTCTAATGAAAAGACTCAGTTTTGGATCTAGTAGTCGAAAGGAAAGTTACGTTAGTGTTGAGTATTTTAATAGAAAACGCAAGAAGATCTCGCTGATCTCGTAGGGGATATAATCGAATAGTTGAGAAGTGGATAGCAAAGAGCAAACTGTCAATGAGGAAGTCCGTCTTTAGAATAGGTATATCGAGAGTAGATACTTCCAATACGGATGCTGTGGGAGGATACCATTCTCTTTCAGGATATAATCTGGTGTAAGGAAATATATTACTGGGAAAGAGACTTCGCCACGGGGTTACGAATCACTACTCCTATATGTAGTGCGTTCAAAGAAAAGTATCTAATAGTGAAGGAAATGTGACGTTTTCTATTGATTGTAATCTGCTGGCTCATGAATAGTAGAACGTTGACGTCTGTCATAAAGTAGATGGTGTTGTAGTATCACCCATCAAATAAAGATTCATCGAGAAAGGAAGGCTGTGGATCTGTTGTTTGCATGGGGATGTTTATCTTTCTATTGTCTCTTCATATAAAGGCGGCATAGAAGCTATACCGTAGATCTTACCAGCCGTATATGTGTAAAGTGGGATATTATCAGAGGCATTGCAGATGAATAAATATGCTTAGAATGTAATCAAGGAATTGTCATATCGAGGGAAGAAATGTGGATCGTTAATACCAGAGGAGATATGCCCGTGTATATTTGGGATAATACACGGGCTAGTAGTGTCGGATATAGTGTAATAAGTAAATGAGAGCAGGAATCTGCCCACAGACCTTCGTCGATTTTGATTCAGTGGGATATCTTATCAAAGGCACTTATTGATTTAGTATCGTCGTTCTTTCCAGCGATGCCATTTCACGAATTGTATATTAGCTGGAGAGTAATTGTGATCTGCCCATAGCTTCGAGGGGTTGGTTAGGTTATCCGATGAAGTGGAGGAGGGGAAGCAGTGTCACACTGAGATATGGTGGTGGTGGAAGGTAAGTGGCTAAATCCACAATACAAAGAATACAGTGAGTGCTGAAGTATTCGCTAGGGAATGCTATAGAAGTGATTAGACGTTGGCTTTATCGGTGTCCGAAGGGCTGGCTTACTAGACATGTGGCACGCATGTAAGAAGCAAACGTCAAGGCATATAGAGTACGAAGGCAGGAATCTATTGGATGCCTCGAGAGAACGATGGTCTTGCTAAAGTAGGTCGTGGATGAGTAACTATGTTATATTGTAATGAATACGCTTATTGTAGAGAGTAAATGAATAATCAAAGGAAGAGGGGATGTTATTGGGTGACGCAATGATTAGTAAGGAATATTATAGTTAGCATTAGATGGGAACGTGGTAGAGTGTAACGATATATGGTTGTTACAGGGCGTACTTAGCGTAGTTGTATTGATAGGAGGGGTCATTTCAATGTGATCATCGTTATCCACACCACAGAAAGACGTATTGGTCAGTTGTATCTAGGACGCCTAGGTATACGAAGGGGAAATAGGAGGAGTAGTGTCGCATTCAGGAGTCATTGTTACGGATTAGTAGTGCATAATTTAGCAGGATGCCATCTCTATGCTGTTGTCCTCTGTCTAAAGTAGGGAAGTAGGAGTGAGTGTTGAGAAGAGCCTAGTCAAAAGAAGCGGTAGTTGGTCATGGCAGGTCAATGTAGTAACGTTAGATAGGGAAGTGCACGTTTAATAGCTATGTGGAGTATGATTTCAGAGAATACCGTTGATTGTTGCAGTCTCTTTGCAGTGCTTTGTTTTGTTGCTCTGCGTCGTCGCGTTGAAAATCGGCTGGCTGGTCGGGGCGGATTGGCGGGCGGCGCGGTCGGCTGGCGGGCTCAGGTGGGAGCGATCGAGGCAGGGAAGTATAGAAGTGCAAGAGAGAAGAGTACGAAGCTACGAAGTTAAGATTGTATATCAGGAAAGACACACTGGGGAATACGACGGTCATAGTAAGAAATCTAGAAGATGGGTAATGCAAGAGATAAGCGATGTCGAAGAGAGGGAAGTGGACAGCTAGTACAGAGGAAGAGTGGGGCATTTACGAAAAGTTAGGGGCGGCATTAGATAGGGCAGCATGGAAATAGTCTTGTGCAGAAGTATGGGATCAGTGCATTGCTTGTACGTCTGTATGTCGCTTGGTTAGTGTCTCTGTCAGAGTCGCTTTAGCACGTGGTATTTTTGAGCGGCGGCGCGCGGTGTGGCGTTTCATGATCGAGCGGATTGGCACCGAGGAGACGGGAAAAAGAGGCAGAAAGAGAGGGAGAGTTAAGAGGGAAGGCAGAGTCTTCGGTTTTCATGAAGGCAAATGGGGGATAATTCGATGACGGCAAATACGGCTGTCAATGTTAGAAAGATGAAGGCTAGATATTGGCTGAGGAACGCTGCATTGAAGAAGAGGGTGCCGTAGAATAAAAGAGGAGATATGTAGAGCATCATGAAAATTTAGAGGCCGCATTGGATAGCGCGATATTAGTATAGTCTATTCTTGGAATATGGAATCAGGGCAATGCTTCTACGTGTCTCTGTCGCTTGGTTTATTGTCTATTTGAGAGTCGCTAGAGCGCGTAGATTTTTGATCTGGTCCCGCGCGCGGCGAGAAATTTCTGGCTCGAGCAGTTAGGCTCCGAGGAGCAGGGAAAAGAGGTAAAAGGAGGGGGAGAGTAAAGAGGGAAGGGGAGGACGTATGATTTCATGAAGGGAGATTGGGCATAATTCGATGATGGCAAATACGGATGTCAATGTTAGAAGATGGAAGGTTAATTATTGACGGAGTGATGCCGCCTTGAAGTTGGGGGAGCTAGCAAAATCAAAAGAAGAAGCACAGAGTGTCATGAAAAATTAGAGGTGTCATTTTGTAGAGCAAGGTCGCTTTAGTGGTAGTGTAGAGTATGGGAACGATACGGCACTTGCAAGTCTGTATTCTCTGCTGTTAGTAGAAGTTGTCTTTTCTTAATGGTCGCTGGCGTTTCCCGAGGTCGGCGATGTGTCGGGTTGGCGAGCGAGAAAAAGCCGGTTGCGGCCGCCGTGAAAAATGACGGATCTCGGGCTGATGTCGTCCGAGCCGATGGCTTCGGCCGAAAAAAATGAATTCCGGCGAGTTCCGTCCGAAGTGACGGGTGTTCAGCCGAAAATCAAGGTCACGTGGAAGTCACGTGGAGATATTCGTGGAAGATGATTTCGGAGGGCGCGAAAAATAAGGGGGCAAAAAAAAAGGGCGATGGCACGGCGCGAGCAGTGATCGGCGATGAGGCGGGGAAAAAAGGGGAGGCGCGTCGTTGCTATGGTGAAGTGACGTATTAAAGCGTGGTGGGGGAAGAGAAAAATATTTTCGATGTTAAGTGTTAGTCCGGGGTAATCTGGGGCGGGGAATTCGTGTGTCGTGGTTAGAGATTGGAAAATGGAGAATTGATGGAGATATGCTAGGGTGAAGCTAGGAGAGCGCTGGGGAGCAGGGGTTCGAAGCGCGGGTGTATTGGATTTTTGACGAAAATATTTTATTGTTGAGATAGATGGGGGAATTCTTGGTAGTCGGCTGGAGTTTAAGTTGTTTAATTGTTGGTAATTTTGTAGTTAATATTAAGTGACGGGATTTATATATTGGAGATAAGTGTAGGTTAATTTATGTGGGTAAGTTTGAGAAACTTAGGGGATAGATGGTAAATATTAAAATATATGGGGTAGTGATAAGTATTGAATATTAAGTAGTTGTAGTGAAGTAGTAATGTCGTAATAGTTATAGGGGTAATTATTCGAGGTGTTATTTATATGGGGAGTTGTAGTGGGAATTATTGGAGTAGTATTCGGGCAGTTATGTGGGGTAGTGCTTGAAGGATGGAGGAATTGTTCGTAGGTAAGAGGGCGATGAAGGAGGTAGTTTCGATGGCTGTATAAGTGGAATTATTGTATAGAGTTTTAAAATTGGAAAAAGGAGTGGCTAAGGTCGGGTGTGTGGTGGGGGTGTAAGTCGTGGTGGGTGTCGGGTGTGTGTGGGTGTGTGGGTGTGGGTGTGTGGGTGTGTGGGTGTGTGTGGGTGTGTGGGTGTGTGTG